>JARQOD010000009.1:99311136-99517558 GCA_033576555.1 Oophaga sylvatica | reverse complement strand
TCGAATTTAGTGAGGATCCAAGCATATGGACCTCCATCAATCAGAAAGTCATCATGTATCCTATTTATAGGTGATATCTGGCAATCTTAGGAATAGCCCTTTAGGCTGGACATACACATTGCCCTAATGTCAGCTCAACCTACTATCTAATGTGTATAGGGACCTCCCTTGGTGAATGGTGTTGGGGCAAAGGTTTGTGCATATCGAATATTAACGCCCTATTCTTTTGTTTCCAAGGACGATAAACTGCCATCAGAGGAGTCTGGTAGTGTTTTATTCCCTTCTCCCCATAAAGAACATATGTACGCTTGACCGAATTGAGCATGCATACGCATGGGAGTCGGAAGAGATAGCTGCCAGTGGAACAAGTCTTGAGCCATCTAATGTCTATGGCTAGCTGCAACCTTTTTCAGGGTCTTCAACTTTTGAAAGTTTTTTCATAGAAAGGAAGTTTAAACTTATTAAGACAACCTAAGACGCTCTGGCTTTAGAAAAATTAGAACTCCTAGCTTAGTCTGACTGCTTTCAGCTTTCGAAACCAACCCAACCTTTATTATTGCATGGTTGATATCCTCATAAAGAAACATTTGTGCAGCGATTTACTCTAAATGATTGGAAAGATATACAGCGCAAACTGTGGATCACTATAATGACTAAATAGAAGGGATTTTCTTCTATGATAGTCTCGTATGTCTAATTGTGATGTTTTTCAAGAAAAAGCGTTATCTAGCACTCTCTAACATGGAGCGTACACTAAGGTAAGCACATGAAATATCGACCAAGGAGCCAAATCATCATGGAATAGCTTGCCATCTGTCTGGTATCATAGAGCCAGGATTAATGTTCAGAGAGGCAAGGAGCGTGTTCCCTGTTAGTAGGTTTCCTGCTTCCTTATTGGCATGGCCGCTCTATATCCTTGCCACTGTCTCACTACGCTCAGGATTCAGTAGGTATAAACCCGACATCTTTCCTGCAATGAAGGATAATTGGCCTGTGAATATATGGATGCATGCGTGGGTGTAAGTGAGAAAATGAGCCATTCTGTATGATGAATTTCACATAAGTCTTTGTCTTTGCCGCCTGTTTATTGTGTTTCTGCTATGTGCAGGCCATTATGATATACAATTGCCCTCATTGATAATCACGGTTCCTTCGAAAGTATTTTTACTGATCTTGGGCCATGATTGCCGCTTTGCCTCCCTTCGTCTTTGCGCTGGTTTGACATGCATTCACATTCATTTTGCATTGCATTGCTTTAAAAGAACATATATCCTCAGGAAAGTGAAGAACTATTGCCTTCCCACCATCTAACCATGTAACGACTATGTGATTCCCGTATATCCAGTTCTGTAAAATGTGATTTCACCTTAAGCCATGAGCATTACAAAGCCCCCTGCTAATTTAGTATTGACTATCATGGCTGGAAAACAGTTTTGACCCCGCTGAGTAGACTTTTCCATTGTGCTGCCCTTTCTTTGTTCCCTGATGATCAGTTTTTGCTTTCTAATGTCAAAGTCCCCAATATAGCCACAATTTTGTTTTTCGACTATTTTAAGCTAGAAAAATCAATTGCAAACAAAAATGGCACTGTTGGATGGATGTCATTTAGATACAGTAGAGGAAATATGTGTTGAACATGTCTCCAATTTTCTAAGTAAATATATTTCTAACTGTGCTATTGACATGAAATTCTCACCAGATGTCTGTAACAACTCATCCAATCCACAAGGCAAAAATCATTCATAGATATTATCTATACATTAAGTTATGTGTAATAATGAGAAATGACACGGGAAAAAAGTATTGAACACGCTTACAGAAATGTATTTAATACTTTGTACAAAAGTCTTTGGTGGTAACAGCTTCAAGAAACCTCCTGTATGGAGAAACTAGTCGCAGGCATTGCTCAGGCATGATTTTAGCCTATTCTTCCACACAAAAACTCTTCAAATCCTGGAGGTCCCGTAGGCTCCTTCTATGAACTCTGAGCTTTAGTTCCTTCCGTACATTTTCTATTGGATTCAGGTCCGGTGATTGGCTTGGGTATTCTAGCAGCTTTATTTTCTTTCTCTAAAACCAGTTGAGAGTTTCCTTGACTGTGTGTTTGGGATCATTGTCTTACTGAAACTTCCACCCTTGTTTTATCTGCAATAGTAGATGGCAACAGATTTTGTCTTTTAATAGGTGCATTTGTCCATCCATACATCCTTCAATTATATGAAGTTTGCCATTGCCATATGCTGAAAAACAGCCCCAGAGTATGATATTCCACCTCCAAACTTCACCTCTGGTATGGTGTTTTTAGGTTGATGCAGTGCCTCTTGGCCTCCAAACATGGTATTTATTATGGCTTCTAAAAAGTTCAATTTTGGTCTCGTCTGACCAGACGGTATTCTCCCAGTATTTCACAGGCTTGTCTAAATGTTGTTGAAAAAATTTTAAACTCACTTGAGCATGCTTTTTGTTCTGCAATGGAGTCTTGTGTGGTGAGCGAACATACAGAACATGGAGGTTGAGTGCATTACTTATAGTTTTCTTTGAAACAATTGTACCTGTGGATTCCAGGTCTTTCTGTAGCTCTCCACAGGTGATCCTTGACTCTTGGAGAATTCTTCTGATAATTCTTTTCACTTATCTGTCTGACATTGTGCAGAGAGCACCTGGTCGTGGTTGGTTTATGGCAAAATTACCGTATATACTCGTGTATAAGCCGAGATTTTCAGCACCTTTTTTCGTGCTGAAAATGCCCCCTCGGCTTATACACGAGTCATAGGGCAGAAACCAGCGGGGTAGGGGGTGCCGCGGCAGGAGCCGGTGGCTGGGATCATACTCACCCCTCCCCGTGCCATCGCTGAACTTGCCTGCAATCCTGCTCATTAAGGTCATGTAATATGGACACGACGCCACTCCCATGGGCGTCGCCTCCATATTCATGGCCTTAATGAGCGGTATTACATCACCGCTCAGCGCTGGAGAGCTGAAGGAAGCGGGGAGAGCTGCAGGATTGCAGGCAAGTTCAGCGATGGCACGGGGAGGGGTGAGTATGATGGAGAAGAGGACAAGGAGCACGAGCAGGATGGGGAGGAGAACGGTGGACGGGGGAAGCATGGAGGAGGACGGGGAGGAGAACGGAGGATGGGGAGGCATGGAGCAGGACAGGGGGGGAGAACGGTGGATGGGGGAAGCATGGAGGAGGACGGGGAGGAGAACAGAGGACGGGGAAGCATGGAGCAGGACAGGGGGGGCACAGGAGGACGGAGAAGGAATGGGGGAGCACAGCAGAGGACGGAGCAGGAGGGGGGAGTACAGAGGAGAATAGGGGAGCACAGAGCTGGATGGGGGAGCAAGGAGCAGGACAGGGGCAGCACAGAGCAGGAGGGCAGTTTATACACCCGGCTTATACACGAGTCAATAAGTTTTCCCAGTTTTTTGTGGCAAAATTAGGGGGGTCGGCTTATACACGGGTCGGCTTATACACGAGTATATACAGTATGTTCTTTCCACTTCCGGATTATGGCACCAACAGTGCTCACTTGCACCATCAGCAGTTTAGAAATTCTTTTGTAAGCAATGCCATTAGTATGTTTTGCAACAATAAGGTTGTGTAGAGCTTGAGACACACGAGATGTTTCTTGTGTGGCACCTTGGTAATGAGACACCTTTTTATAGGCCATTAGTTGAACCAGCTGATATTTTTCACTAAGTGGCAGGATCGCGTTCTAGCTACTGATAAATTTCAGCCGGTGTCAGGACTTTCCACAGCTTTTTCGCCTCTTTCTTCATGTTTTCAATACTTTTTTCCCTGTGACATTTCTCATTATTACACATAATTTAATTTATGTACATACATCTATGGTTTGATGTGAGGATTGGATGGGTTGTTACTGATATCTGGTGAGAATTTCATGTCGATAGTACCTTTGGAAATATATTATTAATTTGTGATGTCTTCAATTCTTATTTTACTTGCTGTATAGGTTGTAAATTGGGAGAAGGGAGTACATTTACAAATTGGGGAGAGTGAGGTGAAGAAAATGTTTCTCCTTTCTTTTTTCATCAACTACATATTCTTATCTAGTTGCTATAGTCTTCATACACATAGCAAAATTAGGTTGGTGCATGTGTGAACACCACTCCATTCTAAACCCCATTTTTGGGATCTGTGGGGTTCTAGCAATCAGACTTCCATTGATCCACAAGTTATAACCTATCCTTTGAATAGGTAATAACTTTTAATTTTTGGAATAACCCTTTAAAGCTCTGATGCAATAAAACCCATCAGAAGACAACACAAGACAATGGAGCCAATCATTTTCCAAAACACAATTCCAGCATTCAAGCTAATATTGAATTCATTTTTTGACTGGAAAAAGTTATGTAGGGGTTCAACTAATCATCAGAGCGAGCACTTTTTTACACTATTGCACATTCTCTACCGCTGTTCCATTATGACCTCATGTACATGACCATATCCCTGTTGTACCGAAATGTCATAAAGTGTCAGGAGTCGAACCCAGTACCTCTTGTCCACTGGCCAGCAGCTCTACCATCTGAGCTATTCTGCTGGCTGCAAAGTTCCTTGCTGAATCCAGATACCATTGACTGTTCTTCCTGATTGGCTACACCTAGTGCTCTCTTGATTGGGCCTCTGATTGCCAATTACACACCCTATATAAACCTGGCCCTGTGGGTGTGTCATTGCGAGATTATTGAGCTCCAAGCCTTTAGTCAAGCGTTTCCTCCTGATCCATTGCTACAAACACTGCTCTCCTGTGAACCGACCTCGGCCTGCCTTCTGACTACGCTCTCCGCCTGATCCATTGCTACAAACACTGCTCTCCTGTGAACCGACCTCGGCCTGCCTTCTGACTACGCTCTCCGCCTGATCCATTGCTACAAACACTGCTCTCCTGTGAACCGACCTCGGCCTGCCTTCTGACTACGTTATCTGCCTGCTCCTCTGCTACAAACACTGCCTTTCCTGTGTACCAACCTTCGGCTGCCTTCTGACTACGTTATCTGCCTGCTCCTCTGTTACCGAACTGCCTTTCCTGTGTACCGACCTCCGGCTGCCATCTGACTACGCTACCTGCCTCTGCTTTCCCTAGTGTTTGCAGTAACATCGGCTCCAACCCAGACGGGATCTTGACAGAATAATCTCGCGCCAAAATGGAGTCCGCTGTGAACACCCTGAGACGGCAAGTTACGGAGCTTCAAAGTTTTTGTACTGACTCTCAAGGAAAATATGCCAAGTTACAAACTGATTTCACGGCGATACAACAGGAAGTAATTGAGCTACAAAAACAACTTCTGGACGTGCGCAATTCAGGGTCCGAATCAAACGCGCGGCTGCCGCTGCCTGCAAAGTTCAGTGGGGATCGCAAGCAGTACCGAGGATTCCTCAATCAATGCCGCATATACTTCCAGATGCAACCTGCTCCCTTTACCAGTGAGAGGAAGAAAGTTTTTTTCATGATAAATCTCCTGACGGATGAAGCTCTTGCTTGGGCTTCACCTTATGTAGAAAAGGACTATGACCTCCTTAATGACCTGGAAGCCTTCACCGCAGCTATGAATCAAGTTTTTGATGACCCAAACCGCTGTGCCACAGCAGAAACCAAATTACATAATTTGCGCCAAGGACGTCGCTCTGTTGCGGAATATACATCGGAGTTCCGTCGCTGGGTGGCCGACACCACCTGGAATCCAGCGGCCCAGAGAAGTCAATTTCGACGAGGGCTATCAGAACCAGTGAAAGACGAGCTTGCCAGGGTTGAGACCCCTGACCAGTTGGAGGACTTTATTCAACTATGTATCCGGATTGACCAGAGACTTACTGAAAGGAGAAAGGAGAGACTGCGAGCACTTGGGAATAGCCCTGGCTTCTCATTTTCAGCATCAGACCACCAAGAAAAGACGCAAGTTGTGTCTGAACCGATGCAGATCGACGTCATCCGAAGACCACTCTCTGCACAGGAGAAGGAGAGGCGACGTGCAGAACATCTCTGCCTCTATTGTGGGGACCCTGGACACTATGCCATCAACTGTCCTAACAAAAGGACTATAGCCTTTACCAACAACAGGTCTGCCAGCAATACGGACCTTTCTCAGCAGTCGGATTCCATCTTGCAGACTATCTCATCAGTAACGCCAGAAATAGACAAAATACATACCACATCATCTCATTTTGTAATCCCCATTCAGGTTGTAATGGGCACCCAAAAAATACAATGCTCTGCCCTGTTGGATTCGGGAGCAGGAGGAAATTTTATGGACTTAAAATTTACACGTGATAATATTTCCAGTAGGACCAAATCCACACCAATTGAAATGGAAACTGTGGATGGATCACCTTTGTCTTCTGGACCTGTCACGCATGAGACAATCGAACTGGAGATTTGTATCGACCCGGATCATCATGAAGCTGTCAGTTTCCACCTTATTTCATCTCCGAAATTTCCGGTTATTCTAGGGATCCCCTGGTTTTCAGTCCATAACCCTTCTATCAACTGGGCATCAAGGACCATCACCTTTCCATCTGACTACTGTAAGAATAATTGTCATAAGGAACCCCCTGTTCTCCAACAAGTCCAAATCTCTGAGATTTCGCATGAGAAGGAAGAGAAACTACCACCTCAATATCAGCAGTTCTCTGATGTCTGCAGTAAGAAGAAAGCAGATCAATTACCTCCTCACCGTCCTTACGACTGTCCCATTGAATTGCTGCCAGGAGCAACCATTCCATTTGGACGGATTTACAATCTTTCCGAACCTGAATTGAAGGTATTAAGAAAGTTCCTGGATGAAAATTTAGAGAAAGGCTTTATTCGACCTTCCACATCTCCAGCTGGGGCACCCCTGTTCTTTGTTGAAAAGAAAGACTCCACTCTGCGGCCATGTATTGACTACAGAGAGATGAATAATATCACTGTCAAGAATCGCTACCCGCTACCCTTGATTCCTGAACTATTTGAGAGACTCCGTTCTGCGAAAATCTTTACGAAGCTGGATCTTAGAGGGGCTTACAACCTCATACGGATTCGCCCAGGAGATGAGTGGAAGACCGCCTTCAGAACGAGATATGGACATTTTGAATCTCTTGTTATGACCTTTGGCCTTAGCAATGCCCCAGCCACCTTTCAACATTTTATTAATGATGTATTTCGAGATTTCTTGGACCAATTCGTTGTGGCTTATCTCGATGACATTCTTATATTTTCAGACACCTTGGAAGGCATCGCAGGCACGTCCAGTTAGTCTTGGAACGACTACAGGAGAACCATCTCTACATTAAACTTGAAAAATGTGAGTTTGAACAAACCAGTATCCAATTTCTGGGATATATCATCTCCCCAGAAGGTCTGAGCATGGATCCCGGCAAAATCAATGCTGTAGTAGACTGGCCTGTTCCAAGAAATTTAAAAGACGTCCAGCGTTTCATAGGATTTGCAAATTTTTACCGAAAATTTATAAAGAACTTTTCACGGATCATACTACCAATTACTACACTAACAAAAAAGACCAAAGCATTTTTCTGGTCTCCGGAGGCACAGGAGGCTTTTGACAAGTTGAAAACTCTTTTTACGTCTGCTCCATTGTTAGTACACCCAAATCCTGAATTGCCATTTACTGTCGAAGTGGACGCCTCGGACTCTGCAGTGGGAGCCATTCTGTCTCAGCGAGTTGGGACAAGATGCAACTTCACCCATGTGCGTTTCTTTCCCACACCATGTCATCTGCAGAAAAGAACTACGACATTGGTAATAAAGAACTGTTAGCCATTAAAGTTGCCTTCTCCGAGTGGAGACATCTTCTGGAAGGTGCCAATCACCCTGTGACTGTTCTCACGGACCACAAGAATCTTGAATTCCTCCGTACAGCAAAAAGATTGTCTGCAAGACAAGCACGATGGGCCTTATTTTTCTCAAGATTCAATTTTATAATCTCTTACCGGCCTGGTTCAAGAAATGGCAAGGCTGACGCCCTGTCCAGGATGTGTTCGGAACCTCAGGAGAGGTCTAGTAATGATGATACAATTCTAGGCCCTAAAAATTTTTTGGGAATATTGCACTCTAGAGGACTATGTAATAGAATTAAAGATGGATATCAAGAGGACTCTTTCCTTAATCATCCTTCGGAAGACGTCGATCTTTCATTCAAAGAGGGGTTTTGGATGCAGAAACACCAAATATATGTACCTGAATCTTCTCGCCTTGAAGTCCTCAAAAGTGTCCATGATTCTAAACTGGCAGGACATCCTGGAGTTGCAAAAACACAAGACTTACTACTTCGTTTCTTTTGGTGGCCTAATTGTAGGAAGGACGTGAGGAAATATGTTTCAACCTGTTTAACATGCGCACGAAACAAGACCCCACGATCGTCTCCTCTAGGACTCTTACAACCACTCCCAGTTCCATCCAGGCCTTGGGGATCTATTTCCATGGAGTTTATTGTGGAACTACCCCCTTCTAAACAGATGACCGTCATCCTTGTCATAGTGGACCGACTCACAAAAATGGCCCACTTTATTCCAACTGAAGGAATTCCTACTGCTGAAAAAACTGCAGAACTGATGATCAAAGAGGTATTCAGGTTACATGGAATTCCTGACAGCGTGGTGTCTGACAGAGGCGTTCAGTTTACATCAAAATTTTGGAAGAGTTTCTGTACAGCCTTGGGAGTCACGGTGAATCTTTCTACCGCTTTCCATCTTCAGTCCAATGGCCAGACGGAGAGAACGAACCAGACTTTGGAGCAATACCTCCGTTGCTTCATTTCCTATCTTCAGGATGACTGGGTGGACTATTTACCAACAGCAGAGTTTGCCTACAACAACTCCATACATAGCGCTACATCTCAAACCCCATTTTTTGCTAATTATGGAGTACATCCAGTATTTATCCCTAATCTGCCAGTGAACACTCCCATTCCTGCTGTTAATGACAGGCTTACAAAATTACAGGAATCCCAGAAGGAATTATCAGAGATATTGCTCAAGACCCAGGAAGAATATAAGGAAGCAGCAGATAAACATCGGAGAGTGCCCCCTGCTCTTCAGGTTGGAGACAAAGTTTGGCTGTCCACTAAAAACCTTAAGACACATGTGCCATCCTCCAAATTGGGTCAGAAATTCATTGGACCTTTTCAAATTTCTGCAAAAATTAACCAGGTTGCTTTTCGTTTAAAACTTCCCAACAATCTAAAGATTCATCCAGTGTTTCACATATCCTTGCTCAAACCCTTCTGTGAAAACCCGTTTCCAGGAAGAATTCAGCCACCTCCTCCACCAGAAAGGATCCGTGGTGAAGAAGAATACATTGTGGATAAGATTCTGGACTCCCGAAAATTCAGAGGTAAACTGCAGTATCTGGTGCAGTGGAAGGGTTACGGACCAGAGGAAAATTCATGGGAACCAAGGGAGAACGTCCATGCTCCTAGACTAACAAGAGCCTTTCATCAGAGGTACCCGGATAAGCCAGCTCCTGAGATGTCCAGAGGCCATCCTGGAAGGAGGGAGTACTGTCAGGAGTCGAACCCAGTACCTCTTGTCCACTGGCCAGCAGCTCTACCATCTGAGCTATTCTGCTGGCTGCAAAGTTCCTTGCTGAATCCAGATACCATTGACTGTTCTTCCTGATTGGCTACACCTAGTGCTCTCTTGATTGGGCCTCTGATTGCCAATTAACACACCCTATATAAACCTGGCCCTGTGGGTGTGTCATTGCGAGATTATTGAGCTCCAAGCCTTTAGTCAAGCGTTTCCTCCTGATCCATTGCTACAAACACTGCTCTCCTGTGAACCGACCTCGGCCTGCCTTCTGACTACGCTCTCCGCCTGATCCATTGCTACAAACACTGCTCTCCTGTGAACCGACCTCGGCCTGCCTTCTGACTACGCTCTCCGCCTGATCCATTGCTACAAACACTGCTCTCCTGTGAACCGACCTCGGCCTGCCTTCTGACTACGTTATCTGCCTGCTCCTCTGCTACAAACACTGCCTTTCCTGTGTACCAACCTTCGGCTGCCTTCTGACTACGTTATCTGCCTGCTCCTCTGTTACCGAACTGCCTTTCCTGTGTACCGACCTCCGGCTGCCATCTGACTACGCTACCTGCCTCTGCTTTCCCTAGTGTTTGCAGTAACATCGGCTCCAACCCAGACGGGATCTTGACATAAAGGACATATAGACTATTATGAGACCAAAGTATACCTTTCGGTGCCCCTGATTTATTCACAGAAACAAATATTTTTTTTTGTCAAATTAGGCAACATCCATGTGAAAAAAATATGTGATGATTAAAATGGAACTGTAAATTCAATAAAATCTTTGCAAATATAAGAAAGTTTGTAATATATCTTATCAGAGAAATCTGTTTTGTTCCCAATTATTCACTCTGAAAAAGCAGCTGAAATCCATCTTGCTCAGACAAGACTGACAGCCAGCTCACTGTGTTATCATGTGACACAACACATTTTCTTTGCGATGAGCTTTCTAACAAGTCTTTTACCTCAATCCTGAGCTGGATTCACAGCCACATAGCTCATTGTTGTATTATGTCCTCCATGATGCTACTGATTGTTTATGTGTTCTGAAATAGATTAATGAAGAGCAGGAATCCCTCTTTATGTGCTGTGCTGTGTATGGTAGTGATCGGAGCAGCTAGTCTTCTCCCATCAGCTCCCAGGGGATTGCATATTGGAGATAGAACCTACAGTGAGAAAAACTGGTGACAATGCAGAATATGAGTCATAGACGTCATAAAATGGCCAAAGATAGTATTATTCCTACTGCAACCAAACAGGACGGATTATTCTGAAAATGTGCTTGAAAGTGTGTATGCCATGTCGTGCAGGCATTCTCTTCTAGAAGGATTTCTCCAAGGGTAGAATTCAGTGCCTGCTGCTCCATTATTATTATTTAATGCAGATACTTTTTGTACCACTTGGCAATTTTGTAATTAGTGTAGCAAAAATGTATCAGTTTTATTAACAGTATGCACCTTTTTTGGAAAAAAATATTGGTATGAAGTCATCGATTTGGCATTATAAAGAGATAGTATTGTAATTCCTTCCCCATTTTGACAACGATGCAGTATTTGTACTATTTTCTCCATCTTTGAAAAATGTTTCATCTATTCTTGTGACAATATTTGTATATCTCCTCTATCATCTTTCATAGGTAGAGAAATATGGGATTGAATAGGATAGCAAAAAAAAATAACTACAGAACTGTAACTGACAGCCATCTGGTGATATGTCGTCTGTACCAACAGGCCTCATAAAGTCTGTTAGACTGACGGACGCACATGCAGATTTCGGTAACGTTGTTGAGCTGTACAGTAGGTGTTAGATATGTCTATGCTCTTTCTGAATGATTTCACCTGCTCTCACAGCCCATATGCCGCGCGGAGTGACACAACGTCCACAGCCTGTTCATCTGGAGCAGATTGTGAGCTGAGTGCTGTTCCCTGAGCTCATTGTGGAGGAGGTTTAAGTTAGAAACATATCATAAACTCATTAGTCGAGTCACATTTCTCCTTTTGTCTTCATAGTCTGCAAACTGCTCCGAAACACCACCGCTACATCTCCGTGCTGTCAGATCCTTCTAACCTTGCATGATTGCTAAGGGGCTTATGGATTGATAGTTTTATTACGTTGTTTACTGCTGAATTAATTAGAGCCTCGGTTTAACTTGTTTCTTTGCTTTAGGATAGAGGTGGAAATGGTAAAAGAG
Source organism: Oophaga sylvatica (assembly GCA_033576555.1). Taxonomy (NCBI): domain Eukaryota; kingdom Metazoa; phylum Chordata; class Amphibia; order Anura; family Dendrobatidae; genus Oophaga; species Oophaga sylvatica. The sequence goes on along the minus strand of JARQOD010000009.1, from coordinate 99,505,823 downwards.
TAAATTGAAGACAAGGCAAGTTAAGGCTTCTTATAGACGGCAGGGCGCAGAAGCACAGCGTACTATAGTGCCGTAGGCTCTACGTGTGTTGCCTCCTGTTGTTCTGTATGGTGGTGACATATTACAGAATTGTCCCATTCCAGTAACAGAATATTTCTCGAATATGATATTTGATGAAGCATGTCAGTTTATCTATTCAATAAATGATTCAACTGTATTAAATTTGGAAACATGGATACAGTTAGAAAGATGTGCCCTAAAAAGCCAATGGATGTCAGAAAGAGAGAAGCCAATACATTTGAGAGGAATTTAATTTTACATAAAGATTACAAAAATTGGCATTTGCCAAAATGCGGATTTGTCATAATTCACTTCGGTGCAGATTCAGCAACATGGCGGTAGAGGGTTGCCATTTTTCTAATCCATGATGAGCCATCAAAAGGTTAAAAAAATGTGAAAAACGTTATACTCGCTCATTGGCTCTTCTCATCAGCCGCAGCCACCCACCCGTCCCACCGCTCATGATGGAATCTTCGGGCCCCTCACACTGTGCCGGATTTCTGGGTGTCATGATGCGTGACTTTCGGGTTCTGTGCAGGCGAGTGGAAGGTAAACGGCATCATGACTTCACGATGTGTGTTGTTGACCTTCTGCCATGACACCCGGCAGTCTAAGAGACCCCAGAGCATAATAATGGACATTAAATTCGTGGAGAATAACGTATTTGCAAATCCAATTTCCCGGGAAAAACATGTGATCAGTCGGATTGGAATTGTGACTGATCTGCTCATCTCTAATGCCATGTGAATATGTAATATATCATTGACAACGACTAGGTCAACAATCGAGCAGGTGGATTTTACTACTTTATGTTTAATTAAGACATAATGTTTAAAGAGACTATTTCTCTGTGCTGGAGCAAACTTTGCTATCTATTTTGCTAGTGTCGTCATGGGTTAAGTCACTTAGGCCTCTTTCACACTTCAGTCGTGTGACGTCCGCCCAAGTGTGAAAATGGCGGATCCATCAGAAAATTGTAAAAACGGATGTAAAACGGATCAGTTTTCTGACGGATCCGCCAAGAAGTGTTCATCTGGAAATGATTAAATTTTCGTTTCGGAAAATGGAAGTTTGCAAGTCCGGACTGAGGAGAGAGAGAGAGAGAGAGAGAGAGAGAGAGACCGGACAGTTTTGGCAGCATTTCAAATTGTTTTCTATGGAGGCGACGGATCCGCTGGCAGATTCCGTCAAAGACAGATGCCAGCGGATCCGCCACACTCCGCCATTTTGGTGGACCAAAAAAACATTGCATTGGACGTTTTTCTGAAATGACGGACGCCAATTTTTTGGCGGATCCATCAAAAAACGGACCTAACGGACGACCATCCGTCAAAATCTGTCACTAATGCAAGTCAATGGGAAAAAAACGGATCTGCCAAAAAAATGGCGGATCCGTTTTTTTTCACATTTTGATGGATTTTGACTGACGTCGCACGACTGAAGTGTGAAAGGGGCCTTATACTCACCACCTTCCCACACTGATTAAATTACTGGTGACTGGCTACATGAACCATTTCAATGCACGCAGGACGATCGTTTATACAATTGTTCTGTTCACATACAATATCATTGTTCCTGGCATCACATATACTTTTTTAAAAGGACAATGCGCTACCGAGAACAAAGATTTTTAAACTAGCTTAAAAATCATTTCACCCATTGAAATTTTGCTCATTTCGTGGGTGATCAGCAGCTTGTTAAGACTGACCAATTATAAGGAAATGAGCCATTCTAGGAGCGATCATTTCTCGATCATCAGTCAGTGTAAATGCACCCTTGTTCTCATTTATTCTCTGATCTGAATTTTTAATATTAACCAACTAAAAATAATTTGTAGGATAAAAATCTGATAATGAATAAAACCTAAGCATGGCAAATAAGCAACATACTTTTGTTAATTGGCATCACTTGTATTGTTGTCTAATAGTTTTGTACATCTGCAAAGTCAGCAGAATCCACCAATATAGCTGGTATCATATCCGTGTCTGAACATACTGCTGCAATTCCTGCCCTGGTCACTAGGCGGCATCACACTAATACCACAATATGCTGACACGGCAGTGTATGGCTGTTTCGCTTTAGATGCTGAGACTACTTGTCACTTCTGCCAGTATAAGTCTGTACTGCTGGCGAGGAGTGGAGGAGTTGTTGTGGAAGAGGCATTTGGAGTATTGTTCTGTGACTGTTGCTTGGTGTTTTTGGCTGTTTGTAATTCCTCATCCTCACCTATTTGGTTTACATTCCATTTTCCCTCCGGTGTTCCCCTCCATTGTCTGTATGTGCCTTTTTGTATGATTGTTATTTTTCCTTTATCCCTGTACATCTTTCCTTGTTTGACTGGTTTGTATATATTCATACACTATCACTCCTCACTTCCCTGGGTTTGGGATTGGGACAAATATACGGCAAATCAAGGAGTTCAGCAATCTATGTGACGCCAGCGTATTCACCATTGGAAGTTATCAGGGGAGCAGGGGTAGCTAGGGCGCCCCTAGCATTAGGGGCAGCGAATGAGCCCTGACCCCGAGTAATTTCATAACAGTTGAGACACAGTCTCTAGCTGCCAGTTATTTACTTAAGCTTGACCTTGTCTCCCTGATACTTTGCTTCTGTATACTATTTTGCATATATTTTTGTTTGACCTCAGCTTGTATTTTGACCACCTGCTTGCTTCCTGATTTTGTCCCTGACATGACTTCTCAATGTTAATCACGCGTGATAACACCTCTTGCCTCTGGTTTACTTCTCCGGCTAGCAGGCCTTCTGTGGAAGCAATGCAATGGACCCCATTGCACAACCAGATTCCTTTGTGGTTGTTAAAGTGTGAAAGCCTGGAATCTGCCAGTTGGAGTGGCTTGTGCCAAGTCTGAACAAGGTAGCCTATTTGGGCCTGTAACCTCAGGCAGATGTATCAGTTTGGATAGGCCAATAGGCCAACAGTTTAATGTGTGAGGGAGGTTGGAGGAGATAAGGATTCAGCCTATTGGATTCCCAACAGCCAATCTTTTTGCTCTCTGGGAAGTAAGCCGATGGAAAATTCTGCCAGCGACTCGTAGAGAATACAGGAGAGCTCTGCCGATGCGGAGCATTTCTGTGTATGGGAGAAGCCCAAAAAAGGGTAGAAAAAGGTAGAACAGTCAAATTAATCCATTGATCTTTAATGTGCAGGTTTATTACAAATATATAAAAACCAAACTTTATAAAATATGATAACAATATAATAAAAAAAGGAAAATAAAAGAAATGAATACGCATAACTTGCAACACAGGCAATGCATTTTATGTATCTAGGTCCCCTTTTTCATCCCAGCAAAATTTGACTTCTGTGGAGTTCTGTAAAGACCACACACTGTGAAATACAGCAAAATAATATTCTGCATATAGATAAGGTCATGCTATCTTTCAGGGGTCAGTTTTTGTGTTCCCAACCCCATTAAGTAATTTGTTTGCCTGCTTCGTAGACACCTACACTGTTCCGGTTTTCTTTAAGGATTTCCACAGTGACATTAAGAATTGTATGTAAATTGAAAAGCTACAGATAGAACAGTTTTAGTTTCCATGGTCACATTCTTGTTTCAAGCAGTAACTATGGAGACTTAGAACATTAGCCGGTGATCTAGAGGTGCTGGCAATTATGTCAGCGGACATATAATACTAACTTGTGCTTTCGCACTTTTGCATTTTTTTAACCCACTCTCTTAACAATTTAAAGGCACAAAGAAAAATCTGCTAAGAAAAATTTCAAATAATAGTGCCAATGGGTGACTTAATTGTAAAGGAGTAGATAAAAGGCCTACAAGAGCATAAATACCCTGAATAGTGATGACCAAAATTGGCATCTGCTCTTCATTCGCATGCAGAGGTCCACATATGTCTTACAAAATATATGTCTGTATGATACAGAAAGAGCAGAGGGAGAAAAAACTCTATGGAAGGGCCTAACAAGTCACATGGGGTCGGTTAGAGGATTCTTATAGATTGCAGGCTCTAACAATTTTAATGTTGTAGCCTAGTTTCCAAGAGTCCTAAACATGTCCAGAATTTATTTAGAATTTATGGAAACAAAACTGGCACATGTTTGCATGTCTTGGTCCAAAAGTTACGTAAAACCTGCATAAGACCCGTTTCACACATCCGAATTTCATATTTTGAGTATGGACCACGACATCCAGAGCAGCCTGTAACTCTTACTTATGAAGCTACAGGGTTTGGGTCAGCCTATACTTGGACCATGAAAGTAAGGTGTGTGAAACCAGTCTTAAGGTGAGTATTATCATCTTGTTTGGCCATACCTGGGTCAGTCCTGGGAACGAACCTACACACACGGACAAAATTGTTGGTACCTTTTGTTAAAGTAAGTAAAACTCATAATGGTCAATGAAAAAACTTGAAATAGACAAAAAGAATTTTCAATTTTTATGTTTATGAACATAGAGCTGATGTGACTTGCCAAAAAGTTCTGTCCAAAGGAAATTCTCCCAGAAGCATTGTGGCTTGTCACAATGCGTTTTGGCAAATTCCAATCTTGCTTTTTTACGAGTTGCTTTTAACAGTGATTACCTCCTTGTCGTCTTGAAGTCCACTTTGGCCAAGATAGAGATGGCTGGTGCGATCTGACACCGAGGTACCATGACCTTGGAATTCATATATAATCTCTTAGGAAATTGTTCTGGACTCTTTGGTTATCATTCGTATTATCCGTCTCTTCAATTTGTCATCAATTTTCCTCCTACATTCACGTCCAGGGAAGTTGGCTGCAGTCCCATAGACCTTAAAGAGAACCTGTCAGCAGGATTGTGCTGAGTAACCTACAGACATTGTCAGGCTGGCGCCTTTATACTGATTACAATAATACCTGGGTAATGAAATCCGTCTTGTGGTTGTTGTTTAATCTCTATTTGTCGTTTTCAGTTAATGATATGCTCGAGCTCTGGGGCGGCCGGGGGGGGGGGGGTGGGTGTTGAGCTCTGCTTAGCTATTCATCCTTATGGCTTATGACAGATCACTGATCCCTCAGTGACCTGCCTCCTATTTTACATACTACATAGAATATGCTTTGAAAACAAAAATTCACATTTATCAGGCAGGCGCCGGCGGCAGCGCCTGCTCTGTAGTACGATATGGTGGATAATATGCCTGCTTTATTCTATTTAGACATTTTCTTTCAAACAAACTTTATCTTAATCAAAGTGGCGTCGGTGGCCGCGCCTGCGCGTTCCAATATATGCTACTGTGCAGTTGCTGGCGGCGCAATCTTGATGAAGCCTAATTTTTTTTTCTAGGAAAATGGTGGCGGCGCCTGTGCAGTGGCATCTATTGGAGCGTGATAGATTCTACTGTGCAAGTGCGGCCACCAGCGCCATTTTGATTAAGATAATTAATTAATTTTTGTTCAAACAAAACTATATGTCTAAAGAAAACGAAAAAAGGCATATTATCCACGGTCAAATTCTTTTCAATCTTTTCTAGGATTACTACATTTTTTGTCCAGACCATTTTCTTTAGTTTTTTTTTATTAATTTTATATTGAACCACAATCAAAAAGCAAAGTCTGATTTTCAGTAGTTATTATTCAGCAAATTTAAGTTGAAAAATACTTTTGGCAGTTGTAAGTTATCTCCGTGACTATTGTGGTTTTTTTTTTTACTTTAACACAAGGGCATCAATAATTTTGTCCATGGCTGTAAATGTGTCTATTTTACTAGTTTAAATATTGACATAATTTCAAAGATATTATACCTATTTTTAAAGTCAAGTGTTTAAAAATGATTACGGTATGTCCTGAGAAAATATTAACATGCTAAACAAATATATTTGTGGAAAACCAAGTAGTAAGTAATATGGCCGCTTTCAAAATTCCCACCTTTTTTAGACTCTTTAATCACATGTAAGGTTAGTTGTGCATGCTATCATCATGTAAAGCAGGTAAATTGGATGCAGCAACTCAGAGGCGCAGGGCAAGGGTTAACAGGGATTTGGTTTAATCAATACAGGAAGGATTCTCCTCACAGGGAGCAAAGGGGTTAAACAGATTTTAAGCTAAAGAATGCAAAGAACAGGGTAACTCGAGGCAACAGTTTATGCATGTATCTGTTTCACTTATCGTGAGTCCGATGTTGATCACTTCTCAAACGATGAAAGTAGAAAGCCGGCTGATGCCGGTGTTGCGGTCTTGAGGCTTACCTGCCCAACAGTTCTATGTGAAATCTTATGGCTGCAATGGGGGGTCACCAATGTGATCCCCTGAGCCCCTAGTCTATAACGCTGCCCTCTGCAGTCAGGAGCCTTTCACAAAAATCTCCCACTCGGCGCGCTCTGCAGGCAGGAGTCCCGTACCTCAATCTACTACTCGACATGCTTTGTCCTGCACGCCTGTCGACATTGCCCGGTCCTTCCTGCACTCCTTGCCTCTTGCTACCGCATGGACTCAAGCTAACCACGGCGCACACCAGGTCTCTATTCTCGCTACTCTCTGGCGGGAACTCTCTCTGGCTTCCTGCGCAAAACCCCTTTTCTCCTCTCCCCCTTACCACGCCCCTTATCTGCAGGTCATGGGTCCTATCCGTTCTCCATTCCCCCCCCCTGCAACAATGGGCGCGGCCCCAGCAGTTCCGGACACGGTGCTCTGTTGGTAACCACAGTCCGGTCTTCTCCCTTACAATCACACAACTAGAGAGATTTTCCATTGAATAGTCTGCAAAATTATAATATGATGTAATGCATTTGTGAGCACTGCCTAGCAGACATTCTGCCTATCAGCCGGCTGTCCCAGAAGCAGAAATTACAGAAGAAAGCAACTCACTCAATAATCATGGCTTGTAATTTTTCCAGATCAGTCGTCATAGGATAGAATGACAACCACATAATACTACTAATGAACTTCAGGGGTTACTTGTAAGGATTCTCATACCTTTCAGATCTGTCTTGATAGAGAACCTAACATGTTCTTGCTAACTTTTCAACATCATCACATGCAGGGAGTATCCATTTGTAGCATGCAAAACGGATTGCAGGCAAATTTCGGCTATAGAAATACCCCTTGTTGAACCAATACCCAATCCCAGCATCTCCATGTTTTATACCTCGCTTCCAAGAGTGAAGAAATCTTTCAAAATAACTTTTTGGGGAGGTTTCAGTCAGGTTTGGGAAAATTGCTGGCTCTTCTGTGAGTCTGGAAGAAGGATGTACGTCACTCTGCTTTAACACTGGGTGCTCCATAAGTAGAGCACAAAAGAGGAAATCCGCCACTCCAAATATGCAGCGAGCGCGCATCATCAGTGGATCTGTGTCAGCCTTCATACAGGCCTTTTTTTTTTTCGTTTGCTGCTGTGTTACGTGTTGAATGCTCGCCACAGTTACATTCAATTGATATTCATTGCTCTAAATGTCATCTCTCAGGTGGCTATTACTATCATACACAGGCATTCAAGCATGACAAATTCTTCAGTTATTATTATTACGAGTTAGGAGGGGGATCTGATAACAGAACAGTAGTATGAGATGAGTGGCCGCACTGCAGGCATTGATGCCATGTGTGAATTGAAGCAGTTTTGTGATCCCTCGGAGTATTAGAAATATGCGACGGCAACAGCTTGTAAGATTAAAAAGAAAACATAAAAATATAAAATTATCCACAAAGTTCTCTTCTTTTGATTCGTGAAAGGAGAAAATACCCAGAGGAGACATTGGTAATTTTGTCTTAAAATGGAATACTTCAGTTTCTGTTCCAGATAGTATTATACATACCTTCTTAAAAGACCGCCTCTTTCAGAAGACCATCGCTAATCTAGATCAATTTTGTCTAAGTCAGACTTTCAATCTCCTTATAATCTATTATATCATACGTACAGATATCAGCTATAATATTAAAAGAACCTGACTAATTTGTGTAAGCCCCTTGTGTTGCCCAAAGTCCCCTGCCCATTGTGGCTTGAACTTCATCAAGTCCTCTGAAGGCGTCCTGTGCTATCTGGAACTTTGAAGATCTTTTACGTCACGTAAGTTATGAATTGTGGCCATTGTAGATTGGACGTCTTATGTGGAATTTGGAGGTCAAGTTATTGCCTTGAACATTTTTTCATCTTCATTGAACCATTTTTGAAGAATTTTAGCAGCTTGGCAGGGGGCACATTACTCTGTGAAAGAGACCACTGCCATAGGAGAATACAGTAGCCAAGAAAGGGTGACTTTATTATAGGTGATACATGTCTCATCAACATGAAAGCTCAAACGGCAAATTAATGGACCATGTTGTCATTGTTTATCACACTTTTATTACATCCTAACCTCTGCATACTGAGATCACCACACAAGACCTGCAATTTTAGAGATGCTTTGACCTAAATGTCCAACCATCACTATTTGGTTCTTATCATAGTTCCTTAGATTCCTACATTTACCCATTTTTTCCACTTCCAAAACATAACCTTCAATAATTGACTGTTTACTCGCTTCACAGTATATCTCATACCTTGTCAGGTGCTTTTGTAGCAAATAAATTAAAGGGAACCTGCCCCATGCCCTCCAACCCACCAACATTACAATTTTCGTTGCTAAATATCCTGCCTAACCAGCTAACCAGTTTAACACCTAATGGCATGTTTATAAACTTTGCGTTTCCTATGATTGCCTTTCCTTTGATTAGTCGATGGGGCGTTTGTTTCCTCAGATTGGTTGTCCCTCTCTGCCTGTTATCACTCCTCTGTGGGTGTGATAACATGATTTGCAAGAGCTGGCATCATCATCAGCTTTCTTCAGCAAAAGCATACTCCTGGTTTCAGGGTAGCAATGATGTGGTTTAAAAAGCCACACGCATGCATGAGATTTGGAGGAAGCTGGCAATGACGCCGGCTCTTGCAGATCATGACATGCACAAAGGGACGACTAGTCTGGGGAGACCAACAACCCATCGACTAGTCAAAGGGCTAATTAGCCTAGGAAATGCAAAGTTTATAAAGCCTTTTATTAAACATAAAGTGTTAAATAATATAGAGGGCTGGTTAGGCAGGGTATTTAAGCAACAGATATTCTAATGCTGGTGGGTTGGCGGGTATGGGGGACCTGTCATGTTCGCTTTAATGTAGAGACCCCCAAAAATATTAGAGAAAGTCAGCCGTTTGGCCAATAGTGAGATCTGGCAACAGTCTAATTTTTTGGGGGGCCTACCATTTTTTCCCAACAGATTATGTCATGGGTGTGAAGGATATGGACAATCCTTGTGTTTTCTGGGAGATAAGAATCAGCAAGGGAAGTTTGGCAAGTGGCTGTTTCATAAAGAACTCCGGAGCTCCTTACTAGTTGAGCTTTCCTATCTATAAAGGACACAGGAGAGAGAGCTGTCGGCAAAACTCTCAAACTCTTGAAATTTAAAGGGTAGTTGCTTCTTTTATATTACCTTTTAATAATGACGTAGCAACACACAGTAGAAGACTAGAAATGGTCCATTGTCTAACAAATGTATTTTTCTTTTCACAGTTGATCTAAAACTACACGTCAGTAAGGCTCTGTTCACATATTGTTCGTGAATTATGTTTCTATGTGTATTGTTCACTTTATGTTACTGAAAAGGATCAAGGTGAAGAAAATATTTTTTAGAGGTTATGAATGATAATAATTATTAGTGATCCCAGCATATTATCGGAACAGGTTTATTGGTTTTATAGTATGTCTCTACGCACAGTTATAGTAAAGTTTTTGCAGTACTTCATTCTCTTAGTATACCAATGACTCATGAGTGTTGTGTTTGCTGGAAAAGAAGTGCTGGTCTCTGGGGGAAGAGCTGGTTGGTGATGTCAGAATATTCATGTCCTGCGGTGACTGATTGGCAGATGTGAGGAGTAGGCATCTCGTGAGACCTGGGCATTGTCATTTTCAGTAGGCAGGCTGCGGTGCTAGATCCAAATAGCAAATTGTTCTCTTAGCAGCGGCAGAACAGTGCCAGACAAAGCCTAAGAGACAATCCATTAGCATTAACATTTTCCAAGCAGGGCCCTGTCACAGAAGAGGCGTTCTCCAGCAATGACTTGTCACATTGTGCCCTAGGATTGAATAAGGCTTGTTAATGCACGCTCATTGTTCCTCGTTACACGGAGTGCCTCTTTCACCTAAGTGTGTTAGGAAAGTGATATAATAATATATATGTAGAGAAGACAAGTGAAATCATTTAAGCAATGTTAATATTATGGGGGAGCCATAAGCTGGGGGAAAGTTTTCAATTTGGAACATTTAAAGAGAACCTGTCACCACCAACAATGGTGTCTGAAATAGAAGAAGATTTGAGCAGCATATGATAAAAGTATTGAGACAAATAACCCAAGTGAATACAGGTTTTTCATACATTCCCATTGACCCGTTGTATAACATCCAGGTCCATTGTCCACGGTATATAATATCGGACCTTACTTCCCCCGGTGTATAACATGTGGCCTCATTGTCTCCGGTATATAATATCCAGACTCACTGCCCCATGTGTATAACATCCAACCTCATTGTCCCTATTGTAAAACATCTGACTCCATTGCCCCAGTGTATAATATCCAGCCCCATTGCTCCCGGTGAATAACATCCAGCCCCATTGCCTCTGGTTACTAACAACCTGCCCCATTGCCCCCCGTTAAATTACATCCAGCGCCTATGCCCCGGCGAATAACATCCAGGCCAACTGCCTCCGGTGAATAACATCTAGCCCCATTGACCTTGGTGAATAACATGCAGCCCCATTGCCCCTGGTGAATAACATCCATCCTCCTTGTCCCTGGTGTATACCATCTGACCTCATTGCCCTGGTGTATAACATCTGACATCATTGCACCCAGTGAATAACATCCAACCTCATTGCCCCAGGTGTATACTGTAACATCCAACCTCATTGCCCCCAGTGTATAACATCCAACCTCATTGCCCCCGGTGTATAACATCCAACCTCATTGCCCCCGGTGTATAACATCCAACCTCATTGCCCCAGGTGTATACTGTAACATCCAACCTCATTGCCCCCAGTGTATAACATCCAGCCCCATTGCCCCTATGTATAACTTATGACCGCATTGTCCCCGGAGAATAACGTCCATAGAATTATATAAATTATGGGGGACATTAAGGGCAGCATGGTGACTCAGTGGTTAGCACTGCAGCGCTGGGGTCCTGGGTTCAAATCCAACCAAAGACAACATCTCAAAGGAGTTTGTATGTTCTCCCTGTGTTTGTGTGGGTTTCCTCTGGGTTCTCTGGTTTCCTCCACACTCCAAAGACATACTGATAAGGAACTTAGATCAGGGTTCCCCAACTCCATTCCTCAAGGCCCACCAACAGGTCATGTTTTCAGGATTTCCTTAGTATTACCCAGGTAATAATTGCATCATCTGTGCAATACAAAGGAAATCCTGAAAACATGACCTGTTGGTGGGCCTTAAAGGACTGGAGTTGGGAAACCCTGACTTAGATTGTGAACCCCAATGGGGACAGTGATGATAATGTACTGTATGCAAAGCTCTGCATCATATGATGACGCTATATAAGCAATGCATGATAAATAACTGTATGTGTGATCCAAAAAAACATCAGATTGCTCTTGGACCAATGTTATTCTGTGGGGACGTGCACACAACCAAGTTTTTTCCTCGGTTTGATATTCAGATCACACTCGACCACGCAAATCAACGAGTCTATTGAAAGCATCAGAATGAACTCCGATGACATCTGAGTGTGGTCAGATTTCCACAGACTGATAGAATGGAGAAGATGGAGACATTTTTTTTTCTCCATCTACTCCTCATCGGAGAGAATTTGATCACAGTTTGATCAGAGTGATTTGCGTAATCGGCCCGATTCTCTCAGATGAGAGAATACACTATCATCTGCACCTGCCCTGAAAGTGGAAAAAGTCCTGAAATAATTCTTCTTGGCATGATTTTTTTAAAATCTGTCTTTTTTTTAATCTGACAATTTAACATGGATATGTAGACCTTTGATATCCACTGTTTACGAGGACAAATGTGCTGGTTTCCGCCATTGACTTGCTGCTATCATGGTGATCATGGTAATTTATTATGGAACCAGTGAAGTCAGATAATTGCCGGAGTCAATGATGCCGAATATTTGGCCCATTCACACATAACATGTGTTTCTATTCTCATTCCGCATTATCCCAATTATCCCGCCATTTCTTTTAAAGATCAATGACAAATGTTCTGTACGTCCCAGTGCGCTGTCATAGCTCGTACTCCAGAGTTGGCGCATTTCCATGTTTTCTCCTTCCCTGCGGTATCCTGTCACACTGAGTCCTTCCTCCCCACCGCGCACACTGTTTTCTGTTCTTCTCAATTACATTTCACTATTAATAGCAGGTAGCAGTGGCGCGCCATACGATTTACATGCTACATTAATATGTTTTACAATTTTGGACGCCTGTTTGCCGTCATGATTGATGATTTTTATAGATGGCTGGTGTCAATTGGAAACCCAATTAAACTTGGATATTTGCTGAAAGCCAATTTTGTATCTGTTGTATAGCTACTTACTTTACGTCTTCTAAATATGTAATTAGTCAGGTCATCAATTAGTGTCAGCAATTATCTGTTGCTGTCAAGTAACACTTGGCTCTCGTGGGAATATGGCATCTCGAGAAGGCGTCTCTGGCCATTCTCTCTCGTCTTCCTTCTTTCCTTTATCTCTTCATTATGGCGAAAATATATTTGCCGGATTACGGTAAATTTTATCTGTTTCATTCTATTGTTTCCTAGCAGATCAGCAGCGGTACAAGCTCCTGGCAACTGATTGTCTCTGATGACTTTATTACTTATTATTTATTAAGGTATTCATTCTTTAGGAATGAATTAAAATGCACTTTTCGTTTAAGTATATGTACATGGTAATGGAGGTATCTGGCTGTTATTATTGACCGCATGATCTTTCAGCTAATAATCAAAAATTTTTTTATTTTACTCATTCCATATAAAGACTCGGATGATCTCGGGTGACTTTTCTGGATCCATTTGATTTCAAGACATCTTTCTTCGTATATTATTTCCATGTTACATTGATAGTCATGAACTATGAGCACTTAAAGGACATCTGTCACCAAATTTTTGCTACAGCATGATGTAGAGACAGATACTCTGATTCTAGCAATTTGTTACTTACTGGGCTGCTTGATGCAGTTTTGATAAGATCACAGTTTTATCTGCTGCACATGTAGCAGCTCTCTGAATGCTGAGCTGTGTAACTCCACCCACACCACTGATTGGAAAGTTTATGTGTGCATTCAATATTAACAGAAAGCTGCTAATTAGTCATGGGGTAGATCAGGAGGCTTTAGACACCAATTCCTCTAGTGATAATCTCCTGCTGATAAAACACTGATTGTATTGAAACAGCAAAACACAGCCTAGTAAAAGAAACATAGCTGGAATCAGGCTTTCTTCTTCTATACCATTGTGCTTTAAAATTACATAGCAAAAACCTGGTGACAAATTTGCTTTTATGATACAACATCAATATTAACTTTACGTAAAAAAAAAAATCAGGAGAAAATTAATAGAAAAGTAATAATATAAAGATAACATAAATAAAGTAACAGAGGCAAGAAGGAAAATAAATACTTTAGCACCCTTGAAATTGTTCCAGAAAATATATTTCTGCAGGAAATGATTGCAATTACACATGTTTTGCTATTACCATGTTTATTTCCTTTGTGTTTATTGGAACAACACAAAAAAACTGAAAAAAGGCAAATTGGACATAATTTCACTCAAAACCCCCAAAATGTGCCAAACAAAATTGTTGGCTCCCTCAACTTAATATTTGGTTGCACACCCTTTGGAACAAATAACTCCAATCGCTTCTTATAACCATAAGTTTCTTACGCATCAACTGGAATTTTGGACCAATCTTCCTTTACAAACTGCTCCAGGATTTCTAATATTTGAAGGCGCCTTCTCCCAACACCAATTTTAAGATCTCTCCACAGGTGCTCAATGGGATTTAGACCCTGGCTCATTGCTGCCACTTCAGAAACTCTCCAGCGCTTTGATTCCATCCATTTCTGTCTGCTTCTTAATGTATGTTTGGGGTCATTACCCTGCTGGAAGACCCATGACCTAGGACACAAACCCAGCTTTCTGACACTAAGCACGACATTGCGACCCCAAAATCCTTTTGTCATCTTCAGGTTTCATGATGCCTTGCACACAATCAAGGCACCCGGTGCCAGCGACCTCATTCTGTTTTCAATAAACAGTAGAATGATGTACTTTACCAAAAAGCTCTATCTAGGTCTCATCTATCCACAAGACAGTTTTCCAGAAGTATTTGGCTTACTCTTGTACATTTTTCAAATGGCAGTCTAGTTTTTTTATGTCAGTGGTCAGCAGGAAAGGCTTACTTTTGATGACTCTTCCATAAAGGCCGTATTTGTGCAGGTGTGTCTAAATAGTAGAACAATGTACCACAACTCCAGAGACTGCTAATTCTGTCTGAAGGTCTTTTTCAGTCAAGCAGGGGTTCTGATTTGCCTCTTTAGCAATTTTATGAGAAGCTCTCACTGAAATTTTGCTTGGTCTTGCAGGCCTTATCTTGAGCTTCACTGTTCCTGGTAACTGCCATTTCTTAATTACATTTCAAACTGAGGAAAGGGCAATCTGAAAATGCTTTATTATCTTCTTATAGACTTGTCCTGCTTTGTGAGCTTCCACCATTTTCATTTTCAGAGTGCTAGGCATCTGCTTAGAAGAACCAACCCATGGCTGCTGTTTTTTAGCACAAGGTTATAGGAGGCTGAATTTTTTTAAAGCTGGGAAATTTGCATCACCTGGCCTTTCCTAACGATGATAGTGAGCAAGCCATACTCCAAACAGGCTACTTAAGGTCTAAAACCTTGGTCAAAGTTATCTGAGCACAAAAATCTCCCAGGGTGCCCAAACTTTGGCATCTACCCATTTTCCTTTTTGTAATTTTTAAAATGAACAAAAAAAGACTATATATATTTTGCTGCCTAGAATACAAAAGAAAATATGTAATCTATAACTTTAGGCCTTTTAGAGATCATAGAATCATAGAATGGTAGAGTTGGAAAGGATCTCCTGGGCCATCTGGTTCAACCTCCTGCTCAAAGCAGGATTCACTACATCATCCCAGACAGCTGTCTGTCCAGCCTCTGTTTGAAGACTTCCATTGAAGGAGAACTCACCACCTCTTGTGGCAGGCTGTTCCACTCTTTGATCACCCTAATTCTCAAAAAGTTTTTTCTAATATCTAATCTGTGTCTCCTCCCATTCAGTTTCATCCCATTGCTTCTAGTCTTTCCTTGTGCAAATGAGAATAAAGATGATCCTTCTACAATGTGACAGCCCTTGAGATATTTGTAGACAGCTATTAAGTCTCCTCTCAGTCTTATCTTTTGCAAGCTAAACATTCCCAAATCTTGCAACCGTTCCTCATAGGACATGGTTTGCAGACCGGTCACCATTCTGGTCGCTCTTCTCTGAACTTGCTCCAGTTTGTTGATGTCTTTTTTAAAATGTGGTGCCCAAAACTGGACACAGTATTCCAGATGAGGTCTGACCAAAGAGGAATAGAGGGCAATAATGACCTCACGTGATCTAGACTGTATGCTTCTGTTGATACATCCTAGAATTGCATTTGCCTTTTTTGCTCCGGCATCACACTGTTGACTCATGTTCAATCTGTGATCTATTAGTATACCCAAGTCTTTTTCGCATGTGCTGTTGCTTAGCCCTATTCCTCCCATTCTGTATATGCTTTTTTTTCATTTTTATTGCCCAGATGTAGTACTTCGCATTTTTCCCTGATAAAAACCATTCTGTTAGTTGCTGCCATTTCATCTTCAACTTGCTTAACTGTTATAATAACAGTAGTCTTGACTAGGGGTGCACAAACTTTCACATGCCACTGTATGAGTAGTTAAAGTAACAGAATCAAATATACAATTTGCCACATAAGGTGACAGGGTCGGAGGTGATGTGCCTTTTTTTAAGATAAAAATGTTGAAATTTGAAATGGACGCTCCTCATAGAGTGTTAGCAAAGTGTAGGAATATTGAATATATGCAAAATTTACACATGCTCTCCAAATAAAATTTGCAATGTAGAAACTCTTCATAACAGTGGAGTTGGTCTTCCTAGGAAAATCGCTGAGTGCTGCCTTGTTCTCACCGGCTCTGACACACTTTTCTTAGCTAAAGACATTTATTGACCCAGATATCATTAGCAGTAGACTGCAGCAGCCTCCTCCATTGAGATTCTTTCTTCAGGTGAATTCCTATAAGAGTAATTCATTCTTTCACTTCTATAAAGTCTTAAGCAATGTCTTCATCATTAACATATTTGGGTACTGAAAAATCTGCTTGTGCAAATCTAATAGCACCTTTTAAGCAATGCATTACAATTGTTTCATACATTTTTAGCAGTGATTAAATGTGAGTTTTGTTGTTCAAGGAGAGTGATGACCTATTTTAAGCTACAACCGGGACCGGATCCAAAATTAATTAGAGAATTGTATGTCAAACTGGCTATGTACGTTCCGCGCTAAGGGTGCTTTCACACTGCGTCTTTCACCATGTTCAGTGGTCCCATCTGGGCTTATGTCTGAACCACACAAAAATCGTGATTCATGGCTATGCGGCAACTTGGCCATTGACTATAATGATGCAGATGGATTCAAAGTTTCCTCTGTTGTGCATCATTTTCGGGCATATACGTATAAAACGTCTACTGGAGGCGTACACCTAGACGCACTCTACTACGTCTGACAAGTGTCCGCCTCCAGTAGGCGTATATGCCTGAAAATGATGCCTAACAGAGCACATGGTGACTGTACCAGCACCATTATAGTCAATGGCCTCTCTGGAGCATATGTCAGAATCCTTGTTTGCGGGGGGTTTAGATGTAAGTCCCCACAGGATCACTTAACGTGGTGAAGAACGCAGTGTGAAAGCACCTAAGAATACTTCTTGGCAACTCAACGCTAGGTATCGGCTACATAGTCAAAGAACTTGTCTTGTACTTCTTCAGGTATACATACATTATGCTGAGAAACTTCCCTTGGATCTTTAATTTCTGCTTTCCAGGATAGAATATTTTAAATGTTTTTATTTTGCCACATGTTTTGAGAATTTAAGTGAAGGTTAAAGGGTTGTTAAGAGCTAGAAAATTGATTAATAATGATCTTTCCATAGGATAGGCCAGCAATATGAGATTGATGTATTGGACCTTCGTAATCTCATATTCAATCAAGTGAAAAGGAGACAGGGTGCAACATCTGATAGCAGTCACAAAGGAATGCATCAGGCTATAAATTGCTTACACATGGCAACCTCCAGATCGTATCTCAGCTGATCAATGGGATGCCAAGAATTATGCGCACCATACTAGAGTTGAGCGATACTTTCCGATATGCTAAAGTATCGGAATCGGAATGGTATCGCGATATCACTAAAATATCGGCGATACCCGATACCGATACCGGAAGTCCCATGTAAGTCTATGGGAACAAAATATCGCAACTAAAAAAAACCCCATTCTTTCCTTGTAAACACTAAATATACACACATAGAATACATTATATATATATATATACATGTCATTGTGACATATATATATACATATATGTATAGTTTATACATTTCTACATAGTAAAATATCCTTTGATTCAATTGCCGGGTAAAGCCGGCTTCAGTGAAAAGACAGAAGCACCCGACATGAAATGACACTTGGTGTACATAGGGTTAAACATTTCTTTTCATGTCCTTTGCTATCTAATTTGCACAAACAATTAAATCAGACTATGTGTGCAAAATTTCACACCTGTAGGGGTTAATTAAAGGTGTAAATTCGTTGTAAAAAAAACGGACTTTTTTGCTACGAATTTACACCTTTAATTAACCCTACAGGTGTGAAATTTTGCACACATAGTCTGATTTAATTGTTTGTGCAAATTAGATAGCAAAGGACATGAAAAGACATGGTTAACCCTATGTACACAAGTGTCATTTCATGTCGGGTTCTGCATTTTCACAAAAGCCGGCAATTGAATTAGCGGCTATTATACTATGTAGAAGTGTATGAACTACAAATATAAATATATATATATGTGTCACAAATTCAATGACATGTATATATATATATGAGGTGTAAAATTGCTGAAAAAAAATGCGTGGGCTCCCGCCCTATTTTCGCAACCAGACAGACAAAGCCAGTGAGTGGGGGCAGATAATAATAGCCCAGAGAGGGACCATTATTTTTGCCCCCCCCGGCTACTAACATCTGCCCCCAGACACCCCAGGAAAGACAAATCTATAATTAGATTCGCCCTTTCTGGCACTTTGCCCGTCTATTCCCATTGCCCTGTAGCGGTGGCGAATGGGTTAATATGGGGTTAAAGCCACCTTGCTATTGAAAGGTGACCTTAAGCCAGGTTAATAATTGAGAGCTGTCAATTAGACAACTATCAATTATTAATCCTATTGCATGAAATAAAAATAAAACACACACACTTTAATTAAAAATCATTTTAATGAAATAAAGACACATGTTTTTGACCATCTTTTATTTTACTGCAAAAACCATTTCCTGTAATAAAAATAAAATAAAAAAGCAAAATTATTCTTACCTATCCCATGCACAGTCAGGTCCCACGGTGTAATCCTTCAGAAAGGGTTAATGTTTACTGCAGGGACCGCAGCTAATGCTGCAGCCTCACAGTAAACCCCAAATGAATGAGTTCCTCTCCTGCCTGACAGGAGAGTAAAGGCTGGGTGTCACATAACGATACACCAGCGATCCCGACAACGATATGCACTTGTCAGGATCGCTGGTGTATCGCTACATGATCGCTGCTGAGCTGCCAAACAGGCAGCTCAGGCAGCGATCTGGGACAGCGACACTGCGGGTAACATCGCTTAAGGGCCCGTCTCACATAGCGATATCGCTACCGAGATCGCTGCTGAGTCACTAGTTTTGTGACGCAGCAGCGAGCTCACCAGCGATATCGCTGTGTGTGACATTCAGCGACGATCAGCCCCCCTGCCGGGTATCGCTGATCGTCGCAGAAATGTCAGGACCTTTTTTTGATCGCTGGTTTCCCTCTGACAGGCACGCATCGCTGCGTGTGACAGGCGGGAAACCAGCGATCAAAGGTCCTGACATTTCAGCGACGATCAGCGATACCCGGCAGGGGGGCTGATCGTCGCTGAATGTCACACACAGCGATATCGCTGGTGAGCTCGCTGCTGCGTCACAAAACTAGTGACTCAGCAGCGATCTCGGTAGCGATATCGCTATGTGAGACGGGCCCTTAAGTGGAAAGCTTAATTGATTGCTTTCCACTTTCACTTCAGGTCAGCCAGGGACACAATCAGTGACGTCAGAGGGAACTGATTAACAAAAATAGGGGTTCCCTTCGAAAAAAAATGGCGTGGGGTCCCCCCTATTTTTGTTAACCAGCCAGATGAAGCAGACCGCTGAGGCCTGGATTTTCAGGCTGTTAAGGAGCCAAGATCCATGGACCTTGCCAGCCTGATAATACCAGGCCACAGCAGTCTGCATATCTTGGCTGATTAACAAAAATAGGGATCCCCTCGAAAAAAATTGGCGTGGGGTCCCCCCTATTTTTGTTAACCAGCCAGATGAAGCAGACCGCTGAGGCCTGGATTTTCAGGCTGTTAAGGAGCCAAGATCCATGGACCTTGCCAGCCTGATAATACCAGGCCACAGCAGTCTGCATATCTTGGCTGATTAACAAAAATAGGGGATCCCCTCGAAAAAAATTGGCGTGGGGTCCCCCCTATTTTTGTTAACCAGCCAGATGAAGCAGACCGCTGAGGCCTGGTTTTTCAGGCTGTTAAGGAGCCCAGATCCATGGACCTTGCCAGCCTGATAATACCAGGCCACAGCAGTCTGCATATCTTGGCTGATTAACAAAAATAGGGGATCCCCTCGAAAAAAATTAGTGTGGGGTCCCCCCTATTTTTGTTAAACAGCCAGATGAAGCAGACCGCTGAGGCCTGGTTTTTCAGGCTGTTAAGGATCCAATATCCATGGACCTTGCAAGCCTGATAATACCAGGCCACAGCAGTCTGCTTAGCTTGGCTGGTTAACAAAATAGGGGATCCCCTCGAAAAAAAAACGGCGTGGGGATCCCCCCTATTTTTGTTAACCAGCCAAGTAAAATGCAGACTGCTGCGGCCTGGTATTAAAAGACTGTCAAGGCCCATGGATTTTGGCCCTCAACAGCCTGATAATACCAGGCTACAGCAGCCCCACATTTGGCGCATCAAAAGATGTGCCAATTGTGGCACTTTACCCGGCTCTTCCCACTTGCCCTGTAGCGGTGGCAAGCGGGGTAATAAGGGGTTATTGTCACCGTTGATTGCACGGTGACAATAAGCCCGGTTAATAATGGAGAGGTGTCAATAAGACACCGATCCATTATTAATCCCAAAGTTATTAAATGTGTAAAAAAAAGACAAAGCAAGAAAAAAGTCTTTTAATGAAATAAAAGAGACAACACAGTTTTTCATTTCTTTTATTACTCTCTCATTCCTGCGACGCCATCGATCTCCTGTAAAAAAGAAAAAACAAACCAAACAGTATACCACCTGTCCGACGCAGTCCATAACGATAGTCCCACGACGATCCAGCTCTGTTACATCGCAATGACAGGCAGAGCCTGTCATTGCAACGCAGCACAGCTGATTACCTGCTTCCCCGGCGGTGACGTCATCGGACTGACTGCTTTACGGCCGGGATTACCCAGCAGTCACTGCAGTTATCGCGAGGAAACTGCATGTGACCGCCGGGGAGAAGAGGATGGCGGCCATGAAGCAGTCCAGGACGTGACCGCCGGAGATCTTCTGCCGGGTAAGTGCCGCTGACTCCTGACAGACCCGACAGACGGACACTGACAGTGACAGTGACATCCCGATTCCGGTATCCGATAAGACGAAAATATCGGAACTCGGAATCGGAATTCCGATACAGCTAATATCGGCCGATACCCGATATTTGCAGTATCGGAATGCTCAACACTACACCATACACGTTATATGGATGCTTCGGATGATCGTTTGGCCGACAGCCATCTCAGCCGACTCTCCCATACTCAGGAGCACTTGCTCGGCCGAGTGCCCCTGTGTTCTCTATGAGAAAGCAACTGACTGACATGTCAGCTGGCAGGTTATCTCAGGAAGAACAATATGATCAGCAGTCTGAAATTAGACATGTCTGGTCAACATCTCTCCCGATCAATGACAGACAAATTATTGGTGCAACCTGTGCAGCTACACTGGGGCCCAAGATGTAAGGGGGCCACTACTACCTCTAAAGCTTGTGAAGTTGTCCACTATGATTAGCAATTGGACTACAAAAGGTCCATATCCTATTCTTGCAGGACCATCTTCTTTGTGCGTCCGCCAGTGCTCCTGATGATCAATCAGTTGGCGCCTCCATACACATGATTAGACCAGATATCGACTGGTTCAGCTGATATAAGTCTAATGTGTAGACCACCACTAATCTTACATTGATGACCTATCTGGTGGACAGGTCATCGGTTGTGTAGACCCAAGCTACCTGTTTAGGTTGAGACCTGTTCCATCAGGAATCTTCGTTGCAGTTTGCATCATATGTGATAGGAAGAATAGCACAGCATGTTTTAATGGAAAATTCTTAATAATGGGAAGAAGTATAAATGTACTTCAGGAGGTAAGCAGTTAACTCTGTTAAGCAATAAGCATTTAATGTTGCTATCCCGTGGAGTCGTCTTAGGCAAATGATGGGATCGAAATGTGGAACCGTGCCACCTAAAAGCATTGTAATAGGAAAATGATAGGCAGTACTCGACCAACAAATCCCCCACAATGCTGTAAAGCATGCACAGTTGGAACATAATGTGTAATTTTAATCATATGCATGACGGCACATAGACTTTGCGCAGAACGTTTTTAAGATCGTGAGCAACAACATCCAGAATCATTTCTAACATCTGTCTCGTATTTGTCAGGAAATAGTTAGAGCATCACCGCAATGTGATCCTGTGTCCTCTTAACAAAGCGGCCATAATCTTATCAGATTGGAGACAGAGATGATGGAAAGTTTACTGCCCTGCAAGACGCCTGATAATTCCACGGCTGACGTGCGGCTAAAACGGGGACAACATTATGTATCACATGCTTGTAGACATGTTTACAGCTCAGCAGTTCTGTAATGGGTCTTCTTCTCACAATATTCCTACCAATGCTACATTTAACCATAATTGACACATCACGGTTTCTATATGTCGTGTTCTCGTGGGTGGTAAAATATTCTCGTACAATCCTTTTGTGGCTCAGTGGTTAGCTTTACAGCACTAAAATCCTGGGTTCAAATCCCACCAAGGACAAATCTGTAAGGAGTTTGTATGTTCTCCTCGTGTTTGCGTGGGTTTCCTCCGGGTTCTCCGGTTTTCTCCCACTCCAAAGATACTGATAGGGAATATAGATTGCGAGCCCCAATGGGAACAGTGATGATGATGTCTGTAAAGCGATTAGGAATATGATGGCGCTATATAAATAATAATATTACTAGTAAAAGACAACTTTAGATTCGTCACTAATTAAGAGTTGAAGGGAGTGTTACATTTAATTAAAGTCGATCAGTTACCTATCATGCCCGTAAGCTCTGTGTACGATGGATGAGACAAAGTCTCTTTGTAAGAGACAACGAGCTCCATAAGTTATTTAGGAATAATTTATGATCAAACAGAATGTTCTGTAAACTGTATGTGGCGGTTTGTTATATTTTATTTAGGCACTGCCTCATTTACTATTGAATTGATGTGAAGATCGACCTATGAGATCAGTTAAAGAGGTTTTCTGATTCTTTAACCCCTTTCCGACATTGGGCGTAATAGTACGCCAATGTCGGACTCCCTCCCTTTGATGTGTGCTCCGGTGCTGAGCCGCATCTTTCCCCGCACAGATCAGCTGTTTTGAACAGCTGACATGTGCCCGGAATAGCTGGGGGTGGAATTGTGATCCACCCGCAGCTATTAACCTCTTAAATGCCGCTGTCAAATTGCACCGGAAATCCGCCCACCGGTGACCCCCGTCATGTGATCGCGGGTCACCGGTGGGTTGGCATGACAACCAAAGGTCTCCTGGAGACCTCTATGGTTGTCACTGCCTGCTTGCTGTGAGTGTCACCCAGTGGTTGGCGCTTATAGCAAGTGAGTAATTCAGCTACATGTAGGCGAACTGATCATTGCCTGTATGTAGCAGAGCCGATCGAG
Source organism: Oophaga sylvatica (assembly GCA_033576555.1). Classification (NCBI taxonomy): domain Eukaryota; kingdom Metazoa; phylum Chordata; class Amphibia; order Anura; family Dendrobatidae; genus Oophaga; species Oophaga sylvatica. The sequence goes on along the minus strand of JARQOD010000009.1, from coordinate 99,482,483 downwards.
TTATGGCAGCTTCTAGTCTCCAATGGAGACTATTGAAAAATGCCAAAAGTAAAAAAAAAATGTTTTTAAAAATATAAAAAAATATAAAAAATATAAAAGTTCAAATCACCCGTCTTTCTCCCCATTCAAATTAAAGCAATAAAAAAAATTCAAACATACACATATTTGGTATCGCTGCGTTCAGAATCACCCGATCGATCAATAAAAAAAGGATTAACCTGATCGCTAAACAGTGTAGCGAGAAAAAAAAGTGAAAACTCCAGAATTACGTTTTTTTTGTAGCTGCGACATTACATTAAAATGGAATAACGGGCGATCAAATGGTCGTATCTGCACCAAAATGGTATCAGCACACAAAAAATAAGCCCTCACCTAACCCAAGATCATGAAAAATAGAGACTCTATGGGTATCGGAAGATGGCACTATTTTTTTTTTTATGAAGTTTGGAATTTTTTTTACCACTTAGATAAAAAAGAACCTAGACATGTTTGGTGTCTATGAACTCGTAATGACTGGAGAATCATAATGGCAGGTCAGTTTTAGCATCTAGTGAACCTAGTAAAAAAGCCAAACAAAAGACAAGTGTGGGACTGCACTTTTTTTGCAATTTCACAGCACTTGGAATTTTTTTCTTGTTTTCATGTGCATGACATGGTAAAACCAATGGTGTCGTTCAAAAGTACAACTCGTACCACAAAAAACAAGCCCTCATATGGCCATATTGACGGAAAAATAAAAAAGTTATGGCTCTGGGAAGAAAAGAGAACGAAAAACGAAAACGCAAAAACGAAAATACCTCTTGGGGTTAAGGGGTTACAATTGTTGGCCTATCTTTGTGATGATGGTGGTCAAACTGATGGCAAACACCAGCTCAACCTTTTGAAGGGGCAATGGCGCTCCAGCGGGGGCTGTGCCTCCTGCTATGTTCACACTGATACAGGCTGTCCAACGTCAGGCTCTTTGAAGTGGCTGAGAAGACAGAAGACAAGGCCATTTGGGGCTGAACGGAAACTCCTCCATTTGTATACTGATGACATGTCCTGCAGACTGTAGAGCTGGGAATATGATGGGAAGCATATATATAGCTTCACATTTAAATAATGAAGACCAAATGGTTAAATGCGAGAAACCTGTAAATGTTTCTGATTTTCTCATTTGTTATTATATTTTCTGCTTTTATCAGTTGAATTTCCTTTTCTGTGGGGATTTCTGTTGGGGTTGCAGGAACAGATGTGGATGCAGCTCAGGTCTCGGCTTCTTGGCAATAATAAATATTGTATCTAAAGAATTCTTTTATTTAATTATTTATGACGCAACCTAATTTAGAAAGGTTTTTGAACGTGAATAGAGCCGTCTGTCATTTATTCTCGCCGCCGTTTGAACACAATGCATCAGAAAGTCATAATTACACCCAGCGCTTTGTGAAATGCTGATCCTCTTCGTGGCTGAGGATCAATCTTAGCATCTTTTTTTTTCTCCCACGTCGTGTTGCATCTTTGCCGTTTTGACCGGGGGGCATTCTCATCCTTGTTCACATTCTTGACGGCTGCAGAGCGTCTTAACAGTCAGGTGCTGAATTTAAACAGTTAGGTGTTGCCATGGCAACTGTGTGTTGCATTCCGTTACTATGACAACCAAAGTTAAAGAACCATAATGTGTCTAAAAACTGCATCATCTTATTCTGTTTCTTTTTTTTCTTATTATTCTAAGAAATTGGAACTTGAGTATATTATATTGCTGTGAAATATGCAGAAGGGATGAGTGCATTGTCATTCATTTATACGTATGTAAGGAGGTGGTGGGGGACCGTCACTTGCCTCCTCTCCCCTGGACACTGTTCACATATTACCTGCGGCACCTCGTCGTTCATTAATGTTTTACTACTGTGTGTGTACTGTAATGTAAATGTATTTGTCATGTACTGTGCATAGGCTTAGGGATAGATTAGGAAATAATATAGGATCATAGCGGAATTAGAGTAGAGGGGGCAGGCATCATAGAGAATAGAATAGAATAGATAAGAGTGTTGGTTAGCATAGGGGTTTAGCCGCTGGGAAGAGTTACAGGGCAGGGCAGTGCAGAAGAAGAAGAAGCAGACGGCCAGCCATGAGGATAAAGCTGCTGCAGCAGTAAGGGGCCCCAGGTGAAGAATAGTGCAGACGGGCAACAGCTCAAAAGGACTATCCCCAAAAATGATCCGGGGTCTACGACCGGGGTGGGAGCAGCTGAGATGGCATATTGTTGGCCCTACGCGGTGCAGCAGATGCCCTATCAATCTTTCCTCCATTCCCAGGGCTTGTTTCCCACGCTCCGTCCTCCAAAGGAGGCAAAGCACTGGACTGCCCGCTCAGGTCCCCACTCCCCAGATACTCCAGCCACTTCCCTGTTCCTCTTCCCAGCGCCCCATGACCTCGTCTCTCTGCATGACGCCGGCGCCTCCACCCATAAAATGATGTCACTTCCCGGCTCCAATGGATGCTCGCAATCATAGCAGACTTCCGCGCGGATTTAAGACCTCCTGCATCTCACGGCTGCTCAAATACCAACTCGGATGGTCCCTGGATGGGCTCCCCGCCTTCCTGCGCTCCCTGGACAGCAGTTCAGGGCTCTCTCTCTCAGGAGGCCGCGACCTCCTTGGGGGTATCGGGTCCACAGCTGACCCATCGCTGCTGCCACTCAACAGCTGCAACTGCTCCTGCAGCTACGCTGTGCTCTTTGTCGCTGCCAGCTTCTTAAAGTCCTGGAATAGAGCCTCCATCACGGTACTGTGTCCCTGATTCAGATTTATTAACAGACTGTCCCTGCCCCTTCCAATCCCCCTATATACCTAGTCCCTTTAACCAATCAAATGGCCCCATTCACAACCCCTTTTACTAACTTCCACCATAATTTGAACCAAAACCCCTCCTACCTTCCCTTATTCCACCATTTTAGATCCTAGCCCCCCCAAAACTCCATATTAGTTTTCTTCTGCTTAACCCCTATTAGAGCCTGGCATACATCCTGGTCATGAAACCCTCCCCTCTACAGCCTGTGGCTTGCAGTACGGGCCCCACTTTCTTGGTGGTATACCATCCTACGTAAACAGGACTTGCACTGCTGAGAACCATGGCAGCCGCTCTGTTGCAGATCACTTAGTATGCGTTATTTACTACGGTTTTCTATTCTAAACAAGCTATTACTGTATATGATATATATACAAATGTTTAATGAAACCTAATTGATTGAAGTAAAAAATAAAACAAATATGTAAAGAAAAAAAAATATATATATACCGTACTTTTTTATTTCTATTCTATATAAAATATATAATAAGTTAATATATATAGTTACGGTATTATATATTATACTTTTATTATTATATATACAGCACAGACCAAAAGTTTGGACACACCTCATTTAAAGATTTTTCTGTATTTTCATGACTACGAAAATTGTAAATTCACACTGAAAGCATCAAAACTATGAATTAACACATGTGGAATTATATACTTAACAAAAAAGTGTGTAACAACTGAAATGATGTCATATTCTAGGTTCTTCAAAGTAGCCACCTTTTGCGTTTGATGACTGCTTTGCACACTCTTGGCATTCTCTTGATGAGCTTCAAGAGGTAGTCACCGGAAATGGTTTTCACTTCACAGGTGTGCCCTGTCAGGTTTAATAAGTGGGATTTCTTGCCTTATAAATGGGGTTGGGACCATCAGTTGTGTTGTGCAGAAGTCTGGTGGATACACAGCTGATAGTCCTACTGAATAGACTGTTAGAATTTGAATTATGGCAAGAAAAAAGCAGCTAAGTAAAGAAAAACGAGTGGCTATCATTACTTTAAGAAATGTAAGGTCAGTCAGTCCGAAAAATTGGGAAAACTTTGAAAGTGTTCCCAAGTGCAGTTGCAAAAACTATCAAGCGCTACAAAGAAACTGGCTCACATGAGGACCACCCCAGGATAGGAAGACCAAGAGTCACCTCTGCTTCTGAGGATAAGTTTATCTGAGTCACCAGCCTCAGAAATCGCAGGTTTACAGCAGCTCAGATTAGAGACCAGGTCAATGTCACACAGAGTTCTAGCAGCAGACACATCTCTACAGCAACTGTTAAGAGTTGACTTTGTATAGCAGGCCTTCATGGTAAAATAGCTGCTAGGAAACTGCTGCTAAGGACAGGCAACAAGCAGAAGAGACTTGTTTGGGCTAAAGAACACAAGGAATGGACATTAGACCAGTGGAAATCTGTGCTTTAGTCTGATGAGTCCAAATTTGAGATCTTTGGTTCCAACCACCGTGTCTTTGTGCGAGCAGAAAAGGTGAACGGATGGACTCTACATGCCTGGTTCCACCGTGAAGCATGGAGGAGGAGGTGTGATGGTGTGGGGGTGCTTTGCTGGTGACACTGTTGGGGATTTATTCAAAATTGAAGGCATACTGAACCAGCATGGCTACCACAGCATCTTGCAGCAGCATGCTATTCCATCCGATTTGCGTTTAGTTGGACCATCATTTATTTTTCAACAGGACAATGACCTCAAACACACTTCCAGGCTGTGTAAGGGCTATTTGACCAAGAGGGAGAGTGATGGGGTGCTATGCCAGATGACCTGGCCTCCACAGTCACCAGACCTGAACCCAATCGAGATGGTTTGGGGTGAGCTGGACCGCAGAGTGAAGGCAAAAGGGCCAACAAGTGCTAAGCATCTCTGGGAACTCCTTCAAGATTGTTGAAAGCCATTTCCGGTGACTACCTCTTGAAGCTCATCAAGAGAATGCCAAGAGTGTGCAAAGCAGTCATCAAAGCAAAAGGTGGCACTTTGAAGAACCTAGAATATAAGACATAATTTCAGTTGTTTCACACTTTTTTGTTAAGTATATAATTCCACATGTGTTACTTCATAGTTTTGATGCATTCAGTGTGAATGTACAATTTTCATAGTCATGAAAATACAGAAAAATCTTTAAATGAGAAGGTGTGTCCAAACTTTTGGTCTGTACTGTATATATGTTTAATGAATGTTTAATAAACCACAGTGGTTATGTTATACCATTCCTTTCATTGAGAGGAGCATTCACAAAGCCAAGATGAAGTTAGTTATTACCCCGCGGCCCTGGCTGGACGGTCTCGCTGATATACCTCACTTTATCAGGGATGTGACAGCAGTGTGATGGAAGATGCATTTGCAATTCCTCCAGCTTGTCTGCAGTCAGCCATGCTTCCCCTTCCTCTGTTTCTGGTAATAAATCTGAGTATCAATCAAACTGTAATAATCTCCATTCATTATTGACTTAGAGGTGCAGCGAGCGGCGGCTTATGTCAGCAGGCATACAGATAATCTTACTTACATTTACTTTTGCATAGTAAGAGATTTATAGTAAAGCTGAATAATATCCGGTAATATTAAAAAATTCTATTAAGTGGTTCTTCACCTTCTTTAGAGGCGGTACAGATTAAATGTAGGAGTCTGATTTACCCCCCTCCAGTTCGACTTCACCTGATGGATTTGCTTTAATTAATAAATTGTCATCTTTTAATCAGGAATATTATTGTTCCTAGATACAAAGACTAGGTACTTTGGATATTAATATCCTCCTGCCTAATTAGTGGGTCATTGTAATACCAGAATAGGCTGAGCTGAGCCCATGAGAACATACTATTGTTTTTCCCACAGTAGTTTTTTCTGACATTCTACATTACCACCGGTATATATGACACTGGTGTATGGGCATAGTGGCTGCTCTGGGACCTGTTTCCACCGACACATATGTTATGGAGATACAACCGCTGGCAAAAATTATGGAATCACCGGCCTTGGAGGATGTTCATTCAGTTGTTTTATTTTGTTGAAAAAAAAAAGCAGATCACAGACATGGCACAAAACTGAAGTCATTTCAAATGGCAACTTTCTGGCTTTAAGAAACACTAAAAGAAATCAAGAACAAATAATGTGGTAGTCAGTAATGGTTATTTTTTTTTTAACCAAACATAGGGAAAAATTATGGAATCACTCAATTCTGAGGGAAAAAATTATGGAATCATGAAAAACAAGCAAACAAAAAAACACTCCAACACATCACTAGTATTTTGTTGCACCACTTCTGGCTTTTACAACAGCTTGCAGTCTCTGAGGCATGAACTTAATGAGTGTCACACAGTACTCTTCATCAATCTGGGTTCAACTTTCTCCGATTGCTGTTGCCAGATCAGCTTTGCAGGTTGGAGCCTTGTCATGGACCATTTTCTTCTACTTCCACCAAAAATTTTCAATTGGATTGAGATCCGGACTATTTGCAGGCCATGACATTGACCTTATGTGTCTTTTTTCAAGGAATGTTTTCACAGTTTTTGCTCTATGGCAGGATGCATTATCATCTTGAAAAATGATTTCATCATCCCCAAACCTCCTTTCAATTGATGGGATAAGAAAAGTGTCCAAAATATCAACATAAACTTGTGCATTTATTGACGATGTAATGACAGCCATCTCCCCAGTGCCTTTACCTGACATGCAGCCCCATATCATCAATGACTGTGGAAATTTGCATGTTCTCTTCAGGCAGTCATCTTTATAAATCTCATTGGAAAGGCACCAAACAAAAGTTCCAGCATCATCACCTTGCCCAATGCAGATTCGCGATTCATCACTGAATATGACTTTCATCCAGTCATCCACAGTCCACGATTGCTTTTCCTTAGCCCATTGTAACCTTGTTTTTTTCTGTTTATGTGTTAATGATGGCTTTTGTTTAGCTTTTCTGTATGTAAATCCCATTTCCTTTAGGCGGTGTCTTACAGCTCGGTCACAGACGTTGACCCCAGTTTCCACCCATTCGTTCCTCATTTGTTTTGTTGTGCATTTCCTGTTTTGGAGACTTATTGCTTTAAGTTAACGGTCTTGATGCTTTGATGTCTTCCTTGGTATACCAGTATGTTTGCCTTTAACAACCTTCCCATGTTGTTTGTATTTGGTCCAGATTTTAAACACAGCTGACTGTGAACAACCAACATCTTTTGCAACATTGGGTGATGATTTACCCTCTTTTAAGAGTTTGATAATCCTCTCCTTTGTTTCAATTGACATCTCTCCTGTTGGAGCCATAATTCTTGTCAGTCCACTTGGTGCCACAGCTCTCCAAGGTGTGATCACTCCTTTTTAGATGCAGACTAACGAGCAGATCTAATTTGATGCAGGTGTTAGTTTTGGGAATGAAAATTTGCAGGGTGATTCCATAATTTTTTCCCTCAGAATTGAGTGATTCAATAATTTTTCCCCTATGCTTGGTTAAAAAAATAACCATTACTGACTACCACATTTTTTTGTTCTTGATTTCTTTTAGTGTTTCTTAAAGCCAGAAAGTTGCCATTTGAAATGACTTCAGTTTTGTGCCATGTCTGCGATCTGTTTTTTTTCAACAAAATAAAACAACTGAATAAACATCCTCCAAGGCCGGTGATTCCATAATTTTTGCCAGAGGTTGTAGTAATGACTATTGTGGAAGATGCATTAGAAAATGATTGTCGCCCATGGAGCCCCAAGATGATTATATTTGCTAAATGCACTGGCAGCTTTTTTTTATTGATGGTGACATGTTTGTCTTGTATTTTTTTCTGCATTGTGACATAATCATTTTGTGTCTGTGTGTATTTCCTGTACTGTCTCACCTAAGTGTGCATTGTCCATGACCAATATCACTGAATGATGTGCGTGCAATAACAACTCGGGGTAGATTATCCCTTTACTGTGACATCACTGTGTGTATTATCCCTGTATTGTGACATCACTGTGTGTATTATCCCTGTACTGTGGCATCACTGTGTGTATTATCCATTTACCGTGACATAACTGTGTGTATTATCTCTATGCTGTGACTTCACTGTGTATATTATCCCTGCACTGTGACATCACTGTGTATTATCCATTTACCGTGACATAACTGTATGCATTATCCCTGTACTGTGACTTTACTGTGTGTATTAGCCATTAATGAGACATTACTATGAGCACCATGCTTGTAACATAACATCAATGTGCACATTGCCACTATTATTACATCACTATGAGCATTGTCTCTACACTGTGATATCACTGCTTATGGGAAATATAGATTTCTTACATTGTATATCTGCTCGTTTGGTAAAGGCTACATACTTTGTATATGAGTGAGGATAGCAAAAGCGCAGGAAGTCGTTTCTTATGATCCATTAAGAAGCTGATTTATGTGCCTTGTGAAAGCGGTGGGAAGAGGTTTAACTACAAGAGTCAAAGTGGGAATAAAGCATTGATAAACGCAGACAGGGCATTTAATATATAGTTTTTAGTGCAGTGACCTCACACGGTATATCAGGAGATACAAACAGCATTTGACCACAACATTCAATATAAAGGATTTTGGTTCTACAAGATGATAAATGGTAATTTTGTTTAAAATCCATAAGTCCATTTTTGCACCATTATACAGGGCTGCCGTGCACGTGAGTTGGAAATCAAAATCTCTGCAGCTTTCAGGCCATGACCACAATGCACCTGTAGTACACACAGCACGGAGCGCCGCTCCACAAGTTACCAACTGTCTCTTTCATCCTGTCTTTGACCATTACAGAGTGTGACCGATGTAAGAAAGACATGTTTGATCGTTTGCAAATGTAAAATAAAAAAAGTAATAATATACTCTAATTATCAAAACTTCATGGGTGTCCTAATTTCTTGTGGTCCTGGAAGTTTAATAGTTCTTCTGTGAGTTGGGAAGAAGCTTCTCCACCCTCTCTGTATCACTGATGTGATAAAGATCGGGTGCTGCCAGGCTCAATTTATTAGAGAAGACAACCCCCTTGTCTTCATGTATCAAGTTGGTGCTGGGGATTACTGGGATAAAGTTGCACTGTCATGACTCTGTTGTCAGGTTTCCCGGGACCAGGGCTCCTTTCTCGTCCCTAATGCTAGGGGGTGCCATACCTATCCTTGTTCCCTGGATTACTTCTAATGGTGTAGAAGATGGGGCCACGTATCTTGCTGAGCTCATGAATCCACCCTCAGTCTCTTATCACTCCCCACCCAGTGAAGAGGGGAGTAGTGGTGTATGGCCATACACCAGCCAGACAAACAAGGTAATATGAACAGGGATAAAGGAAAATACCAATCATACAAAAATACTCACACATGCAACAGGGAAATGCACCAGGGAGTGGAGGATGGTGTAAAAACCAAAGTAGGAGAAGAAGAGGATTTGCACACAAGCAAAAACAAACAACAGTCTTAGATAAATCCACCAAACACCTTCTCAAACAACAACTCTCCACCAACTCCTGAACCATGCAGCAATGAAGTTAACTCTGGCAATGCCTGCTTGAAAGAGTCCAGTGTATATAGGAGAGGGAAGTGGCCAACAGTGAACGGCCCAAAACCTTAATGCAGGTCAGCTTCCAGGAGCTCTCAAATGAGCAGATTAACTCCTGTAGTCCTAGAAGAAACCTGCATCATTTCATATGAAGGTGAAGTGCTTCAAGTCAGTGCAGAAGTAGGAGAAATCAGATGCTGCAGTCTTCTGGCTACTCTTTGTAGCGGTAAACCCGTGACATGCACACAGTCAAATACATACACTGTGTGCACAATTGTTAGTCAATTTGTATTTTTTAATTATTATTTCTATCATCGAACAACTCCAATCCTGTCTGTCAATTCAAAAAGTTAATAAACCTGGAACCTGAATATTTAAAAAAGTAAACGGGAAGTTTTTTCTTTCTTGGGAGAATATCTATGTGTGCAGAATTATTGGGCAACTATTAATGTGCAGAATTATAATGCAACTAAAGGAAAAACATAATTTTTCCCATTTCAGTTTATTTTCATCTGGTACAGTGAGAATAATCAAACAACTTAAAATACATTTCTGTCATTAAAAAAAAAAAAAATTCAGTGACCAATATAGCCCCCGGAGTTGCCATAGCCCAACATCCTGAGTCAAAAGAAGAGATCTACATGGGAGAAGGAAGAATGATCACAGCAACTCTGACTGATATACTTGCAGTGTAATGGGGTGTGTGCAGCTAAGCTCCCTGCATATGGGCTATGTCTTCCCTATATCGGTTTTCCCATAGCTGGTCCTTTGGGAATTAATAGTATAAGGGATTCGGCACCTTTTTTTAAAAAAAAACCTTAAATGCCTTGAATATTATTATAAAGGGTTAATTACTGTGGTTTCCATTGCAGGTTTTTTAATACCTAATATATAACATAAATATGGCAAAACCTTACTGAATGTGAACCGTAGGACTTCTGTGCTTCCTTTGTATAACTTTAAATAGACTGAATGGCATAATGGCATGATTGTGTTTGCCTAGAATTTAGAAATCCTGTGCAACTAATACAATCAGGATATAAAATATTCTTTCTTCTCAGCGCTTAATTTGGAAATCTTTAATAAACTGTAAACTTAAGCGGCTCTGACTCCAGTGTAATTATAAATCAATGACGTTTATTACGTAATAGCGTGAAAAAAAGGACATGCATGGTGTGCCACCCTCCAGCATATGCTGCGCAGTCACTTACTGAGCTCATGTGAATGGCCATTAGCTATATAACAACTAATATAATAATTTTTTATCTACATAGCGCCAACATATTCCGCAGCGCTTTACAATTCACCAGTTCATATACAACAGTCATAGCAAAGTTACCGATATTACAGTAATTAATGTAAAGATATTGACGACCCTGCCCGTAACAGCTTACAATCTACAAACAACTACTATTATAATCTGGGTAGTTGACAATGTAAATGTTTTTTTTTTTTCAAATCTGAAAAGGTCTTCTGCACCCACTTTAAAGTGGTTTCAGCATTTTAGAAATGTAACACCCCTTTAAGCAGCCTCCATGGGCAGGTGTTTGGTAGTTCTCACCTCTATATGGCATAGTGCCTCCACCTGGATCTTGCTGGGAGCAGTAGTGGTATGCAGGAGGGTCTTCCTCTTCTGCCAGGGGTCTACTCAGGAAACCCCAGTCCACGCTTAGTACACATTCTCAAAAGATGATGTTGAAACAATTAACAGGTTTATTTACAGAGGAGTTAAATTTACAGAGGTGTCTAATTCAGAGGGCATAACAAGGAACAGCAAAACATGCTTTGCAGTTGGTCTGAATGTTAATGATGATACTTCCCCTTTAAGTGACAGCAGACACACTCCTAACTAATAACACACAATAATGGCTGCAGCAATGTCAGTAACACAGTCCAACGATGGGGCCTGGTTGCCGAAGTTGTTGGCGCGTTTGCAGAAGCCGTTGGTGCACATAGTACAATAGGAACAAAATCCCATCAGCAACAGTTCTCTTATTAACTCCTCAAAAGTGGAACCAAAAGTGACAACAATAGCTACTCACTGCTTAATGTAGCAGGTTTGGGGGTCACACAGGGATCCATCTTGGGGCTGCAGGGTCTGGATGCCTTAGACACAAGGAATAGATTGTAGACTCATTCCCTTAGTTAGGCCTGGTGGCGATGGATATCTAGTAACCTGGCCAGTCTGCAGGATTGTGTTTGGCTGCCGGATTGTCTTCTTCCCTCACACACTGAGTGACTGGATGATTGGCACTCACTCTATGTCTCTGTCCTCTGCCCTCCAGGATCAGACTCTCACATGTCTGTAATGGAGGATTATACACTTTTCTCCCCCTGCTGCTACCTCCACCCTTCTTCTCTGAACTACCCAGCCAATCAGGCCCTTCCTCTGCTGCTGCTTGTCCCCTATGACGCAGAGAAGAGCAACGCATTATGGAGTTGTAGGGCAGAGCAGCAAGAGAATCATTAATGTCTGCTGCTGTGAATCCCAACTCACCAGTCTCTGTATGAATAGGTCTCACTGCAGGTGTTACAGAAAAAATATATTTACTTACCGATGTCCTTTTGCTCCTCTATTGGCATTACTTGGGTTTCTCATTAGTCTTTCAGCTTGGGCATTACTTGGGTTTCTCATTGGTCTTTCAGCTTGGGCATGTGACCACTGCAGCCAATCATTGACTGCAGCAGTGACCAATGCATCTCTGTTGCAACCAGTGATTGGTGGTATAGATCACACATCCGTATGACCAGAACAAAGCACACAGATACCATGACTTGCTGTTCTCATTGGAAAATTAAGCTTATAGATTGACTGGGCACAGGAGAGGAAGGGCATGGGATTATTAGTTGAGTATACTTTTTTTTTTACTTTTATTCAATGCTGGGGCCTCCTATAGAAAACAAAGGTGATATAAAAGTATTATCCTGCCCACTTAATCATAGATTGGACTGACTGATAAAAAAAAACAAAAAAACAATGCACATGGTCACATCTAGATACTATTTAGCTGCATGATATCCACTATCAGCACTATTTTTTTAAGGCTAATAGTTTCTGTATTGTTGTTTTGAGTATGGTTCAAACTCATTCATCGCCTACTCTCTTGTGACTATATTACATTATTTTTCATATTTTATGTATTATTGGTGTATTTAATAAACTTTGGAGTAGTTTTATGAATTTGATCGTGTGTACTCCCTCTAGGTCGCTGTAGATCAGTGTATAACAGTTACATTAGTTGCCTAAAAGCAACTCTTGTGCAGCTTGTCTGTGGTAGGGCAATTTTAGAGCTGCGAATCAGCTGTAAAAAGAGCCAAATTGTGGATGGGTTGCATGTGAGATGAAATTCGTTTGTGACACGCATTTATGTTTTTGGGGACAAAGTCATGTTGGATTTTTAGTGATGGTCATGTCATGGTTGGGGGTCACTGAAGCTCTAGTCAACACATTCTGGAGAACATGGAACAGCTGATCACCAGGGTTGCCTTCCCCGAACTTGTAGCAATCCTTTTATTGGTAGTGGATCTTCAGATCGAGAAGATATTGGGCTAACCCCCTTAGTAATCATGATACTGGAGAAGGTGTATTGGCTTCCAATCTTTGGTTTTTTTTTTTTTTTGCTAATTTCCACATATCTAATGGCCTACTAACGTATGAACCAAAAAGTTGAATTTTTGAAGCATGCATAGAAGAGTAGAGTACAAGTCTGTGATGGACCCAGAAACATGCATCATAAATCATTCCACTGAAAACTGTCCAAAACTATTTTAATAACAAACATTGTAACATTACATGCAGTTTTTTTTCCAGTACAGTGTGAATATAACACCAGTTGAAAGAAAAAGCAGATGAAGAAACTGGCGCAGCGGTAGCAACTCTTGAATGCGCTTTTATCATGTGTCATCTCATTGACATAAGCTCAATTTGAAGTCGCAAAAAAAAGTCTGATAACAATACACATTTCCCAACTACTTTATAAAAACGAATAAAAAACGTGTAACAACCAAGCATTTTATGGTTCATCAGTTTTTATCTGTTCTTCTTTGATACTCACAGCTGTAACGTAGCTTAAGTGAATCTATGATAAATATTATTTCTAGTAGCGCCCCCTATCAGCCTAAATTCCTGAATTAAATACACAGATAGATCCAGAAATAGTTGGACTGTCACTAAATCTTTGCGATTTCAGCTCTGCAGGCCATTTGTTTGGATTTAAAATGAAATCGAGATGCAATTGAAGTGTAGACTTTCTGGTTTAATTCAAGAGGTCGAACATAATTTTTGTGGGTCTTTCTGCTTTAAGTTTTGTCTTAAGTATGTGAAATGCTGTTCAATGGGGTTGAGATCTTGTGATTGACTCGGCCATTGCAGAATATTCCACTTCTTTGCCTTAAAAAACTCCTGGGTTGTTTTTGCAGTATGTTTTGGGTTATTGTCCATCTGTACTGTGAAGTGCTGTCCACTCATCCTTGTTGCATATGGTTGAATCTGAGCAGAAAGTATTGCCCTGTAAACTTCAGAATTAATCCGTCTGCTTCTGTCTTCCGTCACATCATCAATAAATAATACTGACCCATTGGAAGCTATGCATGCCCATGTCATCACACTGCCTCCACCACGTTTTATAGAAGATGTGGTCTGCTTTGCATCATGATCCGTTCCAAGCCTCCTACATACAGTCATGGCCAAAAGTTTTGAGAATGACACAAATATTATATTTTCACATGATCTGCTGCCCTCTGGTTTTTATGTGTGTTTGACAGATGTTTTTATCACAGACAGAAATATAATTGCAAACATATGAGTAACAAAAGCTTATATTGACAGGTAGAATGAGTTAATGCAGCAAGTCAATATTTGCAGTGTTGACCCTTCTTCTTCAGGACCTCTGCAATTCTCCCTGGCATGCTCTCAATCAACTTCTGGACCAAATCCTGACTGATAGCAGTCCATTCTTGCACAATCAATGCTTTCATTTTGTCAGAATTTTTAGGTTTTTGTTTGTCCACCCGTCTCTTGATGATTGACCACAAGTTCTCAATGGGATTAAGATCTGGGGAGTTTCCAGGCCATGGACCCAAAATCTCTATGTTTTGTTCCCTGAGCCATTTAGTTATCACCTTTGCTTTATGGCAAGGTGCTCCATCATGCTGGAAAAGGCATTGTTGATCGCCAAACTGCTCTTGGAGGGTTGGAGAAGTTGCTCTTGGAGGACATTCTGGTACCATTCTTTATTCATGGCTGTGTTTTTAGGCAAGACTGTGAGAGAGCCGATTCCCTTGGCTGAGAAGCAACCCCACACATGAATGGTTTCAGGATGCTTAACAGTTGGCATGAGACAAGACTGGTGGTAGCGCTCACCTTGTCTTCTCCGAATGAGGCGTTTTCCTGATGTCCCAAACAATCGAAAAGGGGATTCATCAGAGAAAATAACTTTACCCCAGTCCTCAGCAGTCCACTGCCTGTACCTTTTGCAGAATATCAGTCTGTTCATGATGTTTTTTCTGGAGAGAAGTGGCTTCTTTGCTGCCCTCCTTGAGACCAGGCCTTGCTCTAAGAGTCTCCGCCTCACAGTGCGTGCAGATGCACTCACACCTGCCTGCTGCCATTCCTGAGCAAGCTCTGCACTGCTGGTAGCCCGATCCCACAGCTGAAACACTTTTAAGAGACGGTCCTGGCGCTTGCTGGTCTTTCTTGGACGCCCTGAAGCCTTTTTGGCAACAATGGAACCTCTCTCCTTGAAGTTCTTGATGATGTGATAGATTGTTGACTGAGGTGCAATCTTTCTATCTGCAATACTCTTCCCTGTTAGGCCATTTTTGTGCATTGCAATGATGACTGCACATGTTTCTTTAGAGATAACCATGGTTAACAGAAGAGAAACAATGATGCCAAGCACCAGCCTCCTTTTAAAGTGTCCAGTGGTGTCATTCTTACTTAATCATGACAGATTGATCTCCGGCCATGTCCTCATCAACACCCACACCTGTGTTAATGGAGCAATCACTGAAAAGAGGTTAGCTGGTCCTTTTAAGGCAGGGCTGCAATGATGTTGAAATGTGTTTTGGGGGATAAAGTTCATTTTCTAGCCAAATATTGACTTTGCAAGTAATTGCTGTTAAGCTGATCACTCTTTATAACATTCTGGAGTATATGCAAATTTCCATTAGAAAAAGTGAAGCAGTAGACTTTGTAAAAATTAATATTTGTGTCATTCTCAAAACTTTTGGCCATGACTGTACTTTCTTCCTCCCATCATTCTGGTACAGGTTAATCTTAATTTCATCTGTCTAAAGATTCACTGTTGTTTTCCATGAACGTCCAGGCCTGGTTGAGTTTCCAAGAGTACCAGTGCGCTCTTTTTTTCTTTTTTCTTTTGCAGACTGTGCCAAACTGTTAATTTGGCTACTACTAACATTTCTGTTATCTCTCTGATTGATTTCTTCTTTTTTTTCAGCCTAATGATGATATGTTTCTCTTCCACTGAAAGCTCCTTTGACAGCATGTTGTGGGTACACAGCAACAGTTTCCAAATGCAAATTTCACAACTGCAATCGCCTCCAGATCTTTTACTTGCTTAATTGATGATGGATTAATGAGGGAATAGCCCATGCAGCTCATTAAAGAGTTTTTGAGATAATTGTCAAATTATCTTTCAAATTAAATTACCAGTTAAAAAGAGACAGCTACATATTTAAAAGGGGTAATTCCTAAACTTTTACTCCAATTAGTATGTGAATACCCTGTGACAAAGTCACTGGTGTAGTGCTGGAGAGGAGATATGTGTCACTGCGCATGTTGGCGTCAGTGATGTGAAACCGAAGTACTTTTCTCCAGCACACTATGTGTTGGGAGGATAAAATTAAAGTTACATTATGGGCTGGTTTTTAGTGGACATTCGTAGAGCGGGTGGTGGGAGAATGTCCACCGTATCTCCACCTACAAGAGCACTGCTGTGTGCTCTCAGGACCTGTGTAATGTCACAGTCATGTGTTTAGTCATGTGTGCAGACACATGGGGGAAAGAGTTCACTGGGCTCTAGAGGCAGTCGGGGTTCAGGTAGACTAGAGGGAGGTTTTCCAGTGGTTTTGCGTCCAGAAGAGATTCTGAACCTGTATTGTTCCAGAATAGGGTGCTACCCGCATGCATATGGACTGTGTTGCAGTGTTTTTTTTTGTTGTTGTTGTTTTCTGTTTTAGCCGGAAAGGCTGTGTTTATTTTCCCTTCTTGTTGGTTCATGCCGCATAACAATAAACCAACAGAAGATTTAAAGATACGGTGTTCCTATTTTCTACCTTCGTATACCGGCACGTGAGTTGAACTACCACAGCCCCCAAATTAAAGCTGAGAGTCTGCACTTTAAGCTCACATTGATTATATAACTGTATCTTAAATATCTTTTGGTAAACAGCTAAAACACCAAAGCTTGTGTCACTGTTCAAATACTTCTGGACTTTACTGTATTACAAATATTATGTATAGCAGTATCCCTATCAGCCCAACCAAAGAAAAACAAGAGCTGTCCTAATTTGTAGCTTGTACTCTACGGGTTTTGTATTGATGGTATTGATGGTTTCTTATAAATAAGCTAATTGTACTTAGCTAATTAGTATTTATAACATTTCCAACAAGTCAAGAGAAAAGGGGATCAGCACAGCAAATACTGTAGCAACCATTTGTGTCCACTCAGTGTGTATTGACGCTGCAGGCATAAAGAACCTGAGATAACGGGTGCTCACCAAGAAAATACAGTACTGTACGTCGTAGTATAAAGAAAAGAGGTGGCACTCACCAATCTTTAAAATCCATTCTTTATTGTAAAAATGGTTAAAACGGTTGACCCGTAGAAGCGCAACAGCGCAAAACGGCCGTTGTCACTCGCACACTCCTTCTCCCATTCTCCCGGAGAAGATGTTTTAACCGTTTTTTCAATAAAGAATGGATTTTCAAGATTGGTGAGTGCCACCTCTTTTCTTTATGCTAGAACCATTTATAACGTTGTTATTGTAATTAAGGAGTTAATGTCTTCTGAGCTGAATAATCTCATAAGGTGTGGTAATTTTCACGAGAACGCAAGGATATTAAGACTTCTTTGGGGTGTGACTAAGCTGGGTAGATACGGAATGCTGTTACTTATGCAGCTATGTATTCTGAAATTTGGCATCATGCAAGTAACACCTAAAAATTATTCACTTTAAGGATATATTCATAAAGGGTATAAATAAATGAACACTCCAGAACTCTGGAGACAGTTGGAAATCACAAGCCTGTGTATTTCTCTGTACTCAGAGCCATTGGCTCAATCCCAGAAACTTCTATGTTGGAGATAGAATTGCTCTAACAACATAAACTAATGTACACTAGTGTGGGGTCACCAGAGTTGGGTATACATTTTAAATTATTTCTTAAATGGGTTGATTGTTATGTTTTGGTAGCTGAGGAGAGTAAGCAAAAACGGCAATACACCAGAGAGGCTGGAACCTATTGGATTGCAGTACCCTGAACTAACCAAACAACTAGAGGTAGCCGTGGAGCGTTCCTACGTTGATCCTAGACGCCTCGTCACAACCTGAGAGATAACTACACCTAAAGGCAGAAAGATGAAAGCTATCTGCCCTGGAGCAGATCCCCAAAGAAAATAGGAAGCCCCCAAACATGTAAGTGGCTGTTAGACAAGAGGAAGCACGGACACAGACAGAAAATAGAATGAGCAAACGCTGGGGCCCAATCTGTCTAGACAGAAAAGTAAAGGAAAGGATACTCACTGCAATCCAAAAAAAACCCTAAAAAATACCAACTCTACTGATTGCAAAAACACCTGAGATCACACGACCTCTACCACCTAAATCAGTTCTCTGGTGTAACAAAACTAAGCCGCAGCCCCTGAAAAAACAGGAAAAAGCAAATGAACAAACAACAGTGGCTACAGATAAACCGAGAGGAGCACAAGCCCCCCGGAGGGTACCCGGCTGACCTCCACAGAAGTGCAGGGAACAATGCAAAAAGCAAGCACAAAAATAAAAGCAGAAAATATCTTATCTGATAGCTGAAGATGCAGGCAAGACTCAGCAAGCTTCCAAATGAACCAGGAACCACAATTGAGACAAGAACAATTGATCACCGGCAACCATCATGGGAGGGAACCTCCCTTATATCAGACCAGTCCGTGATCCCAGATAGCCATTCCTCGCTGAATGGTTCAGTACTGTCAGTAACCACCAGAGGGAGCCTCTGCCCAGAAACCATTGTTAGCACATTCACAACAGTTGGCCATTTTTGTTTTGTTCATGCAACATACTTCACAAACTGACCAGCACTTCTGTCTATAAATGGCTGTTGATGGAATATGTGACCAGACCATTGCATTAACCTCTTTCAATAGGAAAAACATTTCACATGAGAAAACTTCTTTATTGGAAAAGGATGATGGACCCATCTAGTCACAGACTCCTCCATCAGTAGCCATTTTATGGACAGAAGTGTTGGTCATTTTGTAAGAAAAGTTGCACTAACATGGGAAAGTTGGCAACCCCTTTAACTCAAATTTGCATCACAGTATTAGGTCTTCAGGATGCACTGAACATTTAGTAAGCTTGTCAAATAAGTCTTTTTTTCACACTTTTAAGACTTATAAAGAACTGAAACTGCAATTGTTTATTGTCGAGATGGGGTGTGAATACGCTGCCGGATATGCTTATGAACAAATATTCAGTTTGCAAAGAAAGTGGATTAGGTTGTGAATATTTGCAGGACAAGGTTTTAAAACTGCAAGGTAATTTTAAAATATAATTTAATGATGGGACCCCTAAGATTTTGGAACACACAGTTTTGTCTTGAATAGAGATGAGCAAATTTGTTCAGATTTTGGCCTCAAATCTGATTTTGACATATTTGGGCCATATTCGAACACTATTCGTATTGAATGTTTGTCTTATGATCGGTTCCGAACATATTCGGTAATTTCTACTCGCATTGATTCGACGAATATTGCAAAAACAATATTCGATTCCGATCGTATTCGGAACCGAATCCAAACAAATTCACTCACCTCTAGTCTTGAAGACAGAAGCTCCATAAGTGGGAGATGTAGATATAATGAGATGTCATACTAATTACAGAACAATGTAATCACAATAGACCATGCTTGCCAAATTTCGAGCTCATCTGGAACTTTTAGGATATTGCCATATTAGCTGTGAAGCCAGCTACTCCATACACATTACCCATCCTTAATGCCTCATGCCCGGTTTCTTCATGTCTCGTTCTTTGCCTCCTAAAGTGAAGAAACCTTTCACTATCACTGTTTTCCACGAGGTTTTGGGTAGTGTAAGTGAAAAATTATAGATTTTTCTGAGGATCAGAAAGGTTACCCCTTATTTCTAGAGCTTCCCAGAGGTTTCAGGAGCGTTAGCGAGTGTAGCAGAGCAATCTTACCATATGTATACACATTATAGTGCAATGACATTTTATAAATTGTGAAATCCTTAATAGGCTTTCCTACTTTTATAGACCTAATTAGAGAATTCTGACTTCATGAATTGGGATCCTTTGTTCAAGATCGTTATCTTTTGGTCAAAGTGGAGAGTGGTAACAAAGTGCATCTCTCACCCTATAGGATCTTTTCGTTAAGCGTCAAAGAAATGAAGCTTTTTGGTACTAGCTTACTGACAATGAATCCTTGCAATAAGTAATCAGAATATGCAGAATAATTGGCATTTATATGCAAAAAATATAGTTTTTGTACAAGGTGTTTCATCTTTGGTAGATTAGTTGGATACTTATGTATAGTTATGGAAAGTGTCCAGAAAACATTATCATAATATTCAATGAATCAGGACCGATTCCAAAACTACCAAAATGCTGACACAATATATTGTACTTGAAATGTTTTTTGGGATTAGAAAAACGCAGTTACCTTCTTTCAAAAACAGCACCTCAACTGTCTGTGTTGTGTTTAGTATTGCAGCTCAACTACATTGAGGAGAAAAGTACAAACGCCAACTTATATAGAGGGGTGTCACTGATTTTGCAGGAAGGCAGACATGTTGTTCTAACCCTGGACAATGACTTTATTAGTCAGATTTACTTAGCATGCTTGTTCTCAGTTGTCTATTGTTGTGTGAGATCAGCTATCATGTAGTGCACCACTTGATAGACTTGTCAGTCACTTAAGGTGAGGCAGAAGAACCATTACCTATTGAGGCCAATTGTAGTTGACACCATTGGATGGCGGAATCTCATAAGGGGCAAAATCTGTTGTCATGAAATCATTTTTTCTAGTTGTAATCAAATTTATTCAACCCCCATTAAAAATTAGAGTTATTAGTAAAATTTACAAAATTTCTATTGTTTACAAAAAAGCAATCGAACAAGAACATTGTGAAAAGCTCAACACAACTAATA
Organism: Oophaga sylvatica; assembly: GCA_033576555.1. Lineage (NCBI taxonomy): Eukaryota > Metazoa > Chordata > Amphibia > Anura > Dendrobatidae > Oophaga > Oophaga sylvatica. The sequence goes on along the minus strand of JARQOD010000009.1, from coordinate 99,461,752 downwards.
ATACAAATGGTTCCTTTACTCAAAATACCATTTTTAATGACTACTGCAGTCTTGGAATTATTCACCCCATTCATGGACAATATCTTTAATACTCAGTAGAGACCCTTTAGCTGTTATAGCCTGGTACAAACATGTCGCGTAGCGAGACATCAACTTCTAGCAGTGTTCCTGAGGAATTTTAGCCCAGTCCTCATGGACGATGGCCTCTATTTCACTATATTCTTCGGCAGGGCCGAGACAAGGTATTTTGATGCCCTAAGGCAGATGAAGCTGCCCCCCTTTCCCTCCGATGAAGCCTCAGCATTCAAGTAAAGGAATGGATCAGAGACTATAGAAACAGGACCCCAAAAGTACACCCTCTTTTTCACCATAAAATAAAAAGCAAAAGTAAAAAAAAGGATTTATTTTAGGATTGAGGCTCAACAGGGAGTGTGTTTTCAAAGATAAAGAATTATTCATGGTTTGCGGACCATTTACACAATACAAGGGATAAACAGTGATATTCATCCCTGACATCTTATATTTTAAATGTCAGACACAAGGACAGTCATGGAAATGATAACTATAATGGGGGCCGTTTGGTTTAAATTAAAGTGTCCATCATTTGACAGACGCCTTAATGGAAACTAAACAGATCCCATTATAGATAAAGGGATATGGATGTAAATGACTGTTTTTAAAGAAGCACTCCTCCTCCTATCAAAATGTTTATCCTCTTAATAAATTGCAATCATCATATCATATAGCACTGTGCACTTCCAATTGCTCATTTTGCCTTTCTACCCAGTTAATTCTTTCCTTTTCCATTAGGTCTATGACATAACGTGATTAATAACTTACCAACTGAATCCTTCTAAGTCAGGCCAATCTACAGTTGTATCTCATGAATCTGCGACTTGCAGTATGTCTTTAACAATGGTAGGGAGATGCTGGGAGTTATCAGTCATTATCAGACTTTGGACCATACAGGAACCACAGTACTGATGAGACTTTGTATCTTCTTTGAGTCTTTTCTCTCTTTCAGTCTCCATCTTGTCCAGAGCTGTGATGGCTTTTCACATCCACAGCTCGTCTCTGTATATTCCCTCTTCTCCAGTCTTCTGCAGCATATCCCAACACGGTGCCCTTTAAAAATAACAGTACTTTTAAAATGCCATGTGCATAAAAATATCTGTACATACTATACCCTAAATAATCCTCCACTAGTATATGGCCTCCACACTGTGCGCCTTAATGAGCTACACACGACACACTGTCTGCCATTATCAGCTGTAACTGCTACACCATCCGCCCTTAAGAGCCACGGCCTATACCATGGTTTTCCCCTCTCTAGTTTTCCCTTACTCTCTCTATATCTCCACATTATCCCCCGCTATGCTAACCTTTCTCCATACTGTGCTCCCATTTCATGCTGTCCCCTCTCCATATCCATTCTGTGCCACCACGTTTTCCTTTTCAAACTGTATCCCCCCTGATGATGGTGACCACAACCATCCATACAGTGTGATATCCACAACATCCCCCCAATATTCACTGTTGTCCACCACAGCCCACAATATACAGTATGATGTCCCCCACGGCCCACTATACAGTATAATTTCCCCCACAGCCCACAATACAGTATAATGTCCACCACAGCTCCCCATACAATGATGCCCCCCATATATCGTATATAGTGTGATGTCCCCACAGTCCAGGTATAATGTCCCCCACAGCTCCCAGTATAAAGTCCCCACAGTCTCTGATATAATATGATGTCCCCCACCGTCACTCTTGTGATAGCTCCTGCAGCCAGCCCAACTTAAGACCCCTACAGCCAGATCCTCATTTGTTCTCCACAGCTCCTCTTATGTCCCCAATAGGCAACCCAACTTGGGTCTCCCAGAACCAGCCTGTCTTATCTTCCCCACAGCCAGACCCTCATATGTCCACCCATAGTAAGCCCCTTTTATGTTCTTATGTCCTCCATAGGCAGCCCTGCTTATGTCCCCATAGCCAACCCCTCATATGCCCCCCTTTGGCCAGCTCCTCTTCTATAGCAGCTCCCACCAAGCTAGCAACTCATATGTCGATCATAGCCAGCCCCTCATATGTCGATCAAAGCCAGCCCTTCTTATCTCCCCCATTGCCAGCTCCTCTCATTTCCCCATAGCCAACCCCTCATATGCCCCCCTTTGCCAGCTCCTCTTATCTCTTTCATAGCCAGCCCCTCATATGTCCCTCATTGCTAGCTCCTCTTATCTCCCTCATAGCTAGCAACTCATATGTCGATCATAGCCAACCCCTCATATGTTGATCAAAGCCAGCCCTTCTTATCTCCCCCATTGCCAGCTCCGCTCATTTCCCCCATAGTCAGCCCCTCATATGTCCCTCATAGCCAACCCCTCTTATTTCCCTCATAGCCAGCTCCTTTCATCTCCCTCATAGTCAGCCCCTCATATGTCCCCATAGCCATCCCCTCATATGTCCCTTATTTATTGTCAAAATATAGGGAAAAAACTTATACTCACCTAATCCCAGCACCCTGTACACCACGGCCGCTGTCTCCTATTGCTTCCTGTACTCCAGTGGACGCTGGATGGTGTGATGATGTCACCATATCATGCTATATGACATCTTCTGTGTGCGCCGTCTCCAGCAGAACACAGGCCAGAAGTGGCCTGCATTCTGCTGGATATCCAAGCAGTGCAGATAGGATTACAGCTCCTCTGCTTCTGTCCTGAGTGGTGCGGTTCTGACATCAATTTTATTTGTGTCTGACAGACGAAAATACAATTGAGTGCAGAGGGGAGCGACAACCGAGGGGCAGGCACTGTGCTGAATGTCTGATCTGGAGGAAGACGAAGGGGGCTGCAGGCATTCAGCCATTGCACTTTTTTTCTCACCAAAGTGTGCCCCCTCGGGGGAGGCAGGAGGCAGCATCCTGATGGTGCCTACCCTGCCTACTCCTTGTCCCGGCCCTGTTCTTCTGTTTGCATTCTGCAACTTTGTTATTCAAATCTCAGCAATCATTTTATATGACACTGAGACATACCTGGGATCACTGTCCTGTTGGAAGCCCAAGCTTCAGCTTCATCACAAAAAAACATGATGTTTTCTCCTAAGATTTCCTGATACTTGATTTAATATATCTTGGCCTCCACATGTTTATGTTTTCCAGTGCCACATAAAGCAAAGCAACCCCAGAACATCAGTGAGTCACCACCATGATTTACTCTAGGCAGGGTGTTGTTTTCAGCTTATGCTTCATTTATACTCCTCATGCTGATCCATTGATCTGAAAATTTCCAGTTTTATTTCCTCATTCCACAGAAAAGAATGCCAAAACTTCTGTTTCCTATCTTCATGGCTTTAAGTATATTGGAGCAATGAGTCTTGTGCTTCTAGATCAGTAGAATTGTATGTCTTGGAGTTTAGGTATGGAGAGTTTCAGATTTTAGTATGCAGCTTTCTAGGCACGCTGAAACCTCAGTGCCTGCTGACACCAAATCATGTTATAGGTCTTTTGCAGTTTTTGACCATGTGCCACTCCTGTAATCTGGATGCACACTCTCTGACATATCCAAGTAGTGCAGACTGTGTTCCATTAACTTTTAATTTGCAAACTCTGCTTCCAACTGTATCTCTGTGAACATTCAAAGCTTTTGCTATATTTCCTTGTTTCTGTAAGGTATTTGTCACTTCTATTAACTTTTTGGTTCACTCTCTTGATTTAGCTATATCTCTAGCAAGTAATCAAATATCACAGTCAACCAACCTGTAGCCAGTCCAGGTATTTGATGCCTTACTTCAAGCATATGCAACTAATGAAACCCGTGATTCTTGAGTTGTTCTTGAGGTATCACCCGATTTACAAATGTGTTCTCTAATGAGGGATTCTGTTCAGGAGGTTGAAGAATTCTAAGACTTCAGTAGTTATGAAAAGTGACATTTTGTGTTGAATTTGGAGCAAAACTAGTTATATTAACTGTGTTGAGCTATTTCAATTGTACTCTTTAGATTGTCTTAATGTAAACAACAAAGTTTGTAAATTTTGCTAATAAATCAAATTTGTCCGCATGAACGCTGATTGGGATCATATGGAAAATCAATTTCATAGCATCCTTCGGAAGTTTTGACTTTGAATATGCAATATTTTTCTTGAAGTCACTGATAGATGACTGACATCTGGACTCGTACTCAGTCTGCATGGTTTATTGACTGAATATACACCTGGTGCATTTTTTTTTTAAGAAAACACAGATGTCTCCGATATTCGCTCGTGTCAATGTACACAGAACCAAAATAATTCATGTCAACTGCAATGTCAACATCAGTTAAGATGAAAACAAATCCTGTCTCCTTTGGAGGGAAAGGAACATCTGTAAGTCCTATTATCCCTACTTGTAATTTAGAAGCCACATATTAGGATGACTGATAAATGATCACAGAAGTATCTCACATGAATATTTGCACATCTGATATCATTGAACGGTATATTGTTTATTCATATCTGAGCATGGAAATTGTTTTAAAGGGAATCTGTCACCACATTTGAGCGTTCTGACTTATTAATATGGGAAAACAGGTTACAGACTTCTGAAGCTAGTCATACCAGTATGCCTCATATAAGATGCCTTGTGTATAAAAATCAACTTTTATTGCTTTATGTTAATCAGTGCTACCAGGCTATGGGGCGTGCACTGCCTGGAAGATAACTCTGCCTTCTTATTTTATTATGTAATATTTATCCTCCCTTCTCTTTACTGTATCCCTGTGCACAGATGCGCAGCCACAAATCCCACGCCTGCGCATTCTGACTGCCATCTCTCCTCTTCAATGCATTGCATGTCACATTACACTATTTTTGGGCACTATATACTTGTAGCCTACATTTTTACAGCTTTAACTATCAGTAAACAGAGATGTGAAGAGATCCTACTCCCCCATGTGTTTAGCAGACTCTGAGAATCAGTACCAGCATGTGAGGACATTGCCGGTGTAGCTGTGAATCCAGCTCAGGGTGACATGTCTCTTAAAGGGAACCTGTCACCAGCTACGATACAAGTTACGGCCACTGTCTTTCAGGGCTTATCTACGGCATTCTGTAATGCTGTAGATAAGGCCTCGATCGGACCTGCAAGAGAAGAAAAATAACTTTTATTATACTTACCTGCGGGGCGGTCTGGTCCGATGGATGTCACAGGTCCTAGTCCGGTGCCTCCCATCTTCTTGCGATGCTGCCCTCCTGCTTGCTTCACAGGCTCCCCGGCATCGCTCTCCTGCGCAGGTGTACTTACCTGCCCAGCGCCTGTGCACTGCATGGCAGATAAGTACACCTGCGCAGGAGCTCGATGCCAGGGAGCCTGTGAAGCGTGTCATAACGCATATCGGCCAAACCTGGTGACAGGTTCCCTTTAATAAAAAGCAGAATTGTTTCTGTGTGTGTCTCTACCTTGGCTTCCCACTCCTACTACTTCCTTCCTCCTTGTCTTCCTTCTCCATATATTTCTATGGGCAACATGTAACCTGAGCCCTTAGTGAGCTGAAATCCTGTCTTTACTCTCAAGACAAACTATAACAATATTAAGTTGAGGAGCAGAAGAAGTAGTACATTAGTGGAAAAGAAACATATTTCTCTTACAATTGCTTTTACTATTGATTTGTGCAACAGTTTGCCAAAATGAAAATGACTATTTAAAGCTATTAAAAAATATAAATGCATGAAAAGAACAATCTACGTCTTGAAACAAATCTTGTATATTTTGCACCCGGAATGACCTTCTTTTGGATTACATTAATAGATTTGCACAACTGAATTTTCTTTATCGGTGCAGAAGGTTTTTGTATTTCATTGTATTCCATGAAAATGTCAATGTTTTGGACAAAGTGACTGTAGCCTTTATAATCAATTCTTAGTTACTTTGACACTTACACCGAACATGTAAGTTTAAGAGGACCTGTCCCCAGATCAAAAATGAACAGGTTTTGCTAAAATTTAATTCCCACTGCCTCTCTGAGTGTTCCAATTTTTGCTTTCCCAAATATACCATACATTTCCAGAGTAATGGGCCTTTCTACTAAGTGCTACTATATGGTCTTTGCAAAGGGCAAAGGATTACCCTGTATAGGAGTGTGATTTTAGTAAACAAAAAACACTACAAAAATAAACACCAACTAAAAATACCCATATCTTTGGAAACTGTATTACGAATTTGCAAAAAAAATAACAACAAAAAAAAACCCCAAAACTAGAATACACAGGGAAGCAGCAGGAATAAAATAAGTGCAAAAACTGGCCACTTTTGACCTGGTGATAGATCCTCTTTACGCTCCTGTGCCGCAATGGAAAAAAACCTTCCTCCTTTTTTATCATTATAACCTCAGACAACCATCTACAAGTTCATTAAAATAACTATTATTGTCTTCATTTTCTCACTTTAGGTTGTAAAGGATTTAGGGACATTCTTTACCTATATTCATGGAGTTGGAGGTAACTTGTTCAGCATCTTAACTTGAAAACATAATAAATGTTGGAGATGCTGGATCATTCCTCACCAGTCAGGAGCACAGATGGTGTGGTCACAATAGGTTTTTGTATGTTTATTATTCCTTAAAGTGACCCTCAACCCTAGGACTGAAAAGTGACTATACATTTCTCATGTATGGCCAACCTACTTCATGCCCTTCATTTGCCGTGTGTTACTTCCTCCATTCAGATTGTCGCTCCATTCTTCTTGCTCTGAACATGGCCCTCACAATGGCATGGGAAGTACAGTAGCAAGTCTAAACCACCATGAACACCACACAGGAAAGGCAAGAAAGGTGTGGCTTAGACTTATCACTCATACAACTATGGCGGCCATCTTAGAGGCAGTTGAAACTGAACACCAATCTGAGTTGAGGAGCCAGTGGGAGGCAACGAAGTGTACCAGGTAGGGTGACTATACATGGGAATTTCATTATCACTTTTCAGCCCCAAAGTGGAGGGTCACTTTAATGACATCCACTGTTTCTAAAAGATATATACAATATATATTTATACATTCGTGGCCGAAAGTGTTGGAACCTTTGAGGTCATTCCTGAAAATGAAGTATTTCTCCCAGAATTTATTGCAATTGCACATCTTGTTATACCAGTGCTTATTTTTTTTTGTGTATTGAAACAACACGAAAAAACACAGAAAGAAAAGACAAACAGGACATTATTTTACACAAAACCACAAAAATTATCCATAAAAAATTGTTGCCACCTTTCCCAAATTGTGGGTAAGCAACTTTGTTTCAAGCATGTGACGCTCGTTCAAACTCACCTTTGGCAAGTAGCAGGTGTGGGCAACATGAAAATCACACCTGAAACCAGATAAAAAGGGGGGGGAATTGACTCAATCTTTGCATTGTGTGGTTGTGTGTTGCCACACTAAGCATGAAGAACAGAAAGAGGAGAAGAAAACTGTCTGATAATTCGAGAACCAAATTTGATGAAAAATATCAACAATCTAAAGGTTACGAGTCCATCTCCAGAGATCTTGATGTTCCTTTGTCCACAGTGGGCAATATAATCAAGAAGTTTACAACCCATGGCACTCTAGCTAATTTCTCTGGATGTGGACAGCCGTGAAGAATTGATGAAAGGTTACTACACAGGATAATCCGGATGGTGGATAAGCAGCTCCAATAAAGTTCCAAAGAAATTCAAACTGTCCTGCAGGCTCAGGGTGCATCAGTGTCAGCGTGAACTATCCATCAACATTTGAATGAAATTAAACACTATGGCAGCAGACCCAGGAGGACCCCACTACTGACACAAAGACATAAAAATTAGACTGCAGTTTGCCGAAATGTACATGAGTAAGCCAGAATTCTCTTGATAAAGTGTCTTGTGGACAAATGAGACCAAAATAATGTTTTTTGGTAAAGCACATCATTCTACTGTTTATTGAAAATTGAATGAGGCCTCCAAAGAAAATAACACAGTACATACAGTCAAATATGCTGGAGGGTCAAAATGTTTTGGCGTTGTTTTGCTCCCTCTGGCACTGGGTGCCTTAACTGAGTGCAAGACATCATAAAATCTGAAGATTACCAAAGGATTTTGGTTTGCAATGTAGTGCCTAGTGTCAGAAAGCTTCGATTATGTCCATACTTCAAGAAGCACCCAGAAATGGATGGAAGCAAAGCGCTGGAGAGTTCTGAAGTGGCCAGCAATGAGTCCAGATCTAAATCTCATTGAACTCCAGTGGAGAGTTCTTAAAATTGCTGTTGGGAGAAAGCGCCTTCAAATATAAGAGACCTGGAGCAGTTTTCAAAAGAAGAGTGGTCCAAAATTCCAGTCGAGAGATGGAAGAAGCTTCAAGTAAAAAAAGGGGAGAAGCCAGCGCCGCACATGGTCAGCATGCAATATATAAAGTGCATATGCACATATTGGATTCTAATCTGTATTAAAAATGAGACATTTGGCAAATAATTGATCAATTCTTTGAGCCACCCCACCACGACAAGGCATTCTCATATGGGGCAGTCCTACTCTACGTTTTTTATATTCGCTGTGCCATTACGGCCTCCTGAATGTATAAAAGCAAGACTGCAAAAAATCAAAACAAAAGTACCTGAAGCATTGCTATATCACTCCCATGGTGCCAGTAAGGCAAGCGCAGGTGAAAGCCGACCAGGTCCGGAGATGGACATTTCAGATCTGACCTCTGCACTGCCAGACCAGCAACCACAGATGAAGGGTGAAACAGGCCCAGGTACAGGTGTAAAATCAAGCAGAGCCCAGGATTTTACACCTGTATCTGGGCCTGTTTCACCCTTCATCTGTGGTTGCTGGTCTGGCAGTGCAGAGGTCAGATCTGAAATGTCCATCTCCGGACCTGGTCGGCTTTCACCTGCGCTTGCCTTACAGGCACCATGGGAGTGATGCAGCAATGCTTCAGGTACTTTTGTTTTGATTTTTTGCAGTCTTGCTTTTATACATTCAGGAGGCCGTAATGGCACAGCGAATATAAAAAGCGTAGAGCAGTCCTGCCCCATATGAGAATGCCTTGTCGTGGTGGGGTGGCTCAAAGAATTGATCAATTATTTGCCAAATGTCTCATTTTTAACACAGTTAGAATCCAATATGTGCAGATGCACTTTATATATTACATGCTGACCATGTGCGGCGCTGGCTTCTCCCCCCTTTTTTTTACCTGATGGAAGAAGCTTGTTGCTGGTTATAGGAAGTGTGATTGATTGCAGTTATTTATTCCAAAGGGTATGCAACTAAATTTTAAATTGAGGGTGCCAACAATTTTGTCCAGCCCATTTTCACAGTTTAGTGCAAAATCATGTCCAATTTATCTTTTTTTCCCTCTGTTTTTTTTCTGTGTTGTTCCAATACTCACAAAGAAAATAGACATCTGTATAACAAAACGTGTAATTGCAATAATTTTCTGGGACAAATACTTCATTTTCTGGAAAAATTTTAAGTGTGCCAACACTTTTGGTCAGGACTGTATGTACATAATAAGTTAGCTCTTCCTATTTATAGTATGTTTGTTTTATATTTTGGCATAATTTATCGTGTACAGAATGCAAGTGGTAACGCGTTGGCAAGTGGTAGAATGTGAGGGGCTAATCATACAATATTGCAGCAATGATACTGCCATTGTTTTGGAGGGAGTCAGTTTTATTTTGCATGCTCTGCATCTTTAGGCTACCTTCATACACACTTTTGTTTGCAATTTTTACTTTATTTTGTATATTTTCTGGGATGTTTTTGTATGCTTGATTTAATCTCTGTGCGGTTTTGATGATTTTAGTTGTGTTTTATCTTTAATATTGTGAGTTATGTATTTTATAGATGATGTGATTCCAAGATTCAACTTAGAGATACATAATTTCTAATATCAAAAATGCATCAAAAACACTATAAAAAGTAACATATCTGATTTTTTAAAAGAGGGAAGAAAAAACAATTGAGGTCAATGTGAGAAAAAACAGAATAAACTTCCCAGAAAACGCCATGCCTGAGCATGCAGCGATGTTTAAAAAAAAAGCCACAAAGAAGCAAATAAAGTGGGGAAAAAACTTGATTAATTTTTTTTTTTAAAATCCTGTATTCGAAGACAACCTCAGTGTAGAGAAGCTCTACTGATTTGGAGGACAATAAATTCTAATGCACTAGTTGCCAATTCGACCTCATCGAAAGAGATTAAAAATCTTTCTGGCACCTTGGATGACAATTGGATTAGATGTTATATTATTATAGAGTATAGATAGAGTTACATTTCTTACATTAAAGGTTTATATATTATTACATCCTCAGATATTGAATCTTTTGTTGCCAGCATCATCGGTAAAACATTAGACCAAGTAATGAGTACTGTATTTTTTCGGACTATAAGATGCACCTGACCATAAGACGCACCCCAGATTTTGGGGTGAAAATAGCAGTAAAAAAGATTTTTACAATATGGGGTTTGTCTTATTGTCTGAATTTTAAGGTAAATGAGGGCCGGCGGTGGTACAGCAGGGGTTGCAGCAGTGGTGTGGCAGAGGTGCGGTGATACTGATACAGGGTCCCTTCCTCGGGTGAGGTGATGCCGCGGCCCGGTGTCCAAGGCAAGCAAGAAAGCCGGGTTAACCACAAGTTACCAGTGGATTGTGGCAGTGGTGTGGCGGTGGCAGAGGTGCGGCGTTACAGAGGCGCGGTGGGCGGCGTGCACCTGAGCAGGGTCCCTTCCTCAGGTGAGGTGACGCCGCAGCACGGTGTCCATGGTGAGCAGAGAGGAGAGCAGAGCCGGGTTTGTCGGTGGTGGCAGCCATCTTCCTGAGGTGGTGTCACGCTGTCTACCAGATATATATATATAAATAATGTCAGTAATCTATCAAGTGGGACAACATTCTATATAACATATAAATAGGTAACATTAACATGTATATATAGCATAGTATTACCTGACATAATATCCTGTGGGTCAATACTGAATCCTTTTCACGCTGTCTCTGGCTAGAGGTGGACCGGGGTCTATGCTGACCCTAAACTGGGGTCCTGACTAGTCCTTCTACCTGGAGGTACTGTTAATGGTACAGAGGTCCAGGCCGCCAGCGTAAACCCTGTCTCCTATAAATCCCTGACCACTGTAATCTAGTCCTTAGAAGGACCCTGATTACCAACATAGGGAATGGACAGGTAAAGGTTAACAAACAGTAACAACAAACGAGACAGACAGGGGATAAAGTAAATACTGTCTTGCATACAACATTTAAACACAGAGGGAACACCAAAGGTCTAGGAGATAAACTATAAGCAAGGAGAGGAGAAACAACAAAGGAGCTCTTAGCTTAAGTCTTCTCAGAACCGATCCTATCTGCAGTCTGTATGAATGCTTTCACCGGCATCTAACACACAGACTGGCAGGAATATAAAGGAAGCTAATTAGTACATAATCAAAAGCAGCCGGGCGAGGCTGGACCTAGTCTTAGCAAAGAGCTAGGTAAAATTAACTCCCTCACTACCAAACACAAAGTAACAGCAACTCAGCTGCGAGAAGTCAGAATGTGCAATCGCGACGATCCTCGTGGCGATGCACCCATGACAGTACCCCCCCTTCTACGAGGGGCCTCCGGACCCTCAGGGCCAGTTCTGCCCGGGTAAGTTGTGTGGAAGGTCCGAACCAATCGATCTGCGTTAACCTCCGATGCAGGGACCCATGTCCTCTCCTCAGGACCATACCCCTTCCAATGAATCAGGTACTGAAGGGACCGACGATTCAGATGTGAGTCAATGATCTTCAACACCTGAAACTCCAAGCTACCATTGACCACCACCGGAGGAGGAGGCAGAGGCGACGGTATAACTGGCGCCACGTACCTTTTAAGCAATGATTTGTGGAACACATTGTGGATTTTAAACGTAGGAGGGAGGTCCAGACGAAATGCCACAGGATTAATTATAGAACTGATCCTGTATGGACCGATGAACCTGGGACCCAGTTTCCAGGAGGGAACCTTGAGTCTTATATTCTTGGTAGACAACCACACCAGATCGTTCACACTTAGGTCCGGACCAGACACTCTCCTCCTATCAGCCCTCCGCTTGTACCGGTTCCCCATAGCACTCAGACCATTCAGCACTCCTCTCCAAACTGAAGCAAGTGACGACGAGAATCGTTCCTCCTCAGGAACCCCAGACGGACGGGTATGTGGGGTCTTAGAGCGAGCACAAACTCCACAGGACGCGACAAAAGTTATTACCTCTTTATTTAAGTTAGGCCACCAAAACCGGCGAGAAAGGAGATCCACAGTTGCTTTACTCCCTGGATGTCCTGCTAAAGCAGAATTATGATGTGCCTCGATAACTTTTTGTCTTAACTGATTAGGAACAAACAGTCTCCCTGGAGGTCCTACAGGGGCGTCCCCCTGAGCCTCCAATACCTCCTCCTCAAGCTCAGAGCATACAGCCGACACTACCACTCCCTCCTGAAGGATAGGAATCGGGTCATCCATCTTTCCGGCCCCTGGGAAACTACGAGATAAGGCATCAGGCGGCAATTTTATTGAGCAGTCATACGCGCGATGAGGAGGTAACTCTTGACACCCCTCCTCTGAGAACACATCCTCCAAGTCCTCCAGAAAAGGAGGCAAGGTCCTAGGCACGACCGCACCGATGACCATGTTCATGCAGTTATTCTTGCAAAATTCACCCCACTGGCTTATCTCTCTGGATTGCCAATCAATCACTGGGTTATGTTTAGCCAACCAAGGAAGTCCCAACACAATAGGAGTAGGAAGACCCTCCAACACATAACAAGACAACTGTTCTTTATGTATTGCCCCTACTCGAAGGTCTATGTTATGAACAGCTTGTACAAAGCTACCTTGACCGAGAGGTCTGGCGTCAATAGAAAGTATAGGGATCGGTTTGGCCAATACACTCAGTTGCATACCTTGCACCTGGGCAAACCGAGCGTCCACCATATTAGCCCCAGACCCACTATCAAGAAGAACAGAAATCCTCTCAACTCTCGCACCAACCACCACCTCCGCAGGCACGAGAAATTGAGACGGACCTGGGACGAAATACCTACTCCCAGGTTGTCGTCCACCACACAACCTGGGATTAACAGTTTTTCGGTGACTTTTTTGCTCAATGAGGCACGGGAGGGACACCCCCCAACAAAATGTCCCTCTCTCCCGCAGAAGAAACACCTTCTTGTCTTGCGGCGCACCGCCGATTCCCTCCTACAAAACGATGTCCCACCCAACTGCATAGGTTCCTCAGAACAGACCAGGGGAACCTCCATATAAGGGACTTTAGTAGTGGGTGGAGTAATAACAGGGGGCGGAGTTACCTCGCACCTCCCCCGAAGCCGTCTATCAATACGAATAGCAAGGGCCATAGCAGCCTCCAGTGACGGAGGAGAATCATACTGAGCCAAAACATCTTTTAATTTGTCAGATAACCCTTGACAAAACTGGCTCCTAAGAGCTGGGTCATTCCACTGAGTATCTGTGGCCCATCTACGGAACTCAGAAGAAAATTCCTCCGCCGGACGATCTCCCTGCTGTATCCTACGTAACTTCGTTTCAGCAAGGGAGACCCGATCCGGGTCATCATACACCAGCCCCAGGGCAGCAAAAAATCGATCTACTGACTGGAGGGCCGGGGAGCCCGGAAGAAGAGAGAACGCCCAGGATTGAGGGTCCCCTTGTAAGAGCGAGATGACAATTCCCACCCTCTGCTCCTCACTCCCCGATGACCGAGGCCGTAGCCGAAAGTACAATTTACATGCCTCCCGGAAGGTAAAAAATTTGTCCCGCCCACCAGTGAACCTGTCCGGGAGAGCAACCTTAGGTTCAGATCTGGTTTGCTCCGGGGGGGACAAAACCTTGGACTTAATGTCCGTAAACTCCATGGACAATTTCTGCAACTGCAGGGCAAGCTGGGCTACTGGATCCATGGTAGCTGGGGAGAATCTATAGTTTGGCCGGTGAAAATGTCACGCTGTCTACCAGATATATATATAAATAATGTCAGTAATCTATCAAGTGGGACAACATTCTATATAACATATAAATAGGTAACATTAACATGTATATATAGCATAGTATTACCTGACATAATATCCTGTGGGTCAATACTGAATCCTTTTCACGCTGTCTCTGGCTAGAGGTGGACCGGGGTCTATGCTGACCCTAAACTGGGGTCCTGACTAGTCCCTCTACCTGGAGGTACTGTTAATGGTACAGAGGTCCAGGCCGCCAGCGTAAACCCTGTCTCCTATAAATCCCTGACCACTGTAATCTAGTCCTTAGAAGGACCCTGATTACCAACATAGGGAATGGACAGGTAAAGGTTAACAAACAGTAACGACAAACGAGACAGACAGGGGATAAAGTAAATACTGTCTTGCATACAACATTTAAACACAGAGGGAACACCAAAGGTCTAGGAGATAAACTATAAGCAAGGAGAGGAGAAACAACAAAGGAGCTCTTAGCTTAAGTCTTCTCAGAACCGATCCTATCTGCAGTCTGTATGAATGCTTTCACCGGCATCTAACACACAGACTGGCAGGAATATAAAGGAAGCTAATTAGTACATAATCAAAAGCAGCCGGGCGAGGCTGGACCTAGTCTTAGCAAAGAGCTAGGTAAAATTAACTCCCTCACTACCAAACACAAAGTAACAGCAACTCAGCTGCGAGAAGTCAGAATGTGCAATCGCGACGATCCTCGTGGCGATGCACCCATGACAGGTGGCGCGTGCGCAGATAGAGCACTCTGCTTCCTGGGGCTTCAGGAAAATGGCCGCTGGAGGCAGCATGTGCGCAGATGGAGATCGCTGCGGCCATTTTCCTGAAGCCGAGCTCTCAATCTGTGAACTCGGCTTCAGGATAATGGCCGCCACGATCTCGATTTGCGCACACGCGACCTCCAGAGGCCATTTTCCTGTAGCCCCAGGAAGCAGAGTACTCTATCTGCGCACGCGCCGCCTCAGGAAGATGACTGCTACCACCGACAAACCCGGCTCTGCTCTCCTCTCTGCTCTCCGTGGACACCGTGCCGCGGCGTCACCTCACCTGAGGAAGGGACCCTGCTCAGGTGCACGTCGCCCACCGCGCCTCTGCAACGTCGCACCTCTGCCACCGCCACACCACTGCCGCAACCCCCGGTTTGCCTGCGTTCGGGCTATAAGACACAACCCCCATTTTCATCACAATTTTTTTGGGGAAAAAGTGCGTCTTATAGTCCGAAAAATACGGTAAATACATTTCGATAATGCTGCTTTTTGGTTAATGTTCTTCTAGGCACATTTATAAAGATACATTTTTCAGGAATAATCTTATGGACATTTACACTATACTGTTCATGGCTCTGGGCAAAAGGTTGTATTCATAGATAGAGCTATTTTCTCTTAAGGGTATATTTTCTCCAAATAATAGGTAAATCAAATAAAATATTATGCAATTTTCCAAATAATTTTGATGAAAAGTATCTTATATTTACTGTTCCAATATAGATCTATTTGTCTTCATGGTTAGAGACTATCAATAGATTTTGTAACATCTGATTATAAAGATACTCCCTTTCTTCTTTCCACCGCTTATTTGACCAAGCTCTTCTTGGTCAGTAAGGAATAATAATAATAATAATATAATAATAAATAAATAATTTTTATTTCAACATATTCCTGAAAATAAACAGTCCATATAGCACTCCGCTCAGGTCAGTGTCATTAGCAAACACACTGGAGGCCTTCACACCATCAGTCAGACACTGATGGACACTCGGTCTCCATTTTATCTGCCAAACCACCCATCTCTTTTGACTGCTCGTAAAACCTGACCCTGGAATGGCCTAATAACTCTCTCAGCACTATATGTGCTGGAGCATGCTACCAACCGTGATGATACATATCTCCCCTTAAGGGAAAATATTTTATTTAAACACATTCAGTTGTGGAACTTATTATTATTCCAAGATCTATTGATTAAAATAAACTTTTGCTCATGGGAAAACCCCTTTAAAAACTGTATTACAAAAAAAATACATCAAAATTCAGAAACAACATGAGAAAAATTAATTTGGCCCATGAATTAATTGCAGAACTACCTTTATCAGCAATAGTGTGAAATACTGTAATTGTTTTCTGTTTGACTTTATCAGTCTCTCTGAAGGTGGGCAGCAATAATTTTGTTTTCTATGAGATCATAGATGTTGTCCCCTTGGCAGTGGTTTGACATAATTCTGAATGCTCCAGACCAGCAAACTGCCAAAACTTCTGCTTTTATAGAGGTGGTCACAATTGCTAATGGACAAATAAGTAAGGGTGTACTTAATTTTTCACACATCGCTTCTGCATTTACGGCTAGTTTTTGATATATAATAAAGACACCGTGTAATTTGTTATGTGCTATTCTTCATTAGGGGTTATAGTAACCTCATTTTCAGACATTCTAAGTACCAGATGAATTTTTTTTACTATGTCCTGATGCATAAAATCATAGAATTCAAAGAGGGTGTTCTTAGTTTTCCACATGAATGTATATTATTTTCTAAAAAAATTTCATTATATTTACTCAAAAACAGTTTGATGTTTTCCTATGAAACAATGTTTTCTTTGACTTTCTGCTATTAAGGAACATATTCAACCTTAATCACTACCTACCTTTCACCTTTGAAGATCTCACTGTACAAGCACCCCATTAGTAGCGCTTAATCAATCATTATAAATGAACATAGAACATGCTGCAACTCAATTACAAGCACGTCTTCTGCCAATTCAGATTCTTCTGTAAGTGGAAATTCTGTTCAGTTCCATCATTTAGTATGTTGATGTGTTCTTCATGTTGTGATTTTTATAAATCAGCCTCTTTTAAAAGGGAATACGTTATCAGAAAAATGTTTAAATATGTTTTTTATGATAAATTTAATTTTTAATCACAAAAGAGGTCAGATCCCACCTGTCTCGGTATCCCCTTCAGCTGAACTCCAGCAGCTTCCGGCGCCAAATAGAAGAGTTCAATTACTGGCACAGTTCACACTGAACAGTCTGCAACTGACCCATGCGGTCTCCATACAGAGAGAGACCCAGGAACATCTCTCTCTCTCAGGGACAGCTCACATTTTGGCTGGTCACTCACCAGCAGCACAATCGACTTTCCTTCATTCGGCAGACAGACACACCGAGTGACACAGGCTTTGGTTTTAGTAGAAAGTTAGACAGGTGCGTCTAATCAAAATCCTGTAGACCAGGTAGGCCTGGCTCTGATACTATATATATATCAGAAGTGACCATTCATGGTCTACCTTGACATAGACGCACTTCCATGTAATGGGACCTGCATCTATCGGAAGTACCGTATATACTCGTGTATAAGCCGAGATTTTCAGCACCTTTTTTCGTGCTGAAAATGCCCCCTCAGCTTATACACGAGTCATTGGGCAGAAACCAGCGGGGGAGGGGATGCCGCGGCAGGAGCGGTGGCTGGGACATCATACTCACCCCTCCCGTGCCATCACTGAACGTCCCTGCAATCCTGCGTTCTCCCCGGCTTCCTGCAGCTCTCCAGCGCTGAGCGGTGACGTAAAACCCGCACATTAAGGTCATGCAATATGGACGCGACGCCACTCTCATAGGCGTGGCATCCATATTCATTGCCTTAATGAGTGGTATTACATCACCGCTCAGCGCTGGAGAGCTGCAGGAAGCCGGGGAGAACGCAGGATTGCAGGGACATTCAGCGATGGCACGGGGAGGGTGAGTATGATGGAGGAGGATGGGGGGAGCATGGAGGAGGACAAGGGGCATGGAGCAGGACGGGGGGGGAACGGTGGACGGGGGAAGCATGGAGGAGGACAATGAGCACGGAGCAGGACGGGGGGGAGAACGGAGGACGGGGGAAGTATGGAGGAGGACAATGAGCACGGAGCAGGACGGGGGGAGGATGGAGGGCACAGAGGAGCACGGAGCAGGACGGGGGGAGAGGATGGAGGGCACAGAGGAGCACGGAGCAGGACGGGGGGCACAGGAGGACGGAGAAGGAATGGGGGAGCACAGCGGAGGATGGAGCAGGAGGGGGGAGTACAGAGGAGAATGGGGGAGCAAGGAGCAGGACGGGGGCAGCACAGAGCAGGACGGCAGTTTATACACCCGGCTTATACACGAGTCAATAAGTTTTCCCAGTTTTTTGTGGCAAAATTAGGGGGTCGGCTTATACATGGGTCGGCTTATACACGAGTATATATGGTATATGCCATAAATGTCCCAGATGAGACATGAAAGATGTGTGTCTTTGTACCGTTACATATCAAAAAACTGACCGGCACATCCAAACATAGATCCAGTGTGAACAGGTGCTAAACCCAGAGTCACCAACTCATGCACATACAAGAAAAAAAGGTAGCACACTGTAGCGCTATAGCTTGCAAACACGAAATATGAAAAATGAATTGCATCACTGCCTTATAAATATGAAAAATTGAGAAGTCTTAGCGCATAAGATGGCCAAATTATGTGTGCCTGATAGCCACGTCAAGGCTCTTCTCATATATCAGGTCCTAACTAATGCCAATCCTCGCTTAGAAAAGTCTGTCTGCATGGGAACATATAAATCCTCTCTTAAGACTAAAATCTACATCTCTGTGGAGGGGTAATGAACCTGATGTAATTAAAAAGCCTGTGACCAACAGGTGGAGTGCTCAGGTAGAAGGTAAATGAATACATATCAAAAAACTGACCGGCACATCCAAACATAGATCCAGTGTGAACAGGTGCTAAACCCAGAGTCACCAACTCATGCACATACAAGAAAAAAAGTTAGCACACTGTAGCGCTATAGCTTGCAAACACGAAATATGAAAAATGAATTGCATCACTGCCTTAGAAATATGAAAAATTGAGAAGTCTTAGCGCATAATATGGCCAAATTATGTGTGCCTGATAGCCACGTCAAGGCTCTTCTCGTATATCAGGTCCTAACTAATGCCAATCCTCGCTTAGAAAAGTCTGTCTGCATGGGAACATATGAATCCTCTCTTAAGACTAAAATCTACATCTCTGTGGAGGGGTAATGAACCTGGTGTAATTAAAAAGCCTGTGACCAACAGGTGGAGTGTTAAGGTAGAAGGTAAATGAATACATATCAAAAAACTGACCGGCACATCCAAACATAGATCCAGTGTGAACAAGTGCTAAACCCAGAGTCACCAACTCATGCACATACAAGAAAAAAAGGTAGCACACTGTAGCGCTATAGCTTGCAAACACGAAATATGAAAAATGAATTGCATCTTGTAGTCCTGATGTGAGTTGGGGATCTTTATCTTGTCCGTGGTCATTATAAATAGGCAGGTTTTACATTTTTTCTGGTTGCAAGGAAAGGTTCCTGCAGCTGTTGGACTACAAGTTCCCAGGCACTTTCAGCTGCATCACATCTAATGTGGTGTACCTAATTATATGTACTAAATGTCCATCTGGGGGTCTGTATGTGGGAGAGACTGGGCAAAAACTGAGAACAAGGATGAATTCTCATCGCCACACAATAAGAGAAAAGAGAATGGATCTACCTGTGGCCAAACATTTTTGTATCCCCGGTCATAGTATGATGGACATGAAATTACTTGTACTGAAAGGTTATTTCACATCTCAGAGACACAGGAGAGTTTGTGAATACAAACTGATGATGACTTTTGACACTCTTAATGCTGGAATGAACATATCGCATGGATTTATGGCCTTTTACATCAATTAAGGAATTTGCTCCTAAAGACCCTGTGGGAGCATCACAAAACATTACCAGACCCCAATCAGAGGGCAATACATTTTTCACACTCCTTATCTATGAACTGGTCCAATATTTATTGCCACAACTGTTCATCCCTCTCCCATATTGACAATTCTGCTTTACGTCACTTGTCTTATCTATTGCATTGTTTCTGTGCTTTGTTGTGTATAAATATGTGATTCTTCAGATGTTGTATTAGTCTTTGCCTGATGAAGAGACCGGAGTAGTCTCAAAAGCTTGCAATTTGTTACCATCTTTTCAGTTAGCCATTAAAAGATATCAACCACTGAGGACTCTCAATTCTAAATATTTTTCCAGATGAGACAATCACTTTAATGATTACTCACTAGTATCATTAGATTTTTCTCAAATGACCATCAATCTGAATGGCCCATCAAACATTATACAATTTTTGCAGTTAATTTAATTTCAACAATTTACACAAAAATATGCAAAAAAAAGCACAATTTGCCCTAAAATTTGCATGTTTACATTATGATACTCCTAATAAAAAAATCTTTAAAAAAATAATCCGACCATGTTTTATACTAAAGCACCAGGCTTAATTAATATGCCCTATATGTTTTAAATATCTTCTGTTGTAGTATGTTAAGAAGACAAAAATGTCCCTTGATCGACTGTGAAGTTGGGTGCACTGTATGGATATGTGCACAACTCTAATTATAAGGTTCAACTATTCAAGTTTTTCATCCATACCCATTGCAAATGGATGCATAAAATCAAGCACATGGCAATACAATCTCTACAGACTAACAGTATCTGGTTGAGTTGGAGCTTAAAAATGGCAGTGTAATGGAATACCACTTTTGCCAGAAGTTAGTTTGTTAAATCCGTGATCTGCTTAATCCCTTTACGATGCAATAAACATCTCTCCCTTGATTGATCTTGGGGAGTTGTGTTCTATTAGAAAATAAAATGAGACTTTTCCTATTTTGGATATTAACAATGTGACAGCCAAGATGGCATAAAGTCTTGTGGACACCTAAGATTAATTTTTCAGGGATAATGTGCATACTACATCTTTTTAGCCATCAATTACCATTAGTGTACTGGGTTTGTAGAAAACACAGCGTCTCTCAAGTTATGGGGGACTTACAGTTTGCGAACAGCTGTACAAGAGAATAAATTGAAACTGGGAACAAAAGGATTTATTTCTTACATCTGCTGTCAGTGAGAGGAGAGATTGCTGTATGATTTATATTTTAATCTCATGCATTGAAGAGGGAACTTAATTACAAGTCAGCTAATTAGGCGACAAGTTCAATAAATGATGGGTTTTAAAAATGAGATCTAAGAACTTTATAAACACTGGTACGTCGTAATAACACTGCCTCCTTGAGGATCATTTTAAGTGTTATATCTCAGAGGATACATATGAAGTGCCAAGTAACAAGTGCAGCGGGTATGGGTCAGATCCTGTTGTCACGGGTGGTGGCCATGGTCAATACCTTGTGCTTCGGATGCACTGGTGGGCACATGGTTATGAATGTACAGGCATGACACCAGGCGATACTGTTCTCCTCCTGGCTGAATGGTTTAATGGCGTTCACTATAATGGCAAACAAATAGGCAAACAAGAGAATAGTAGTAGATGAATCAGAAGAGTCACATTACTTCTGAGTTTGGATGGCTGATTTTTGGATCTGTGGCATACATGGGCACATAAATCATACATTAATTTACTATTGTGGCAGGCGTGCTGACAAAATGGTGTTCTGTGCAGTGTTTTTTTACAGGACAAACTTTAAGCTGTGTCACTATCTTCTGGGATTCTGCTCTACTGGTTATACCTATCTTCCGCTACGTACTGCGCAGTTTCTCCCCATAGGGCCTCAAAGTTTCAGAAACATTACAAATTTCAATTATATATACCGCAGCATCAGTCCCATCATCTGCTTCACCATCTTCATGTACAATCCCATAGATCTTCCTTTGCATCCTACAAAAGTGGGTGCAAATGAGGATCAAGGATAATTGTTATCCTCCTCCTTGATAGTAAGCAGGCACTTCAAGACCACACTTCATCATATATCTCTGCTGTGTCATCTATCTTTCCGGCTCCAAGCTGCTCTATGACTCGGAGCTAGTCCTTAATCTTCAGGACTTTCCTACTACTGTGAGCTAGTCTTTACTCTTCTGGACTTTCCTACTACTCTTAGCTAGTCCCTATTGTTCTATACCTCACTACTACTCTGAGCTATTCCTTACTCTTTTAAACTTTCATACTATTCTTAGCTAGTCCTTACTGTTTTATACCTCCCTGCTACTCTTAACTAGTCCTTACTGGTCTGGACTTCCATGCTACTTTGAGCTAGTCCTTACTGTTCTGGACTTCCATACTACTCTGAGCTAGTTCTTACTTTTCTGGACTTCCCTTCTGTTCTGAACCAGTACTTACTGTTTTGTACTTCCCAACTACTCTGAGCTAGTTCTTATTCTTTTGGACTTCTCTATTACTCTAAGTTAATCTTAACTATTATGGACTTTCCTACTTCTCTGAGCTAGTCCTTACTGTTCTGGACTTCACTTCTACTGAGAGCTAGTCCTTACTGTTCTGGACTTCCCTACTTCTCTGAGCTAGTCCCTACTGTTCTGGACTTCACTACTACTGAGAGCTAGTCCTTACTGTTCTGGACTTCACTACTACTGAGAGCTAGTCCTTACTGTTCTGGACTTCACTTCTACTGAGAGCTAGTCCTTACTGTTCTGGACTTCCCTACTTCTCTGAGCTAGTCCCTACTGTTCTGGACTTCACTACTACTGAGAGCTAGTCCTTACTGTTCTGGACTTCACTACTACTGAGAGCTAGTCCTTACTGTTCTGGACTTCACTACTACTGAGAGCTAGTCCTTACTGTTCCGGACTTCACTACTACTGAGAGCTAGTCCTTACTGTTCTGGACTACACTACTACTGAGAGCTAGTCCTTACTGTTCTGGATTTTATATAGATTGTTGCTGGAACTTCCTCCCACCTTTTCAGATTTTTCTATTTAGTAATTGGTGAGGTTAACCATCTACACTCTGTAGAGTGTGAAGTGCTGACCATACAGTTAATCAATACAGTGTATACAGTAGCACTTATATATGCATAAAACAATAAAAATGTTTCTAAAAAACAGTGCAACAGCTTAAAGATCAAGAGGACAATCTAGCACCACATATCAGACTTAAAACTATAATGTAATCCCCATATTTGGGGTATTACATATATACACCTAATATAATATAATTTTTCAGGTTTAAACTAAACATTTTGCTGAAATCAGATTTGTGTGAAGATTCTAAATCCAATTGTGTAGTGACTACACTGTGTATGTTCAGTTACATATACAGGTGCTTCTCACAGAATTAGAATATCATCACAAAGTTAATTTATTTCAGTTCATCAATATAAAAAGTGAATCTCATATTATATAGAGTCATTACACACAGAGTGATCTATTTCAAGTGTTTATTTCTGTGAATGGTGACGATTATGGCTTACAACCAATGAAAACCCAAAAGTCATTATCTCAGTAAATTAGAATACTTTATAACGCCAGCTTGAAAAATGATTTTAATATCCGAAATGTTGGCCTACTGAAATGTATGTTCAGTAAATGCACTCAATACTTGGCCGGGGCTCCTTTTGCATCAATTACTGCATCAATGAGACGTGGCATGGAGCGATCACCTGTGGCACTGCTGAGGGGTTATGGAAGCCCAGGTTGCTTTGATAGCAGCCTTCAGCTCGTCTGCATTGTTGGGTCTGGTGTCTCTCATCTTCCTCTTGACAATACTCTATAGATTCGTCTATAGGGTTAAGGTCAGGTGAGTTTGCAGCGAATCAAGCACAGTGATACTGTTGTTTGTAAACCAGGTATTGGTACTTTTGGCAGTGTGGACAGGTGCCAGGTTCTGCTGGAGAATGAAATTGCCATCTACAGAAAGCTTGTGGGCAGAAGGAAGCATGAAGTGCTCTAAAATTTCTTGGTACACACGTGGTCAAAATTGTTGGTACCCCTCGTACTGCTGCCAAGTAGTCCTCCATATTCATTAGCTCTGTGTAACCCACCCCCACCACTGATTGGCAGCTTCCTGTGTACACTGTCCATAAGCAGAAAGCTGCTAATCAGTAGTGGAGGCGGAGTTGGACCAGGAGGCAGGAGACACCTGTCCTGTAGTGATAATCTCCTGCTGATAAAACACTGATTGTATTAAAACAGCAAAACACAGCCCAGTTAGTGACATATCCCTAGAATCAGGGCTCTGCCCCTACAGTATGCCGCTATCAGATGGGGTAGCAAAAACATGGTGAGAGATTCAATTTAAATGTCTCAAATTTTGCATGACAAAGTAATATTATGCTGCAATAATAAACCACTGAATATGGCTGATATCAAGCATCTACAGATATGAACTGTGACAATGAACATTTTCTTAGGTTCAGTATCTAAGTAAAATGAAATAATTCTCATAGATTCCCTGTTTTTAGATCCGCTATCTTCGTGCAGGCTCTATCCCTCCCCCAGGTGTAAGCATTTTACTGACTCCCACATGTGAAACGCTTTCATCACTGGACAAACAATGGCGCACAAAAGCAGGTTGTAGATAATATCCATGCAGTATACGAGCTATGAAAGGTGCTGAGAGCAGAGCTCCCCTCTCTTCACAGCCTCATCTATCACCACTAACCAATCGAATGTGAAAGAAAAGCAAAAAAAAAAAAAAAAAAAATTACGCCGGTGCAGTTCGGAGAAAATACTGCAGACTAGTGTTGCCATGGAGACCTGTCACTAACGCCACAGCCAGTACAAGGAGTGTAGGCCCCTAGAATGGAAAACATCAATGTGCCAATCTCATGTATTATAATTTATGCATGGTTTAATTTGACAAATATCTCATTAAAATCTTTATTAGATTAGGATTTTTTTTACTTTACATAATGTTTTTTTTTTGCATAACAATTAACTTTAGTGATAGGTGCCTCTTCGGGAATAGTATTTACCCCCAAGTAAATGATAACAAGGCATCTGTGCTTTTTGGTTAAGTGGGTACTTCAGAGCTATCACTGAGTCATTTGGTATTACGTGAAGACAATTTGCTTTCCAGATATATATGTTTACACGCCGCGGTGCCAGATGCGCACAATGGCGGTTTAATGATCAAACAGCCCTTCGAGCTTTTCTCCACTCTTCCTTTTATTTAAGACGTCTTTCTTGAAGTGTAATATCGACGGTCTGAAGCTGAAGAGAGCACTTCTCGTTCCTTCTGTGTTTTCGTCTCTCCCTTTGAATAGCCCGTGCCTTTAAATGCTCATGCGTTCAGCCTCAATAAAAGCTCCTCTTCATCACGTCTCCTCCGTGAGCTGACCAGCTTTGAAATGCCATTGATTTACCATAACAGTTACATAAATTCTGCTATCTTACAGGCAATTACCCTGTTTTCTCTGCTGTTTCATAAATGCTGACCTTCCTCAGATAACCCTGTGACCCGTGACGTACAATAAAATTATAAGAATGAAAATTATCACTTAATGGTGGACGAAATCATTATCTGGATCTCAGCTTCATCAATGAAAGGTCTACTCAAAATTAGGGATGATCAAATCAATTTGAAGAATATTAAATTTTTATTTAAACTTTCCAAAAAAGTTTAGATGAGGTTTTATCTAATTTTTTTTTTACAATTTGATTTAATCAAAATGGCAGCCAGCTTGACCACCATTTTGCTGAAAATGTACTCGCCTCGACTCACCTGGTCCTCTGCACAACTAGCGCTTCTGATACTGTCTTTCATCTTCAATGTGATCTTCAGCACCTCTTGGGGTCACTAGCCCACAGGCATTATCGTGATGTCAGTTGGGTGATGCACATCAAGACGTCACCTAAAGTCTAGTCAGTGGCTATGTCTTCCATCTTCACATCGCTCTTCAGTATGTCCTGCACTCTCCAAGCCTCATATAATGTCATGATCTTGTAGGGCAATGCACATCATAATGTCAGTGACTAGGTCTTCCATCTTCTCATCGTTCTTCAGCATGTCCGACACTCACTTAGCCTCATGCAACATCATGATCTCGTAGGGCGATGCACATCAAGACGTCACCTAAAGTCTAGTCCGTGGCTATGTCTTCCATCTTCACATCGCTCTTCAGTATGTCCTGCACTCTTCAAGCCTCATACAATGTCATGATCTTGTAGGGCGATGAACATCATAATGTCAGTGACTAGGTCTTCTATCTTCTCATCGTTCTTCAGCATGTCCGACACTCACTTAGCCTCATGCAACATCATGATCTCGTAGGGCGATGCACATCAAGATGTCACTTAAAGTCTAGTCCGTGACTATGTCTTCCATCTTCACATTGTTCTTCAGTAATATGTCTTCCATCTTCACATTGTTCCTCTGTACGTCCAACACTCACTAAGTCTCATGCACATCAAGACATCACCTAAAGTCTAGTCCGTGGCTATGTCTTCCATCTTCACATCGCTCTTCAGTATGTCCTGCACTCTCCAAGCCTCATATAACGTCATGATCTTGTAGGGCGATGCACATCATAATGTCAGTGACTAGGTCTTCCATCTTCTCATCGTTCTTCAGCATGTCCGACACTCATTAAGCCTCATACAACATCATGATCTCGTAGGGCGATGCACATCAAGACGTCACTTAAAGTCTAGTCCATGACTATGTCTTCCATCTTCACATTGTTCTTCAGTAATATGTCTTCCATCTTCACATTGTTCCTCTGTACGTCCAACACTCACTAAGCCTCACGCAACATCATGACCTTGTAGGTCGATGCACATCATGATGTCAGTGACTAGGCTTTCTATCTTTACTATGTTCTTCAGCACCTCCAGCACTCATCAGGTTATTGACTAGGCTTTATGTAATGTCAGGATATTGCGTCAGACCTAGTGAGTGCCAGAGGCGCTGAAAAGCATAGTGAAGCAATAAGACCGGACGAAAGAGAGTTAGCTACACATAGGTTTGAATGTCGAGCTGCAAGGAGAGATAGTTGATGGTCAGGACGAAGTGAGGATCATTTTTTTTCTGCTTTGGGGTCTGCGAATCACAGGACGACTCCCTGACAAAGCAACGCAGCGAAACGCTCGTTTCAATGTTTGAGGGGTAGCAGGCTATATAAAGTAATCTGATTAGTTTGTGCTACCTTTTAGGATGTTTAATTATCTCACTTTAGCTTAAATGGTATGTCCACACCTTGAATACCACTAGACCTGTGGAACTTGTAAACATTTTAGTAGTTCAACATCATTTATTCATTTTTCTTATTTTCTTACTCTCTGATGAATATCAAATTATAATTCATCATTATTTATTACCCAGCCTTATATCATGCATATGTTGTGGTACAACTAATAATGGAAATTAGTGCTGTGCTTTTAAATTAAACTACTTCCATTGCAATAATCATGTCATCCAGTATATTTCTACATTTTTGGGCCTGCATACCCCTCGATTTGTTTTTAACCCTGTCTGTTCGTATTTCATATTTTTTTATTGTGTAGCCACATTGTTCAGTAAAGTTTATTTTAGTATTATTCATTATTATTTAAATTATTTAGTATTTAGAATTTTAGTTTAATTTTTTGTAATATTGAAGTTTTTCTTTTTTTGGTGGAGACTATTGTTATTTTTGGTTTTAGTTCATATATTTGTCTATAAGCCCCAATTAATCATATTTATCCAACTTTCACGGTAATTTTTACTTAATTGGGTTCCTGATAGTTTGACCCATTGTTGCATACTGTACATGGAGGTTATTAATACCATGGAAAATACTTTGCAAATTAGTTTTAAAGAAAGTAGTAGTACATGCTATTAGAACTATGAATCTGCAATGGGTATCATAGGCTACAGAATCAGGGAACCGTGTAACAATTTCATAATGCATTGCCTTTCCAAAAGCATGTCTCGTTCAATGGTCGCCATTGCTTCATCTTTCATGTCAGACACCACATGTAAATGATATAGTTGCTGCTGCCTTCTCTCACAGATAGTTGTTCACTGGAGGTCCCAGCAGAGGGATGACCTAAGATTTGCTTGGTTTTAGACATTAAGTGACCCTTCAAACAAAAAGGGGAACAATACTTGTCTGGTGCATGAAAGTATTGCTTGTACCTTTCCATTAGAGCTTTTATTTTGCCTCGCTCAAGTCTGATTTAAATTCATCAAAGCCTTTCATTTTCTCCAACCATAGTGTGCATGTCTGCCTACATTTCTACATCTGTCAAGGGATATTGTCCTTGCTTCTGGGGAGTAATGAAGTTATGTTCTTCTGTGCTGCTGAGTGACATGGAATCGGAAATAGTTTTCAATGTATCCTGTCAGCTATGAAATAATATGAAAGGCAGAAATGTTGTACTTATTTTCATATCACAAGTTCTTATGCAGTTACAAAGAGACCAGGTCATTCACTAAGTCTATTTATAAGGGTCCATTGTACCAATGTACAACACCTCTTTGGAAGACCAGCATTTAGATTCTCATGGATGAAAGCTATGCTTCCACCTTAACCTACAGATGTGTACACTATTACCTCTCTGCAAATTTTGATAAAGTCTGATTTTTTTAATATACTAACTCAATACCTTATTGCAATATCTTAGCAAAACACTTGACCTGCTGCATTCCTCATCACAACCACTGGGTGGCCAAAACAGGCACTAGTAGTATAAACATTAGTGTTGAGCGATACTGCTCGATATCTAAAAATATCGTATCGGAATGGTATCGCCGATATCACTAAATATCGTCGATATCCGATTCCGATACCGGAAGTCCCATGTAAGTCTATGGGAACAAAATATCGCAACAAAAAAAACCCTTTCTTTCGTTGTAAACACAAAATATACACACATAGAATACATATATATATATACATGTCATTGTGACATATATATATACATATATTTATAGTTTATACACTTCTACATAGTAAAATAGACTCTGATTCAATTGCCGGGTAAAGCCGTGACATACCCCATAGAAGTCGACGGGCTCGGTGCCGAGTACCCCCAAAACCTCTGGCTCTGTGCGACTCAACTTGGGCGTCACGAACAGGATTCTGTAGCTAGCTATAAGCGAGTCCTGTGTGCCTGAATTGAACTGGTTTTGTGCTTGAGAATTGCTAAAATCATCAGAGAATGTATTTGCCATTTTTCCGCCATATCTGCGTCACGACGAGGCACTGGTGAAGAAGAAGGGCGTGCTCTTCGTGGGTGTACACTCACTCAGTGGCGCAAAAACGATGGCCGACCACTCTAAATGGTACTGCAATGTAAGATCGTGCCCCACAGCTCTTCAGTTCCGCCTCCTCATCCTCCTCAGTGTGCGGAAACTAACACGAAGGTCCCGCCTCACTACAAAAGAGGGGCCCTCTCCAGATGCTAATGACACATGTGACTTGGCAGAGATGGCTAATGGACACGAGCAGAAGTGTGAAGGGATGGAGCAGTCAGAGCTCTCCCCCCACGGAAGCGACCCGATCGCCACGGAACCACCGTTGGGCACCCGGCCTGGAAACCCTCCTACGCTGCAAGAAGCGGAGGATACCCTAATAGGCCTGGCCCGGCACCGGGAGGAGGTCGCCAGGATGGAAGCCAGCTGGCGTGCCCTAAAACTAAACTTGGAGCGGCGCCAATCCCTCTTACCTGAAGTGTCTGTACCGGAAGGTGAGGCACCCGTTCTAGTAGAGGAGTCCGTGCGGGCATCCCAGCCCTTGCAATGTGATCCGGTTGACGTTGTCGCAGTGGAGGCACCCGTTCCTGCAAAAAACTCTGCACCGGCAGCACCCCAGATCCCGCTGTCTGCCCCCGTCGCTGAGACAGAAGAAGCGACACCCGTCCTCATGGAGGAGGCCGCGCAGGCACCAGAGGTCTACCTGTCTGTACCGGAGCCCCGACTGTCATCTGTTCCAGAGCCGGCTGCTTCCTCCGCAGG
Organism: Oophaga sylvatica; assembly: GCA_033576555.1. Lineage (NCBI taxonomy): Eukaryota > Metazoa > Chordata > Amphibia > Anura > Dendrobatidae > Oophaga > Oophaga sylvatica. The sequence continues at coordinate 99,432,025 of JARQOD010000009.1, read as the reverse complement.
TGAGCGCCGCCAGGACTGGGGGCGCCAGGAGAGCTGTCGCAAACCGGACTTTGTAAGCTGCAGTTTGATGGTGGAGACATGGAGATGCTGGTGGAGGAGAATTACAACCGGCGTCAGGAGGAAGAGTGGAGACGTTGGGAGCGGGAAGCAGAGCGACAAAGGGAGCAGCGAGAATCCCAAAAGCTTCGGCAACGTAACCTGGAGAAGGACCGGGCAGATAAGGACCGGATGAGAAAAGATAAAGGAACCCGTGTGGGAGCCGCGGCGTAAGGGTGCAGTACGGAGCTTTAAATTGAAAGGTGGTTGGGGCTTCATCCAGGAGCCTGGACTTTATTTAGAAGTGTTTGTGACCCGGCGGGACGTGGAGGCTCACCTCCCAGAAGGACACCCGGGGAGGGACCTGTTGCCAGGAGACTTGGTGACTTACACCCGACACTGGGGTTACAATGGATGGTACGCCCTAAATGTTACCAGGTGCGACCCCTACTCCCCAGAGTGTCAGGAACCTGTGAGACCCTCGGAGCCTTCAGCCTCCCACATCCAGGCCTCTGCACAAGTGCCCACCCCACGCCGTAAATCTCCCCAGCCTCCCTCAGTGGTCTCCTCAGCAGCCCCAGCTATGGACATGATAACTATAGCTGGCCCGTACCCGGCGCCTGTTAGGCCCCCTGGGGTTCGTTCAGTCCGGGACATAGGGCTCCAGACCCGGAGGGAGATGAAAGAGGTGGCCACACAGACACAGATAGCGGGTCACGACTTGACTGTACAGGCCACACGACGTCATCAGGTCCTGGTGGTCCTTGGTGTCTCGGATGTTTGGCAAGCATCAGAAGAGTACCAGGTGGTACCTGGAACACCCCTGCCAAAGAATTATAAATAACCCGGACAGGGTCCCTGTATGTAAATAGTTAAATTGTTGATGTACCCGGACGGGTGAATGTTCATAAAAAAATTTTTTAATTTAATAAAAAACACAACACAGTTTTCATTACTTTTATTACAGTCTCATCCTGCGACGCCATCGATCTCCTGTAAAAAAATGAAAAAAAAAAACAGCAGTATACCACCTGTCCGACGCAGTCCATAGTAACGAGTGTCCCACGACGATCCAGCTCTGCTACATCAGAATGACAGGCAGAGCCTGTCATCCCGGCGCAGCACAGCTGATTACCTGCTTCCCCGGCGGTGACGTCATCGGACTGCTTTACGGCCGGGATTACCCTGCAGTCACTGCAGTTATCGCGAAAAACTGCATGTGACCGCCAGGGAGAAGATAATGGCGGCCATCAAGCAGTCCAGGATGTGACCGCCGGAGATCTTCTGCCAGGTAAGTGCCGCTGACTCCTGACAGACCCGACCGACGGACACTCACAGTGACAGTGACAAATCCGATTCCGGTATCCGATATGACGAAAATATCGGTACTCGGAATCGAAAGCCCGATACAGCTAATATCGGCCGATACCCGATATTTGCAGTATCGTATCGCTCAACACTAATAAACATCTCCCAATAAAGTATCACAAAATATATATTTTTTTATTTTAAAGCTTGTCATTTTGCATCACCACAAAATGTGTCAAGCGTAAAAGAAAGGAAAGAAAGGACACATCTGTACCTTCTTCTGTGTCTTTTTGGACAAGCCAGAAGATGATTGGTTGAGACCCTAATATATTTCAAGAACAAAGAGCTCTGTAATTCATACCTCATAGATTTCCAGGCAGAGCTATGTTTATTGGAGCACAACTGAGTTTAAAACAGAAGTAATGTTCATGTACAGTTTGTGTGAAAAAGTGTTTTCCCCCTTCCTGATTTCCTATTCTTTTGCTTGTTTGTTACACTTAAAGGTTTCAGATCACCAAAAACATTTAAATATTAGACAAAGATAACACAAGCAAACTCAACATGCAGTTTTTAAATGAAGGTCTTTATTATTAAGGGAAAAAGAAATCCAAACATGCAGGGCCCTGTGTGAATAAGTGATTGCCCCCCCTTCCTTAAAACATAAATTAACTGTGGTCTATCACATCTTTGGGAATCTAAGTTCAAATTCCCTAGCCATACCCAGGCCTGATTACTGCCACACCTGTTGTCAATCAAGAAATCACTTAAATAGGATATGTGAAGTAGACCAAAAGATCCTCAAAAGTTATACATCATGCCGTGATCCAAAGAAATTCTGGAACAAATCAGAAACAAAGTAATACAGATCTGTCAGTCTGGAAAAGGTTATAAAGCCATTTCTAAAACTTTGGGACTCCAGCGAACCACAGTCTAGAGCCATTATCCACAAATGGCAAAAACATGGAACAGTGGTGAACCTTCCCAATAGTGGCCAGCCGACCAAAATTACCCCAAGAGTGTAGTGATGACTCATATAAGAGGTCACAAAAGACCCCACAACAACATCCAAAGCACTGGACGCCTCACTTGCTTCAGTGTTCATGACTCCACCATAAGAAAGAGACTGGGAAAAAATGGCCTGCATTGAAGAGTTCCAAGACAAAAACCACTGCTGAGCAATAAAAACATAAAGGCTCATCTCAGATTTGGCAGAAAACATCTTGATGATCATCAAGACTTTTGGGTGGATACTCTGTGGACTGATGAGACAAAAGGTGAACTTTTTGAAAGTTGTATGTCACTTTCATGTGGCGTAGAAGTAGCACAGCATTTCAAGAACATCATACCAACAGTAAATTATGGTGGTGGTGGTAGTGTGATGGTCTGGGGCTGTTTTGCTGCTTCAGGACCTGGAAGGCTTGCTGAGGTAAATAGAACCACAAGTTCTGCTGTCTACTAAAAATTTCTGAAGGAGAACATCTGGCCATCTGTTTGTGACCTCAAGCTGAAGTGCACTTGGGTTATACATCAGGACAATGATCCAAAACATACCAGCAAGTCCACCTCTGAATGGCTTAAGAAACAAAATTAAGACATTGTAGTGGCCTAGTTAAAGTCCTGACCTCAAACCGATTGAGATGCTGTGGCTTGACCTTAAAAAGGAGGTTCATGCTCAGAAACCTTCCAGTGTGGCTGAATTACAAAAATTCTGCAAATATGAGTGGGACAAAATTCCTCGAGAGCATTGTAAAAAACTCATTGCCAGTTATCCCAAATGCATGATGGCAGTTGTTGCTGTTAAGGGTGGCCCAGCCAGTTTATTAGATTTAGCGGGTAATTACTTTTTAACACAGGGCCCTGTGGGTTTAGATTTCTTTGTCCCTTAAGACCTTCATTTATAAACTGCATTTTGTGTTTACTTGTGTTATCTTTGTCTAATATTTAAGTATGACAAATATGCAAAAGAATAGAAAATCAGGAAGGGGACAAACACTTTTTAACTTTTTACGCAAATGTGGGTGTGAGCTACAGATGTAGCAAAGGTTATCTTGACTCATATAACAGAACACTGGGATTTTACTTCACTAAAAAGTGTAATTTGATGACTAGCCTGACAATGGTCAATGACTTGTATGACGTTAAAATATTCTTAACCCAACTTCCTATGTGTAGACACCGGAAGTGGAGATCAGCAGATAATGGATAAGTGTTGTAATGAGAATGTCAGAGGATTAGTGACTTAAAGAACCTGTCACCAGTTTGGCTGATACGAGTTAAGGGTATGCCACACTAAACAATATCGCTAACGGGATCGCTAAAAAACGTCACTATTTAGCGATCCCGTTAGCGATGTTGTTCAGTGCGGCAGCTTCCAGCGACGAGCTTCTGCTGTGATCTCGCTCGTCGCTGAATCGTTCCGGACCCTATTTCTCGTCGCGCTCCCGCTGGTAAGTATATATCGCTAGTGTGGCACCTTTTCTTAGCGATTTAGCGGTACTTTTGTACCGCTAAAGTCGTTAAGAAGATCGCTAACGGCGATAGCGTCGTTAACTATATCGCTAAATGTGGCCGCATTAGCGATATAGAAACAATCCCGCTAGCGATCTCATTAGTATGCAACGCTAACGAGATCGCTAGCGGATTGTTTAGTGTGGCAGTACCTTTACGGCCACTGCCTTTAAGGGGTTATCTACAGCATCTATAAGAGAAGAAAATAACTTTATTATACTCACCCGGGGCGGTCCGGTCCGATGGGTGTCTCAGGTCCTGGTCCGGTGCCTCCCATCTTCTTGCGATGCTGTCCTCCTGCTTGCTTCATGGCTCCCCGGCATCGCGCTCCTGCGCAGGAGTAGCTATCTGCCCTGTTGAGGACAGAGCAAAGTGCTGCAGTGCGCAGGTGCTGGGAAGGGTCAGAGAGGCCCAGCACGTTCCCTCATCACTATTACCTACATACGTACAGCTGCTCATCTATACGTAAAGGTCCTTTAAGTCCTTTCTGCGCATTTTTAGACTATGGTCTATTTTAGTAGTCTGCAATATGTGACCATCCAGTTGTTGGAAAAGCTTTCAACCTGACTTCATAGTATATGATTACTCGAGCTCTCAGCATGGTCTAGGACGGTCTGTGGTTGTTGGGAGTTGTAGTTTCATCTGGAGAACCACAGAAGGCAGACCTCTGGCCTTCCCCTCTGTCAGAAGTTAATCTGCTCAGATATCCGTTCCTTTCAGTTGACTGCAAGCACATAACCTGAAATTACTTTGGGTCTGCACTTGTTCCCGTAAATTCAGGTCATCGCCCCGCTTCTCTATCTGTGACACATATTTCACAATTACACTATATCACATGTTCCCTTTGCTGCTTATCACTTAATTATAAAATGGATTGGTGCAGCTTCTTATTAGCATGAGAAATGTCAGCCCCTGACACCACCTGGTGAGTCAGTATTTCTTACCCAGGGAAAGTGCTATGTTCCGCAAGGAGTTTGGATTAGCATTTGGATGGTTTGGCCTTTGATATTTTATCTATTCAATTTATCAATTATATTTTCAAAGTTTATTCTCTTTCATCTACTCAACAAATATCATTCCCATTCCAAGCGCAACCAGAAATTCTATGTATACATTCATAGATATAGGGTACATCAATATTTCATTATTTTTGAGGGCATAGATAAAAACTATGCTTTTATTTACTAATAATGTAATAATAGCGGTTCCTATTGTCTGGTGGATGGCATGAGATCGCGAAGTTGTCTGCTGGGAAGGGATTTTCTGGTGAGCCATGAATGAAGAGGTCAGTAGTTACCATACCACGGTCATCAGGGTAGCAGTTGGAAATCAAAAAGCTTTTCCTTTGCAAAAGAGTCCTATATTGTTGGTGTCATGCCATGGTAAAATGGCTGTACCATATTATTAAGAAGATGTTATGACATCACAAGTGGGTTACCATATAGCAAGATGCTGTGGCGTCACTCTGGGTTTCAGTAAGGGAAACTGCTATGACATCACAAGTGGGCTATAGCATAGGAAGCTCCTCTGTCATCATGGGTGAGTTTCAGTAAGGGAAGCTGCGTAACATCACAAGTGGGTTTCAGTAAAATACACTGCTGTGACCACTGACGTCACTTGCGGGGGCTGCGGCGGTCTCCGTACACAGGGTAATCGTCTTATGACGCACATTGACAGTTTGCTCTGTTGCCAACTTGCTACATCTGATCAAAGCCGGCAACAGAGTGCACTGTCACTGTGCACATCGCACAGTGACAAGAATCTACTGAGCATCCATCGGAATTGACAACCCACGCATGTTCAATGGAGCAGGGACTAGCCCAACCGCTGAAATGGAAATCACTGATGACGCCTTGTTTCTGGAAGGGGCAGTGCCACTACCCCCTGATGATGCTTTCCAGCATGCACTAGGATACTCAAACGAAGCATCATCATAAGGGAAGTGGTAAAAAAATAAATAAAATAAAGCAATTAGTGTAGGTAGGGAAGGATAAAGACTTTTTAATTAAAGTATATTAGAAAACAGATTAGATTATATCATTAAATAGGTATTGAGGATGAAAATTAATTTGTGTTTCAGACTACACCTTTAAGGTATAAGTAATAAAAGGAAAAAAGGTCAGCTCATCCATACGAAGATTGGGTGCATGGAAAGGTGCGGTGCTACAAGAAAAGCCAGTGGAGGTAAGGAGATTTTAGTATAAAGATCTTCAATAAAATCACACTTTATTAGGTAAAGTCGCAACTCCAGTGCTGAGCATAACTAGTATTTACCTAATATAGTGTGATTTTATTGAATTGATGCTGAAATCTCCTTTCCTCCACCCCTTCAAGGGAAACTTGGAAACATCTGTATGTGCTTGACATATTTGTTTGGGCTTTTACTGGTGTATTCGAAGTACAGCCAATATGGGGCTCAGTTTGCACAGAGCCTAGATGCCAGTTTTGCCAATTCAAGATAAGTTATACAGGATGTACAATTTGTATACAGTACAGACCAAAAGTTTGGACACACCTTCTCATTCAAAGATTTTTCTGTATTTTCATGGCTATGAAAATTGTAGAATCGCACTGAAGGCATCAAAACTATGAATTAACACATGTGGAATTATACATTACACTTTACAAAAAAGTGTGAAACAACTGAAAATATGTCTTATATTCTAGGTTCTTCAAAGTAGCCACCTTTTGCTTTGATTACTGGTTTGCAGCAGAAAAGGTGAACGGATGGACTCTACATGCCTGGTTCCCACCGTGAAGCATGGAGGAGGTGGTGTGATGGAGGGGGTGCTTTGCTGTTGACACTGTTGGGGATTTATTCAAAATTGAAGCTGTGAGCGGTCCAGCTCACCCCAAACCATCTCGATTGGGTTCAGGTCTGGTGACTGTGGAGGCCAGGTCATCTGGCGTAGCACCCCAACACTCTCCTGCTGGTCAAATAGCCCTTACACAGTCTGGAGGTGTGTTTGGGGTCATTGTCCTGTTGAAAAATAAATGATGGTCCAACTAAACGCAAACCGGATGGAATAGCATGCGCTGCAAGATGCTGTGGTAGCCATGCTGGTTCAGTATGCCTTCAATTTTGAATAAATCCCCAACAGTGTCACCAGCAAAGCACCCCCCACCATCACACCACCTCCATGCTTCACGGTGGGAACCAGCCATGTAGAGTCCATCCGTTCACCTTTTCTGCGTGCAAAGCGTAATCAAAGCAAAAGGTGGCTACTTTGAAGAACCTAGAATATAAGACATATTTTCAGTTGTTTCACACTTTTTTGTAAAGTGTAATGTATAATTCCACATGTGTTAATTCATAGTTTTGATGCCTTCAGTGTGATTCTACAATTTTCATAGCCATGAAAATACAGAAAAATCTTTGAATGAGAAGGTGTGTCCAAACTTTTGGTCTGTACTGTATATGACAATTTATACCAGAGAAAGACAAAACCAGAAGGAGGGCCACAAGCGCTTGATAACTATATGATGTTATAGTTTATTTACAAAAAACAAGTAAAGTCCTAATTTTTCAGGATTGAGATTGTGTAGCTGGTAAGACAACCCAGTTTTATGCACAGAATTAGTGATACTTGTTGCAGGGAACTGTTCATGGCTTTGTGTTTAATGGATATTCTAAGCTATTATGTTACAATCCTCTGATTTATATACTTACTTATAGCTCTGGCTACAACTGCAGAGCTACTGTCAGTTCTCTGTGTTGGATTGATATTATCAGTAAGGCTACATTATATATTTGCATAATTTTTAATGCAAAGTGACAACTAATCATGGCTTTACGAGCTGCTGCTGATGACTTTCCATTGTGACATGCTTATTATATTATGGTCATCAAACTTGCAATTTAAAATTTGATTTGAGTAGCATCCAGTGTCAGACTGAGGTACCAAAGACCCACCAGTAGCCTTCATTCTAGGTTCCCACTCTTGAGCTACATGCCGCGGACATAGTATATTACTGTATGTGGATTACAGTTGCTCTTCTATTTAATTTCAGCATTTGCTTCAGTAGACTAATAAAATGGCTAGTTTGTTAAATAAATGAGATGCTGATTTTGTCTTTTTATTGTGCATTAAATGTAATGTGTCAAGCATTTTTCATATGGGCGGCCCACCGGAGGATTCACCGGTTTTTTCTATGAGCCAATCCCAGACTGGTAGCCTCTATGGTTAAAGGCTTTGGACACCTTTGACAGGCAAAAAAGAAAAATAAATTTTGCATATTTTACTGATTACTCTTAGTTAAAGGGTTACTGTGCTTTGAAGTAACTTTTCAGAATAATGTATCATGTCTGTACATTGGGAATAGCACCATTTCTGGCTATGCTCTGCATTTTCACCATTTTTTTCCATCTCGATGCTCTATCTGTAACTTGCAAACCATTGTATGCTGGGGAGGAAGACAAACTGCTTTGCACAGAGAGGGGGTATGATGCTAAGTCATTTCTCACGGGCAAGACGTGAATCAGGGCAGTCAAGGAGTCCAAAGTCAAATGGCAGGAGTCATAAAGAGAGCGAAGAGACAAAAGCTTAGTCAGATAAAGGTCCGATGTCAGAATACTGGAAGGGATGCAGATCAGTGCAAAGGCAGCAGGCAAAATGGATGGTCCAAACAAGGTCCACGGACAAGCAGCAAAAAGATCCAAAGGACAACACAAGGCACAGAGAGACAAACCACACAGAGCTGAATGTACCTGACTGACAGCCAAGCTAAGTAGCTGGGAAATCACCAGGGATAGGAAACACCTGAAGGTAGCCCAGAACTTCCCAGTCTAAGATTAGCTGGCCGAGCTGTCAATCAAAACACCAACAGCTGAGCATGTCCCTGCACCAGATTAGACACCTGAGCTGTCAATCAAAGTACTGACAGCTTCAGCACGCCGCTGCTACTGATTGCATTGCTGAGCTGTCAGTAACTGCATCCCTAGCACATTGAAGGGTTGAATTGTGACCGAGGGGTTCCTTCTCTTCTAGAACATTTTAGCAGACAGACACAAGGACTAACTCTTGCGTATGTGAATCACTAAGTATGGTGAATGTTGTAGTTCAGAAACAACCAAACAGCCCAAGCCTGCAGACTACCGTACTAGCTTTCTTTTTTAACAAGAACATCTAAATACTGTAAGAAAACCTTAAAGGGTGTTAGGACCTGAGGTTGTGGGTTGTAATAATCAAGTAGTCAGGTTAACGATGCAACTATTTTTTCTTCCTTAAATCCATGGTTTTTACAACAACTTGGGTAGATGGCCAAAATACATTGTCCCCAGTCCACAAGATACCATTCCCGGGGCCGGTAGTGCCACTGCCTCCGTACCAGGTGATACTCACTGTCTCCCAAATTTTGGTTGGCCCACAGGTGTCATATCTCCCACCAGTGTAGTCTGCAGTCACAGTCCACGCTCTTCCAGACGACAGGTAACACAACCAAAGCCCAGCAGCAATAGTCCTTAAGAAAGTTCCTGAAATCCAGATGACAGATCCCTCAACAGTAGCACGTGTGTCTAGCCCAGCCGGAAACTGACCTTCAAACTCCATAGGCCATCCATCCATGTGCTCCAGGACCTCATACCAGATTCTTTCCCTTCAACCTCACTCTCCCAACTCTCTGAGTAAACACGTGGCTTCTTTTTCTCCCTCGCCCTTAAACATTTGCTTTTAGCTCCAAGGATGAAGAATATTCCAGAAGCCCATAACCTGGGACTGCATGTGAGACCCCCTGTAGTACATAATAATGGAAAACTGACCGAACAAAAAGCTAGTCTGAACTAGTCCATACCAAAACAATAACATAGTAAATAAGGCAAAGGTTGCACTCAATTGCACTGAAGCAAATCAGTGTGTGTTCTACGAAGTGTGAATAGCATAATGGCTTTTGGAAGAGAAAAAAACACGAGATGCTTAGCACAAGATTTGGCCAAAAATTGTGATCCCATCCATCAACGGCAAGGTGATCTCATGATCGGATGAGTCCCTGACCTAACTGCCTAGTGTAAACACTTACCTCTGGCTAATAACTTGGTAAAGCCTATATTTACAGGAAGGTCGGAACCAAATGTGAATGGATGTAATCACTGGGTTTACAATCCCCATTCACACAATGGGATCACTGGCTGGAAGAGCAATAGAATGATTGTGTTCCTTGATTACTTATCTTGGGTCTGGCCGTATGTATGCATAAGATCCAGCCTGCACATATTCTTCTGCTTACTGTCACTGAATGGAAACATTGATTGCTGAGGCTGAACTAACGAGCAAGCAAATCTCTAATAAAACACAGCAAGCAAATCTCTAATAAAACAACAATATCTATACAACAAATTCTCCGTGCTGGAAAAAGTCTGCATCCCTTAGAGCCGTGGACTCCGCTCTACGTGCATTGGTCCAATAGTTCTTAGTAAGTGACCAGGTCCTCACAAAGGGGTTGTCCAGGCTTGGGTTTCAAATCTGCAGTCACTGTATGTGAGTGACCGCAGACTTGTGAATCCTCACAGTGTGCAGTGTGTGCTGTCAGTACTCTCCGGTGCCGGCACACAGAGCTGGCAGGCACATGACCGCAGGTATGCAATTTGCACACATGCAGTCACATGCTGACTAGACGTGCATGGTCTCACTCAATACAAGTAATTTGAGCGAGGCTGGACATGTCTAGTCGGAATGTAGCCAAAGTTTTCAAATCACATACTTGTGGTCAAATGACTTCTCAATGTCGCTGCCTGAACCGGAGAACCTTGACAGTGCTTACATTGTGTGCTGTGAGGATTCATAAGTCTGCGGTCCCATAGAGGGAAATCTAAGCCTGGACAACCCCTTTAACAAACCCACAGTATTTACTACCACTTTCAGTCATTGAGCTTTTTCTGGGTCCTTTGCTAGTTCTAGTAAGCTGCCTCGTTTTACCTTCCTGTTTTCTTGATGACATTTTGTCAGCTGCAGTCGAGTTTTGCATTTAAGGAGGAGGCCTGCGGAGACGCATCAGGGCTTCTTTGTACACCTCGAGAGTATGTAGTGCTATTTAGCTAAAATAGAACGGCAGGGACACCTCACTAACCTACCATTTCACAGTCTTCCTCAAAAACAACAAATCCTCGGGTAGAAAATGTTTCTCTGGCTGGTCTTTGTTGAACAATAAATCGTTAAAAAAAATGTGCTTGTGTAGTTAATTAAAGCAAACGAAGTACGGAGCAGATTGTTACGCTCAAGTGTCTGGTGGTTAATTGTAAATATCAGAAAAACTGATCTAAAGTCTATAAATAGTCCCAATTATTTTTTCACTTCTTTTATTATATGTACAAATTAAATTTCGGATTTACTTTTTGAAATGTCAAAAACTGATTTAAACTGATTAATGAATCAGGGACAAAGTAGACAACCCCTCTAAAGCGCATGGACGGGGTAGCAGTGTCTGTCACCAGAAAAAAAAATATGGATGTCTAATAAAACGAACATTTGCCTGTAGAGGGCAAGGATCAAGTAGCACTGAATGGAAGAAATTGGTGGAGAATGGGGGATGAAGGAGCATGAAAATGATCATGCAAATCCTTAAATCTCCACCTTGGGCAGAAAAAAAGCTTTTTTTCACCAACACTATTTCCAAAATAAAAAGATGTTATTGTGTTAATGCCCTCTGAGATTCATTTGTCTTTACTTATAAGATTGTGATTGTGATGAAGCTGATTGGATAATAAAGGGAACTTGGCAGGAGACTTAATGCTTGTGCAGACAACCGTATTATTGGTCCAAGTGTAATCCGAAATAACATTAGACCAATGTTATTCTATGGGGTCGTGCACATGATCAATTTTTTTTTCCGGACATAATCTGATGGAGGAAAAATTGCTGCATGCCCGCGTTTGATTTGATGTTCGGATCACACTCGGCCATGAAAGTCAAGGAATGCATGGGAAACATTGGACTGCACTTGGATGAATCTGGGTGCAGTCAGCTTTCAATGGAGTCTCAGAATGGAGAGGATGGAGAATTTTTTTTCTCCATCTTCTGCTCATCCAAGAGAATCGGATCACACTATGATCACCGATCAGAGTTTGATCAGAGTGTTACTTTCATAATTGATCTGATTCTCTCGTATCTGAGACTCTACGGCCACCTGCACCTAGCTGCATGCTGCTTGATCTACTAGTAGCGTGAATCATACCCTGTCTGCAGCTCAGTATGTTTTTGTCCTGAAACATGAGTGTTTCAAAGAAGGTTTACCTTGAAAAGCCGATTGGGGACTATGTGTCTCAGATGACTAGTCCAAGGCCGGTCCCCTTCATCTTCTCCCCCGTCTGCTCCACTAGACTGATGGGTCCCTCCCAATGTTTGTGCTCAGGGAGAAACTTGTCAGTCAAAGAGATCGGTTTAAATAGAAGCTAGAGGCCTCGTCATTCAAGATTCATAGCATCAAACCGGCAATAGTGCAGTCAGGCTCTGATTCATACCGTCCGTGGTTCGGGCAGCATGAATCAGTTGACAGGTTCTCTTTAAAATCCAATATTTCCATAGTTGCTCCATTGTTGCAATTGTGCGCATTCCGTTTAATTGTATATGAAGTATCTGTATATATATCTATGTATATGTTTCGCAGGATTTTATATTTTCCTTAACTGCTCTTCTACTCCATTTGAATATATGATCCTCGCCACAATCATCGCAAACTGCATTGTCCTCGCACTGGAGCAGCATCTTCCCGGAGACGACAAGACACCTATGTCTCGTAGATTGGTAAGTCTCTTGCAATGAATGTTTTACCCTTTATTTTCATGTCTTGCAAATTGAGCTGTCACTTACTGTACCCAATGATAATGTACAGTAAGTACAATGAGATTCTACGGAGAGGGGAAGGAAGAGGAGCTAGAGGCAGAGCTCCTCCCGCTTACATTTCCCTTCTCCATAAAACTTTGAACATCAGCTGTCATCTCCTAACTTAGTAATGTCAATATTTGTCTCCACTGAGTACAGAGTTTTACATGACTGAGAAAATAACAGTTGGTGCTGATGATATTCTATGGAGAGGGGAAGGATGAGGAGGAGCTAGAGGCAGAGCTCCTCCCCTTCCATTCCCTTGTTCATAAAACCTTATGAGCACCAACTGTCATCTCCTATCTTCAGTAATGTAAAAATCAGTATTCACTGAAGACAGATTTTACCCCTGAATTGAGAATTTTGAAAATAAATAATCAAACTTGGTGGAGTCAGAAGCAGATTTCTCTTATAAGATAAATTATAAAGTTGCTTATTTTCATGCATACTATTGATTTAGGAAATACACATTTAATACCATGGTTACTCTAAGTGTAATATTGAAAATTGTCATTTCTAAAAAAAAAAAGGTAGAAAAACCCAATAGTATAAAAGAATGTAGCTTCTGCTGTGTTGTTGGCATGCGGATTCTAGAACTAAGGCTAAGACAACTGTTAAAGGGCAAAAACAAGGACGCATTGTACAACAGATCAATATGTACAAGTATTTTTGTCTTATCAAAAGTGAATCACTGACTATGAAACATCTGGTCCAGGCCGTGTGCATTATAATGAAGCCTTCATACAAAAAGTCATTGATTCCCTGTCTCCCATTCACTCATTTTTCATTTGGGTCATTTATATAATTGGATGATGAAATGTCCATAAATGTCTACGTCTTCTCATGTCCTTCTTGCCAGTATTGCAGAATCCTTTCTGTCCCTCTTATTTTCTTGTATATTCCTATCCTGAAGAATGACTCTTTAAGTAAAAATATATGCAGATTTTAAAGCAAATCATTTACATAATGGTGAAATATTAATAATTTTAAAAAACGATAGAACATTCCTTTACCTGTTATATTTTCTCATTGGTCCATCACATAGGATACAGCACTTATTTAGGGTTTTGCCCAAGTCAGATGTCTTAAAAAAGGATGAAACATTAGCGTATTTTATTCACTTTTAAGGGTCAGAGCCATGTGCATAAAGACTGTACAGTGACACAAAGTCCCTATGATTTTGTACTATAGAGCTCTAGGCAATCTGTGTGTCACCAAACGATGCCTCTTCCTCCACCATATTATGCTATTCCTCCTAGGAGAAATCTGGATGTGTGTAATATGCTATCCGATTGAGTATTAGATAGTTCTATACTTTGGATCATTTTAATTTGCATTAAATTAGCAGTGCAGTTGGTCCTCACAGATGTTTAAGGTCACCAATTTAACATTTATCATCTATGTCTACTACTTTTTTTTAGGATGGAATTAACCTTTAAACAGGATTTGTCGCCAGATTGCACAATCCAAACTGCACACTGCATTTACAAAAATATCTCTTAGACCTAATGAGGCTGGTGTACTTACTTTGAAAACTAAAGTCAGAATGGATAAAGAATTATTTAAAGATTTCTTGTCTGAATTGAAAATCACTCGGAAGTGAGCGTTTTGGTTTAGCTGGATTCATGAAACGCTCATCTTGATATCAGGATCATATAGCCGTATTTTTAAGCAAATACATAATTCTCATAAAATCTAAGATACCCATGTAATAATAAATAAATTTTACCTGATGGAAACTTATGGCAGAATCTATTTATTGATAATATAATATATTATTATAGCTCGTCTGTCGTATGCAATGCGCATTATATCAGCAACCAGGTATGATCGCCCCCTTGTAGCAATAACTACATAGAGACAGTTCAAAAACTGCAGCAAAGTTTACTTGACTCCAAATAAACAAATAATCACCACTGTGTGCCTCACACAGCCTAATGGTCACAGGCATGGTGTTAGGGCTCACCCGCTGAGGTGGATTCTCTAAGCCAGTGTTCCCCAACCCAAGTCCTCAAGAGCCACCAACAGGTCATGTTTCCAGGATTCCTTAGTATTACACAGGTGATGGAATTATCAAGAGTGCAATACTAAGAAAATCTTGAAAACATGGTCTGTTGGTGGCTCTCGAAGACTGGAGTTGGAGAACACTGCTCTAACCATAAGTCAGATTGAGGTGCACGTACCAGTAGCAATGGTGCAACAGAGTGAGACTTAACAATCAGCATGTTGATCAGTGATGACCAGTACTGCAGGTTATGCTGGATGACAGACACACAAGGTTAGCAGGAAGCACTAGAGAAGCAGAGCCAGTTGAGGAGAAACACAAAGGACCAGGAGATGTACAGACTATCTGGAACTTGGAGCAGAAAATGGTTAATAGCAGAGAAGTTTGCAATCAATAACTTGCAGCAGGTCAGTAGTTAACAGCAGAGATATAATCATGGACCTAAAAGCAGTGAAATGGTTAACCACAAGAGAACAGTGATGTGTTAGTATCTTGCTTGCAGAGATGCATTACCTTGATAGTAAAGAATAAAGTAAAACTTAAAGCTTGACAAAACAAAAATTTAAAATCTGAGACAAGCTTGCAACTTGATTCATGCTTGATAATATCTGGAAAGTATATGAAAACATGAACTTGCCACATGCAGTAGCTTGATAGCAGAATTCTAAGTGTAATTCAGCAGTAAAAAGGAGATGATTAGACACCTGGTTAATGCTGAGTTAAGTGGAAGGTGAAGTTAACACTTGATAAACTCATGATTACCGAGATCGTTGTTTGCTTAATATTCAGACTGCTGTCATCTGCCTGAGCTGACCTTAAAATGCCTTGAGTGACGATGTCATAGGTGTTTGAAAAGTTGGCAGTGTAACACGGTGTGGATTAGTGCAGAAGAAGAAAGTCGCAATGTCCAGCATTAGTTCCCGAACAGATGAGTAGCACATGGTTTTACGTCCCTTAAACTTCACAACAAGTTAAAATGACTTTTAGTCCCTACACCAATCTAATATGTCCATGAAGTGTTCTGATTTCCATAATCTGTAACTTGCCATCCATTTTTTTTGAGTAGGTGGTTTCTCTTAATCAGAATTCTGGCAGCACTATTTGTGCAGGAATTTCCTTTTCCTCACTTTCCATCATGCATTGCACTTGCCCTTCATCAGTGACTTCCTTGCCCCATGGTGAAAGCCTCTCTTTTATCATTGAACGCCATTTCAGAGACAGGAGAGCAGGAGCAATGAGACAAAAACCCGCCTCCACTTTCTGTAATCCATCTCATTGTATCCGCTGCTTGAGATGGTTCAAACATTCTAAACATGAGCGGCAGCAAGTTAGACAAAAGCGAGACACCTACGTTCACTGATGACAGTGGCCATTTAACGTCTTTAAAGAGAAGAGTGGAACATTAATAATCGCGGTAATGTTGAACGAGAAATAGGAGGATACGGCTCATCAGTGTCACTTGTTTATTGCAAACTCTGGAATTATAATCCTATTGAATTTCCTGGACCAAGGAGTGATGGTAATGAATCCAAAAAGTAGATAAAATTCCAGCACCTGGTGTAATAACAAAAGATCAATCCTTTATTCAGTCGTAATTAAAAACACTTATACAGTATGCACGTGGTCTGGCCGTAAGCAGTGCCTGCTAGTGATGAGCGAACGTGCTTGGATAAGGTGTTCAAGTCCTCGCTGCAGCATGTCTCGTAGCTGTTCGACAGCCGAATCACATGCAGGTATTGCCTAACAAATATCCGTGAATGTGTTGCTGCTGCTGAACAGCCGTGAGACATGCAGATGCGGGGACTCAAACATATTATTTGAGCACGCCGAAGACACTCGGTTTGCACCTGAGCATGCTCGGATAAAACCTTCTCTAAGCAAGTTCACTCATGACTAGTGCCTACTCTTTTTGGTTGTGCCTATCCTTAGTCAAAGCTATGATAAAAGTGGATACGCAAAAGTGTGTATTGAATGTTTTTTACCGTGTTGGAATTTCATCTACTTTCAGTAGCGGTGACGTTAAGTTTTTGTTTATCCCTAGACCTTAACTGCTGGCTCACAAAAACAAAGGAGCAATCCGGTGATTTTATTTTTTATTTTCTAACTACTAGAGTTGAGCAAATTTTTAAAAATTCGGTTCCGACTACTATCGGCGGTGAATATTGTTTTTGCAATATTCGCCGAACGTCAAACATAAATTTGGCACGAATAGGGTACCGTTATGGCACAAATTCGGCGACCGATTACGAACATATTCGCTCAACTCTACTTGCTACCAAGTGCATCAACTAAGTGTCCTTTTAGACACACATTTGTATGAGCCCAACGCCGTGGCGCTGACCTCCATTCCTCTCCGTCATGTTACAAAAGGTAGCCTCCCGCAACATGGCACCAGGACCGATTCAACCAGGCGCCATGTCACCTATCTAACAGAAGGCCCTCCAGATAAGACATATTAGTCTGTAGTATTCTAATACTCTTACAAGCCAACAAGGTCAAATAATCCACTGTCTTGCCTAATAAGTATCATGGGGAATACAATGTTAATCAATAATTTCAGTCAATGTTGTTTCCTTTTACTTACCAAAAGTACATCCAGAAACGCTACATTAACCAGCTTGAGTTCTGGATGAATCATTCCATCTGTCTTCCCATATGTGATAGGAAACTGTATTGTCTACATTTTCAATGAGCCAAAGAGTCTATTCTAGAAAAGGGACAATTATCCAGCACATTTCCTGATGTTTCTCGTGTCAGTTAAGACAAATGGAAAATCTACATCTTTATCTTCTTAAAACGCATTCACGTGAAGAGATCAAATATCTGTGCAGATTTTAGGACATGAAACCATATGATCTGCTGAGTGCCCTAATCATAGAGAAAATGTCCTCAAGCTAGGCTGATAATTACGTTCCTGACATAGAGGAGGGGGAAACAACTGGTATGGTGCCAATATTATAGTGCCCTATTATAGTTTCATATATTTGTAGGTTGAAGGAGACATACTGTAGGTCCATCAAGTTCAACCTATAGTCTAACAAACTGATCCAGTAAAAGGCAAAAATCCATGAAGCAGATGGCAATTGCCCCATATTAGGAGAAAATGTTCATTCCCGACTCAACATGCTGCAATTAGACTAGTTTCCTGGATCAACATCTCATCACAGAATCTAGTGCCCATAACCTGTCATATTATATTTTTCAGGAAAGCCACCCTGGACCTCCTTGAACTTTCATGAATCAACCATTACACCATCATGTGGTAGCGAGTTCCATAGTTTCACTGCTCTTACAGTAAAAAAAATCACTGTCTCTGATTGTTTAGACAGGCCTAGGTGTAAAAAGATCATTAGAAAGACCTGCCCTCATATATTTGTACATTGTAATCATATCCAACCTAAGCCTTCATTTTTCCAAACTGAATAATTTTAAGTTTGACAATCTGTGTTCTGCATTTCAATCACTCCCATAGTAACCTTGCTCACTTTTCTCTGCAGCCTTTCAAGTTCCTTTATGTCCTTCTAATACATTGGAACCCTAAATTGTACCTAGTATTCTAAGTGTGGCTGCACTAGTGACTTGTATAGAGGTAAAACTACGTTCTTATCATGAATATTTGTCACTTTTAATGCATCCCATTATTTTATTTGCCTTGGTAGCAGCTGCCTGACACTGGCAGTCAATGTTGAATTTGCTGCCCACCAATGCACCAAAGTCTTTTTCGGTGACTGTTTTATCCAGTGTTCTACAATGTAGTACATAATTATACAGTTACCGGTATATACATTAAACATTTATCTACATTAAACTTCAATTGCTGTTTCTCTCCCCAAGCCTCCATCTTACATAAACCCCTCTGTAATAATAGATTATCCTCCTCTGTGTTGATTACCTTGTAGAAATTATCATCGACAAGAATTGAAATTCTGCTCTGTGTGCCCTCTACAACGGCATTATTAAATATGTTAAAATGAAAAGGGCCTAATACTGACCCCTGTGGTACCCCACCAATGTTCACTGTGACACAAAAGGAGTGTGCCCCATTAATCACCCCCACTGTTTCTTATCTGTGAGCCAGTTGTTAACCCAATTACATATATTTTCCCATTTGTCTCATTGCTCTCATGTTATGTACCAATCTTTCATGTGGCACTGTATTAAACACCTTTGAAAAGTCCAGATAGAGAACCTCCATGGCGTTAATCTGGTCCAGTCTGGAACTTACCTCCTCTTAGAAGCTGATCAGTTAGTTGACAGGCACATACTGTACATAGGTACATGTACATAGATCTGCCAATCATGGGTGGGGGTTACCAGGGTCAGCATTCTAAGCTTGTAGATCTCCAGAGGAACGTGATTCATACAACTCTGTCCAGTAAAAGTTCACCTGGAATCAGGTCCTGCTTATCATGTGCGTCAGATTACAAGCTAAACCTCGAAGTTCCTTAGGTTAAGCGGGCTTATAATGTGAACTATCCTCAATTTCTCAGTGCTTAGCTCAGCCGACTATCCTGCTCATATAGTTGGGTATTCACAGAATGACCATTCCTGCAATCAGAGTAGCAAGCTTATCGATTAACAACTCCATCTGATACATGTAACTAGAAGGCTACAAATGAATGACTAATTGTGCAAAATTGACCAATGAAGTAGGTGTCAATTTCTTTTTTAAGTCTACAGGTAACTTCTAGATTACTATGATGGTCATAGGGGAACGGTTAGTGGACCAGCCATTTTTATAGGCTTAAGTCGGGCCTGCCATCATTGATGAGCTATTAGTAATCACACTTTGGCAAGAGAACGTACACACCCGTTGTCAATTATTATATAGTTCACAGGAAGGAATAATAGAGGGACTATTAATACAGATTACAGAAAAGTAATTCCAAAAACCGTCATGAGGAAAATGAGTACAATTGCAGATTGCATGTTAAAGTTGATGCGAAAACCAATCCACTGCTTATTATGTCTGCCTGATAACATTGTACCTACAAGGTATTTTGGGGGGGTCTAGTGGACTAGCATTTATTCCATCCTAGATTTGACTGATTTAGTGACATTATATTACAAGAATTGCAGATTCACCTGCCTTCATTTTAAGTATTTCAGGCGGAAATAGCGCTTTTACACGAATTCCGCGTCTAACCCGCCCTTCTGAGCGCGTTTTCGAGGTGTTCGGACACCCCAAGGCCAGGGCTATACCCTGTGTTAATTATGTTGCGGGACGATCGCCGCAATCGCAGCTGTGTGAAACGCGCGATTCCGTTTACCAGTTGCCACTGCTATTTACGCTATGGGTTCACCCCTCCGGACATAGCTGTTTGCCGGAGCGAGGAACACGCCTTTCTGACGGGCCCCTATTGACCTTCGGAATTTAGGACATTAAAAAAAGAGGAACGGTACCCCATTCGTCAATTATTAATATATCCAGGAGGAAATAGAGGGACTATAGTACGTAATTAAAAGGGTTTCAACAACCGTTTGTTAGCAATGGAGTCGGATTCAGTTGAATCTCCACATATGCTGAAACCCAATCGGACGCTCGTTTATGCGTGCCGATAACAATGGAAACACACGATTGGTTTCCTGACAGATTTATTCCATCCTAATGTGCGATTTAGTGACTATTTTTAAGAATATAAAAGTTTTCTTTTTTCCTAATCGGACTTTTTGTGACCCGAATGGCTCAATTCACATTTATTTATTCAGTTAGAAATGATAGCCGTCTTCCCGTCAATTTCCTTTTTCAGCATTATGACACTAATTATACCCTTTCTATTTCACTGTGTAAGAACCCAAATTTAGGGACTAGAGTTGAACGGAAAGATTCACAGGACCCTGGTCTGGTGGCCACTTCAGTCGTCTTTGGCCACATGAACAGACTCTATTAGGGAAAAATAATTGTTTTCTTTTTCATATATGCAGAAAGTGTAGAAAAAGAGCAATATCTTTTTTTTTTACTTTTAACAAAAAATACTATGTCACCTGTACCAAATAATATCGGAAAAAGTGACATATAATGATGATAATTGTACAGGCACTTTTTCCCTTAATTCTCATTTTCTTTATTACAGTTTATAATATAGAAATAAAAATAGAGACATAAGGAATGTACTTTGTGTCCTAGGAAATCACCAATATTCCACCTTTTCCATCTTGCATGTCTGTGTCTGGCTGTGTTAATCATTTGCTACACAGGTAGGACTGTCCCCTTTGCCCAGTTTGTAATAGGACAGAAAGTTTGTTAAACCCCCTCTCTAATGAATTCCCCATTAATAAATGGAACAGACTCACAGGAAAAACCCATGTATTTCTAAATTACTGTTTGCTTCAGGAACTTGCAGAAAATCCTGCAGACTAACAATGCGGGTGAGTTTTATTCTATTACTGTACTGTTAACTTAGTTTCTGTATCACATCGACCCTAATTTTTTTTAATAAAATGATGCTAGCTTTGGCGTCTGAATTATTGAAACCCCATCATGAGCCAGGTTCCAGTTTCAGTCCAGAGCACGGACAATGCTTTTTCAGATGGTCTACATAGAAATAAATGAGAACATGTAGATGGTTAGCGGTGGGTGACACTGAGGCTGGACCAATAGCTATCGTACATTTATTACTTATCTAATTGACAGGTCGTAAAAAAAGAGTTGCTCTTAATATGAGAGGGGGGATCTGGCCTGTTGAGTTTTAGTGACTGTTCCTGGTGTTCTCTCTGTAGATAAGCCATTGCTAGAGCTGATGAAGACGGATCCTCTGGCGAAACGCGTTGTGGTTTAACCCAATCTCTCGTCTGAGTCTCTTTCCTGCGCTCCTAAGACCGTTTTCCATTTTCTCATTGCTCCCATCCTCCATCGGAGGTTTTCAGCTGGAGCTGCGGTGGAGACCCTGCAGCCTGTCCACCCCGGGGTTGCTTCCTAAGCGCTCCTTCATGACCGCCTATCACTGACTCCTATTGCTAGAACACTTGGCTTAGTCAAGCATTCTTGAGTCAGCAAAAGGCTGACCAAATCCTGAGCTGACGCCTCTTTAAAAAGAACCCTTCACCAAATTTTTCATGTTGAACTTGACACAAGATGTAAAAATGGCTGCAGTCAATCAAAGAATTTTTGACCTAATGAATTTTCATGATCTTCTTCCCTCTGTAAGACATTGCCCAATCATAAGAAGCAACACACAGGAGAAAAATAACACGCCCCCACCATAGCTCAGAACAGACTACTCATGTGTGAGAAATAAATTGACAGACTACATGATCTCACTGAAGAGTAATTATAAGTTGCCATGAGCACAATAAACATAAGTATAATTGCTTACACCTTTGAGCTCTCATCTCTAGGACAGGCAGTGCGGGGGAGGAGCAATGCAGCAGAGGTGCAAGTGCTATGATAGGAGGAGTGCTGATAGAAGGGTTTGTAATGTGACACAGCTAAACTCAGCTCCACTCACTGTCCCTGACACTGATCGATGGGACTTTATATGAAAGGTTCTAGTCATTTGTGCTCTACTTTCAGCACTTTTTAATCGGGTAGGAAGTTAGACCAGTGATCGTGGCTGTCTGTCATGCATCACACACTAAGAAACCTGCTCTAAGCTGTTGTGGGGGTGTGTTCATTTTCTAATGTGTGTTATTGTCTGCTTATGATTGGTCAACATCATACAGGAGGAAGAAATACAAGCTCCTGGTAAACACTGTCTGATTATGCCAACTTGAATTAAATGGAAATTACTAATTAGTAGCCAAATACTATGATTGCTGATGCCTGGTTGGGACAGAAGTGCACAATCAGGCAATACAACATAAATAAAAGAGGGTAAGAGTGATTTTAGTGCCCACCTGGGATGATTGTGCAGGGACACAACACCTATAAGAGCCTTATAATCTGTAGCTGTATCCCATTGGCTGGAGGAAAAATTCTTCCAGATGCAGTTCACTTTAGTGGAGATATTGTGGTGCCTGGGCTGCACTTGCGGGAATGTAGAATCCCCGATTGTTCTTATTACACCAACATATTTTGGCGCTAGACTGGTGCGTTTTTTAAGGTAATTTGTTTTTTTTTTTACCTTGAAAAAAGTACCAGTCTGGTACCAAAATACGTTCGTGTTTAGGGTTGATCGAATAGCTTCGGATAAGTACTATAGCTATTTGGATAAGCACTTTCCAAAGCTATTCGATCAACCCTATTCGTGTTAATAAAACCCTTAATTTGATACCATTGAGGGTTCTTCATTCCCACAAGAGCAGCCCAGGTACTGTGATATCTCAACTAACATGAATTACTTTTATTGCTAATATATCCACTAAAAGAGGCAAAATAAAAAATATTGGCTTTTCAGCCACTATTACGTCATGTATTCAGTTCAATATGAAAAATTTGGCGAAAGCTCCTTTTTAATGTGTATGAGGGCTCCTAGATTGCAGCATCTAATGGGTTAAAGAGTTGGAACTTCTCAGCATTCTTTACTACTTTTATATATATTGGAACATGCTTTAAAATGTGTTGAAATTCTATCTATAAATGATAATATAACAATAGATAATACATCAGCTTCCCCCTGTGTGTATATGGAACGTATCACTATCTAATAGTACCCATTATTTTTCACGTCTCCCTTTTTAATTTTCAGGAAAAGACAGAACCCTATTTTATAGGGATATTTTGCTTTGAAGCTGGAATTAAAATTGTGGCTCTGGGATTTGTGTTCCACAAAGGCTCTTACCTCCGGAATGGCTGGAATGTTATGGACTTTATTGTAGTGCTCAGTGGGTGAGTGTCTATTACTATGATTCTTAGTCCTTCTGCGGGGATGGTAAGTTTCATCTTTGCATTGCACTCTCTGTAACTGCTGTAATAAATGAAGGACATGTTGTTTAATATAGATTTAGCGATGCCATAAGTGCGTATCTGCAAATGTCACCTAAGTATGCCAATTTATGCTCTTTTATCTGCTGAAATACCGGATATAAATACAGTTTAGATTTTGAAGGAGACATAAATAAGACAAGGTGCAGTAAGTAGAAATGTCAAGCGTGACGTCTTATAAATACTCAGTCGGCACCGAATAGAACAGTTACTCCAGTTTTCGGTAAAAGTGAATTTTCACTGAAATGAACATACGCCATACTTGAAGCGTAAAGTATAGGCAGAAGTCTGTTATAAATTATAGCCTGTGGTTTAATGATAGAAGACATATGCCATAAATATTATCACCAAATCTGATTATCAGGACCCCCCCAATCAGATACCAGAAGGGGCTGTGGTGCATATGCTTTCAGCCTTTGTTGGGCACCCTAGGATTCACTCATTTGACATTTGAGATGCTCATTACATTCTCTTAAAGAAGCGCTCCCTTCAAAGTTTTATCCTCGTAATATATTACAATTATCATATTATATAGCACTGTGTACTTACAGTTGCTCATTTTGCCTTTCTACCCAGCTAATTCTTCTCTTTTCTCAGTTCTATATAGAAACTGGAAGTCTCCCGTACCTGTATTTATCATTCCCCTCTTCACCTCCTGACCCAGCTGCTCCCTCCTTCCCCCTGCCAGGCACTTGTGCAGTCAAGACTCATGAAGGGAAAATTGACCTCCTGTTTCTACATAGATCTTAGATGGATTCAGCTGGTCAGTTTTTAAACACGTGATGTCATAGACCGAATGGAAAAAAGATGAATTATCTGGGTAGAAAGGCAAGATGAGCAATTGTAATTATACCACGCCATATAATATTATGCAATATATTAACAGGATAAAAACTTTGATGGGAGGAGGAGTTCTTCTTTAATTTTGCTGACTGTTGTTGGTCCCATTTACCATACCTGCCACAAATGAACATGTAAATGGAATTCAGGCATGGCTCACGGCACAGTGATGGTGCAGTGACTGAGACAGACATGGCAGGGTTCAACTCAAAGGGCAAGGAAGCAGGACAGCTTGATGGTTACAGTCTCTCAGTAAAGGTACAAGGTAATTGGTTACTCAACAATGATGGTGCAGTACTGTAGTTTTGAAGCAGAGAGCATGGTGGTTACGTGGCAATTATACTATGATACTGTGGTTCTGAGATCGGGGGTTTAAAGCTAAAACTGTGACATGAAACATGGAAGTTTCAATACCTTACTGTGCCTTGGATATGGCAATTGTCAAGAAAAAATCTCCTAAAGGGAACCTGTCAGCAGGATTGTGCTGAGTAACGGTCAGACAGTGTCAGGATGGCGCCGTTATACTGATTAAAATGATACCTTGGTTGGTGAAATCCGTCTTGTGGTTGTTGTTTAATCTTTGTTATCAGTTTTCAGTTAATGAGATTCGGCGGTCTGTGGGGGTCTTTATGTGGTACTTTGATTAGGTATTCATCTGTATGGCTTCTGACAGGTCACGGATCCCTCACTGTCCTGCTCCTGAGTTTACATACTGTATATCTTATTGTTTGAAAAAAAAATTACGCTCATCATGCAGGCTCCGGCGCTGCAGCATGATCGGATTCATAAAATCCATATTTTCATTTAATTTGGTCATGTAAATTTCTCAGTGTAATTTTTTTTTTTCAAACAATAAGATATACAGTATGTAAACTAGGGGGCAGATCAGTGAGTGATCAGTGACCTGTCATAACCCATAAGGATGAATATCTAAGCCAAGGACCACATAAAGCCCTTCCCACAGGCCGCCCCGAAGCACGACAATCTCATTAACTGAAAACTGCAAATAAAGATTACACAACAACCACAAGACGGATTTCATCAACCAAGGTATCATTGTAATCAGTATAACGGCGCTAACCTGACATTGTCTGTAGTTTACTTTAAACTAGTACAACAATGATTGTCACAAGCAGAAAACATATTTTAACACCTTTATGTACCAGGCATTTATTACAGAACACCTTGCGGTATTTCACATCAGGAGCAGTGTGCAGATTTTCTCGCAGGAACATACAAAATATTACTCACAGCTCCAAGTGCAAGCAGTATTCACAGTCATGATCCCAGCAGAACTCTTGATGTAGACCATAGTATTGCTCACCGTGTCAGCTTGCAGAAGCTTCACCTTCTGGGCCATAGTTATCTCCAGTGTCTCTGCCTATGGTACAGCTTGTCATCAACAGCTAAAGTCTCTCACACTGTAACTCGGTGTTTCTCAACTCCAGTCCTCAAGGCCCACCAACCGATCACGTTTTCAGGATTTCCTTAGTATCACACAGGTGATAATTCCACTGGTCTAAGGCTACAACAGAACTTCACATTACAAACTGTGTGGGAGCCCAGCTTTATTGGCTGGGGGCCCCTGACTGGCCAGCCAGTTTTTGTTAATGGAATATGTTGCCTTTCTTGTTTTTTCCTGTGGGCTGAAGAAAGGGTTAATGTCAGGTACCTGAAGGGTTAAGACTGCTTGGTAGGTCATTTCCAGGGGGGGGAGGGGAGTGTCCTTTCCAGGGAGTATAAAAGGGAGAGAGGGAGGATTTCCAGCCTCTTGGAGCGAGGTCAGCAAGAGCTGCCCACCCGTCCTTCCGTTTTTTGGTGTTTTTGGTGTTTTTGGTAAATGGGTATTTGGTTAGTTTGAAGTTAAGGATTGATGAAAGTCGCAGCATTGGCGGAAGAGCAAGACTGGGTTACATGTGCCGGGAGTCCGGTGGCAAATCCCCACAAGTTCCGAGTTTAACAT
The DNA here is from genome assembly GCA_033576555.1 of Oophaga sylvatica. Taxonomy (NCBI): domain Eukaryota; kingdom Metazoa; phylum Chordata; class Amphibia; order Anura; family Dendrobatidae; genus Oophaga; species Oophaga sylvatica. The sequence goes on along the minus strand of JARQOD010000009.1, from coordinate 99,405,689 downwards.
GGAGAGCTGCAACCTTACCCTTCCAACAGTGGGTGGTGATAAAAGAAGAAGTTTGGAATGTTTAATATTCAATAAAAGTTTGGAATGATTGTTTAAGTGTTGTTTTTCTTTGCGCAAAGGAAAAAAAAGGGGGCAATGGTTGGGAAGGTATGGGCAGTCTGGTCCCTACTGCTGTCTTGGGCTACATTAGTTTTTCCACATGAGGTTGCAGGGTAGTCAGGCTGTCCACAGTAAGTCAATGCAGGTGACTTTAGTGCATCATGCACTGTATTTGTTCATCAATCAATCAGTTACGTTATAACGTTCTTCCATTTCCAAACTGGTCACCTTCAAGAAGGTCCATAGCCACTTGTTGAACTTACAGGCACTTTACACTTTCCACTTCTCACTTTTTTAGTATTACTGTGCAAAACTATCCTACATACCATTCAGGCAGAGGTGGACACATCATTGGTGCAACCTGTGCAGCCACACATGGACCTAAGAGGTAAGGACTGGTATCCGCTCCAAAGCAGCAAGAAGCTTTTGTATTAGACACCAATGATGAACTAATTGACTGCAAAGGACCCATATAGTAATTTTGCACAGGGGCGCCTCTATTGTTGTCCACCTCTATATTTAACCTATACTTTACAGGTTTTATAGTCAAAGTGATGGAGGATTATTCTGTCCTGATGTTATGTTCTGCAATGTAGGCAGCTTGGCCACTTTCCTAATCTTGCGGTACCTTCAACTAGCTGATCATGGGGTGCAGGGAGTCCGCTGCCCACCAATCTAATGCTGATAACCTATTTTATTGAATCGTCATCAATATTAGAGTCTCAGAACGCCCTCTATTAAAAATGGTTTTATATGTTCATGATCCGCATTTCTAAACCAGAGTAGCTACAAAGAATGTTTATCACTCTGAATTACCATGCAATACTCAGACAACCCATTGATCTGTATAATGCTTCCTACTTCAGATCCTGGTGGTACAGAATAATTCTGGTTGCCCTCTAAAAAAAGAGCAGATCACTGTGACACCTTGCTCTCACCTTATCATCTGATCAACGCGCATGCGCGAGCCTTGGGGTGTATCTGAGAAAGCGAGGTAGTTGGGGGTGATGTAGGGGACATCATACACATCAATTAATGCATGAGGACTGAATTATAGAACATTGCAGAGGTGGTGAGGATGGTTTGGGGCAACCCATGGGTCCTCTTGGGAGTGATTTGCATATGATGCAGACCAGAGTAAAATCATGGATGGTTTGGGGCAACCCATGGGACCTCTCGGCAGTGATTTACATATGGCGTGGGACAAGAATAACTTATTTTTTAGGCATGCTGTACTGCGGTGGTTAAAATACATTTTAGAATGGGATTACTGATTTCACATTGCGATGGGTTTCCTTTAAACAACTAGTACTTTACCGGCAACTAGTACTTTACCGGCAAGAGCCTTCATGATACCATTCTTCTGAAAATGATAGCAGCTCATCCTACTTACAATGGCTGGGGCATGACCCAGTTATTGTGGACTAGGTTTAGCTTTCCTTCTCAAGCAGTTATGCTTTTCCCATTCTTCATCTTCATACAGAAGCCTGATTTCTTTCAAGTAGGGAAATTCCAGAGAGGTTCGCAGAGATAATTTAAGAACAGGGGATTTCAAAATACTGGACTTTTTTTTTTTCTCCTGAGAGGTTCTTACAGTCAGTGAAATGGAAAACTGAAACATTGGAATGATTGATGGCTTAATAGCTTAATTAAAAGAATTATTTAAAGCAACGGGAAAGGAATATATTCATAACATTCAAACTATCAGTATTATGTAGCCTCCCACTGTGCAACCAAAACAGCTCTGAAAGACCTAGGTATGGACTCCACAAGACCTCCGATGGTGTGCTGTGGTATCTGGCACCAAAATGTTAGCAGGAAACTCTAAAGCTTCCCATAGATGTGAGATTATTGTTGGCGACACCAGCTGTTATTGACCGGTTTGTCCAACATTCTATCGTGTATGGGGGCACCGGCCAAATGATTGTTGGGGAAGATTCAAATTGGGCATGTCTGAATTCAGACTGCCGATCACATTGTTCGTCCAAAGATAAGCTGCCAGCAGAGACGTCTGTAGGTTTCTCTCTCATAAAGACCACAGGGGCACTCGGTCAAACATGCGCTCCTGTATTTGGGAGAAATGGCTCTGATGGTTGTTGGCCGAAAGATCGGATGATCGTCTGTTGTTCACTCGACAGCCATCTAATGTGTATGGGGGTGCTTTAGTTGTGATGTTCAGCCTCCATGGATCACTCTTTCCCAGCTCATCCCACAGGTTATGATTTCGATGGAGATCTGGAGAATTTGAGGGCCAAGTCTAGATCGTGAATTCTTTGTAGTATGGTACACCACACTATCCTGCTGAAAGAAGTCACTGCCACTGGGGAATATTGCTGCCATTTATGATTGTGCTTGGTCTGTAGCTATATTACATAGGTTCTATGTGTCAAAATAGGATTCATATGAATGCCAGGGCCCACGATCTGATGCTTAAACCCAATCATCAAGCCACCCCAAAGTGACCCTTGTAAAATGCCTCGGATTCTTATGCTTGCCCAGTTTACCTGCTTCCAACATTTCTTGTTCACATGCTGCCTAATATATATCGCCTCCAACACTGTATCAAGTAAATCAGTGTTATTGGCTTATTTCATGGCTTTGGTTACGGTGCATTTTGTTGACTCTAATTTCCAATTTCATGATGCCTTTAATGAACTTTTCCAAAGGACGACAGTTGCTGAATTAGAGAGTTGGATAAAGTTGGTAAAAATATTATTAAAAGACAATGAAATGTATCACTTCTTTATGGACTTTCATGGACCTAATGTCTCGTGTGGATTTCAGGTGTGCCAAAGTATTTCTCAGCATTTTGCAAATTTTTACCGATTCCTGTAAGCTGTTAGCGGCTTTGCAGGGTGTATTTCCATTATTATATACTTTCAGTGACTTGATGAACTTCTCATTGAAAATTTATTGTTGCTATCAGTGCTGCAAATGTTCTTCCTAAAGTGTTCTGAATCATTGATTGCAAAGAAATGAATTAGGGATTGTGTTTGTTAGTGGATTAGTATAGACATTATTTGAGATAGAAAATGTCTCATATTCTATTTGCTGTGTTCTATAGGCTCTGAGACGCACTTTTCACATTCTTCCTCATCTTGATGGCAAAGTGCTCAATAAAACTCTTCCTCTGATCACTGAGAAGGTTTTTGTCACCTAGTGTGTAGAGGCAGAGCCCCTGATTCCGGTGAATATGTCAAATACTGGGTTGCTTGCTGTAGTTTTGATTAAATCACAGTTTTATTAGGAGATTATCACTACAGGACTAGTAAACCTGCTGCCATATAGTCCTCCATATTCATGAGCTCTGCATAACCCCGCCTCCCACCACTGATTGACAGCTTTCTGCCAGTGTACACAGAAAGCAGCCAATCAGTGCTGTGTCACAGAAAAGGGAAAAATGTGGATAATCCACGCTGCTGGTAATAGATATGGAGGTTTGCAGTCTTTTATTTTTTCAAAGTATTTCACATTTCACCATCAGGACAAAAAAAAACAGTGGTGTAGGCGGGGTTATACAGAGCTCAGCATTCAGAGAGCTGCTAGATCTGCAGCAGAGAAAACTGTGATTGTGCCAAAACTGCAACAAGCAGCACATTAAGTGACATATTGCTGGAATTAGAGTCTATGCCCCTACATCATGCTGCTCTCAGATTATATAGCAAAAACCTGATGATTCCTGTAAAAATAAAACACAATCATAGAATTGATGCTTTTTTTCCAATCCTCTCCTCCTAAAGAAAAGTCTAAAACTTTGTTTTCAGTATTACACATTTTTTTTTTAAAGGATGGCTCTAAAAAGTACAACATGTCAGGCAAAAAACAAATTCTTAACTATGTAGCTGGAAAAATAGTAAAGACTGGAACAAAAAGAACAAAACAAAAAAAAGCATATCTCAAGTCCTAAAAAGAATTTATATTGTAATGTTTGGTGCAATGTGAAAGGGAACAAAATACCCATTTATTGTCTGCATGGAGAGGTGTTTCCATAGTAGTGTATGCCTCTTTAGGAAGAAATATATTGTTTTCACCATATGCGCTTTTAAGGCTTCACTTATGCGAATTTTAAGCAGGTTGAAAATAGCTATTGCATGATAATTGTCAACACAGGGCTGTGAATAATATGCATTAGCAATTCATATCAGGACCCAGAAAGATGCATCACATATGTGTTTTTAAGACATTTTTTGCATTAAAACTACACGATTAACTTTCTCTAACGTAACTATAAATCAATTAACTTTTATTACTGAGAATATATATATTTACAAACTATAAAAGTGTCTATTTATCTTTACTATAACCATAACCGTCTCAGTTTAATGCCGGCCACTTACATAAACACAGATCGTGAATAAAATATTCATGCTCTGAATGTTCTCATCCGTAGTAAATGGATATGTTGAGATAAATGTAACTTTAATGGAACAAGTTCTTAATTAAAGTGAATCTTCTGCTTTATTCATCTATTTTTATTATGGAATCAATAGTTGGCTTGATCGTTACATTTTTCTTAAAGTGCCATTCCATTAAATATGTTCATGGTGACTCGTCCAAGTTGGCCGCTGATCTATACCACACTATGATAGCTATGGATGTATTGGAGCACTATTAAATACCCTGTCCTTATCATTGAAGTGGTTCTCCACTTTGGACTCTCCTACAGGTTTGGCCAGTTTCACACATAGGTCATTCCTGGTATGGTGGACCACGACAGTCTCCTGATCCAACTTAACAGTCTCATTTTTTACTTTGAATCTCTTGATTTCATCTGAGGAGACCCATGGCTGCTCCATCCATCACACATAGGTCATTCCTGGTCTGGTGGACCACGATGGTCTCCTGATCCAACTCAACAGTCTCATTTTTTACTTTGAATCTCTTGTTTTTAATTGAGGAGACCCGTGGCTGGGCCATCCTCACACATAGGTCATTCCTAGTCTGGTGGACCATGATGGTCTCCTGATCCAAGTCAAGATTCTCATTTTTTACTTTGAATCTCTTGATTTCAGATGAGGAGACCCATGGCTGGGCCATCCATCACACATAGGTCATTCCTGGTCTGGTGGACCACGATGGTCTCTGAGTCCTGATACAACTCAACAGTTCCAATTTTGACTTTGAATCTCTTGTTTGTTTTCAATTGAGGAGACCCATGGCTGGGCCATCCATCATGGTCCTTACTTGGACCATGAATGTTTGGCATGTGAAACAGGCTTTAGCAAGGTTCGTTGACAATAGTCCCACCACAAAGTATCCTTCCTCACTATGGATCTACTGTAATCTGTGAGGAAACCTGTCAAGTTTTTCATTTATTTACTGCGCCACTGTGTCCATTCAAATCAAATGATTATCTGAGTAATGCCGGACAGGACAAGTCCTCCAGAACCTAAGACGCACCTTGTAACTTTCCGCCACCCTAGCCAAGAATTGAGAAATTCTGAACTGAGAAGATTCCAATCCATTATCTCAGAATTTCATAATAAGGAGGAGGAAAATGGATTTTGAAAACTGGAAAACTCTTTTATTAATGCAGTCGTAGAGGTGTATGGCGCCTCTGTTGTGCCAACATATGTCTCCAATTTCATACGAATGTCTTTTCTGTCTGATCCTGTAGAAACCAGACATGCTCTGCTGAACTTCATATTTATGAAGATATATGTGCTCTAACAATGAAAATAAGGTTTTTCTAGTCAATGTCTCTTTTACTGTGGATGATGGATGTTGTGTACCAGAGATGTTATACGTTTACACTAATTTCCCTGTAGGGATGAATGAGCAAATTGATTTGAATCAATTTGAATTGTTAGCGAGTTTGGAATTTTTTGAGATTCAATTTGCTCAAATACTTCTTAAGGCTGCGGAGTGGTTAAATATATAGATATATCTATTACTCATCCGTCCTTCATCTATTCCGCCCCACAAATACCTGCGAGGTTCTCCATTGACTTCCTTCATCTGACTTCTTCCTTCTCTTCAGTCTTTCCTGTTTTCTGTCTGGGGCAAAACAGCTAGGAGCTGAAGCAGCAGGGCAGGGTCATAATTAACTTGCATCAAGCAAATCTGATGAAAATGAAATTCCAAATTTGAAAGAATCTGCTGAATTTCAACTTCATCCCACTTGCTGTTAGGGTTCGAGTTCCTGCTGCTGCACGCGGGGAGTCTCGAACCAGTCCCGCTGCGGTCCCCCATCCATCTCCAGCCGCAGGGGAGCCTGCTCAGCAGAGACGTCGGTCCCAGCGTCTCGCCCGGTCTAATACTGTGCAGAGACTTGCTGCTGCCTCTTCAGGTTCTGCTATTGTAGCCACTACTGGTCAGCGGCGAGCAGACGTCTTTAGGTCTAAGTCCTTTGTTGCTTCATCTGAGCATGCCCAGGGCAAGATCTCCCATTGGAGATCAGGGGTTACATGCTCAGATACAGCTGCCACTCCTATTGGTCCTTCAGGAAGGTCCTCCGGCTGTTGATGTTCTGAAGCAGCTTCCCATTGGTTCTTCCTGGAAGGTCTTTTTCTCGTGGCTGCTATAAAATGCTGTCCTTACCGCACGGCCGTGCACTAGGATCAATTGCATTATGGGCTTTGCGCCAGTGTGATCATGCACGCATGTGGTTAGGGCTCGGCTGAAATAAGCCCCTAGAATACCGGCACCTCCGGTGAGGAGATTTGAGTGTACGTGGTTAGGGCTTGGCTGAAATAGGCACCTAGAATACCGGCTTCTCCGGTGAGGAGATTGCTTGATTGCGTTGCTGTGTGCATGATCACGGACTGCTATCCGCACAGCAGTTATCTGTGTATCCCTGTGGTGTTAACAGGACACAGTACCTATCTCTGCGTCTTTACCTCAGCGACTCTGTGGTGTAACAGAGTTAGCTTATATCGCTATATAGCGCTGCGGCATTCCCGCTAGCGGCTCTGTGGATTAACAGAGTTTGCACTATCTGCCACAGCGCGCTATGGCGTTTATTTTAGCGACTCTGCGGGATAACAGAGTTCGCTACTTACGCCATATTACTAGCAGCAGGCTCTGCCTGCACGGTGGACCCCGGGCTGCAAACACACCTCTCAACATTATTTATTAGGTGCGTTCCGCAGACCCTAACACTTGCTCTCTATTTCTCAGCAAATAATCAAAAGAGCAAATACTAGGCATTTTTGATCCTAACTCAGGACACAAGAAAATAGTTTATATGATCCATAAACTTACAGCGTGTCTCCCATATTAGAAATTACATATCGGCAGGACATTTTTAACATTGACATTGGTCCCAGCTTGATGGAGACTCCGTAGCAAAAAGAAGCATAGCGAAACGCGCGTCGGGGTGAGGGATACAGCGCCTATCTGACTCATCTTCCAGCAGTTAGGAACTTTGGTAATAGGTAATTAACCTTTTGATTTTGCTATAAACACTCCATGCTGCTTTCTTTTTCATTATCTCATGTATCTAATGCACATTATTCCAGCTATTGAATATCCTGAATTTACAACAGGTTCCTTTCCTGGCTGATGCATTATTGTATTTTGGCTTGTGATTATAATCTCTATAGACCTACATTGTGGTTCCCTCTTTGAGGCACCTCTGTTTCTACATTGTAATTTTATTTGTGTGTTTTACATTTATTCAATCAATAGTTTTTTTTATTGCTGGAATTCCTGTTCACCTTTTCTTTTGGGATTTTCATCCTTTTTCCTGACTGTGGTTATATATATATATATACTGTATGTATATATATATATATATATTATATATATATATATATATATATACTCACACACACACACTCTTGGAAAAGCTTTCCTTGATACATGTTTAGAGTAGTACACACCATGATACCAAACAGCACAATAACTACTTTTAGATAGGCAGGCTGACTGATTACAAGTTTGTAGACACGTACAGTGCTAATTTCAGGGCACACCTTAGTTTTAACATGTCCCTATTGTCAAATTTATTATCAATCTTTTCTAGGGATGCCATCATTTTTGTCCAGGCCATTTTCACTTATATTTTATTTATTTATTTTTTTTTTCTTGAACCATAATCCAAAAGCAACGTTTGATTTTCATTAGTTGATATTCATTAAATTTAAACTAATTGAAAATTACTTTATTTTGTCAGGTTCAGGTTATTTTAGGGTAAATCTGAGGCATAAACTACATGCTGCAGATTTCAGATCTGCCCTGGATAATTTCCAGACAGATTTACATAGTATATGGATGAAGATGTCAATACGAAATTCTGTTGCTGAAATATGCAACAGATTTTATGCATGGAAATGTGCAGCAGATTTTCAGCAATGTCTGTGCCACATAGGAGCATGGTTTAATGTAGTAAAGTATGGTGCTATTTAGCCCTAAAATGTGACTGTGTTGTAGGACCCCCATTAATTTATTTTCTAGCCGTACAATAGACATAAAAAAATGTACGGGTCAGTTTCTCTTTAAATGTTATTAAAAAAAAGCGCAGTGCCTGTCAGAAGTAGAGATATTGTGAAATGTATTGCCCGAGGTCCTGGAATATGAGTCTTTTCCTATGCAGAATTTCACAGTCTGTGTAACCACTTATCAATCCCTCTGTGGAGCGCGGCTCTTTGATGTAAGCCGCGGACGCCGGACTTCCTGTTGTGGAGGAAAAAAAGTCAGCTGTTACAGTACAAAGAAGTCCTGCCAGCCGGATCCAAGATTAGACTTCTAGCTATTGTGGGGGAAAAAAATACCCCGTGAATATGCATTATAGTCTCAACAACCTGTAAGACCGTCTGTAGACTCCTACAGAGCATTTAATGATACACGAAGGCCGCTTGTGTCACTTACGTTCGTATGTCACACGGACTTCACATGTATACACTTTCAGTAGGCTTGCATCCTTAAAAGATTTCCTTTTAGAATTCACCTTGTGTCACAAATTGGCAAATTGGCTCTCATAAGGCAACAGTGACTTGTGGGTCTAGCAGTGCCAGTATTAGCCTGTGCCTTGCCGAATGGGAACCTGTTCAATTTTAGGAATTTACACTGAGCAGTGAGCACTGGTATGTTCTGTAGGACTGAGAGGAGGACACCCAGGAGTAGGAAGAACGCACAGCGTGCAAGATGTTATGAGAAGTGTGCCATAGGGCAGCATGGTGGCTCAGTGATTAGCACTGTTGCTTTGCAGCGCTGGGGTCCTGGGTTCAAAGTCCATCAAGGACAACATCTGTAAGGAGTTTGTATGTTCTCCTCATGTTTGCGTGGGTTTCCTCCAGGTTCTCCGGTTTTCTCTCACACTACAAAGACATACTGATAGGGAATGTAGATTGTGAGCCCCAATGGGGACAGCGACGATAATGTTCGTAAAGCCCTGTGGAAATAATGGCACTATATAAGCGAGTAAAATAAATATATGATGTTGTACTTTATTTTGTAGGAGCAGATAAGCCTTTTAAAGCCTTAAATGCATAGCTTCTATATGCAAATTGCCTCTTCAAAAGAAGAGGACTTGTACTCTATAGCGCCACCTATTGGAAGTAGCGATCCTACAAGTCACAATCAACCCTTTAACGAGTCTTGTAATACGACTTAGGATAAAAGCCAAATCAGTATCTCCATTTGCAGACACAGTGTTTCTGATTATATCTAGCCAAATCAGATCTCTCCTACTTTGCACTGACGAGGACCAATAGCCCGAAACACCGTGTCTGCAAATGGAGATACTGATTTGGCTTTTATCCTAATTCATATTACAAGACTCGTTAAAGGGTTGATTGTGACTTGTAGGATCGCTACCTCCAATAGGTGGCGCTATAGAGTAAAAAGTCCTCTTTTTTTGATGAGGCAATTTGCATATTCAATTTCCCAGAGGAGCATTGCACGGCGAATAAGCCTCCTTACCTCGACACGCCAGAGCTGGTATGTCACTCTCCACAAGGAGAGACCTTACCCCTTAGACCCTAGCTTCTATATGGTCACCTTCATGAGGTAGACAGTCTTTACCTATAGGCATGTAATGTCAAATCCAGAGCGATCTCCCAGTGTGGAGGGTTCCCAACTTGACTTTTTATTTTTTTCTAGACGGCTTATCAATAAATCATGGACAGACAATATGTTTTATGGACTGTCCTGGAATTTTCAGACGGTTGGCGTTATGATGATCCAACAGTTTGTGGCATTTCAATGAAAGAAGCACTCCCATTAAATGTGTTATTGGCAAAGCCTTTGTAAATCTATATAGGCCCCGATTCATCAAGACCAGCGTTAATGAAGGGGCGTGTTGGAATCAGAGGCATCTGATTCATTAAAGGGAACCTTTGATGTCCTATAATTCTATTACAGGGTTAATCAGCAGACTAACGACATTATGAAGGTGCTCGGCTACAGTTCTGAAAGTGCAGCAAAAGGGAGAAAATGAACTTAATTTCTCATATAGACATGGCCGGAGCAATTAAAGTCACCGCTCACAGCACTGAGATTGGCGGCTGTAAGCACGCCCCAGCAGTGATTGACAGCTGGCTTAGTAGTGCATTGGTGCTGAAATGGCTGTCAGTCATTGCTGGGGTGTGCCTTGAGTCACCGCTCTCAGTGCTGTGAGCGGTGACAGTAATTGCTCCGGGCACGTCTGTATGACTGAAAGTCACCAGGAAAAAAATCGCTAGAGCCTGGCACTTACAATGATCTGGAAATAATTTAGGCACTTACTTAGCTGTATCCATCCTGACTCTTTTCACCACAGGGAGCAAGAGTTTTATTTAAAAAATTCTACTTGAATTCTTATTTGGACTTAATTAGAATCATTATTAAGTATCATTCTTCTCATTTTGATTTCTATACGCAGAAGAACATAGCTGATAATTTCAGTAAGGAACATCCTGCGACTGTGGAGCATCTGGCAATTGAGCTAAAGCATGTAGAATCACATAGGATACTATAGACTGACCATATAATCACGAGCTTTCGGATGAGCTCAAATAAGGCATTGGACAAACGCATGCTGAGAAATGAGGGGAGGGTAGATACAGCACCTATAGTGACGGCAAGATGCTGATGTAGATGAAGTGCTCTCCCCAAACGCTCTCCATTGCTTTTGTGTCCCTCTGCTCCTCCTTGTTTTCTAGAATGGCATTGCCAAAACAAAAGTGTACTTAAAAAAGGTTGCCATGCCAGCCTGTTCCTAACAATGGCTTGTAAAAACAAGTCTATTAGTCCTCTCCAGAACACTTATAGGTAAAATGCGCTTGAATACGGAAGTAAGGCAAAGTATTACAGAATTAAGCACATCTTCCATTATCTTATTTTGATTTAAAAAAATAAAAGTTTTTGAAAAATAAAAAAATACAATTAGAAAACCCCCCAGAATTGCTTTTTTTTCCTCATTCCACCTTCCAAAAAAAGATAAGTAATACGTTGAATTTACCAAAAATAAGTACAAATAAAAGCCACAGCCATCATTGAGACCTGTTGAGAGACAAATGAACAAAGTAACAGATTCTGTAATGCAGCATTAAAAATAAATTATTTGCCAAGGTGATAATCCAAAATATTGCTGTGTAAGGAGATGGAAATGCTATCCAAATATCATTTTGAAGACTTGTGTAATGTTGCAATGTGTTATGATGTTTGTATATGTAATACTCTGAATTGATAGTGATGAAGCTGTATTGAGCCCAGCAACAGGTAAACAGGGACAGTTAAGTTTAACAGTTGGGATTAGCCAAGGGTGGGAGTGGATAAAGTGAAGGGACAAAGAGAGAGTTTCCTGTCAGAAGTTAGATAGGGTCTGTAGTGTGTAGACCTAAGGTCCAAAGTGAGCAGTGCTGTATTTTTGGGTGTCCCTAAGTGCGAGGAGACCGAGAAAAAACAGATAGCGAGATCCGGAGCAGAAGTGACTGAGAGACAGAGTGATTTGCCAGAGACATCTCCAGGGAGAAGACGCCTAGCAGGAAGGCCCAGAGCTTATAACTCCTGGAGGTAACGAGCCTGGACAGCGCTGAGTATGCTAGACGAGTAGAGTGCCCCAGGCAGGAGTTCCAGAGTGTCAGCATTAGAGAAGATAAAGACCGGCCATACTGGCACCATAGCTCTCCTACGGTGAGAAAGACGCAGAACCACAGGTCGAGTAAAAGACTCTTGCTAAACAGGACAGTGGTGTCGAGCTGGGATGTGGTGAAGTAGTTAGGAACAGTGAACAAGTAAAAACAGTCAAGAGGAAAGGTGAAGATAGCGGACAAGAGGGTAAAGAGGATGTAATCTGTGTATGGAAAATGCTCCGAGTTGTGAGGGAAACGTTCATAAGACTGTGTACCCGCTATCTTTTGTATGTATCCCCTATCAAGTTCCCGTTCAGTTAAAAGTTTACTTTTGACTGGTAGTCTCCTTCACTGAACTGTCCAACATCTGATACTGGCATACCAGCAACATCGATTACATGTGTCCTGTACAGGCATAGGACCCTCAGTCACAGCACAAGTCCACACACCGAGCCTGGACCCCCATCTTTTTGTAACGTGCCGAGGTGCAAGAGACGAGTACCTCAGCCATGGCTACCGCCCCTCGCCATGTTGTAGCTGCATCCTCAAGTGTACTTGTCATGTCACCCAAATCCTTCATAGCCTATTATATATGGTAACTTTCTTTTTTCTTTTGCTCTGTACTTTGCCATCCTTGTCAGTGGACGATTTCTTTTCATCAGCATTCTGTCAGCACTATAGGTGTGAAAATTAATTTTCCTCACTTCCCAGCATGCATTGTAAGTGCCATTCTCCAATGGTTTGCTAGTCTTGAACCAAGGACCTTAATCATAGACATAAAATAAGAAAAGGGTCAGTGTCACAGACCCACTACCGCTTCTATAATCCGACAATGTTTCTCTGCTCCTAAAGATGGATTACACTTAAGAGGGATCTGGCAGCAGCTTTTGGCTATTTATTAATATATAGTGGCAGAGATAATATTGTATAGTAGAATATAGGGGCAGAAATCCTGATTCCAGAGATGTGATTAGACTGTGTATCATAATCAGCAGATTATCACTGCTGGACTAGGTGTCACGAGCAAGCCAGTCAGGCTAATCTATGTAACCCCACCCCCACTACTGATTGGCAGCTTGCTGACAATGATCAGTGTATACAGGAGGCTGCCAATCAGAGGTGTGGGCGGGGTTATACAGGACAGCATTCACAGCACTGTTACATCTACAGCAGAAAAAACAGGGATTCTATCAAAACTGCACCAAGTGGTCCAGCAAGTGATACATCACTGGAATCAAGGTCTCTGCCCCTAACTAATACTGCTCTCGGATATCATAAAAAAAACCTGTTGACAAATTTCCTTTAACCATTTTATTGGAACAACAGTCACAATTTAAGACTCAACCTAGGCTTTGACCTCCAGAGATCAAAAACCACCACGGCCATGAGTACAGCCTACGCGGTTTGGGTTTGTCCACCCTTAATCAAAACTACAGGTCAAATATTACAGCATAGATAGATATGGGATAGCTAGATAAGTGGTTAGATAAATAGATATATAGATATGGGATGGATAGATAGATAGATAGCTACGGTATATATGTAACAAAATGACCAATTGATAACATGTAAAAAAATTTACATCTCATTTCCAAGACATCACAGCCAATTAATCCAGATCACTATTTTTTATAATTAAAATTAATGCAAGCCCAAGCAGAAAGAAGAAATTGTTAATGTGAACACAGCCTACCACGGCTGCCTTTTTTGTTGGCCTGTAGTAACGTATTCTTTTGTAGTAAGACATCGTAAGGAATTAGAAGTTATAGAGAAGTTAAATCCCGGTTTAATGTATCTCCAGCATAATCCTCCTAATAAGATTGGATAATTATTGAATTTGCATGACTTCCAGTAAGCCTCTTTACTGTATAACCTTATCTTTTTCACAATGTTGGAAATCTCTTTCTAGAGTTAATGAGTTGTTTTAGTCTAATGTCAATTCTGCAAGTCATTTTTTTCATTCCTTGGTTCCTTTTTGATATTTAGGCATGAATTAATAAACCGTAATTGGGGTATTAGGTCTTGTTTGTTGTCCTCACTGTATTACTGTAAAGTACGGTTATATCTAGTTGTTCACTACAATAAATGTGTGTTGAATCCATCATAAATCTACTTATAGAATGTATGGCCTGGGAAAGTGGGGGTACAAAAACAAAGTTTTTTTTTAATAGTTGTCAAACATGTTTAAATTTGGCATCTATGTAATCATACCAACCCATAGAATAAAGGTAGAATAAAGGAAAAAATGTTTATGCCGCACAGTGAATGATATAAATTGAAAATGTACGTTTGCCATCTTTTTTCATTCTTCCGAAAAAGTTTGGAAAAGTTAACAAATAAGTCTAATACTCGTAAACCAAAGTACTCATGAAAAACCTCACATAGCAAAAAAAATAAAAATTGACAGTGATATAAAAAGCTATTTGCTACTAAAGTTGGTAACAGAGGTAGCTAAAATAAAGGTTTTAAAGAATTTTCATGCCACTACCAGGACAACCTGATCTCAATCTTAATGGTTGCCTCCATTAAAATGAAAACACCTGTATTCGCCTCCCATGCCGGGGCTGTTACAGCGGTGTCGACACTTGCATTTCTGGGACTCACGTGAGGTTGTTTAGTCATTCAAGACTGGCTCCCAATTTGAGCTGGTGTCGTTGTCCCCACCTTTGGACACATAAGTAATCAAGAGGAGGTAAGAGCAGGTGAAACTCTGAATTCCTCTTGATTGCTTGTATGTCCATAGGTGGGGACAGTGATGTCAGCTCTGATTGGTTTCCAGGCGCACGTGACATAAAAACATCATGTGAGTCCCAGGAACGCGAGTGCTGACACCGCTGGAACAGCACCGGCACGGGAGGTGAGTATAAATGTTTTTATTTTAACAGGGGCTATCATTGAGATTGAGAAGTGTTTGCCCTAGTAGTTCACAATCCCATTGAAAAGCAAGAATGTAGAGCTGTTGTATGCCATCACTTACTGATCATAGGGTCCCCTACTTACCTATCCTGATGTGAAGAGGTCATAGAACTGGTTGAGTTTTTTCTTGGTGAGTTCTTTCTTGACCCATTGCAGCAGGTCCTCATACCAGATACTGTACCGCCCCACTAGTCAGAACGCTAGCAATATGACATAACACTCAAAGATGGCCGAATCCCATTTAAAGAAAATGTTTGCACCAAACGTTACAGGGCATATGAATCCTTAAAGGAATTGTCCAGTGAAAACAAGTTAAAACTCCTGGTTTGCAATAACTTGCTACCAATGGGATCTGCCCTGATTGGCAGATCAGGAATTTTTATCTCCATTAAGAAATGGAGCTGCAGGTCGACCGCTGTTCCAATCATTCTTAATGGGGATGCCAGAAGAAGCTGAACACAGTGCTCGTCGATCCCATAGAGAATGAATAGAGCAGTGTTTGAGCATGAGCGCTGCCGAATCATTCTAATAAGGAAAAAACATCCCCACTCTACTTATTGAAGCCTTGTCCTGGTGATCGGCCCTCAACCGCTCAACAACTTATAGGCAATAACTTGTCTTTAACCATTTAAGTGATCTAACCCTCTTCCATTTTTCCTTATATAGGCTTAGATGTTCATTCTTCAGATATTTCCTTCCTCCAGTTTCTAGAGGGATCCTGTCAGGCAAATATGATCTGAAATCCATGAGAAATCTGATACAAAACCGCATCCAATGCATATGAAATGGATTTACCTTTAAAACTCTACAGAAAATTTCTAGGTCAATTTTGATGGCACATCTGCGGCCGAAATCTAAGCGGCAGTCATGGATTTCTGACGCACATCCAGTAACAGCCCCAAACATGGCTTTGAGCAGGGGGTTGGACCAGATGACCCAGGAGGTCCCTTCAAACTTTACCATTCTATGATTCTTTGACTTCCACGCTATCGCCCCAGTGAATTGCAGCCGTTCAATTAGCGACAATCACACTTGTGCAAATGTGACGCGTGAACATATTCTTAGATTTTGATACCAATATTATCCGGGTGATGAAAAGGAAGATAAGACATGGGATGTTAATGAACCGCTGTAGCAGTTTTATTGCACGCTCTGAGTCACAGATTTTGGACTGTTTTGTTCGACTCTCTCGAAAGACATTTTAATATCATTCTGACGGCACATATTGTTTAGTGCACTTACTTTTACAGATGTAACTTTGGATTTTGAGGAAATAATGAATTCCACAATATGTCAGCTGGAATTATTTGAAGCATACGCATATTATTTTGCGAATAGCAAGTCACAAAGAGTTATACTCATCCATCGTTGATGTATTTAACAAGTGAAATCCATGCAGAGGTAATAGAAAGTCGCAGAAGGAAACTCAGTGCAAAGTCTACACACAAAACCTATCATCCATTTGTTTGCTATTGGGGTTTCAGTAGTGATAGAAGTCATAAAGTACCACACTAGAATGATTACTAATGAAAGGTTATAAAGTGCAATATCAGACAAATATGATATTTCTCTCTCCATATTATTCCATATTCCGGTGTGCAATGTGCAGCATTTGCAGAAATTTGCTGTGAGGGTCCACACTCTTCTTGAAAGGTCATGAAAGTTAAATTTCTCAGCAGAGGACAATACACAGCAGAGAGAAAAAGATGGTTGGAATAATGTATTATACCGTAAGTTGAATAATATTTCCACGGAGTGGCACAAAATTGTGCTACATGGACTAGTCTAACTAATTAATAATAATAATCTTTATATAGCGCTAACATATTCCGCAGCGCTTTACAGTTTGCACACATTATCGTCGCTGTCCCTGAAGGGGCTCACAATCTAGATTCCCTATCAGTATGTTTTTGGAGTGTGGGAGGAAACCGGAGTACCCGGAGGAAACCCATGCAAACACGGGGAGAACATACAAACTCCTTTCAGATGTTGTCCTTGGTGGGATTCGAACCCAGGACTCCAGCGCTGCAAGTTTGCAGTGCTAACCACTGAGCCACCGTGCTGCCCGCTAATTAGTCATAGATGTGTATAACTTTTGCAATAGAAGACTGTAGACTTTCTTCTCTCAGGCATTATCAGCTGTGGGAAACATGCCTTACTCCAGTTGTTCATCACGGTGGCTCAGTGGTTAGCACTGTATGGTGGCTCAATGGTTAGCATTGTTGCTTTGCAGCGCTGGGGTCCCTGGATTCAAATCCCACCAAGGGCAACATCTGCAAGGAGTTTGTATGTTATTCCTGTGTTTGTGTAGGTTTCCTACGGGTTCTCCAGCTTCCTCCCACACTTCAAAGACATACTGATAGGGAAGTTAGATTGTGAGCCCCAATAAAGTCTGAGTGTCTAAGTGAGTAAAATAAATAAACATGGAGGAGGCAGTGTAAGACTGGGGTATATTGCACCTACCAAAGAAAATGGTGCCTCCATTTGTACATAAAATTTTGCTCACCTGTCCAAGCATAAGCGCTTGGCTCCCTTCTCCCATGGTCACCTCCTTTTTCAGTTGTCCACTCCAGGTTTCACAGGTAACCCCGTGATCTCCTTTGGCCTAGGTCAGGTGCTTAAGAATTAAGTAGCGTTGTCTACAATTCCCTTAAGTTTGCCAAGAATTTGCTGCTTCTTCTCTTGGATCATCTCCAGCCAGGTGTCTTTCATGCTACAACCAAAGATATTTCCAAGCTCCGTCCAGTTTTTGGTGTTGTCCACTTAGCACTGTTAGGCCGAGGTCACATTAGTGTATCACATCCAATGTAAGAGCATCGGATGCGATATGCTAATAACCCTCGGCACCTGCTCTGCTGTGAGCGGGAGCCAAGTGTCTGTGCTCTGAAGTGCTAACTGGAGAGAAGGGAACCTCCATTCTACTGAAAGTTCATGGAAGTGGAACTGACATCTATTATACAGTACTATCACATACTTTCAGAATCTAACACTTTATTGTGACCCCTGAAATTTGTTTCGATTGACAGTATGGTCATCAGACCAGAAATGGTTGTACTTTCCGACCCTAACAGAAAGTGTTTGCTCTAACTAGGGTTGTCTATTATTGAACCTGGGCACACAGATAGGTTCTCTAGTAGGACAGTACCACTGACCCTCACCACCTAGACTCCTTTAACTATTTCCAAGAATGGTTTCTATGAACGGAGCCAACCTTGACCTTGGCCATAAGAAGAATAACATAAACCAGAGACTATAATATTCTGCACCATCTGATTATATCTGTCCAGGAATTTCTTGCAGTTGCCAACAGTTAGGGAAACACGTTTAGTTCTTGTGCCCCTGGTTGGGTTGGGTAACACAGGTTTACATAATGGTCTACAGGTGCTGTTCATATTTATTTGAACTATATAGTATATTATTATTAATGTTCATCATGTTACCTGTGACTAACGCAGGGGCAGACATACCATTGGTATAAACTGCGCAGCCACTTGAGACCAAAGAGTTAAGTTGCCCCCTTCTAACTCCAAAGCATGTGGACTTGTGTATTCGAATGAGCTATTGGACAGCAAAGGCCCCATATATTGTCCTTTTCTGCGTCCACTACGAGACTAATGTATCCATGCAGCCATGTAATATTTGATATGAATAGCTTGCAGGACTTTATAAATCTAACGGACATGTGATGAATGATCATGAGATGAATGATCATGAACTGATTCTTCTCTTACCCTCTATTTCTATTCATAGCAAGCTCAAATAGGACAAAAACTGCATAAACAATGCTCTATAAATAATACCGCCTAGTGAAGGGTCTGATACAGGCTCTATTTTTATATTTTAGGTTAAATGCATTCAGTAGTTTTGCTTATGTATGAAATATTCATTTTATGAAGGGAATATGTCTCTGAAGCATCAGTTCGGAAGCACAGAATCTGGGCAATCAGAGCTGTCAATCACCGCCATTATACAGTCTGGTGATTATTAGATAAAGTGCAATAAGTTATGTGATGACCATGATGAGACAGTCAGAATGCATGTACCTTGCCAATTTATTTCCATAGAATTAATGGTAATAAAAATATATTTTACCGACTATTCTTGCCTTCAAAACAGCATTAATTCTTCTATGTACACTTCCACAAAGTCAGGAATTTTGTAGAATTATAGTCTACTTTATCAGTAGCCAATTATACCAAACAGATGATAATGATCATCAGCTTCATATGTGGGTTGAAACACAGAAATTGACTGAAACAATGTAGGAGTGGGTGAGGAACAGTTATATTCTGCTAAAAAGATAAGGCTGTGGAAGAAACTTTCATGTTGCAGATCATATACCATAACAAGACTGAGCAGAGCAACAAGACACAAGGCAATTATACTGCAACAACAAGGCCTCTCCCAAGCAAATAATTAAATGCAGACTGGGATTTCAAGATGTGCCACTTATATACTTTTGAAGAAGCATCAGTAAATTGGCAAGGACAGTATACGCAGTGGTCGGCCACAAAAAATTAGTGCACATCATGCTTACTCCCCTTTGAAATGAGATGATGTCCAGCAGTGCCACCAGTATAAAACTGGTAGCAACCAGTGAGACCCAGCTACACTGATCTAATGTTCTGAGATGTCTGGCTGCTAGAAGTGGCATTCATTGAAGAATTGTGGCCAAAAAGGCATGCCTTCGATATCGAAACAAAGTCAAGTGACTCAACTATACATGAAAACATGGGAAATGTGGTGCGAAAAATGGCAGCAGGTGCTCTGGACTGATCAGTCAAAATGTTAAATATTTAGCATTAACAGAAGGCAGTTTATTTTCCAAAGGGCTGGAGAGCAGTACCCTAATGAGTGTATGCAAGCATCTGTGAAGCATGGTGGAGGATCCTGGTAAGTTTGTGGCTACATTTCTGCAAATAAAGTTGAGAATTTAGTCAGGAATAATGGTGTCCTCAATACTGAGAAATATAGACAGATACTTATCCATCATGTAGTACCATCAGGAAGGTGTCTGATTGGCTCCAAATTTATTCTTCAGCAGAACCACAACCTCAAACATACAGCCAATTTCATTAAGAAATATCTTCAGCCTAAAGAAGATCAAGAAGTGATGATATGGCCCCCACAGAGCCCTGCTCTTATATCGAGTCTTAGTGGAATTACATGAAGAGAAGATTTGCACAAGCGCAAGCCTACATCAGTAGAAGATCTGTGGTTAGTTTTCCAAGAAGTTCGGAACAACCTCCCTGCCGTGTTCCATAAAAACCTGTGTAACTGTACCTAGAAGAACTGATGCTGTTTTGAAAGCAAAGGGCAGCATTTTTTCATACCTGCCTAAAACTGTCTATAGCATTGTATTTCTCCCCAGGTCTTTGGTGAGAGGGCTGTACTCCATTACCTCCTGTAAACTCTGCCAATTTATACCCAGTCTCTCTATCTGCAATGATGCACACACATCCAACTGTACTGAATATATAGGAATTGTGTAGCTACAATATGGCTGTGAAGGTTTTATAGATTAAAAAATAGACAACTATGACATTTAGAATCAACACATATAATTTGTCTACATACCAAAATGTGATTACTGAAACCAAAAAGAAGTACATGACATTTTCCCTTTAGGAAGGATGTTAGCACAGCACCATGACCCCTGCACATGTCTCCTTTCTCCTCTCTGCAGTGACGCCAGCATGTTTACTTACCTGTCCCTCGGCATCTGTTTCCTCCCAGGCCCTGCGCATGGCACGCAACATCCTGGGAGTGTACTTAGTGTGTGTGCTCTCCCAGCCTATTAAGTGGCAAGAGCACTCACTCCGAAAGACCTCCCCAGCCAATCGCTGGGAGACATCTGTTATTTAAGGCACCCTCCCCTATTAGGGGATGCTTTAGCAAATTCAGTTTTCATTCTATATCCTGCTACATTGTTGTAAGGTCCCTTTTCCTGTGCTCTCAGTATCTGATCCTGCCCATCCTGCTAACCTGATCCTGTCTGCCCTGCTGTACCTAAAGCTGAACCCGTCCTGCCTGTGGCTAGTCCTGTTCCTCATCCATCTGAACCCGCTTCTGTGTACCTGACCAGTGATCCTGTGCCTGAGGCCATCCCATGTTCCGGAACCAGTCCTGCTTGTGCCTGATCCCTACCTGTCTACCTACTGCATATTTCCTGCTTACCAGTCCTATTTCCCTGTTTTCTTGGGGATCAGCTGTCATGGCTTTGAGGGTCAGTCCTGGAGTAGCATCTGGTGTCCACCTTGGTTCAAGTCTAACCACACCATAAGGGGCTCTAGTTAAGAACCAGGTATTCACTTAGTTACGCCACTCCAGGCTCTTCCCAAACTGCAGCACAGTGGTTCCACAACCATGTGCGTAACAAAGTCTATGGTAAATAAGGGGATATTTCCTATTCATTGTTCTAAACAGTCACATAGTAAATATACATTTCCGATTCACTGTTTATATCTCCCTCTGCCTCCCTGTTAATTGCAGTTTGTGGCCCCGGATGCCAATAATGTGCCAGATAAAGTGCTATGATATATCGATGTTAGTAAATTCATGACTAGAAGGTTTCTGCCAAAGGCAGTTTTACACCCAGGGCCCGAGTTTTTCATTCCCTCGTTGTGTTTCCAAGAATGGCTTTAGCTCTTTTGATTACCGTAGATTCGCTGTGACTCTGATACTCCTGTGACATATCTATGTACTTTGGGGGCCTGTAGATCTGACTTTTAGTATTTGCCTGTATACTTAATTTGTGGAAAATAGAACCTGCTGTAATGAAGGAATCAGGAAGATAAGTTACAACAGACCAATGGGTAAATCTTATTGAACTTCTTTGCATATTTCGGATATTAATCGATGTTCTGGAGCCGTGTAAAAAGCTAGCAACGTGATGTGCGTGGTCCAAAAAAGTACATAAGGGATGTCCAGATGTGATGAATTCACATTGAATTTTGGGGCAGGTTTACTATTGTCCTGGGGGCGGGGTGGCTGAAAATGCACCACATTTTTCCCGCAAATTGTATGTAGTTTTAGACATATTTATTATGATTTTATGGATATGGACACCTTTGGAAACTATTTTTTTACTTACACATAACTATGTGTCTTGGGCTTAAATTAATTTTTGAAATTGGATTTCATTAAAACTTTTGCAATGTTTGGTTCTTAAGGCTGTATTCTTTCAAATTGCTGGCTGCAGAATTAATTAACAAGGACTCTATCAGATATCTTGTTTTGACTATAAGTTTGTCACTGTTTTATCTGTCTTTTACTGACTCCTCTGAGCTGATTTATGATCACTGACCAAATCAAAGTTGATCTGTGAGGTGCTCAGAAAAAGACTTATACAAGGATTGTAGCTAGCTCATTGACAAGTCAGATAGTGTAAAGTTTTTTTTTTATTTACCAATTACCAATTGCAAATCTAATTTTTAGCCAAAAAGATATCCACAAAAATGTCACATCTATAACCTTTATAGATACTTTTTGGAACTTAAAAAGGTGATGTGGGTTGGAACTAATGTTTATTTCTGACAAAATTGTGACAAAATCAGTCAAGGTGCACAAAGTACTAGACTTGTTTAATAAATCTATCCCAGTGATTCCAGATTTAAATTGTTACCACATATATGATCTACATTGTAAAGGTGCAGTGTACTATGTAGCAGGTTGTGGCTAGAGAAGAGCAGATCTTTTGAAATTCAAATTCACTGAATTGCCAATTTTTTTCCCAAAAATTGTATTTGCGACAAATAAATTTGTGTGAATCTCAATGCTGGAAAGCTTGTCATTTCATATCTGGGATAAGAGAGCGAGAGAGGACCCCGTTGACCATAAGAGATTACTCTACAGAAGAGAGAGGACCCCACTGACTATAAGAACTTACACTATATAGGAGAAAGAGGACCCCGCTGACCATAAGAGCTTACACTCTACGAGAGAGAGAGGACCCCACTGACCATAAGAGCTTACACTCTACGAGAGAGAGAACCCCGCTGACCATAAGAGCTTATAGTCTACAGGGGAGAGCAGGACTCCGCCGATCAGAAGAGCTTACAATCTACAGGAGAAAGATAGGACCTCGCTGACCATAAGAGCTTACACTCTACAGCAGAGAGAGAGGACTCCGATGACCATGAGCTTACACTCTACAGGAGAGAGAGGACCCCGCTGACCATGAGCTTACACTCTACAGGAGAGAGAGGACACCACTGACCATAAGAGCTTACACTCTACAGGAGAGAGAGGACCCCACTGACCATAAGAGCTTACACTCTACAGCAGAGAGAGGACCCCGATGACCATGAGCTTACACTCTACAGGAGAGAAAGGACTCTGCTGACAATAAGAGCTTACACTCTACGAGAGAGAGAAAGAGGACCCCGCTGACTATAAGAGCTTATAGTCTACAGGGGAGAGGCAGGACTCCGCCGATCAGAAGAGCTTACAATCTACAGGAGAAAGAGGACCTCGCTGACCATAAGAGCTTACACTGTACAGCAGAGAGAGGACCCCGCTGACCATAAGAGCTTACACTGTACAGCAGAGAGAGGACCCCGCTGACCATGAGCTTACACTCTACAGGAGAGAAAGGACTCTGCTGACCATAAGAGCTTGCACTTTACAGGGGAGAGAAAGGACTCTGCTGACCATAAGAGCTTGCACTTTACAGGGGAGAGAGAGGACGGTGCTGACCATAAGTGGCATAATCAGGCATAGAATCTTATTTTCTCATGAGGTAAGGAATGTAATAGTATCAATAAAGGGTTGTATTAGTATTTGACAGATCAGTGGCTGTTAAAGAGATGTCCAAGGAAACCAAAACTTCAGTGATGATAGACATAAGCTGATATAAAGGTGACTGTACATTCATCCAACTTGATCTCCTTTGATAAATAATGTGATAAGCAGACAATCCACAACTTATCTTATTTAAAAAATTCCCAATGAAAAAACGATCAAAAAATCCCAAACACAAGTTATAAAGTACAAAAGCTTTATTAAATAAATCACAAATACAGTGGAGCAGAGCAGGAAAAACTCCATGCTAATTAGCACTAGTGGGAGAAAAAGAGGACACACATGGGGGGAATAAATGAAGGACTTAACTTATAATTCATCCTTACAAAATAGTAAGCTGCAAGTGCAGACAAAATTAATATGCAATATTGCAACATCCCAGATGGCCAATATAAAGAACAGATGACTGGTAATGGTTAAAATTGAGATTGCTAAGTTAGCAAAGCATTTGTTTACCTGTTCAGACACGGGACAAACACCCAGTGCGTGGGTGTGGGGGTGGATGCCCTGGTGTTTGTCCGGGATCTGAACAGGTAAACAAATGCTTTGCTAACTTAGCAATCTCAATTTTAACCATTACCAGTCATCTGTTCTTTATATTGGCCATCTGGGATGTTGCAATATTGCATATTAATTTTGTCTGCACTTGCAGCTTACTATTTTGTAAGGATGAATTATAGTTAAGTCCTTCATTTATTCCCCCCATGTGTGTCCTCTTTTTCTCCCACTAGTGCTAATTAGCATGGAGTTTTTCCTGCTCTGCTCCACTGTATTTGTGATTTATTTAATAAAGCTTTTGTACTTTATAACTTGTGATTGGGATTTTTTTGATCATTTTTTCATTGGGAGTTTATTAATTTAACTATTGTCCCTCTAATTTTGCTCATTTAATTATGTTCATCACATTTTGTTTTGTGATATCCATTTACTACCAAACCATTTGAGATTGTGGGCATGTGTTCTTTGAAGTTTGTTTGTAACTTATCTTATTTATGTACTACTAGATGGAGGCCCGATGCTAGCACATCGGGAGGGCGGTAATGTCACGATGGGGGCAGGCTTTGCAGCATTGAGAATCTCTCCCCCCATGTGCTCACCCACCTATCCACTCTCTTTTTCTCCATGTGCTGACTTCTCCTGTCTGTGCTCTCTTCTTTGACATGTCTAGCCCATGTGCTATTCCCTTGTCTGCTGTCTCTCTCCTTCCTGTGTTGTGTTCTCCTCTCATATGCTGTCCCGTTTGAGCTGTCTCCCCCTGTGCTCTGTCTCTCTCACCCCTGTGCTCTTTCTCTCTCCCCCATTTGCTGTCTTCTCCTTTCTTGCGATCTCTTCTTTGACCGTGTACAGAACATACCACAGCTCCTGGGCAGGGGAGTAAGCAAAAGACAATACTGACATTACAGCAGGAGATTGCAGAGGATACATTTTGTGAGGTAAAATATTTTTTAAAAACACTCAGTGAAATATTTTACCTCACAAAATTAATCCACTGTGATCCCCTGCTGTAATGTCAGTATTGTCTTTTGCTTCCTCCCCTGCCCAGGAGATGTGGTATGCTCCGTACACAGTCAGACACACTCACCCCTGTGTCTGACCGTGTACCTAACCTACCACAGCTCCTGGGCAGGGGAGGAAGCAAAAGACAATACTCCAAATGAAAACATTACAAGGCAATTATATAAATATATGTTACCTCTAAAAATAATCACAGTCCTTAGGGGTTTCCCTTTTGTCTAACTTGCCGTTCACTGCATGTTGTCAAGTGTAATCCATCTCTAGCAAAAGAAAGCATAGACGAATTACAGGAAGTGCTGACGGAGCTTTCTCTCTGCTCCTGCTCTCCTGTCTGCATATAGCCTTAATAGAGATGCAGAATTTCATTTTAGGGCAGGCAAGACATTGTTGGCAATTCCCATAAAACATCATCAGAAAAATTAATTGAGCAGGGCTTTGCATAGTCCATAGGTCACTATTGACAGATATTCTTAAGCAGATATGACAAACTGATGTTCAATTACAATCACTGTTACACAAAAATTAGATGAAATATCTCCTCTGATAACAATATCAATTTAATCTTTATACAATACTTAAGTTAACTGGGAGACATAGTGACATAATAAAAGATACCAAAAAAGAACGAAACTGGGCATGAGAGCAGAAGTAATGGAGGACATAGTAATGTAGGGGTGGATATGCTATTGATGTAACCTGTGTAACTGTAAGGGGGTGACAGAGGCCATCATATGCCTTCCCCAGTTTTGAACAGTGTTCACATTAAATACTTGTGGTTCCATAGAGTTTATAAATGTTAATGTATTCATTTACTGTTTTTGTAATGTGTATGTACTTTATATGTATTGTGTATAGGATCAGGGATATAATAGAATAGAAGGGTAGCAGTAGCATAGGACAATAGTGGGACTAGAATAGTGGGGCATACTGGAGACAGAGAATGAGAGTGTTAGAGTAAGCATAGTTAGGATAAGGGGTTTTCCAGGCTGGGATACAGATGGGTGTAGTACAGAGCAGTGGGATATAGTGATGATACTTCCTGTTTGGTAGACATGAAGTGATGTAGCAGCGAAAGAGAAGACAGATAGCCCTGGGGCTGAAGATTGCTGAGGCAATGAGGCTAAGCAGCATGTGAGCTGTCACCCTCTATTCAAGTAACCATTCCATAAGGGGATCCGGGGATAACGGCCGGGATTAGGCAGAGCTGAGCGCGCCTTTGACCTTTTTCAAATGGAAACCGGACAACGGAATGGGAGGAATGCTATTAACCTGCAGATTAACCTCATATCAGGAGGTTAATAGCTTTTTTTGACATGACAGATTCACATCTATGCAATGACTTACCAAAATTGGAACATATCTTTTCACCCAAAATATAGGTTTAGCTCACAAAAATAACACAATGATCTGCCCCCGGATGTGTCTTCCCCAATGGGCTCAATATGTTTATATGCTATGCAAATGTTTAGTAACAACATATATAAAAGTTTACATGACATGGAAAGTCATATTCATTTTTGAAGAATATACTGACAAAAAATATTCAGCAAGCATAGCCCCAAAAGATCCTACCTGTAATATAATAGTAGTACAACCCCAATTCTGCAAATATCGGGACACTATGTAAAATGTAAAGAAAACAATAATGCAATGATTTGGACATCTCTTCTAGGTATATGTTAAACAGAACATAAGACACAGATCAGAAGGAGAAAGTTGGAGATTTTTCCATATCATTTGAAAAAAAGATCTCATTTAGAAATTGATGGTGGCGACACATCTCAAAGAGTTTGAATAGGGTTAACTAAAGGCTGTAAAAATAGGTACTTATGGGAAACAGCTGGAGGATCAATTTTTGAACTAAGTCAGATGACTGTATAAAAAGCATATTAGAGAGGCAGAGTCTCTCAGAAGCAAAGATGGTCAGAGGTTTACAAACTTGCGAACAACTGTATCTAAAAATTGTGGAAAATTTTCAGAAAAATATTCCTAAATATTTAGATTGCAAAGACTTTGAATATCCTGCAATTTACAATACGTAAAATCACATAAAGATTCAGAGATTCTGTAGAAATCCACATGCGATAGGGACAAGGCCAACAGTGAATACTGGATGGTTGTGATCTTTGGGCCCTTAGACATGATTCAGCCGTGTAAGTCACTGCATAGAATCAGGAATATTTCCAGAAATCATTCTCTGTGCAATCCACAAACAGAAAACTGATCTGGGGTCCGAGAAATCAAAATGTGAAATTCTTTATGGAAGCCACGGACTTATGAGAAGATTAACCATCCAGCTTGATATCGCCGCACAGTTCCTGCATCTCCAATGGTATGGGATCATGTTAGTACCTGTAATGTGAGCAGCTTACTCATCTTGGAAGGCGGGATTTCCAACTCTGATGAGCCACTGGATGGTTTTGTGCAAGCGCGTGCAAGTTTATGGCACACTTTGTGATGTCTTGACATCGTGAGTGACCTTTCACGCACTAGTGCATAAATCTCACAGGCCTCATCAGTGTTAGAAGTCCAAGAACTTGTGCAGCGAGGATAACAAGACACAATGAAAATGGACAGGTGACTGAGTAGTGGAGGGGCAAGAGAGGAGAGCGATGAGGTGAGTATAATGATTTTTTACATCTTACGTTTATCATGCTCTGGGGTCTGTGGAGATCCCTTAGGATAATAAAGGACAGTAAATTAGAGCAAAATAACGTCTCTGAATTTGAATTTTGTCTAATCCACTCCTCTCTATTCTGTCATGAATACAGTGTGGCTATAAGAGATTTCCAGATCATTGCATTCTTTTTTCCTTTACATTTTACACATTGTCCCAATTTTTTGGAATTCGGGTTATAAATGGTTCCCAGAAGACTGTCGAAATACGCAAGGCGAAATGTAAGGTTAACGTCTCAATTCTGTGGAGCCGTCAGACAGGCAAAGAAGATGTCAGTTCATTAAAATGAGCATTAAATGAAGCAATTAGCAGAACAGAAATGTCATTCACAGAATGGAAGGCAGTTCCTAATGACAGCTTTAGAAAGGAGGATTAATACTGGGAAGTCATATGTAAATCTAGTAGAAGTCAGCGAGACAGGAACAGAGGGAAGATATTTTAGAACTGTTATAACCTGCCATAAAACATATTTAAGGGTATTTGCTTTACACAAGCTGGAAGACAGTATGACTGCTTTGGTGAATAGTAACAAGGCTGTCATAAATCATGACCAAATGCAATGCAAAGAATGATCTAAAGTCCAACTGGAGAATGTCATAGAAGGAGAGATGATGGCGCTCAGTCACGCATCATACTCTAGGTCACCTGTCGCTGTTTTACACATAAATCACTCTTTCGGAAGTCTAAGGGCCCCGTCACACATAGCGACACACCAGCGATCCCGACAACGATATGAACTTGTCAGGATCGCTGGTGTGTCGCTACATGATCGCTGCTGACTGCTGAGCTGCCAAACAGGACAGCGACTATGCGGGTAATAAGCGACGCACGTCGCTAAGTTACCCGCAGTGTACGTTGGATACCAGCGCGCTGGTGCAGGGAGCTGGTAACCAAGGTACACATCGGGTTTCCAGGCACCTCCCGGCGCTTAGAAACCCGCTGTGTACCTTGGTTACCAGCTCCCCTGCACCAGCGAGCTGGTATCTAACGTACACATCGGGTTTCTAGGCACCGCCCGGCACCAAGAAACCCGATGTGTACCTTGGTTACTAGCTCCGGCTCGCTGATCGCCTGTCACACGTGCTGGCCAGCGGGAGACCAATGATCAAAAAAATGTCCAGGACATTCAGCGACGATCAGAGATACCCAGCAGGGGGGCTGATCGTCGCTGAATGTCACACACAGCGATATCGCAGGGGAGATCGCTGTTGCGTCACAAAACTTGTGACTCAGCAGTGATCTCGCTAGCGATCTCGCTATGTGAGACGGGGCTTAAGTGAGTCAATATTGACCATGGCTTAACACCTGTCAAGATGGACAATTGCTATGTATGATATTATCTGTTTTATCCATTACTATAGTTTCCGTCAAATATGCATGTACATACCATATGTGTCCTTCTTTAACTTTCTTCTTGGATAACGAATACTTGAGGTGTGAGGTGCGAGATGAACAGTTTTTAGAAGAAAAAAATATATGTTTTTGAATACTTTGTCATGAGATGTTAATGTTACATGTTGCCAGCCAGTGGTTGCAGTATGTCGAGGTTTTTGGAAGTATGTTGTGTTTGTGCATGGTGGAAATTTGCTGAACAGTAAGGATGAACACATCTGTGCCATAGAAGTAAACTGGATTGACTCTGGAGCCATTGGAAAGCTTGGTCTAAGTCAAGTTTTGTGGATTCTTTAAGAGTGGTAAGAATTTATGTAAGAATTCCCTATTCAGATGTCCTGCAAACTTGGACATAGGAATTACCCAAGCATCCTGGAAAATATATTAGTGTGTAACAGCAGGTGGTGGTGGTGTATCTGCAGGTCTTTGGCAGATTTTACCATCACTTCCAGGACTCCTTGTTCTTATATACACTGAAGATAGATCTTAAAGACGTTGGCTGTATGTTTGGGGTTGTTGTTCTGCTTGGGAATAAATTTGGAGCCAATCAGACGCCTACATGATGGTATTACATGATGGATAAGTATCAGCATTTAGGACACAAGAAATTGTCAATGTTTAGGATCATAGACATAGTGGTCAGCCAAGGAAACTTTGGGCAGCAGATGAAAGACATATCAGGCTTACTTCAAAATAAGAGCTCAGAACTGGCAGCGACCAGTGGTACCAAGCTATAGCCATCTACTGTTCGAAAAGACAGGCCAGAAATGGTCATCATGGAAGTATTGTGTCCAAAAACCATACTTTAGATATGGAAACAATTCCAAGCAACTCAACTATGCACAAATATATAGAAAATTTTCAGCAGGTGATTTGGACTGATGAGTCAAAATGTGAAATATTTGGCTGTAGCAGAAGGCAGTTTGTTTTCAGATTTCTCTTTTGCTCATTCAGTTCACATTTTATAATTGATAAAAATAAACTATTAACACTTCTTTTTTCGAAAGCATTCTTACTTTGCAGCATTTTTTTCAAAACTTCCTAAAAATTTTGCACACTTTTGTACATTGAGGCAAAGAAGTATCAGGTGGTCAATAGTATAGTAGTGTTAACTAGTGCCAGAATAGGAGTTTTTCTCTGAGGACTCCTCACAATAAGCTCAAAACATGCAACCATGACCTATTAGCTTACAATATACAGTATCTGCTGTATCTATCTACTGAATACAGCTACAATATGATGAACCATGGCTAGGTAAAGCTGCAGTCACCTTGTAACCCATGTTGTAACCCATATGGATGAAAACAAGAATGAGGACATTGGACTTAATCATGCCCAGTAGCTGATCTCCTGGGGTCTCTGATATCAGACCATCAGAGACCAAACATTGCCTACCCCAATGGTAGTCCAACAATGTCTTCTGCAGACAGCACCTGGGACTCTTTCATTTAACTGATTTGGGTTTGCAAGTGTTCTTGGAATATCTTAGTTCCAGCTAGTAGATCTTGAATGCAAACGCTTACGACAGGTACTTTTTGATTTTTGGCGGATAAGCGCTAATTCTTCTTCATGCTTTAAATTATTTCATTGAGTTTTAGTGTCCCACAAATAGTTTGGTGTCACATAAACAGGAGATAATTGTGTGTTCCAGAAAATTACATATTTTTCCACCCCTAAACCTATCTGTAAGGCATTTTGCTGTAGATCTTCATCACTGCCCAAGCCACCAGATGCAGCTACCTGGCTAAACCTTGCCCCCTGAGTGATCTTTCAGCTGAACATGGGAGGAATATGAAGGAAATTTCTACTAGACAGTTTGTTTCAGAAACAAGAAACATACAGAAAGTGTTTAGGACTACAGAAGTAACAAGTTTATATCCTATTAACTTTCATCCCAATTAGGGTCACCGTGGTGGGATGGCTTTTGCATAACTTTCATTCATGTGCAGATTTAATATAATCCAATTATCCCAAAGGATTTGTTTTCTCAGGTATTATACAATGTATATACAGTTAGGTCCATATATATTTGGACAGAGACAACATTTATCTAATTTTGGTTCTAGACATTACCACAATGAATTTTAAATAAAACAATTCAGATGCAGTTGAAGTTCAGACTTTCAGCTTTCATTTGAGGGTATCCGCATTAAAACTGGATGAAGGGTTTAGGAGTTTCAGCTCCTTAACATGTGCCACCCTGTTTTTAAAGGGACCAAAATTAATTGGACAGATTAAATAATTGTAAATAAAATGATCATCTAGTACTTGGTTGAAAACCCTTTGTTGGCAATGACTGCCTGAAGTCTTGAACTCATGGACATCACCAGACACTGTGTTTCCTTCTTTTTGATGCTCTGCCAGGCCTTCACTGCGGTGGTTTTCAGTTGCTGTTTGTTTGTGGGCCTTTCTGTCTGAAGTTTAGTCTTTAACAAGTGAAATGCATGCTCAATTGGGTTGAGATCAGGTGACTGACTTGGCCATTCAAGAATATTCCACTTCTTTGCTTTAATAAACTCCTGGGTTGCTTTGGCTTTATGTTTTGGGTCATTGTCCATCTGTAGTATGAAACGACGACCAATCAGTTAGGCTGCATTTGGCTGGATCTGAGCACACAGTATGGCTCTGAATACCTCAGAATTCATTCGGCTGCTTCTGTCCTGTGTCACATCATCAATAAACACTAGTGACCCAGTGCCACTGGCAGCCATGCATGCCCAAGCCATCACACTGCCTCCGCCGTGTTTTACAGATGATGTGGTATGCTTTGGATCATGAGCTGTACCACGCCTTCGCCATACTTTTCTCTTTCCATCATTCTGGTAGAGGTTGATCTTGGTTTCATCTGTCCAAAGAATGTTCTTCCAGAACTGTGCTGGCTATCACGAACACCGCACTGCACTTGCTCACTGAGCCAGTGCGCGTGTCCTGAATAAGACAGACTGCACTCAAAGATACCTGTGGAGCGGGGCAGCAGCGGTGAAGATGCGTGCTTCAGACTAACAGGACCCGAAGCACATGACTGCCAAGGGGCGGCGCCGGCCACAGGTCTCTCAGAGAAGGCAGTAACAGACAGAGATTGTTTCAGGCCAGAGGACCTTAAGCACGTGACTGCTGATGGGCGTGGCATAAGCTCCAGAGAGCTATGAGCAGAAAGAAAACTCCTAGAAGGGTAACTACAGAACAGAGTTGCCAAGGGGCATAGACAAAACGGATAGTCAGGATAGCCAGGTCATACACAGAGGGAGCAACGCAGTACAAGTGGAGCAGGCAGAGAATAACCAGAACGTAGCCAAGGGATCAGAAAACCAGAACGGGCAAATACACAGTACCAAAACAGTAGACAAACTCACAACGAAGAGACGGACCGGGTCAAAACCAAACAAGCAACAAGATCAGGCACAAGGCACAGGCACACAGGAGGTCAACTAACTCAGCCGAGGGCAGGAGTATAACTGACACCAGACCTAGGTCAATTGGCAACTAAATAGCCACCCTCTGCCAGAGAGAGGCTGAAACCATTAACCCCAATCTGACCAGGACTGGGCAAAGACAAAACCCCGTCCTGGGTCATGACACTGGCTTTTTTAGATGTTTTTTTTAGCAAAGTCCAGCCTAGCTTTTTTATTCTTGATTCTTATGAGTGGTTTGCACCGTGCAGTGAACCCTCTGTATTTACTTTCATGCAGTCTTCTCTTTATGATAGATTTGGATATTTATATGCCTACCTCCTGGAGAGTGTTGTTCACTTGGTTGGCTGTTGTGAAGGGGTTTCTCTTCACCATGGAGAGTATTCTGCGATCATTCACCACAGTCTTCTGTGGACGCCCAGGTGTAATGTATGTAGTACAGTTCATATAGCGTCTTGTGCTTGGGTGCGATGAAAATACATGAGACACAGGTTTGATATAGAAGGTCTTGTATTACTTCATACAAGTGGCAAAAATAGTCACACAGTTTGCAGATACAGAAGCAGGAGACACAGCAGGCCAGAGTAACTTAAGCTCAGCAATCACTCTCCACAACAGGTTCAGGATCTTCTTCTCTGTTACCGTAAGTCCATGCAAACGTGGATCTTTCAAAGAGCAGGGTTCCAGAGTCCACAAGTGTTCAGAGTTCCTCAGTAGGAATAGCTGGAGTACATAGTCCAAGGCTTCCAGGAGTCAGGTCACAGGTTCACTGCAGGCTAGATTCAGAAGCACTGATTGCTCAGCTGTGGCTGCTTAAGAAGCAAGAGGGAGAGAATCAGGGCGGGAACATGAAAGCTGAAAACTCCATATTGACTGAGGGCAAGATAGCTGCAGCAAGACAGAAAGCAAAATGGCTGACGGAAAAACTGAGTTTCAAGAACATATACAAAGAACCTTACATTACTCCCCCCTTAGGGACAACCTCCGGATGGCCTCAGACCAGGCTTGTCTGGGTACCTCTGATGAAACTGGCGGAGCAAACGAGGAGCATTAACGTTATTAACTGGTTCCCATGAGTTGTCCTCCACTGGGTAGCCTTGCCATTTAATCAAATATTGTAACTGATTTCTATATAACCTGGAATCCAGAATCCTTTCCACCACAAATTCTTCCTGACCATCGACTAGCACTGGGTCAGGGCAAGGAGAAGAATGTCCAGGAAACGTATTGGGTGTTGCAGCCTTTAGTAGGGATACATGAAAGACAGGGTGGATTCTCATAGTTCTGGGCAGTTGAAGACGACAAGCAACGGCACTTATAATCTTACTGATTTTATAGGGTCCAATGTACTTATGTCCCAACTTAGATGATGGAATCCTTAACTTAAGATTTCTGGTTGACAGCCAGACCAGGTCTCCTACCTTGAAAGCTGGTGCAGGTTTACGAAATTTATCTGCTGCTTTCTTGTACCTTTCCTGAGCAGATTCCAGATTCTCTTTTAGAAGATCCATATTCTTCTGTAAAGACGTGATTCTTTCCGCCACTGCTGGTAAAGGCGTTTCTATGGGAAATCGTGGTAGAATGTTAGGATGATAACCTAGATTGGAGTAAAAAGGAGACTGCTTAGTGGAGGCACTCTGAGAGTTGTTATAAGAGAACTCAGCTAATGGAAGTAGATCCACCCAATCATCCTGTAGGTGGCAGATAAAGCAGCGAAGATACTGCTCCAGGGTTTGATTGGTTTGTTTGGTCTGTCCATTAGTCTGGGGATGAAAAGCAGAAGAAAGGTTTACTTTAATGTCCAATGCTGCACAGAAATTTTGCCAAAATCTAGAAGTGAATTGCACCCCTCGATCCGAAATAACCTCATCCGGTACTCCATGTAAGTGAAACACATCTTTAATCATCAAATCTGATGTCTGTTTTGCAGTGGGTAAGTCGACACAAGGGATAAAATGAGCTGCTTTTGTTAGACGGTCAACCACCACTAGAATGGTGTTCTTCCCTTGAGAGGTTGGTAACTCCAAAATGAAGTCCATAGAAATGGATCCCCACGGGCGGGACGGGGTGGGAAGAGGTTGCAACAGACCAGTTGGTGAGGAGCGAGGTGTTTTGCATCTTGCACAGACTTCACATGAAGTGACAAAGTTTAAAACATCCTTCCTGCAAGTGGGCCACCAAAAGAAACGAGAAAGAAATTCCTGTGTTTTTAGAATTCCTCTATGCCCAGCTATCTTGGAATCGTGAATAAGTTGCAATACTTTCAATCTGACTGTTTCAGGAATATACAGACGTTGTCCCAGAATCCACACACCATTCTTAAAGACAAGACTTACGTCCCTTGGGGGTTGTGCCAACAAGGAATCCGCATGGTATGCTTCCTTGATGTCCTTAAGTAGGTCTTGATTATGAATCACTCCCAGGAATCTAGAGTCAGGAAGAATAGTCTTAGGAGGAGCAAGTGGACGGGTCTCTGCTGAATGAATCCTAGAGAGTGCATCAGCCTTTCCATTGCGTGATCCTGGTCTATAAGAAATAACAAAATTAAATTGGTTTAAGAAAAGATTCCAGCGAGCCTGGCGAGGAGTCAGGCATTTAGCGACCTGATAAATTCAAGGTTGCGATGGTCTGTCAGGACGACTATTTGTTGTGCAGCTCCCTGAAGAAGGTGTCTCCATTCTTTGAAGGCGGCAATAATGGCCAACAACTCTCTATTGCCCACATCGTAGTTCCTCTCAGCCGAAGACAACTGCTGGGAAAAGAAGGCACAGGGATGCAAGACATTCTTCTCACCTGTTCTTTGAGAGAGTATAGCTCCAACGGCACAATCTGAAGCATCCACCTCTATTATGAAGGCAAGTTCGGGGTTGGGATGTACCAAGATAGGTGCAGTGGTAAATTTATCTTTCAGACGGGAAAATGCTTCCTGGGCTTGGGAAGTCCAGGAGAACCTAGACTCTTTCCGGGTAAGTTGGGTGATAGGTGACACTACCTCAGAGAAATTCCTAATGAAACGTCTATAGAAGTTGGCAAACCCGATGAAGCGCTGCACCTCCTTCACATTTCTAGGACTTGGCCAATCCTTGATGGCTTGGGTCTTGCTTCCATCCATACTAATTCCTTGTGTAGACAGTACATACCCCAGAAATTGAATTTCGGTCCTATGGAATTCACACTTTTCAAGTTTGATGTAAAGATGGTTTTGTCTTAGACGTTCCAAGACCATTCTCACATGTCCATGATGTTCCTCTGTGGAATTAGAAAAAATTAGAATATTATCCAAATAAATCACCACGAATGTATCTAGGAGATCCCTGAAGATGTCATTCACCAAGTGTTGGAAAGTGGCTGGGGCGGTACTCAGACCAAAAGGCATAACTAGATATTCAAAGTGTCCATAGCGTGACCTGAATGCAGTCTTCCACTCATCCCCAGGTCTAATACGGACCAAGTTATAGGCCCCACGGAGATCCAATTTAGAGAAAATTTTGGCATGCCGCACTCTCTCCAATAACTCAGGGATTAAAGGCAATGGATAACGGTTTCTAATAGTAACCTTATTGAGTTCCCTATAGTCTACGCAGGGTCTCAGAGATCCATCTTTCTTCTTCACAAAGAAGATGGGTGCACCTGCAGGAGATGAAGAGGGGCGTATGAAGCCCTTGGCTAGATTTTCGTCTATGTAATCCTTTAAAGCCTTTAGCTCAGGCCCGCCAGGGGGTAGATCTTACCAAAAGGTATCTCTGCTCCAGGCAATAATTCAATTGGACAATCATCTGGACGGTGAGGGGGAAGCTGGTCAGCGTTCTTCTTGTCACATAAATCCACATAGTCCTGGTATACAGCTGGTAGTTCAGGGACTGACATGGTTCCTTTAGGAACAGAGCAAGCTGAAACTTCTGGACTCATCTGTTTCTCTGGAAAGTGTAATTCCTTGGTCTCCCAGTTAATGGTAGGGTTCTGAGCCTGCAGCCATGGTAGCCCTAGAATAATGGGAAAGTGGGGAGAAGAGATAAGCATAAACGACAGTTTCTCTTGATGATCTTTACCCATAAGGACCCTTAAAGGCTCCGTTTCCTGATCCACTGGTCCAGAGGTCAGCAGGGAGCCATCCACAGTTTCCATCTGTAATGGAGTAGCCTTCTTCACTGAACGTATCCCCTGTTTCAGAGCAAAGGAGACATCCATAAAATTCCCACTTGCCCTGAGTCGATCATAGCAGAGCTAGACACCCAGACTGAGTTAACCCAGAGTTTGATGGAAAGGAAGCAATGAGAATTGTTTTTCCTACAACTCAGCTGGGACACCGCTGAGGAAACTTGAAAAATGGCAGCGTTTACACAGTCATCGTCCTCAGAAGTAACGGAGTTTAAGTCCGAGAAATCAAGATCTGTTGCTGCAGATCTCTCTGGAGCCTGAGGCTCGGACCTGACAGATCTCCTCTCGCAACACTCACAGTGAATGAGTGCTGCAGTAGTCTTACGAGAACGGCTGGGGCAGTTTATAATGAAGTGCCCTGACTTACCACAATAAAAACATAGATTTTCCTTAAAACGATGTTCCTTGCATGCATCACTAACCCGTCTTTGTAAAGAGTCTACCTGCATGGGTTCAGGTTCAGGTTCCCGTGTGATCCTACTCAAAGGTTCCTTAGCTGGGGAGGAAGGTAGGAAAAGGTTAGTGCGATTGCTTTCGAACCA
Source organism: Oophaga sylvatica (assembly GCA_033576555.1). Lineage (NCBI taxonomy): Eukaryota > Metazoa > Chordata > Amphibia > Anura > Dendrobatidae > Oophaga > Oophaga sylvatica. The sequence goes on along the minus strand of JARQOD010000009.1, from coordinate 99,368,182 downwards.
TCTCTCTTGCCTGCGTTCAGTCAGGCGAGCATCAATACGGATGCAGTAGTTAATAAAGTCACCTAACGCAGTGGGAGGGTCGGCACGAGCAAGTTCATCCTTAATTAGTGGAGACAACCCCTTTCGAAAAATAGATTTTTTGGCGGAACTGTCCCAGGTGGTATCAAGGGCCCATCTCCTGAAATCCAAGGCATATTCGGCTACCGAGTGCTTACCTTGGCGCAAAGTTAACATGGCTGCTTCAGCTGTTGCACCTCGATTGGGGTCATCAAACACCTGCCCCATGGCTGAAATGAAAGCATCAAGATGATCCAAACATTCATCCTCAGTCTCAATCAGAGGGTTTGCCCACATCAAAGCCTTGTTGGTAAGTAACATAATTATAGTAAGCACTTTAGATCGTTCAGTGGGAAATTGTGAAGCATGTGCAGAAAAAAACAGATTGCATTGGTTAATAAATCCCCTGAATTTTTCACGTTCACCGCCAAAACGAAAAGGGGGCAACTTGGGAATCCCAGAACTTGGGGCTACGGCAGGAGCCTGGACTCGCTCCTCTAGAACCTCAATCCTGGCTCGCAAATCCTGGGCAGTCTGTCCAAACACTTGCAAATTGTGATTAGTGAGGTCCTGTAGGTTTGTAAAACGGGTTTTTATAGTCTGTAAATCTGCAAGGATATTATCAGTCACTCCGCAAAGTTCCTTTATGCGGGCCTCCATTTTCCAGATCTTTTAAGACAGGAGTACTGGAAGGAGAGGAGAAAAGAAAAAAAAAAACAATAGTGTTTACCTGTGGTAACACTGCAAAGAGAAAAAAAAATTAAGGGAACTGCTCACCTGGAATGGTTGTGAGAAGTCACAACCACTATCATCACAGAAAGTTCAACCGGACATCTGATATCCACAGTTACAGCAGACACAAAAGAGGGAAGAGAAAAAAAAAACAATAGTGTTTACCCGTGGTAACACTGCAGAAAAAAAAAAACTTAAGGGAATTGCTCACCTGGAATGGTTGTGAGAAGTCACAACCACTGTCATCACAGAAAGTACAACTGGACGTCTGATATCCACAGTTACAGCAGACACAGCCTTCCCAGACCCAGCAGACACTAACGGTTTGGCTTCTGAATCTTGTAATGTATGTAGTACAGTTCATATAGCGTCTTGTGCTTGGGTGCGATGAAAATACATGAGACACAGGTTTGATATAGAAGGTCTTGTATTACTTCATACAAGTGGCAAAAATAGTCACACAGTTTGCAGATACAGAAGCAGGAGACACAGCAGGCCAGAGTAACTTAAGCTCAGCAATCACTCTCCACAACAGGTTCAGGATCTTCTTCTCTGTTACCGTAAGTCCATGCAAACGTGGATCTTTCAAAGAGCAGGGTTCCAGAGTCCACAAGTGTTCAGAGTTCCTCAGTAGGAATAGCTGGAGTACATAGTCCAAGGCTTCCAGGAGTCAGGTCACAGGTTCACTGCAGGCTAGATTCAGAAGCACTGATTGCTCAGCTGTGGCTGCTTAAGAAGCAAGAGGGAGAGAATCAGGGCGGGAACATGAAAGCTGAAAACTCCATATTGACTGAGGGCAAGATAGCTGCAGCAAGACAGAAAGCAAAATGGCTGACGGAAAAACTGAGTTTCAAGAACATATACAAAGAACCTTACACCAGGTCTTTTTGGATTGATGAGTTCACCAGTGCTTTCTTTCTTTCTCAGGATGTACCAAACTGTAGATTTTGCCACTCCTAATGTTGCAGCAATTTCTCGGAAGGGTTTTTTCTGTTTTTGCAGCTTAAGGATGGCTTGTTTCACCTGCATGGAGAGCTCCTTTGACCGCATGTTTCCTTCACAGCAAAACCTTCCAAATGCAAACACCACACCTCAAATCAACTCCAGCCCTTTTATCTGCTTAATTGAGAATGACATAACGAAGGGATTGCCCACACCTGTCCATGAAATAACCTTGGAGTCAATTGTTAAATTACTTTTTGGGCCCTTTAAAAACAGGGTGGCACATGTTAAGGAGCTGAAATTCCTAAACCCTTCATCCAATTTAATGTGGATACCCTCAAATGAAAGCTGAAAGTCTGAACTTCAACTGCATCTGAATTGTTTTGTTTAAAATTCATTGTGGTAATGTCTAGAATCAAAATTAAATAAATGTTGTCTCTGTCCAAATATATATGGACCTAACTGTATACATCAGCAAGAGTGAAAAAAGGCAATATTGTGCATATTGGATGTGGGCTATGCTGCCACATATGGCACAATATGCGTGCTTGGCAAACCAAATCATAGAATTGTGTTAGTTGTGACATTGTTATTGCTTTTTTATTAATTGGATGGATTGAAGAAATTGGAGCGCTCTCTCAAAAATCAATCACTGAATTAAAACCACTACCTGCTAGTGGGTGGCTGCACATGTTGCTACAAATAAATTAAAAGCATATGGTCAATTGGTCACAGCTTTTGTCATTTTCATGGTGCAATAAGCTAATGTTCATAAGGGGCAGGTGACAATGAGCACTGCCTAGACACTAGGAAAAAGTTACTATTTAGATAAAAATCTAACAAGACATAATCAGTTAAAGGGCACGTCTGGTTGCAACAGAAGCACTTAATTTTTGACCACGTCACGGAAGTAGAGACTTTGTCACTGGAGTAAATTTACCTAAAGTCCTATGTAAGACCACATATGGAATACTTACCAAACATTTCAGCTTATGATACATGATACTCTAAAGAAAATTATTATGATGGTACATTTAGTACACTATAAAACTTAAATATTTCATAGACTTTTTTGTATAGGCTTTGACACCGATTCATCAAGACTGGCAATGTTCTCACCGATGGTGAGATGGCGTCATTAAGAGGCGCATGCATGAATTAGACAAACTGTGCCGTCATGTGCATTGTCCCGACTCAACTTCTCTTAATTTTGCGGAGATCGTAGAAACTGGTGTGAAAATGCCAAATGTTGTAAAATTTTGGTGCAAAGCCAAATTTTGTAATCTTTCAAAGCAATTTGCGCCAGAATTCTGGTAAAATTGCTTTGATGAATCTTTGCCTTTCACTCTCTGTAGTACAAATTACCAATTTGGGACTTTGATATTTGTCACAATCTGTTAGTTGATATGTAAAGTTAGCTTGGGTGACTCGGTGGTTAGCACTGTAGACTTGCAGTACTTTACCAAGGACAACACCTGCCAGGAGTTTGAATGTTTTGTTCTACCCGTGTTTGTGTGGGTTTCCTCCGGGTACTCCGGTTTCCTCCCACACTCCAAAGTGTACTGATAGGGAATTTAGATTGTGAGCCCCAATGGGGTCAGTGATGATAATGTCTGTAAAGCGTTGCGGCTATTAATGGAGATGTGAACATTAATGAATAAATAAAACCTCTTTCCTCATACTGTATACCTTTATTTCAAGTCTTAATTCTTCTTCAGAACAATGGACAGTGCATTAAGAATTCAGCACCAGGGACAGAGCATTGAAAATTCAGCACCAGGGACAGAGCATTGAGAATTCAGCACCAGAGACAGAGCATGGAGAATTCAGTACCAGGGACAGAGCATTGAGAATTCAGCACCAGAGACAGAGCATGGAGAATTCAGTACCAGGGACAGAGCATTGAGAATTCAGCACCAGAGACAGAGCATGGAAAATTCAGCACCAGGGACAGAGCATTGAGAATTCAGCACCAGAGACAGAGCATTGAGAATTCAGCACCAGGGACAGAGCATGGAGAATTCAGCACCAGGGACAGAGAATGGAGAATTCAGCACCAGGGACAGAGCATTGAGAATTCAGCACCAGAGACAGAGCATTGAGAATTCAGCACCAGGGACAGAGCATTGAAAATTCATCACCAGGGACAGAGCATTGAGAATTCAGCACCAGGGACAGAGCATTGAGAATTCAGCACCAGAGACAGAGCATTGAGAATTCAGCACCAGGGACAGAGCATTGAAAATTCAGCACCAGGGACAGAGCATTGAGAATTCAGCACCAGAGACAGAGCATGGAGAATTCAGCACCAGGGACAGAGCATTGAGAATTCAGCACCAGAGACAGAGCATTGAGAATTCAGCACCAGGGACAGAGCATTGAAAATTCAGCACCAGGGACAGAGCATTGAGAATTCAGCACCAGAGACAGAGCATGGAGAATTCAGTACCAGGGACAGAGAATTGAGAATTCAGCACCAGAGACAGAGCATGGAAAATTCAGCACCAGGGACAGAGCATTGAGAATTCAGCACCAGGGACAGAGCATTGAGAATTCAGCACCAGGGACAGAGCATTGAGAATTCAGCACCAGGGACAGAGCATGGAGAATTCAGCACCAGGGACAGAGAATGGAGAATTCAGTACCAGGGACAGAGCATTGAGAATTCAGCACCAGAGACAGAGCATGGAAAATTCAGCACCAGGGACAGAGCATTGAGAATTCAGCACCAGGGACAGAGCATTGAGAATTCAGCACCAGGGACAGAGCATTGAGAATTCAGCACCAGGGACAGAGCATTGAGAATTCAGCACCAGAGACAGAGCATGGAAAATTCAGCACCAGGGACAGAGCATTGAGAATTCAGCACCAGGGACAGAGCATTGAGAATTCAGCACCAGAGACAGAGCATGGAAAATTCAGCACCAGGGACAGAGCATGGAGAATTCAGTACCAGGGACAGAGCATTGAGAATTCAGCACCAGAGACAGAGCATGGAAAATTCAGCACCAGGGACAGAGCATTGAGAATTCAGCACCAGGGACAGAGCATTGAGAATTCAGCACCAGGGACAGAGCATTGAGAATTCAGCACCAGGGACAGAGCATGGAGAATTCAGCACCAGGGACAGAGCATGGAGAATTCAGCACCAGGGACAGAGCATGGAGAATTCAGCACCAGAGACAGAGCATTGAGAATTCAGCACCAAGGACAGAGCATTGAGAATTCACGCAGCATTTCTGCTTTCTAGTATGCAAATTGCCTCTTCAAACAAAGAGGACTTGTACTCTATAGCGCCACCTATTGGAAGTAGCGATCCTACAAGTCACAATCAACCCTTTAACGAGTCTTGTAATATGACTTAGGATAAAAGCCAAATCAGAATCTCCATTTGCAGACACAGTGTTTCGGACTGTTGGTCCTCGTCAGTGCAAAGTAGGAGAGATCTGATTTGGCTAGTAGTAATCCGACATAAACAATCACACACACAAAACATTGTGTAATATGTTCATATGTGCATTTTTATAAAATGATTTACAGTTTAGTGCCATCAGAGTCTTGCTACTTATATAAGAGCACACTTATTCTTTCTCAGTGGTTAGCACTGTTGCTTTGCAGCGCTGGGGTCCTGGGTTCAAATCCCACCAAGGACATCTGTAAGGAGTTTGTGTATTCTCCCTTGTGTGTGTGGGTTTCCTCCAGGTTCTCCAGTTTTCTCCCACATTCCAAAGACATTGTAATGTATGTAGTACAGTTCATATAGCGTCTTGTGCTTGGGTGCGATGAAAACACAGGAGTCACAGGTTTGATATAGAAAAGTCCTGTATTACTTCATACAAGTTGGCAGAAATAGTCACACAGTTTGCAGACACAGAAACAGGAGACACAGCAGGCCAGAGTAATCCAAGCTCAGCAATCACTCTCCAATACAGATTCAGGATCTTCTTCTCTGTTACCGTAAGTCCATGCAAACGTGGGTCTTTCAAAGAGCAGGGTTCAGAGTCCACAAGTGCTTCAGAGTTCCTCAGTAGGAATAGCTGGAGTACAAGGTCCAAGGCTTACAGGAGTCAAGTCACAGGTTCACTGCAGGCTAGTTTCTGAAGCACTGATTGCTCAGCTGTGGCTGCTTAAGAAGCAAAGGAGAGAATCAGGGCGGGAACATGCAAGCTGGAAACTCCATTTTGACTGAGGGCAAGATAGCTGCAGCAAGACAGAAAGTAAAATGGCTGACGAACAAACTGAGTTTCAGGAATATATACATAGAACCTTACAGACATACAGATAGGGAGTCTAGATTGTGAGCCCCAATGGGGACAGTGATAATAATGTATACAAAGCGCTGCGGAATATGATGGCGCTATTTAAGTGAAGCATAATAAATAATAAATACATTATGCACTGCTTTTCTATAGCTAGAGCAGGAGCTTGTACTTCACTGCACTTATTCGATATGTACCTCTGCACAGATAATTGCATCCATACTGATTTTGGAGATATACGGCTGTAATTTCTGGTGACCCAGCCAATGCAATTTGAGTATTTAAAAAAATATACAAGTATAGTACAAAAAAAACCTTACCATATGTGACACTCATAACGAAAGCTAGCAATGTAGAATCCTTCCTATAATTTGCAATTATCTTAATGGATGTTACTGTTTTAGAAAAAAAAATATAGCCACATGGCACAGAAAGCATTGAAATAAAATCTAATGGCTCCTGTATAAAAACTGTCATATTATCATTGTTGTACATAGCTAACATGATCGCAACAGTTCTGTGACCATGCCTGAATTAGATACTAACGCATGAACTGTGTCCTGGTGGTCCATCATTGACAGTGAGGGTGATCAATGAGTGGAACAGGCTGCCACGAGAGGTGGTGAGTTCTCCTTCAATGGAAGTCTTCACACAGAGGCTGAACAGACATCTGTCTGAGATGGTTTAATGAAGCCTGCATTGAGCAGGGGGTTGGACATGATGACCCTGTAGGTCCCTTCTAACTCTAACATTCTATGATTCTATCAATAGCAATTTTTTTTACATTAGCTCTCGTAAAAATGCAGTAGTTAAAAGGGAGGTGTATAAACACTTTGGGCATTCACAACTTTTTAAGATTGCTTTTTGGCCCAGGCATCAATGTAGATTGGCACAGTTGACTCAGTAAAACTTTATTTATTCTTTTAAACTCATAGTGACATGTCTGAACTTTTTCTAAGTGCCGAGACCACCACAATCACTAAAATGAAGGGACAGAAGCACTGTGCCCCCTTTGGATGTGTTCATCTCTCCTCTGTTCTGATTAGCTGATAGATTTTTCAACTAAGGAGGAGAGGAGAACTTGAGTGCCAGAGGCAACTTCAGGATAGCTATAAGGAATATAGAGTGCAGGTAGGGTCTTATCCGAGATAAAGAGAATATTTGTGAGAGATAATTAAAATTCACTCACCTATTATGGTTGTGTGAGACACAACTACTGTACTTAGCATTGACGGCTGCTGCAAGCTCGAAGCGATAATCAATTGTTAGGTGAAGAGAAAGGGGCATCATTCTGTGCTGCTCGCGTGTCAGAATTATGTACCAGAGGAGTCCAAGTAGATGTAATGGAAAAATAGACTTTAATTCTATGTGTTTCGTGGTCACGCAACTTCAGGGACACAATTCTCTGTTTTAGCCGACAAATATTTCTGGCATTTTCCCAAAATGTGACATGTCAAAAATGTTATACAAATGCAAGTAAATCAAGGTCTACTTGCCCTCTTTCCCACCCACAAAAAATTAAAATTGCATTTGTTACATGTATCAGTCTAATATTTCCAGGAACCGCCTCCATTCTCATGCTTTTTTACGTACCATCCATACATTTTCAGTAGGTGGTCTCTCCTCATCAGTATTCTTCCAGTACTAGTGTTGAGGTAGGATCTAAGTGACCCTTCACGGTTGACCAAGTGATTTCCAAATTAATTCACAAGATGTTGCTAGCAACAGAAATAACCAGACGGAGACGTGTTTCTGTCTGGGAGAATCGAGACAGATTCCTACCCCATGTATTATATCATCATCTTATATAGTATTTAGTAGGTTTGTACTTCAACCAATAGTATAAACCACACCTACAACATTTAACCTATGAAAATACAGGAAGACTGGAAACTACATATATGGTCATATCCACGTGACCATAGAAGGGAATAATAGCGTACTTATTCATCAGAGTACACTTCAAGGTCTTATATCTTGTCCAAACTGGAGCAGTCTGGTTTTATTACAGCCCATAACCTTTACTCTACTTAAAATACAGAAAAACAATTTGGCTTTATAACGGCCAGGAACTATAGCCTTGTTAAGTAACAGAATTCATCTCATAAACCACAAGATGGAGTTACAAGCACAAAATGGAGCATTCAGTTTTGATCTTTCTTAATTTAGTCCTTCACATTAGAAGAGCTGGGACATCCTTTCTCTCACCTCCCAGCATACATTGCCCTTGACATTTTCAAATACCTTCTCTTCCGAGAACTGAAAATAGCCTTTTATACATTTTTATAGACAGGAGAGCCGGAGCAGAGAGTCAAAGACTCATCCCCACTTCCTGTAATCTGTCTCAGCCTCTCTGTTAGTAGATATGGATTACACTTGACAACAGGCAGTGGACAGGAAGTTAGACAGAAGGGGGACACCTTGCACACCTTGAAACATTTTGGAGTAATTTTTTTTAGGGGCTAGGTCATATGCCAGCTTCTTAAAATTATAATTAGAGTTTATTTTTTCTCTACAAAACTGGACTAATCTTGCCCATGGGCAGAATCCAGTGTTCTGGCTCAACAACAGGTAAAGGTGGGCAACTTTGTCACTGCCATTTTAGAGACCAAGTCTATGATATGTTGTAATTATAAGAAGCCATGATCGAAGCTGGAGCACCTTGCTGGGATTGACGTAATTAACCACTACACTCCAGATAAAACACATACATTTCTCCCTTTTTTCCAGGACAATTAGTAAAGTGTTGAGTCTTTGGTTTGAATGAATAATTCATTAATATTCTTTGTTAATGATTTATGTGCCATATGCCAGGAGTGCAAAATGTATGGGTTACCATCAGTCACCTTCAGACAAAGGATACATGTGAATGGAAGTACAGTATGAAAAGAGAGGTTTTATTATCATAATTATCATTATTATTAACCCCCTCCTTTCCATCCTGATGTGCGTTTGTTTGCAGTCATAAACGTGTTGGTCGCAAATGTGAGAACATACCAGTAGTGTTCATGCAATTATTCAACAAGTGATAGATAATGGACTTGGGAGATCTGAAATGATTGCAGACAAAATACATCAGCGATGCTCATCCATTAGAGCTTATTACTTTAATGCCAAACAATTTAGATTAACAGGAAAATGGCTTCATGCAGCCTTAAAATAACGTAATGGCGCAATTTGCAGCTTTGGAAGATTCACAAAGTTTCTGCCTTTTTAAATGATGCATCACTTCATCATACAGTGTATTTATTTTGTAACATGTTGGTATTATTATTGTTTTTGTTTATTATTATTATTATTATTATTATGTCTAATTATCATTATTATTATTACTAATTATAGTGAACTACAATTATTATCTTTCATTGTCCTACGTTGGACACTTATTACTTATTTTATCATTTTAAAGGTGACAGAATTGAAAACGGAGGATATCTCATGGAAAATAATTTAAAAAAAATGTGAATAAAAGAAGATAAGTAATTGGAGTGGTATAGAGGAGACCGTGGGAATATGTAGTGGTGGTGTGATGTAAATTTACAGAGGTGTGAAGATTATTTAAAAAAATTGAGATGGATAAAAAAATATTTACCTTTAAGAAAAATTGTTTGGTCCTCCGAATATTGGGAAACCCAACTGTCTGACAAAGGTGTTGTTTGAAATTAGTGCATCCTGGAGCCATTTGTAGCTCTAAGATGGATCTTAAAAAATCTCAGTATTAGTGTGCAGAGCAACAGACGTTAGATTTTCCTCTATGTTTGATCAGGGCTGGAGGATCTCTTGAAGGCATAATGAAATGAATGATCTGATCTAGCCACAGGTCCAAGGTTGGTCAAAGCAGATACCCACTTTCCTGAATGGATTCATTTTAGGACTCATATCTTGGTGATTAAACATTGGTTGGGTTGCCTTAGAGGCTTTAAACATCGTTGATTGGTAAAAAAAATGTTTTTACATATGTTGCTGTTTACCTTTACTTAATAAAATTTCTATAAGTTTAATTCATTCATTTTCAGACATCCTGATAGGCAGTTTGTGACCTGATCCTAGTTTAAAGCGAACCTGTCAGCGGAATTTTGCTAAGTAAACTACAGGCATTGTCATGTTCCCACTGTTAAGTTGATTAAAATGATACCTGGGCTGAAGAAATCCGTCTTGTAGTTTAGTGTCAGAATTGTTGAGTTAATGATATGTCCGTGCTCCAGGGCAGGACTGTAGGCAGAGTCTTACCTTCCTGCTCTAAGCCACAGAAACCAAGGAAAGATCTGCCCACAGGCAAACAGTCTGTCTCTCTCTGTCTCTATGATGACTAACATGTTTGTGCTTTGGGGCGGCCTGTGGGTGGATCTTTCCTTGGTTTCACTGGCCTAGAGCAGGAAGATAAGACTCTGCCTACAGTCCCGCCCCGGAGCATGGGCATACCATTAACTGTGAAAACTTCTAACACTGATTACACAAGAACTGCAAGATAGATTTCTTCACCCTTGGTATCATTTTAATCAGTTTAACAGTGGCAACATGACAATGCCTGTAGTTTACTTAGCAAAATTCTGCTGACAGATTCGCTTTATGATTGTTTTTCATCTGAGCATATCTGCCGGTAATATAGGCTGGATTTGAGGTGCAGGGTTCCGCTGTTTTCATTAGTTAATATATAAGCACAGCTTCTATCCTGCACTTATTTCTTCCTCCTGTGCTCTCCTCATTTCATATAGTCTACAGAATGTTTTACCCAATGACTGCAGTTCATCACGTTTACTTAATTTTGGTGATCAGTTCCTGGATGGTTAAAACACTGGAAACCAAGTTCCAGACTGGATTAGACTTTGCTGCCATCTAATCACTGAACAATGTTGAACAATGGTAATTTATGATCAGAGCATACTTTGGGGCTCAGTTATTCACTGTCTATCATCAACGTAGAATACGATAAGGGTCTACACTGAGCATTATCTGGAGGACTGTGAACCACACTATACTTACACTATAGGGGAAAAATGGTAGAGACTCTCATCTTGTATTGAATAGGTTCAGTCCTCATGGGTCTGTTTAACATAATGATCAGTGAGATATAGAAGTAAAATATATGACTCTAGAAGCATCAGTAAATCGGAAAATCTGGATCTGGGATAAGTGACGTCATTATTTTCTATTTTTCTGTCTAGTGTATATATTCAAACTGGATTGTTTGGTTTAAAAAGCAAAAAAACAACAAATAGTTAAAACAGAAGCAAAAGGTATAACACAAATGAAAAACTCTCCAATTCCTTGCTGATTGCACTCAGATGCTCCATCCATCCCCCACTAATGACACCGAGGTCTTCATATGCAAGCTGCCATCACTGCACTTTTCAGTGGTTGCAGTAAGCATGTGTCTTAGTCCAGCTTCCCACATCTGACATTCATGGTCAATAGGGACCCTGGTGTCAGGGCCAAACAAAGGTCTCCTGAACCCAAACTCAACAGCCTCATAAATGCCTATGAGGTTGTTGAGATCCAGACAAGACACCCATGGCCGGACCAAACATTGCATTCCATAAACAGAGTGCGAATGTCGGATGTGTGAAACCTTCTTAATTATGCCGTCATGTAGTGCCAAGGGGCACGTGACTACTGAGGTCGCTAATTGGCTACAACAGTCACATGTTGGCAGTTGCAATGAAAAACAGGGAGGATCAGTGGAGAATTAAAGAGGTGAATAATTTTTTTTTAAAACATTTCTACAATTGTTTCTTACTGGACAGCCCCTTTAATGCCAAATAATAATGTTTTATGAATTTTCTTTGCATCTGCCAAATGTTCCACATAACCATTGCTTTGGCTTTGTCGGATAATCCTATTGTTGTCTTCTATCATATTCCTTCTGTCAATTTTATTTATGCATGACAACAACCCATTCATTGGATTATCATTGTAGAAGAGCTGACTTTGTCAATTCCCTTTTTCTTTTGTCCAAGGTAATAACTCGTTGCGTGAGGCTTCATGCACGCAGACAAGTTCAGCCAAAGTTCTATAGCGCACTACTGTAGTAGACTTTACCTCCCAAGTGTCAGTCCTACATTCTGGCCCAAATTCCTCTGTCCCATTTTGCTCATTAAGTGTCCTTCATTTGATTTAATAAAAAGTGTCTAGATTGTAACTATGTGTTAAACCCCAACTTGATTTTTTTTTATTTAAAGCAAATTTCATGTTGAAAAATGTTGTGTGCTAGGACACATATGAAAAAATATTCACTGAAGCATAAAAATGAGATCTTGTACTCGAGAAATTGACAATTTGCATCTCTGACCATCATAAAGTAGAGACATACTACTTAGCTCTAGGCATGTAAGCGACTGATTTCATAGTGATATCACACAGAACAAGTCAAGTCTAAAATATCATATATGTGGTACTCCATAATAATTAGAAATCAAATAAATGTATATAAACAATAAATATTTTATTGAGATACATAAAGTAACAATAAAAATAAAAATTAAAAATTAATAATTAAAATCAAGGAGCAATGACAGCAAGGGGAGCTCGATGAGAGACACAGAATAATGAAGATAAGAAGACAATAGAGGGTTGGCAACTGGAAGGCAGAATACAACCAAGGAATTATGATAACAGGTATGTATATATATATACAGTACAGACCAAAAGTTTGGACACACCTTCTCATTCAATGACTTTTCTGTATTTTCATGACTATGAAAATTGTAGAATCACACTGAAGGCATCAAAACTATGAATTAACACATGTGGAATTATACATTACACTTTACAAAAAAGTGTGAAACAACTGAAAATATGTCTTATATTCTAGGTTCTTCAAAGTAGCCACCTTTTTCTTTGATTACTGCTTTGCACGCAGAAAAGGTGAACGGATGGACTCTACATGCCTGGTTCCCACCGTGAAGCATGGAGGAGGAGGTGTGATGTTGTGGGGGTGCTTTGCTGGTGACACTGTTGGGGATTTATTCAAAATTGAAGGCATACTGAACCATCATAGCTACCACAGCATCTTGCAGCAGCATGCTATTTCATACGGTTTGCGTTTAGTTGGACCATCATTTATTTTTCAACAGGACAATGACCCCAAACACACCTCCAGGCTGTGTAAGGGCTATTTGACCAAGAAGGAGAGTGTTGGGGTGCTATGCCAGATGACCTGGCCTCCACAGTCACCAGACCTGAACCCAATCGAGATGGTTTGGGGTGAGCTGGACCGCTCACCGCTTCAATTTTGAATAAATCCCCAACAGTGTCACCAGCAAAGCACCCCCACATCTTTGGAACCGTATTGTGGATTTGAATAAAACAAAAAGAATCTTTGGGGGAGCAGGGTTGTCAACTTGTTCAGAAATTCATGGATAGTCCATAAAAGTATGGCATTTTTTCTCCTTTGTGTAAATAAAATTTGATTTGTTTGTGATTTTTCGGGAAACTAGAGAAGCTTGTTCAAATTTGTTTTATTACTCTAATTATCATCATTTTAAAGTCCAGTGAATGCAGCTTATGTCTTCATATCAGAATTATGGGCTGTAAACATATCACTTAAAAATCTTAATGATTTTTTTATGGTTTTCCATAAAAAAAATGTTGGCTGTCTGTGATTTTTTTATAAGCGTTATAGATAAAATTAAAAATCAAGTTGGCAACACTGATGAGCAGCGGGGATGAGCAGGGGGTTGGACAAGATGAACCTGGAGGTCCTCTGGGGCAAGGCTTGAAAATGGAAACACCTTTTCCTAATTAATTTCTGCACTAAAAGGGCTACATTTTAGCTGCATGATTTACTGTAGCTTCCTGTATATTAGATCAATATCTGGAGCTGTTATAAAGTATGTACAAAACTACTGTACACTGCAGGTGGCAAGGAGTAATTTGAGATGCTCATCCGAAAGCATGCATCCAGCAAAAAGTGTTTACAAGCTGTGATACTTTCAAAATGGGGTGCTACCAGGTGCTAACCATGCAGGGTGCCCAAACGTTTGCATCTGCCTATTTTCCTTTTTATAATTTTTTTTTGTAATTTTTAAAATGTAAAAGAAGAAAATATGTATATTTTTTGCCTAAAATACAAAGGAAATGTGTCATCTTTAACCTTAGGCCTTTTAGAGATTAGTTCATCTTCAACTTGCTTAACTGTTCACAATTACAGTAATTTTGACCAGGGGTGCCCAAACTTTTACATGCCACTGTAAGTAAAAAAGGCATACACATGTATCTGGAAATTTTTTAGCAGTTATAGAGCCATAACATGGTCACCACTAGAGTTGAGCGATACTTTCCGATATCCCTAAGTATCGGAATCGGAATGGTATCGCCGATACCATTAAAATATCGGCGATACCCGATACCGATACCGGAAGTCCCATGTAAGTCTATGGGAACAAAATATCGGAACTAAAAAAACCCCATTCTTTACTTGTAAACACTAAATATACACACATAGAATACATATATATATATATATATATATATATATATATATATATACATGTCATTGTGACATATATATATACATATATGTATAGTTTATACATTTCTACATAGTAAAATATCCTCTGATTCAATTGCCGGGTAAAGCCGGCTTCAGTGAAAAGACAGAAGCACCCGACATGAAATGACACTTGGTGTACATAGGGTTAACCATGTCTTTTCATGTCGTTTGCTATCTGATTTGCACAAACAATTAAATCAGTCTATGTGTGCAAAATTTCACACCTGTAGGGGTTAATTAAAGGTGTAAATTCGTTGTAAAAAAAACGGACTTTTTTACTACGAATTTACACCTTTAATTAACCCCTACAGGTGTGAAATTTTGCACACAGACTGATTTAATTGTTTGTGCAAATCAGATAGCAAAGGACATGGTTAACCCTATGTACACCAAATGTCATTTCATGTCGGGTTCTGCATTTTCATAAAAGCCGGCAATTGAATTAGCGGCTATTATACTATGTAGAAGTGTATGAACTATAAAAATATATATATATATATATGTGTCACAAACTCAATGACATGTATATATATATATGAGGTGTAAAATTGCTGAAAAAAAATGCGTGGGCTCCCGCCCTATTTTCGCAACCAGACAGACAAAGCCAGTGAGTGGGGGCAGATAATAATATCCCAGAGAGGAACCATTATTTTTGGCCCCCCCCGGCTACTAACATCTGCCCCCAGACACCCCAGAAAGGGCAAATCTCTAATTAGATTTGCCCTTTCTGGCACTTTGCCCGTCTATTCCCATTGCCCTGTAGCGGTGGCGAATGGGTTAATAAGGGGTTAAAATGACCTTGCAATTGAAAGGTCACTTTAAGCCAGGTTAATAATTGAGAGCTGTCAATTAGACAACTATCAATTATTAATCCTATTGTTTGAAAGAAAAATCAAACACACACACTTTAATAAAAAAGAAGTTTAATGAAATAATCACACAGTTTTTGACCATATTTTATTTACCTGCTAAAACCATTTCCTGTAATAAAAATAAAATAATAAAGCAAAATTATTCTTACCAATCCGATGCACAGTCAGGTCCCACGGTGTAATCCTTCAGAAAGGGTTAATGTTTACTGCAGGGACCGCAGCTAATGCTGCAGCCTCACAGTAAACCCCCAAATGAATGAGTTCCTCTCCTGGCTGACAGGAGAGGAAGTGGAAAGCTTAATTGATTGCTTTCCACTTTCACTTCAGGTCAGCCAGGGACACCATCAGTGACGTCAGAGGGAACTGATTAACAAAAATAGGGGTTCCCTTCGAAAAAAAAATGGCGTGGGGTCCCCCCTATTTTTGTTAACCAGCCAGATGAAGCAGACCGCTGAGGCCTGGATTTTCAGGCTGTTAAGGAGCCAAGATCCATGGACCTTGCCAGCCTGATAATACCAGGCCACAGCAGTCTGCATATCTTGGCTGATTAACAAAAATAGGGATCCCCTCGAAAAAAATTAGCATGGGGTCCCCCGTATTTTTGTTAACCAGCCAGATGAAGCAGACCGCTGAGGCCTGGTTTTTCAGGCTGGTAAGGATCCAATATCCATGGACCTTGCAAGCCTGATAATACCAGGCCACAGCAGTCTGCTTAGCTTGGCTGGTTAACAAAAATAGGGGATCCCCTCGAAAAAAAAACGGCGTAGGGGTCCCCCTATTTTTGTTAACCAGCCAAGTAAAATGCAGACTGCTGCGGCCTGGTATTAAAAGACTGTCAAAGCCCATGGATTTTGGCCCTCAACAGCCTGATAATACCAGGCTACAGCAGCCCCACATTTGGCGCATCAAAAGATGTGCCAATTGTGGCACTTTACCCGGCTCTTCCCACTGCCCTGTAGCGGTGGCAAGCGGGGTAATAAGGGGTTATTGTCACCGTTGATTGCACGGTGACAATAAGCCCGGTTAATAATGGAGAGGCGTCAATAAGACACCGATCCATTATTAATCCCAAAGTTATTAAATGTTTAAAAAAAAGACACAGCAAGAAAAAAGTCTTTTAATGAAATAAAAGAGACAACACAGTTTTCATTTTTTTTATTACTCTCTCATTCCTGCGACGCCATCGATCTCCTGTAAAAAAATAAAAAAAACAAACCAACAGTATACCACCTGTCCGACGCAGTCCATAGTAACGATTGTCCCACGACGATCCAGCTCTGCTACATCGCAATGACAGGCAGAGCCTGTCATCCCGGCGCAGCACAGCTGCTTACCAGCTTCCCCGGCGGTGACGTCATCGGACTGCTTTACGGCCGCGATTACCCAGCAGTCACTGCAGTTATCGCGAGATACTGCATGTGACCGCCGGGGAGAAGAGGATGGCGGCCATTAAGCAGCCCGGGATGTGACCGCCGGAGATCTTCTGCCGGGTAAGTGCCGCTGACTCCTGACAGACCCGACCGACGGACACTGACAGTGACAGTGACAATTCCGATTCCGGTATCCGATATGACGAAAATATCGGAACTCGGGATCGGAATTCCGATACAGCCAATATCGGCCGATACCCGATACTTGCAGTATCGTATCGCTCAACACTAGTCACCACGGCTTGCTTCCAGTCATCGAGTGTGAAGGGAGAGGGTACAGTCAATGCTCATTAGATAGTAATCAATCTCCGACACTTTGATTGACAGCCTGCTCCGCACACACACACATATGACAGAGCAAGTTGTTAATAAAAAGCCTGAATGTGATACACACGCACAGTTGAGTGAGCGATGACTGCGACAGCTCCCTGCAATGACACGATAACTAGAAGCCAGCGGCCGCAGGGAGGATATGCGTTCCTTTTCTCCCTGTAGCCGTGCTTAGAGTAAGGCAGGCATTACTTTAATGATATTTACCTGCAGATTAACCCTTTATCTGCATGTAAATAGTATTTCCTGACATGATAGATTCCCCTTTAAAAAATTTAAAACAAGTTCTACTGTCTCTTTCCTAATGGCAAACTTGATTGAAATTCGTGGAAGGCTTAAAACATGTAGTTGCAATACTTGCTCTCAGAGCTGCAGACTGTCATGCTTTCTTTCCTTGTTTCTGGTACTTTTCCATAATTTCACAACACGGATAGGTGACTATGTGGTACGCTACAATTGTCTATCTTCATCAGATGTGAATGGATCGGCATGGTACATCATGTGCAACCTGCTGCTCCATTCAACTCCTCATTCTTGCAATTTTGGAAGTTTATGCAATTGGGTTCACACTGATCTCTCAGTTATCCCGAATATGGTGGATCATTGATAACTTGCTTAGACCAAAAAAAAAAATCTTTAGTAGACATAGTGATAGGTGAGAATATAAGGGAGTAAAGAAAAGGATAAATATGTGTAAAGATTAGCTCACCGCTAGTCTGTTGAGCACTCCCAGGTTGCACAGAAATCTGTCTGGTTCCGCAGATTTTTCAATCCCAAATATAAAAAATGTCTGATCCCATAAAATTTAATGCTTCTGCCATCATGGATAAAATAAGGTATCAAAAAAAACAGAATCCCATGAACTGGCCTACAAGTTTCAGTAGGTTATGCCTTATTCATGGCTGACAGTGATTTTTTTGATTCTTTCTTTATTTTAACCATGATGAAATAAATTATAAGTCTAATGGGATTATTTCTGCATTGCTGGATTTTTTCTGTGTTTTGGATTAAAGAGAAGGAAAGTATTTGACTAATTAGAGAGTAATCTTTGTAGCTCTGATAATCCTCAGGCGCCCATAATTAATTTTAGTTTCCATATAACAGCTGCAACTAGTGGACTGCAACTGGTTTTACCAATCTGAACTCACTTCACAATCAAGCCATATGGTACTCACATCAATTATGCTTCTGTGACAACAGGGTTCTCGAATCATAGGTTTACCTATAGGTAGCCAATGGCCATGTGCTTCAAGTGCTGGAGGACAGGGGGCACCAACAAGTTACTCTGACTTTTGCTAATTTTATATTTGTATATGAGGCGAAGGCAGCAACTCGAATCATTGCCCAAGATGATGTAAAGTTTAGCTATAATACAGCCATATAATAAACTTAGCTATAATATAACCCTGATGAAGGAAAGTTTAGCTATAATACAGCCATATAACAACTTTCATTATCATACAGCCCCAGAAGAAGGAAGGTTTTGCTATAATACATCTGTTGTGAATGTGTTGGAGACGACTTTGTAGCTGAGGCTCCTCCGGTGGTTGCTGAGGGTATTGAACCAATTAAGGAATGGGTGTCAGGTGGGGCTGACTGGCCTGATATAAGTGAGCTGATCTCCCATGATCCTCTCCGGTAATCAATTGTTGCTTCCAGGTCTTTGTTGGAATTTCAGCTTGCTTTCCTGCTATCATTCAGATAAGAGACTTTCTGTTTTTTTTTCTGT
Organism: Oophaga sylvatica; assembly: GCA_033576555.1. Lineage (NCBI taxonomy): Eukaryota > Metazoa > Chordata > Amphibia > Anura > Dendrobatidae > Oophaga > Oophaga sylvatica. The sequence continues at coordinate 99,349,340 of JARQOD010000009.1, read as the reverse complement.
GGTTGGATTTTCCTTGCTTTTTGCAGTCTTGCCTTGGACTTCAGCCGGGTCCCCTTTGGGGGCTTGCGCTGCCCTCTGTTCTCATTTTGTATTTGCACTTGTTCTCTGTTCCATTGATATTTTTTATTGCTGGGTAGCTGTGTGTTACACCAGAGATCTGATATAGGTGGTCGAGATCGTGTGGTCTCAGGTTTTTTGTAATCAGAAGTGCTGGTATTTTTATTAGGGTTTTTCTGGGTTGCAGACAGAATTTCTCTCCTGTACTTTACTTTCTAGACAGATTTGGGCCCCAACATTTGCTCATTCTATTTTCTGTCTGTGTTCGTGTTTTCCTTTTGTCTTACCGCCATTACATGTTTGGGGGCTTCCTGTTTCTTTGGGGGCTTTACTCCGGGGCAGTTATCTTTCCTCTTTCTATCTTCAGGTGTAGCTAACTCTCCGGCTGTGCCGAGGCATCTATGATCACTGTAGGTACGTTCCACTGCTACTTCTAGTTGTGCGGTTAGTTTAGAGATCTGCAACCCATTAGGTTCCAGCCTCTCTGGTGTCTTGCTGCTTTGGCGGTATTTTGTTCCTGTCCTCCTCAGCTACCAAATCATAACATACATCCATGTACCTACTTTCACTATAATACAGCCCCAGATGAAGAAAGGTTTAGCTATAATACATCCATATACCGACTTTCACTATAATACAGCCCCAGATGAAGGAAGGTTTAGCTGTAATGTAGCCATATAATTACTTTAGCAATAAGACAGCCTCAGATGAAGGAACATTTTCCTATAATATAGCCATGTAACAATTTTAGCTATAATACAGCCAAGTTGGAGTAAAGTTTATCTATAATACAGTCATATAATGACTTTAGCTATAATGTAGTCCAGATGAAGGAACGCTTAGCTATAATACAGCCATATAACTATTTTAGCTATAATACAGCCTCAGATGAAGGAAAGTTTAGCTATGATACAACCATATAATGACTTTAGCTATAATATAGCCCAAATGAGGGATCGTTTAGCTATAACATAGCCATACAATAACTTTAGCTATAATGCAGCCCCAGATAAAGGAAAGTATAGATAAAATACAGCCAATATCACAACTTTAGCCATAATACAGCCCAGATGAAGGAAAGTTTAGCTATAATACAGTCATAAAACAACTATATAATTGTAGGATACTTTTACGCAAGCATAAATATTATTTTGATCTTTTCTTTTTTATTATTAAGAAGAATTTGGTTGATCAGATATGGGTACAAATGTTGCACTCTAAAGAGCGAGATGTAACATCTGATACAGAGCCAAGAAAATAATTAGCATGTTCACAGCCTGGACTCGAGCCGTTAAAATGAAATAATATGACAAGCCGTCCCATTATTAGCACATGCTCATGAGACAGCAGTTTATGCCAGGAATTTTGTAGCTTTAGCCAATTTTCAATGTCCCCAATGGGGAGTGAAAGAGTTAATTTTGGAGATTTAATGAATACCAAATGTTATTCTGGGACCAAACTCCTGTTGCTACAGCTGGGTACGTTTCTTTTCTAAGCCGGTGGTTCACTGTAATATGAAGCGTCTAATAAAATCATGGTTGTTGTTGACTTGTGATTGGAGTGTACTGTATTGCTAAGATAATTTATTGCTGTAGAATTCCTGGCTTGTCAAATCGGTCTGGATTATTAAGGATCTTCAATCATATTGTTAGCCACTGACCAATGAGAAAATGAATCCCAACTCAAAAAATGTGGCCCTTTTTATACCACAAGGTGATAAAAGGTCCCTGGTCTACTGTGACAGACTATCCTTTCAAAATTGCATTGGCTTTAATGATGTATGACATATTTTAGAGATCACATACAACAGTATCGTCCTGCAAGTCAACTAGAAAAATATAGGCGACTAAAGTACCAGTTGCCTTACACGCTATGGGCAAACCTACCAAAAATCAAATATCAATCATTGGATAGTTTGAGCCCCACCTAGTTCTAACCAAGAGGATCTCAAAACCTCAAATGTCCATTTTTATGATTTGCTAGATAGGTAGAAACCATGACTCTTGGTAATAGAGATGAGCAAGTTTATTAACAGGATCCTGGTCCAGCAGTTACGTCAGTAGTCCATGGTCACTGGACAGGAGCCATGTGACCCGCCTCCTACCTGCCACCATCCCTGGTGCCTCTTCTGATTTGTAGGCATGGCACGCGATGCCCATATGATGTTGCACCAGGCTATTTGAAAGACATGCCAGGTATTCCAGCAGGTATGAAGCAGTTTTCAGGGGCTAATGACATGGCCACTGGACCAGGATCCATCTTTAGTTAGTAATTATGTATGGATGCTAATATATCTTTAACAAAGAAACTTCTAGCACTGTTGGCATTAGGCAGAGGACATTCAGAAGCTTTTTTTTTACCAACATGATTTATTTTTTTAATAAAATGATACATTTTAAGTTATTAATTCTTAATAATCTTCACGTCGCGAAATGAAATATGATTGCATTATCTTGTTCAAGAAAGCATAATCAGTAATTAGATTTGTCATGTAACCTTCTGGACACCAAAAAGCAGCAACACAACTCAGCACTCCATCCTCATATGCAGGATGTAGCAATATAACTACCTAAAAGAGGTGACAAACCCCTTTTTGTGTGTCTGATAGGGTAGAAAGTCCTCAAATTATGCATATTACATAAATCGACTTCTTATCTCTCTGCAACTCTTAAAGAGTGTGTTCTGAATTTGGGAGTAAGAAGTCAGTGCCGTGCATAGTAATATATAGGGGGCAGTGAAATTGAGCATGTATATATGGGGCAAGGGTCACCTGCTATGATCTCATGTATAGAGGTGGATCAGTAAGCATTGCGCTGGAACATAAAGGATCGCTGTGGGATGTCTATATATGTTTGGGAGGGGGAGAGGTGGTCACTGGGGTGTTTTGTAGTACATGCTACATCTATGTGATGTGCAATATTTATATTTATCTTGCAGGAACGCAGTTGGTAAAATCATAGATAGAAGATATGTGTCACAGAGGTGGCTGACCTCGGTGATGTACAGTGGCATGTAAATGTTTGTGCATCGTTTGCCGAAATTACTGTTATTGTGAATAGTAAAGAAATTTGAAGGTGAAATGATCTCTAAAAGGCCTAAAGTTAAAATGACACATTTCCTTTGTATTTAAAGGGAATCTGTCACCCTAAATTGGCGGGATATTTAAATGATGGCAGTCAGGTCAGATGGGCGGTGTTTTGGGTACTTGCCTTAACATGTTGTTCGCCGCTGTCTCCATTATTTCTGGGAATTGTAGTCATTGCCCTCCATATAACACGCCTGCGCATTGCAATCTTGAATTGCGCACGCGCAGTATACTTTGCCCGCAGATTACAATACGCAGGCGTGTTATATGGAGGGCAACGACTACAATTCCCAGAAATAATGGAGACAGCGGCGAACAACATGTTAAGGCAAGTACCCAAAACACCGCCCATCTGACCTGACTGCCATCATTTAAATATCCCGCCAATTTAGGGTGACAGATTCCCTTTAAGTCAAAAAAAAAAAAAAATATATATATATAGTCATTTTTTACATTTTAAAAATGACAAAAAGGAAAAGTGGCCGTTAGGAAAAGCCAGATGATGCAAATTTTCCAGCTTTATTAAAATCCAGCCTCCTTTAACCTTGTGCCAAAAACAGCAGCCATGGGTTCTTCTAAGCAGCTGCCTAGCTCTCTGAAAATGAATATGTTGGAGGCTCACAAAGCAGAAGAAGGCTATAAAAAGACAACAAGACGTTTTCAAGTTGCCCTTTCCTCAGTTTGAAATGTAATGAAGAAATGGCAGTTACCAGGAACAGTGGAAGTCAAGATAAGTTCTGGAAGACTAAGCAAAATTCATGGATTGCTAGAGAGTCAAATCAGAACCCCCACTTGACTGCAAAAGACCTTCAGAAAGATTTAGCATACTTTGGAGTTGTGGTATATTGTTCTACTACTCAGAGACACCTGCACAAATATGGCCTTCATGGAAGAGTCATCAAAAGAAAACCTCTCCTGCTTTCTCACCATAGAATTCAGTCAGAAGTATAAAAAGAACATCTAAAAAAGCCTGATGCATTTTGGAAACAAGTCCTGTGGAACAAAGAGGTTAAAATAGAACTCTTTGGCCACAATGATCAAATATATGTGTGGAGAAAAAAGGGCACAGAATTTCAGGAAAAATACTTTTCACCAACCATTAAGCATGGGGGTGGATCATGCTTTGGGGTTCTGTTGCAGCCAATGACACTGGGACATTTCACAGATAGAGAGAAGAATGGATTCAATGAAATTTCAACAAATTCTTGATTAGAACATAACAACATCTGTAAAAAAGCTGAAGATGAAAATAGGATGGCTTCTACAAATGGATAATGATCCTAAACACACATCAAAATCCACAATAGACGACCTCAAAATGCGCAAGCTGAAGGTTTCACAATGGCCCTCACAGTCCCCTGATCTGAACATCATTGAAAATCTGTGGCTAGCAATCAAAATAGCAGAGGATGCAAGACACCCCAGGAATCTTACAGAACTGAAAGAATTTTCCAAGGAAGAATAGATGGAAATCCCTCAAACAAGAATTGAAAGACTCTTGTCTGGCTACAAAAAGAGTCTACAAGCTGTGATATTTTGAAAAGGGGTGCTACTAGGTACTAACCATGCAGGGTGCCCAAGCTTTTGCCCATTTTCATTTCTGTAGTTTTTAAAATGTAAGCGATGAAAATATATAAATTTTTTCCCCTAAAATAGAAAAGAAATGTGTCATCTTTAACTTTAGGCCTTTTAGAGATCATTTCATCTTCAACTTACTTAACTGTTCACAATAACAGTAATTTTGACCAAGGGTGCCCAAACTTTTACATCCCAGAAATGAAGGCTCCAGTAACATTAAGTTGCTGAGATGTTTTTTTTTTTGTTGGGATTGAACTTTTGGTTTGGGATTTAGGAGTGACTAAAGAGACGGGGTGGAATCACCGCTCCCTTATCGCTAGTTCAGCCTTTGCAGCTTCTGTAAAAGGCTTCTAAATGCCTCAGGTATGTATAGTGTTAGAGAGGCATTTGGTCTGGGTGCTAATCACACTGAGAGAGGAGGAAGGCCTGTGTCCTTGCAAGGGTGAGAGACCCCATGCTTAATCTGCCTACCAAAAGAAGGAGCTGAGTTTGTTCTCCTCTGCTGTTTTCATTTGATTTCCATGACGGTTTGACGCTTAATAAGCCTCACTCCATTTGACAAAGAACCTGGTGCCTGTGTGTATCTGAATTGCTGCCAGAAAACGAGTATCCCTACAACCTACCATACAGTCCCTGACAGAAGTTATGTCGCTTATCCATGTTATGTAAATCAAAGCTTATAACCTGACGTTAAATTCATCCATTGGTTTTATAAATTACTCTTTTGAAAGCTGAAACCCTCCCAAATTTGGTTTAGGTTAAGAAAATAAATTGGCATCAATGCTGAAATATTGATCATTTAATGAACACAGAATAGTCAGGTTTTGGCAAGACAAAAGTTTTGTCACCTGGTCATATAATGCACACAATCCTAGTTTACATCCTCACCAGTGCTCAGTAAATGATCGGTTAATTAGTGGGTGTTATAAAAAGAAACCCAGCACCCCAGACCTTCACTTGAACTGCCACTTGAGCTCTGACAACATGGCAAAAATCCACCCTGCGACCAAATCCTTGATTATCAAGAGGCTGAAGACTGGATCCACTGCAGAGGTGGCTGGCACCTTTGGTGTGTCTCAGCGTCAAGTACAAAGAATTAAAAAAAGATTTGAAGAGACTGGAGATGGGATTGACAAGCCCAGCTCCGGCAGACCCTGCAAGACAACTGCTCAGGAGGAACGTTTGTTTGTTAGAAAATCCAAAGCAAGCCCCTCTTCCACTGCAGCAGAGCTCCAACAGGCCTGGTCACCTCAAGTCTCTGTGTCAACTAGAACAGTTTGTAGGATTCTGTCTTGAAATGGCCTCCATGGTCGATTCAGTGCCCAGAAGCCAGCACTAAACAAAAGGCAAATAAAAAACCATGTGGCATTTGCAAAGTCCCACAGCCTGCTAAACAGATGGACGCTGGGAAAGTGGCAGAAGGTGGATTTCTCTGATGAATCTTCAGTAGAATTACACCACAGCCGCTGCAAATACTGCAGGAGACCTACTGGAGCCCATAAGGATCCAAAATACACCCAGAAAACAGTTACATTTGGTGGTGGAAAGATCATGGTCGGGGGTTAAATTCAGTATGGGGTGTGCGAAACATTTGCAAGGTGGAAGGCAATATCAGTAGCCTAAAATATCAAGAAGTATTAGCTACCTCTTACATTCCAAATCATAAAAGGGGTCAAATTCTGCAGCAGGATGGTGCTCCATCACATACATCCATCTCTAGAACAAAGTTCCTCCAGGCAAAAAAGATCAAGGTGCTCAATGACTGGCCAGCCCAGTCACCAGACATAAACATCATTGAGCATGTTTGGGGTAGGATGAAAGAGGAAGCTTGGAAGACAAAACCAAGGTATCTAGATGAACTCTGGGAGGCATGTAAGACTGCATTCTTTGCTATTCCTGATGACTTCATTAATAAATTGTATGAATCATTGTTGAACCGCATGGATGCAGTCCTTCAAGCTCATGGAAGTCACACAAAATATTAAATATGACTATAATAGCACCACAACTTCATTCACCAATGTTATGCAACATATATTTGTATTTTAAGATAATTATTTGTTTGAATATCACATTACTTTCTGTGGGCAACAAAACTTTTGTCTTGCCAAAATCTGACCATTCTATGTTCATTCAATGATCAATATTTCAGCATTGATGCCAATTAATTTTCTTAACCTAAACCAAATTTGGGAGGGTTTCAGCTTTCAAAAGAGTAATTTATAAAACCAATAGATGAATTTAACGTCAGGTTATAAGGCTTTGATTTACATAACATGGATAACTTCAGTCAGGGACTGTATATGAACCACATTTTTTCAAGTATTGTTTTTTATTTGTTACCTTTTGTTTATTTTTCTTTTCTTTTTTAAGTGTGAATATTGATTTTACAATTTATAAGTAGTGATTTGTGTTCATTTGTTGAATACTGAGAAGTCGCTATTGTCACAATATATCTCTCTCGATTATTAGGTAAGTAGTTGTTACACTACACAAGTTTAGTAATGGCCATTGTCAAGTAGATGGATCGGTTGGCTTGAGAACAACGTTTTAGATTGCTAATTGCAGAGTTTGTTGGAATCACAGTAGGGAATGAAACTCTGGCCTATAATTAAAGAAATTAGTTGAACAATAGCCCAATTTTGTGTTTCCTCAATTGCCAGGATCCTTTCAACTTTTTTTTTAAATGCTCTTTTGAAATGTCTATCAGGTATTCACCTCTGATAGATACATATATATTTTATTTATGTATATTCGACACTATACAGGAAACTTGCATCTTGTAATCCAGAAAGTTTAATAATGGCAATAAAGTGTAGAATATGAAATAATCGAAAGTAGAAGGTTGAACAGAGAAAACAATTAGTATGTGTCAACTTTTGTTTTTTTTACTGTAAAGGAAACCATAGTTTGCTGTTCTTCACTATGTAAAGGGTCGAGGGAAAAGTAAAGAAAATAACATCACAGAGCCGAGTACATGATTTTTTTTTTGCACTGAGATTGGAGTCATGATATAGTTAGTGCAGCACTTTTTCCTGTCTTGGCGTGGGCACAGGAGCTTGAGGGAGGTGCGATGAAGTTGGGGAAATGCAAGGACCTTCTCCTCCATGCCAAATGTTTTCTCTACTCTTACTGTAAATCTGCTGGATGAGACAATCCAGTGATCAGGATATATGGCTTTTGGGTTCCTCTCTACTGGTGCTTGGTGACCGGTAGCAGCTGGTCTCTGGCAGATTGTAGCTGGTACGTTATTGTGGGCTAGGTGCATGGTGCAGATACCATACCTAGTTTGCCAGTCTGGAGATTATGAAAACCATATTTATCCTTCTTTTAGAGCCTCACTGCTCATCTTATGCTGCTGCTGCCATATATTACATAGTTTGTGACTGTAATCCAAACTTTTTTCATGGTGTTTTTGTGATATTTTACAACATTGTGTGCACAAACACTGCACACTGCTCCCAGGGATGAGCCTCACCGGCACCCTATTAGTCTGAAGATTCCGTGGAGGAACAGATTATAGAACTCTACTCCTGTTCTTATTTTCTCCAGTGGTCTCAGCCGTCCAGGGCACAGTATCCTGGGGATGTGCAGCCTCTGCCTACACTGGCGTTGAGCCGCCGGTGGTGCACTATCCTTGGCTATTGTGTGTTATTGGGAGGAAACGGAGACTGGAGTCTTTACTGGCTGAAGTGTTAGAAGAGGAAATAAACAAGCCTCCCACTGACCTAAATATGTCACTGTAAACCTAAGCATCGGCGCACGTTGGAGGCTTAAATTGGAGGTGCAAAAATTAGGAATCCTCATGGTGTATTCCTCCAATGTCCCTGGAAAAAGAGGTATGGACAAAGCCTAAAGCAACACAATCTCCCCTTAGAAGCAAAGTGATTACTCTTCCTAAGTAGTTAAGAACTGGAACTTCATTTTGCCTCCATATTTCTACATGGGGCCATTTATTGGGTGCAGTCATGCCCAATGCATCAGGGTTGATTGGCCATTGTAGGGATGGACCAAGAGGATGTCCAATGCATTAAAAATACAGTAGCAGAGATAAAGTGAAAATCATATGCGTGTGCACAGTGCTGTGACTGTAATGCAGAAGTAAACAGCATAAAAGGTGATCTCACCGGGCATATCAGTGCCCACTGGATACAACATTAAACCTAGCAAATAAACTCAGAACTCAACTTCAGTAGAGTGATGATTTTTAATCGTGTCCACAGTAATAACAGAAACGTTTCGGTCCTGAACTTGGACCTTCATCAGTCACATGGACTACTGTGAGTAGGTGGACCCAGCAAAAAGGGGCTATGCCCGGAATATCAGGTTTAAATTCTGTTCGATATAGGTGATCAAATATGGCAGCGGTTACCTGGGGGGTCCCGGTGGAGCAAAAAATGTGCCTGCGGTGGACGCGACATGCACGGACTAGCGGCGGATACCGCGTCCACCGCAGGCACATTTTTTGCTCCACCGGACCCCCCAGGTCCACCTACTCACAGTAGTCCATGTGACTGATGAAGGTCCAAGTTCAGGACCGAAACGTTTCTGTTATTACTGTGGACACGATTAAAAATCATCACTCTACTGAAGTTGAGTTCTGAGTTTATTTGCTATATTTATATGGTGTGGGAACCTACTCAGATACTCCTATACGGCTGTGCACATGATTATTCACTTTGCACAACATTAAACCTAGGCTTATTAATTGAGGAATGGTTGTGGCACCATGTGGTACACCATGGATGGTGACATTGGACATTCTGCAACCACCAGGTCAGACCTAGACACTGTACAGATGTCCTAATGTAGAAGGAGCCTTTTATTTTCCAGGTGTTCGGCGTTACACCCACACTGGACGAGAAGATAACATCACACGGATACTATACCATATATTCACAGGCAGTTTTGGGTTTTCTTTTTCAGGAATGCCAAGCATTTACATATTTTTGCAACAATAAACCCAACACTTTATACCTTTCTGTTTCTATTGCAGCATTTTGGCCACAGCCGGTACTCACTTCAATACTCACGTAGACCTGCGTACCCTGCGGGCAGTGCGTGTTCTCCGGCCACTAAAACTGGTCTCTGGAATCCCAAGTAAGTTTACCTTGATTAACGTGAAGCCATGTCAGTATTTTTCACTATGTATTACGGAACATAGGCAAAATATTATTGGTAAATGTGTATTTTTGAGCCCAAAAAATTGGGGCTTTTCATAACTTCTTCAGAAAAAAAAAACTAAAAAAACTTTACATAAGAACAGCAAAATGGATTTTTTGAGGAAGAGTTTGGAGGGTTTCTGCTAAAAGTCTTAAAAAAACAATGTGTGAACATATAGTATGGATATGTGCACTTAGTTTTTAAAAGTGATAAAAAATGAGTTTTCTAGTGGAAATTGGTTTGGTAAATGTTTTTCATTGGTGGCTTTTTGGAGGAGTTTTTCTTTTCTTGAAGCAGTTTTGTAGAGTTTTTGAAATGTTTTTGAATAGTTTTTATCCTGAAATATTCTTTGCAGCCTTCTGATTGGACAGTGTCTAATTTGGAGCAGATACCATCGCATCAAAGATGTGACAAGCCCTTTTTTTTACCACCAGGCATTTTTCAACCCTGAAAAGGAAAAAAATGCTTAAAAGACTGAAACTATGAATAAGCGGACTTACAATAGAAATGTATAGAAAGATACTTTTAAAGCTTTATTTAAGTGATTTTTCTGTCTTTTATGAGTGCCATCCTGCTTAAAAAAATTCCCTGTGCACATTCCCTTAAGTGTCTACTATCATGGGAATGATCCTACTGAATATTTTCTCTAAAAAGTGCATTAACGCTATGTAAACTGCTGCTTCCAAAATCCACCAACTACACATGGCCACAAGTATTAAGTTTATCAATGTGTTGTGTTCCCCACAGGTTTACAGATCGTCTTAAAATCCATAATGAAGGCGATGGTCCCTCTGCTTCAGATTGGATTGCTGCTTTTTTTCGCCATTCTAATGTTTGCAATTATTGGACTTGAGTTTTACAGCGGCAAATTGCACAAGGCCTGTTACAGGAACCAGTCAGGTACACGTACGGTATATTAGTCTGATGCTTCTGTATAAATTATCTGCTGCATATAAAAATATGGTTCTATAACTGCTCAGTATCATATGACAGTCACCGCAGAATTGGGGGATTCCCACAACGCAATGTAACCTCAGTTTGTCCCTAAGTGATTTTTTCTTTTCTCATCAGGAAGTGCAACAATCAAAGTACATCAAGTTAAGGCCGGGGCCACACTTGCGAGTACAATGCGAGAAACTCGTGCATCAACACCCGGGACTGCCGCCGCCACTCAGACCGGAGTGTGCGGCTGCATGTATTTCTATGCAGCCGCGCACTCCGGTCCCGAGTGCCGACGGCAGTACCGGGTATTGGTGCAAAAGACTTGTGCGAGTTACTTGCATTGCACTCGCAAGTGTGACCCCGGTCTTATCCTGCAATTTCCCTGTAAGTCAGTAATGACTATGAGGGACATTTATTAATGCAAAGGACAATGGTATCCAATGGCCTAACTAGAACTCAATGGGCCCCTTTGCAAAATTTGAACCTGGCCCCGCTGTATGTTGGTCAGATATATGGGCTCTTATAACATTGTAAATACTATAAAGACATATGTTTAACCCCTTCCCCTTCATCATGTAGTAATGTCTCCCATCCTGGGCCACTTCAGGTATCCTGGACCCCTTTCTGGTATATATAGGCCCGATCCTGGGCCTCTTTCTGGTATATATGTACCACATCCTGGTATATATGCCCCCATCCTGGGCCTCCTTCTGGTATATATCCCCCATTCTGGTATATATGCCCCCATCCTGGGCCTCCTTCTGGTATATATGTCCCCCATGCTGGTGTATATGCACCCATCCTGGGCCCCTTTCTGGTATATTATTTCCTCTATCCTGGTATATACGCCCCCATCCTGGGCCTCCTTCCGGTATATGTCGCCCATGCTGGTGTATATGCCCCCATCCTGGGCCTCCTTCTGGTATATATGTCCCCCATGCTGGTGTATATACCCCCATCCTGGGCCCCTTTCTGGTATATTATTTCCTCTATCCTGGTATATATGCCCCCATCCTGGGCCTCCTTCCGGTATATGTCGCCCATGCTGGTGTATATACCCCCATCCTGGGCCCCTTTCTGGTATATTATTTCCTCTATCCTGGTATATATGCCCCCATCCTGGGCCTCCTTCTGGTATATATGTCTCCCATTCTGGTATATATGCCCCCATCCTGGGCCTCCTTCTGGTATTTATGTCCCCCATGCTGGTGTATATGCCCCCATCCTGGGCCTCCTTCTGGTATATATGTCCCCCATGCTGGTGTATATGCACCCATCCTGGGCCCCTTTCTGGTATATTATTTCCTCTATCCTGGTATATACGCCCCCATCCTGGGCCTCCTTCCGGTATATGTCGCCCATGCTGGTGTATATGCCCCCATCCTGGGCCTCCTTCTGGTATATATGTCCCCCATGCTGGTGTATATACCCCCATCCTGGGCCCCTTTCTGGTATATTATTTCCTCTATCCTGGTATATATGCCCCCATCCTGGGCCTCCTTCCGGTATATGTCGCCCATGCTGGTGTATATACCCCATCCTGGGCCCCTTTCTGGTATATTATTTCCTCTATCCTGGTATATATGCCCCCATCCTGGGCCTCCTTCTGGTATATATGTCTCCCATTCTGGTATATATGCCCCCATCCTGGGCCTCCTTCTGGTATTTATGTCCCCCATGCTGGTGTATATGCCCCCATCCTGGGCCCCTTTCTGGTATATTATTTCCTCTATCCTGGTATATACGCCCCCATCCTGGGCCTCCTTCCGGTATATGTCGCCCATGCTGGTGTATATGCCCCCATCCTGGGCCTCCTTCTGGTATTTATGTCCCCCATGCTGGTGTATATGCCCCCATCCTGGGCCTCCTTCTGGTATATATGTCCCCCATGCTGGTGTATATACCCCCATCCTGGGCCCCTTTCTGGTATATTATTTCCTCTATCCTGGTATATACGCCCCCATCCTGGGCCTCCTTCCAGTATATGTCGCCCATGCTGGTGTATATGCCCCCATCCTGGGCCTCCTTCTGGTATATATGTCCCCCATGCTGGTGTATATGCCCCCATCCTGGGCCTCCTTCTGGTATATATGTCCCCCATGCTGGTGTATATGCACCCATCCTGGGCCTCCTTTCTGGTATATTATTTCCTCTATCCTGGTATATATGCCCCCATCCTGGGCCTCCTTCGGTATATGTCGCCCATGCTGGTGTATATGCCCCCATTCTGGTATATTATTTCCTCTATCCTGGTATATTTACCCCGCATCCTGGGCCACTTTCTGGTATATTACGTCTCCCATCCTGATATATATGTCCCCTATCCTGGGCCCTTTTCTAGTATAAATATATAGGGCATGATGGCATATAAACTATTTAAAACCTTGTTCACATGTTACATAAATGCAGCATTTTTTTCAACATTTTTTCTGCAGGCATCCTTTCCATAATTTGCAATAACAATGTTCTCTGATCATTGTGTTTTTGCTGTGGTTTTTAGCTGTTTTAGCTGCGTATTAACCTTTGTTTGATGTGCTTTCGGTGCTGATTTGAAGCAGCATTTTTTAATGTTTTTTAGTACAGAAAATTTTGATTCTGCATCAAAAAACGCTACTGTGTTTTTATAAATGTGTTTTTGTTCAGACTTCCAATAACAGTCTAATGAGAAAAAAAATCACCAAAAAACGTAAATTTCAACAGCGTCTTTGCATGAGTTTTCATAAAATCACATCCCCTTTGCTTGGATAGTTAACCAAAAAAGCAGATGAAAAAACTCAGTATTTACGCTACGTGTGAACATGATCTCAGGCTCCTGGATCCCAGAACAAAATTTATACCAACCTTCTCGCCAACCTGACATGTGCCATACATAATAATGGTGTCCTCTTAGGCTACAGAGAGGCCGGGGCCGAACTGCCGCCACTGCAGCCAATATGGATATTTCCCGAAGCATGAGCATCAATGACAACTAGGGATAGGATATTAGCATGTTATGCAAAGAAAAACAATAAATTGTCTCCATTATATACAGCGCCTGCTTCCTGCTGCTACTTATATGGCAAAACTTCTGTTTTGTAGCATGGGAAGCAATGGATCCTCCTCACCCCTGCGGAGTACCCGGATGTCCAAATGGATATGCGTGCAAGGATTGGATTGGGCCTAATGATGGAATTACTCAGTTTGACAACATCCTATTTGCGGTGCTGACCGTCTTCCAGTGTATAACCATGGAGGGCTGGACCACAGTGCTGTACAATGTATGTACTGTAATATTGTTGGTTGTTGTATTGATAGAAATGATTGCTCTGATCCCTCCAGATTTTGAGATTTCACGCCCCAACTCACTATATGAAAGTATGGGTCCATGGTGTTGATGTTGGCGCAGGCCACTTGTTGCTGTTGGTGTTGGCCGGCCAGGCTCACAGGTTCCATAGTCCAAAAAAGGAGACTCCAATTCTATAATGCTGTCTTTACTAAAGAGTAACTTGGCAAGTTTTATAGACAAGGGGTAGCAGGTACAAAGTGTTTCCATCACAGTGTAAATCACAGTGTAAATCATGTCCTTCCACTGTAGTCTACACCACTGTTTTGCCCTACCTCATGACAGCCTAGCTTGTCGCCACAGTCCTGATCAGCAAGTAACTCTACCTGCTCCACAGTTTCGTGTCCTATTTCTTACACTACTCACACCCTGGATCTACCATTCACTCCTGTTTAGGCACATTACCTTTGGCGTTTTGCAAGCTCAGAGTTTCTCGTGACACTTCGACCTATCCAAGGAGGACCCCTTTACTAATCTTATAGTTATATTGTAAACAAGCACATAGACAGAATAAATACCTCAGCACCGTGAGAAAGTCAGTGAGTTCACCGCAGTTCAGCTCAGTGAGTTCACTGTGAGAAATTTCTCACGGTGAACTGTGGTGAACTCACTGACTTTATCTCAAGGTGCTGAGGTCACCGCAGTTCAGCACAGCTGGGAACGCAGTCTCAGAGACCCTCGGTAACCTCGATTATGTCACCGCTGGCCACTGATGCTGCACTCGCAGAAACTCATTCCTCAGTGGTTATCAGCATCTTGGCACCATATAGGTTGAAAATTGTTTATCCCCAGATATGGATTACGACGTGGAACCAAAGGACGTAGTGATTGGAGATATGGTTGTTTTTTTTTTTTTTTATTACAGGAGACGAGGACTTCAAAGGAATGTTACATGAGTATAACTGTGTGATATTTTTAAATAAAAATAGAAAAGTGCATTTTATTTTTATTTCAAATAAAGGACTGTATACTTGCTGTGTGTTGGTTTACAATACAAGTATAGAATTAGTAATGGATAGGTGTCTTATAGACTCCTCTCCATCACTATGCTGTGGGCTTGATGTCACTTGACAATACAAAGGTGACATCAACCCCACAAATACGAACCCCAATTGCCACCACCACAGGGCAAGTGGAAGAGCCAGGCAAAGCCCCAGATTTGGTGCATATAATAGATGGGCCAAAATCCATGGCCCCCCCAACCTGAGAATACCATCCCCCAGCTGTGTGCTTTAACTTTGCTGGTTGACAAAAGTGGGAGGACCCCATGCCATTTTTAAAAATTATTTATTTAAATTATTAAAAAATACGTCCTAGTGACCCCTCTATTCTTGCTAGCGAGCCTTGCTGAAGCTGACAGCTGAGGGTTGCAGCCCTCAGCTGTCCTTTTTGCCTGGCTGGCTATTAAAAATACAGGAGAACCTCACGTCATTTTTATTTATTTATTTATAGCACAGGTGGCGGCTGATGAATACTCCCATCATCCACCGCCTGCTCTTATCAGTTGAATACAACTCTCAACATTCTCCCCTGCTAGCGCTGATTGCAACGCGAGCAGGGGACAATGATGACGTATGTCACAATTATTAAACACATGGACACACAATACTGATATCTCCTGTACTGTTTATTCCAGTACCAGAAATATTAGGACATGTGAAAGAGTCCATATGAGTGATTCGGTGTAGGAGGCGCAGATCATACCATCATATCATCACTAGTAGGGACAGCTGTGCCCGGCTGTACTTATCGATACAGACCTGTTTGCCTTTAGCCATGGCTGTCAGGCAGAGTGCGATTCACATATAGAAAGAAATATACATTTTGCACAATACCATATTTGGTGTATTGGTTCAGTTTTCTGCTGCTTGTTCCAACATCTTCTAATGCAGCTCTGCTAATGAAGCGTCATTATAACTTTTTGTTGATATGGGAACTACTTTAGGCAACTACTCCAACTCCATTTTCTAACAGATCCACTAACCCCTTATGTATCCCCTTTACTTATAATGGGGACTGCTCAAGCATCTGCTGAGGTTTCAGTGGAATACAACTACAGATTGTGCTGTTCTTGCCTTCAAAAAATGCTAAAACGCAAAAACATTTGACACAGACTGAAACACACA
This sequence comes from Oophaga sylvatica, assembly GCA_033576555.1. Classification (NCBI taxonomy): domain Eukaryota; kingdom Metazoa; phylum Chordata; class Amphibia; order Anura; family Dendrobatidae; genus Oophaga; species Oophaga sylvatica. The sequence goes on along the minus strand of JARQOD010000009.1, from coordinate 99,333,067 downwards.
AAGGCGAACACAGCCTTAAATTAAAATTTATTAAACTACTAACAAGGAAAGTTTATGCATTCTGTACTTGTCATTTTACTGCTACACCAAGTTCAGCAAAAAAGTGGGGCAGCACGGTGGCTCAGTGGTTAGCTCTGTAGCCTTACTGGGTCCTGGGTTCAAATACAACCAAGGGCAACATCTGCAAGGAGTTTGTATGTTCTCCACATGTTTTCATGGGTTTCCTCCGGGTTTTCTGTAGATTGTGAGCCCCTGGCTCTGTGGCGGCTTCCATCTGAAGTCCTGAAAAATGATATTCAGGCGGGGCCATTGAGTTAGTTTAATTAAGCAGGTGGAGTCACTTTGTACTCTGTCTAACGTCCTTTTGGAAGTCAGGCATGTTCACTACCATTACTTGCTAAATGGGGCTATTGGTCCTCGGATCTGCTGATCAGTGCAGGTCTCAGAGGTTAGAATTCTACCAATTTATTAATTATCACCTATTCATTGATTGTATGAGCCCACACAAACGTGGGAAAAAACATACAGACTCCTTGCAGATTTTGTATGGGATTTGAACCTAGGATCCAAGAGCTGAAAATTGTCAGTGCTAACTACTGAAAAATATACCTTTGCACCGTGTTAGCCAGTAGATAGAAAAGTATTACATTTTGAGAGTCCTCAGGGTTGATACCTTTTAATGACTAACTGAAAAGATGGTAGCAAATAGCAGCTTCCGATACTATTCAAGTCTCTTCATCAGTTTAATCAGTGCTTGAGTGTCAGATTGACACACAGTGCCTGTGACAAGAAGATTGGTAAACTAATAAAGGTCACTGACAGCACTCAACAGTGGGACGCACGTCCAAAACCTCCAAGGAACCAATTTGGAAGTCTTTAACAAGCAAAAAGGTAGACAACGTCCAGTCTAGCGTGTTGAATTATACATCAATAAATACAACATTTCGACCTGATATACTGTAGGTCTTTACCAAGTACCAACAGTGAACCATAGGGAGGTTTATATAGTGTTATACACATACACCAATCACCACAAGAACCTACCCCCTGACATGAAATACATAAAATATAAACATTTTTAGTAGCAAGTACAACATCACAGTACCCAATAAAACTCACATCACTAGCAAATATCATTGAGTTATAAACTGCTCGTGCATAATAATAATAAAATGTCAGAAATGCAAATAGAAAGCGTTGATCCATCAATCTCAATATGGCATCGCTATCATTATGGTCACCAACCCCCAATCACTATCATGTCCATAAGGCTGCAAATTTTACATATATAATGTATCACCCAATCAGGGCGGCATGCCCGCTGTCGTCATCGGGGAAGCAGTCACATGCCCGCTGTCGTCATCGGGGAAGCAGTTACATGCCCGCTGTCGTCATCGGGGAAGCAGTCACATGCCCGCTGTCGTCTTCGGGGAAGCAGTCACATGCCCGCTGTCGTCATCGGGGAAGCAGTCACATGCCCGCTGTCATCATCAGGGAAGCAGTCACATGCCCGCTGTCTTCATCGGGGAAGCAGTCACATGCCCGCTGTCGTCATCGGGGAAGCAGTTACATGCCCGCTGTCTTCATTGGGGAAGCAGTCACATGCCCGCTGTCGTCATCGGGAAGCAGTCACATGCCCGCTGTCGTCATCGGGGAAACAGTCACATGCCCGCTGTCATCATCGGGGAAGCAGTCACATGCCCGCTGTCGTCATCGGGGAAGCAGTCACAAGCATGCTGTCATCATCGGGGAAGCAGTCACATGCGCGCTGTCATCATCGGGGAAGCAGTCACATGCCCGCTGTCTTCATCGGGGAAGCAGTCACATGCCCGCTGTCGTCATCGGGGAAGCAGTCACATGCCCTCTGTCGTCATCGGGGAAGCAGTCACATGCCCGCTGTCATCATTAGGGAAGCAGTTACATGCCCGCTGTCGTCATCGGGGAAGCAGTCACATGCCCGCTGTCGTATTCGGGGTAGCAGTCACATGCCCGCTGTCGTCATCGGGGAAGCAGTCACATGCCCGCTGTCGTATTCGGGGTAGCAGTCACATGCCCTCTGTCGTCATCGGGGAAGCAGTCACATGCCCGCTGTCATCATTAGGGAAGCAGTCACATGCCCGCTGTCATCATCAGGGAAGCAGTCACATGCCCGCTGTCGTCATCGGGGAAGCAGTCACATGCCCGCTGTCGTCATCGGGGAAGCAGTCACAAGCATGCTGTCATCATCGGGGAAGCAGTCACATGCGCGCTGTCATCATCGGGGAAGCAGTCACATGCCCGCTGTCTTCATCGGGGAAGCAGTCACATGCCCGCTGTCGTCATCGGGGAAGCAGTCACATGCCCGCTGTCGTCATCGGGGAAGCAGCCACAAGCATGCTGTCGTCATCGGGGAAGCAGTCACATGCCCGCTGTCGTCATCGGGGAAGCAGCCACAAGCATGCTGTCATCATCGGGGAATCAGTCACATGCCCACTGTCGTCATAGGGGCAAGCGATTCCGGTGACGCGCAAGGAGATTGGGAAAGTCTAGAGATGAAGAAATGGATTTCATGTGAATGAAATCGGCCAGTCCGAGCATTGTGATGCGATCGTCGTCTGTGTTGTATGGCCATCTGACTACTCCCTTTCAGCATGCCCCCAAGTCGGAGCTTCAGTTCAGAATTCTCAGCTTCACTTTTTTTCTTAATATAATGGATGTCAATAATCTTGAATAGGATCACCAGAAGTATCTAACCCAGTGTTTCTCAACTCCAGTCCTCAGGACCCACCAACAGGTCATGTTTTCAGGATTTCCTTAGTATTGCAAAGGTGATGGAATTAATGCTTGAGCAGGTGATAAAATTATCACCTGTGCAATACTAAGGAAATCCTGAAAACATGACCTGTTGGTGGGTCCTGAGGACTGGAGTTGAGAAACACTGATCTAACCATTGAGTCTCTTCGGTTGATGCCATATCACCCAGCATGAACCTGAGTCATAGAACATGCATTTTTTTCCTTGGATGTTCTCATTCATTGCACATTATCTCCAAACCCACCCAGATCTCCACTCCCCTTTTCCTCCCCGTGTTAATTAATGTAATTGGCCTCTGAATATGTGTTGGCAAAGGCTCATGAGTGTCAGCTAAGCCGCGAGCATCTGCGCTCCCATGCTGCTCATCATTAGGAGGCTGTGCATTCTGTGTCAGCACTTAGAGGAGAAGAGGAGGAGTGCGAGGGCATTGTGCCCAGTCGATGTGATCATCTTGCTGCTTTCATATTATACGGCTACGATGACCTCGCCTAGGTTTTTTTCATCTTTCTTTAATGGTTGTCGTCAACTTTGTGTTGATTATCACAAACATTGCCTAGAATAGCACTTAGTATAACGTGTACTCTGTCATTGTGTCAGGCTATTTCTGGGAGTCTTTGATTCATCGGTAATTTTGTTATTGACATTTGTCATTATTGAAAATTTTGAGTAGACTTTATTAGAATTAAATTACTCATAATTATAGGGGCCAAAATAATGTTATTATCCAAATGTAACTATGAAATAATGAATGGATGTGAAAAACTTGAACAAATGTCACATAACTTTGACAACCCTGAGCTGCTAAAAGCAAAACTCCAGACAAATTTTCATAATTTTCCAAATGGACTGTCCATATACATGTAAAAGGAAACCTGTGACCTCCAAAAGTGCTATTTATTTCAGATATTAGGTTAATCTGCAGGTAAATAGCATTATGAAAGTGCCTGGTCTCTGTACTGAAAATGCCTGACTGCCTTACTTGGACGCACAGCCGTAGGGAGAAAATGACGTTATATTCTCCCTGCAAGCCTCTTGCTTCCAGTCATTGGAGCCATGCAGGGAATGGTAATTACGATCCCACTCTTTAATTTTATTTTTGAAAGATTTGTATCTGTTTGGGATGAAATATTCTAAAGGCGTATGGAATGTTGGGGATTAGGTTAGGATTAGGGTTGGTTTTATGTGGCCATATAAACATATTGCATTTTTGCAGTGTTTTTTATGCAAATTAAAAGCTGCTTTTTAGGCCGGGGTCACACTTGCGAGTGTTATGCGACAAACTCGCGCAAGTCTCTCGCATCAATACCCGGCACTGCCGCCGGCACTCAGACCGGAGTGTGCGGCTGCATGTATTTCTATGCCGCTGAACGCTCTGTTCCGAGTTCTGGTGGCAGTGCCGGGTATTGATGCGAGAGACTCGCGCGAGTTTGTCGCATAACACTCGCAAGTGTGACCCCGGCCTTACAGTATCAGCAAAAGCTATGAAATTTCAGAAATCTCATGCACACATATTGTTTGTTTTTTCCTGGCTGAATTGGAAAACTGCTGTGTTTCTGAAAATGCAGCAGGTTTTGCTGCATTTTTAGTGAAAAAAAGCATGTTATAGCAAGATGTGAAACACATTTAATTTTGTGATTTTCACAAGTTTAAACCATAATGCCTTGGTCACCTCACCTCAGAATGGCAGCTATATTGATTAAATTAGTGATATGTGCAAAATAAACTTTGACTGACCAAGGTGTGAAATTGAACAATACCTGACTAGGGTTGAGCATTCCGATACTGCAAATATCGGGTATCGGCCGATATTGGCTGTATCGGAATTCCGATTCCGAGTTCCGATATTTTCGTCATATCGGATACCGGAATCGGGATGTCACTGTCACTGTCAGTGTCCGTCGGTCGGGTCTGTCAGGAGTCAGCGGCACTTACCTGGCAAAAGATCTCCAGCGGTCACGGGCTGGACTGCTTCATGGCCGCAATCTTCTTTCCCCGGCGGTCACATGCAGTTTCTCGCGATAACTGCAGTGACTGCTGGGTAATCCCGGCCGTAAAGCAGTCAGTCCGATGACGTCACCGCCGGGGAAGCAGGTAATCAGCTGTGCTGCGCCGGGATGACAGGTTCTGCCTGTCATTGCGATGTAGCAGAGCTGGATCGTCGTGGGACTGTCGTTATGGACTGCGTCGGACAGGTGGTATACTGTTGGTTTTTTTTTTTTCTTTTTTTACAGGAGATCGATGGCGTCGCAGGAATGAGAGTATAATAAAATTAATGAAAACTGTGTTGTCTCTTTTATTTCATTAAAAGACTTTTTTCTTGCTGTGTCTTTTTTTTAACCCCTTACTGCTATCGGACGTACTATCCCGTCCATGGTACCTGGGCCCGTATGACCGGGGACGGGATAGTACGTCATAGGCGATCAGCTGCGCTCCTGAGGGGAGCGCAGCTAATCGCCGCCGGGTGTCAGCTGATTATCACAGCTGACACCCATAACTGTGTGTCAGGAGCGGTCACGGACCGCTCCCGGCACATTAACCCCTTGCACACCGCGATCAAACATGATCGCGGTGTACTGGGGGCACAGGGGAGGATTGCGCAGGGTGGGGGCTCCCTGCGCGCCCCCCTGAGACCCTCAGAGCAGCGCGATGTGATCGCGCTGTTCTGAGGGCTTCCTCCCTCCCAGGACCCGGATCCAAGATGGCGCCGGGGTCCTGGAGGGAGGCGGCTACCTCAGTGCCTGCCGAGAGCAGGCACTGAGAAGCCTGCATCTATGCCTGTGCGATCGCTGGTGTGACAGAGTGCTGTGCACACTGTCACACCAGCGATCTGATAAAATACTGTGATGTCCCACCCTGGGACAAAGTAAAAAAGTTAAAAAAGTAAAAATAAACATGTGTAAAAAAAAAATCCAAAATAAATAAAAAAAAAAAAAAAATATTCCCCAATAAATTCACTTCTTTAAGTAAATAAAAAAAAAAAAAAATAAAAGTACACATATTTGGTATCGCCGCGTCCGTAACGACCCCCCCTATAAAATTGTCCCACTAGTTAACCCCTTTAGTGAACCCCTTAAAAAAAAAAAAAAAAACGAAGCAAAAAATCAATGCTTTATCATCATACCGCCGAACAAAAAGTAGAATAACGCGCGATCAAAAAGACCGATATAAAAAAACATGGTACCGCTGAAAACGTCATCTTGTCCCGCAAAAATTGAGCTGTCATAAAGCATCATCAGCGAAAAAATAAAAAAGTTATAGCTCGCAGAATAAAGCGATGCAAAAATAATTATTTTTTATATAAAATTGTTTTTATTCTATAAAAGCGCCAAAACATGAAAAAATGATATAAATGAGGTATCGCCATAATCGTACTGACCCGAAGAATAAAACTGCTTTATCAATTTTACCACACGCGGAACGGTATAAACGCCTCCCCCGAAAGAAATTCATGAATTGCTGATTTTTGTTCATTCTAACCTCCCAAAAATCGAAATAAAAAGCGATCAAAAAACGTCACGTGCTCAAAAATGGTACCAATAAAAACGTCAACTCGTCCCGCAAAAAATAAGACCTCACATGACTCTGTGGGCCAAAATATGCAAAAATTATAGCTCTCAAAATGTGGTGATGCAAAAAACTGTTTTTGCAATAAAAAGCGTCTTTTAGCGTGACAGCTGCCAATCATAAAAACCCGCTATAAATAGTAAATCAAACCCCCCTTTATCACCCCCTTAGTAAGGGAAAAATAATAAAATTAAAAAAAAGTATTTATTTCCATTTTCCCATTAGGGTTAGGGTTAGGGTTGCTGCTAAAGTTAGGGTTAGGGTTGGCGCTAAAGTTAGGATTAGGGTTAGGGTTGGGATTAGGGGTGTATTAGGGTTAGGTTTGTGGTTAGGGTTGGGACTAGGGTTAGGGGTGTGTTGGGGTTAGGGTTGGAGTTAGAATTGGGGGGTTTCCGCTGTTTAGGCACATCAGGGGCTCTCCAAATGTGACATGGCGTCTGATCTCAATTCCAGCCAATTCTGCGTTGAAAAAGTCAAACGGTGCTCCTTCACTTCTCAGCTCTGCCATGCGTCCAAACAGTAGTTTATCCCCACATATGGGGTATCAGCGTACTCTGGACCCCAAGAGTTATTGTGCAATTTGTCCTATTTCTTCTGCTACCCTTGGGAAAATAAAAAACTGGGGGCGAAAATATCATTTTTGTACAAAAAAAAATATTTTTTTGTTTTTACGGCTGTACATTATAAACTTCTGTGAAGCACTTGGGGCTTCATAGCGCTCACCACACATCTAGATAAGTTCCTTGTGGGGTCTATTTTCCAAAATGGGGTCACTTGTTGGGGATTTCCACTGTTTAGGCGCATCAGGGGCTCTCCAAATGCGACATGACGCCCCCAGACCATTCCATCAAAGTCTGCAATCCAAAACGTCACTACTTCCCTTCCGAGCCCCGACGTGTACCCATACAGTAGTTTTCTCCCACATATTGGATATCAGCGTACTCAGGACAAATTGGACAACAACTTTTGGGGTCCAATTTCTCCTGTTACCCTTGTAAAAATAAAATATTGGGGCAAAAAAATCATTTTTGCAAAAAAAAAAAAGGATTTTTTATTTTTACGGCTGTGCGTTATAAACTTCTGTGAAGCACTTCGGGGTTCAAAGTGCTCACCACACATCTAGACAAGTTCCTTGTGGGGTCTATTTTCCAAAATGGGGTCACTTGTGGGGGGTTTCCACTGTTTAGGCGCATCAGGGGCTCTCCAAATGTGACATGACGCCCCAGACCATTACATCAAAGTCTGCAATCCAAAACGTCACTACTTCCCTTCCGAGCCCTGACGTGCGCCCATACAGTAGTTTTCTCCCACATATTGGGTATCAGCGTACTCAGGACAAATTGGACAACAACTTTTGGGTTCCAATTTCTTCTGTTACCCTTGTGAAAATAAAATATTGGGGGCGAAAAAATCATTTTTGTAAAAAAAAAAAGATTTTTTATTTTTACGGCTGTACGTTATAAACTTCTGTGAAGCACTTCGGGGTTCAAAGTGCTCACCACACATCTAGATAAGTTCCTTGTGGGGTCTATTTGCCAAAATGGGGTCACTTGTGGGGGGTTTCCACTGTATAGGTGCATCAGGGGCTCTCCAAATGTGACATGACGCCCCCAGACCATTCCATCAAAGTCTGCAATCCAAAACGTCACTACTTCCCTTCCGAGCCCTGACGTGCGCCCATACAGTAGTTTTCTCCCACATATTGCGTATCAGCGTACTCAGGACAAATTGGACAACAACTTTTGGGTTCCAATTTCTTCTGTTACCCTTGTGAAAATAAAATATTGGGGACGAAAAAATCATTTTTGTAAAAAAAAAAAAAGATTTTTTATTTTACGGCTGTACGTTATAAACTTTAGTGAAACACCTGGGGGTTAAAAGTTCTCACCACACATCTAGATAAGTTCCTTGAGGGGTCTAGTTTCCAAAATGGCGTCATTTATGGGGGTTTCCACTGTTTAGGCAGATCAGGAGCTCTCCAAACACGACATGGCGTCCAGCCAATTCTGCGTTGAAAAAGTCAGACGGCGCTCCTTCCCTTCCAAACTCTGCCATGCACCCAAACAGTGGTTTACCCCCACATATGGGGTATCAGCGCACTCAGGACAAATTGCACAATAACTTTTGGAGTCTTGTTACCCTTGGAAAAATAAAAATTGGGGTGAAAAGATCATTTTTGTGGAAAAAATATGATTTTTAAATTTTACGGCTCTACGTTATAAACTTGTGTGAAGCACTTGGGGGTTCAAATTGCTCACCAAAGATCTAGAAAAGTTCCTTAGGGGGTCTAGTTTCCAAAATGGGGTCATTTGTGGGGGGTTTCCACTGTTTAGGCACATCAGGGGCTCTCCAAATGCAACATGGCATCCAATCTCAATTCCAGCCAATTTTGGTTGGAAAAAGTCAAATGGTGCTCCTTCCATTCCGAGCTCTGCCGTGCGCCCAAACAGTGGTTCCCACCCACATATGGGGTATCAGCGTACTCAGGACAAATTGGACAACAACTTATGTGGTCCAATTTCTCCTGTTACCCTTGAGAAAATAAAAAATTAGTGACTAAAATATAATTTTTTGTGGGAAAAAAATAGGATTTTTTATTTTCATGCCCGGGCATTATAAACTTGTGTGAAGCACTTGGGGGTTCAAAGTGCTCACCAAAGATCTAGATAAGTTCCTTAGGGGGTATAGTTTCCAAAATGGGGTCACTTGTGGGGGGTTTCCACTGTTTAGGCTCATCTGGGGCACTGCAAACGGAACATGACCCCCATCAACGTCTGCATTCCAAAACGTTACTATTTCCTTTCCAAGCCCTGCCGTGCACCCAAACAGTTCCCCCCCCCACATATGGGGTATCAGCGTACTCAGGACAAATTGGACAACAACTTTTGGGGTCCAATTTCCTTGGGAAAATTCAAAAATTTGGGACTAAAAAATCATTTTTGTGGAAAATTGTTTTTTTTTTTTTTCACACCCAGGCATTATAAGCTTTTGTGAAACACTTGGGAGTTCAAAGTGCTCACAACAGATCTAGATAAGTACCTTAGGGGGTCTAGTTTCCAAAATGGTGTCACTTGTGGGGGTTTCCACTGTTTAGGCGCATCAGGGGCTCTCCAAACACGACATGGCGTCCAATCTCAATTCCAGCCAATTTTAGTTTGAAAAAGTCAAACGGCGCTCCTTCCCTTACGAGCTCTGCCGTGTGCCCAAACAGTGGTTTTCCCCCACATATTGGGTATTGGCGTACTCAGGAGAAATTGCATAACAACCTTATCTGCCCATTTTCTCCTTTTACCCTTGTGAAAATAAAAAAAAAGTTTGTAAAAGATCATTTTTGTGGCTAAAAAGTTAAATATTCATTTTTTCCTTCCACGTTGCTTTAGTTCCTGTGAAGCACCTGAAGGGTTAATAATCTTCTTGAATGTGGTTTTGAGTACCTTGAGGGGTGCAGTTTTTAGAATGGTGTCACTTTTGGGTATTTTCTGCCATATAGACCCCTCAAAGTGACTTCAAATGAGAGGTGGTCCCTAAAAAAAATGGCTTTGTAAATTTTGTTGTAAAAATGAGAAATCGCTGGTCAACTTTTAACCCTTATAACTTCCTAACAAAAAAAAATTTTGGTTCCAAAATTGTGCTGATGTAAAGTAGACATGTGGGAAATGTTATTTATTAACTATTTTGTGCGACATATTTCTCTGTTTTAAGGGAATAAAAATTCAAAGTTTGAAAATTGCAAAATTTTAAAAATTTTCGCCATATTTGCGTTTTTTTTTCAAAAATAAACGCAAGTTATATCGAAGAAATTTTACTTCTAACGTGAAGTACAATATGTCACGAGAAAACAGTCTCAGAATCGCGAAGATCCGTTGAAGCGTTCCAGAGTTATAACCTCATAAAGAGACAGTGGTCAGAATTGTAAAAATTGTCCCGGTCATTAACGTGCAAACCATCCTTGGGGGTGAAGGGGTTAAACATTTAAAAACTTTGGGATTAATAATGGATCGGTGTCTTATTGACACCTCTCCATTATTAACCGGGCTTATTGTCACCGTGCAATCAACGGTGACATTAACCCCTTATTACCCCGCTTGCCACCGCTACAGGGCAAGTGGGAAGAGCCGGGTAAAGTGCCACAATTGGCACATCTTTTGATGCGCCAAATGTGGGGCTGCTGTAGCCTGGTATTATCAGGCTGTTGAGGGCCAAAATCCATGGGCCTTGACGGTCTTTTAATACCAGGCCGCAGCAGTTTGCATTTTACTTGGCTGGTTAACAAAAATAGGGGGGATCCCCACACCGTTTTTTTTTCGAGGGGATCCCCTATTTTTGTTAACCAGCCAAGCTAAGCAGACTGCTGTGGCCTGGTATTATCAGGCTGGCAAGGTCCATGGATATTGGATCCTTAACAGCCTGAAAATCCAGGCCTCAGCGGTCTGCTTCATCTGGCTGGTAAACAAAAATAGGGGGGACCCCACGCCAATTTTTTTCGAGGGGATCCCCTATTTTTGTTAATCAGCCAAGATATGCAGACTGCTGTGGCCTGGTATTATCAGGCTGGCAAGGTCCATGGATCTTGGCTCCTTAACAGCCTGAAAATCCAGGCCTCAGCGGTCTGCTTCATCTGGCTGGTTAACAAAAATAGGGGGGACCCCACGCCAATTTTTTTCGAGGGGATCCCCTATTTTTGTTAATCAGCCAAGATATGCAGACTGCTGTGGCCTGGTATTATCAGGCTGGCAAGGTCCATGGATCTTGGCTCCTTAACAGCCTGAAAATCCAGGCCTCAGCGGTCTGCTTCATCTGGCTGGTTAACAAAAATAGGGGGGACCCCACGCCAATTTTTTTCGAGGGGATCCCCTATTTTTGTTAATCAGCCAAGATATGCAGACTGCTGTGGCCTGGTATTATCAGGCTGGCAAGGTCCATGGATCTTGGCTCCTTAACAGCCTGAAAATCCAGGCCTCAGCGGTCTGCTTCATCTGGCTGGTTAACAAAAATAGGGGGGACCCCACGCCATTTTTTTTTCGAAGGGAACCCCTATTTTTGTTAATCAGTTCCCTCTGACTTCACTGATTGTGTCCCTGGCTGACCTGAAGTGAAAGTGGAAAGCAATCAATTAAGCTTTCCACTTAAGGGCCCGTCTCACATAGCGATATCGCTACCGAGATCGCTGCTGAGTCACTAGTTTTGTGACGCAGCAGCGAGCTCACCAGCGATATCGCTGTGTGTGACATTCAGCGACGATCAGCCCCCCGCCGGGTATTGCTGATCGTCGCTGAAATGTCAGGACCTTTTTTTGATCGCTGGTTTCCCGCTGACAGGCACGCATCGCTGCGTGTGACAGGCGGGAGACCAGCGATCCGCTGGTAACCAAGGTACACAGCGGGTTTCCAGGCGCGGGGCTGTGCCTAGAAACCCGCTGTGTACCTTGGATACCAGCGCCCTGATGCAGGGAGCTGGTATCCAAGGTACACAGCGGGTTTCCAAGCGCTGCGCGGTGCCTGGAAACCCGCTGTGTACCTTGGTTACCAGCGGATCGCTGGTCTCCCGCCTGTCACACGCAGCGATGCGTGCCTGTCAGAGGGAAACCAGCGATCAAAAAAAGGTCCTGACATTTCTGCGACGATCAGCGATACCCGGCAGGGGGGCTGATCGTCGCTGAATGTCACACACAGCGATATCGCTGGTGAGCTCGCTGCTGCGTCACAAAACTAGTGACTCAGCAGCGATCTCGGTAGCGATATCGCTATGTGAGACGGGCCCTTAAGCGATGTTACCCGCAGTGTCGCTGTCCCAGATCGCTGCCTGAGCTGCCTGTTTGGCAGCTCAGCAGCGATCATGTAGCGATACACCAGCGATCCTGACAAGTGCATATCGTTGTCGGGATCGCTGGTGTATCGTTATGTGAGACCCAGCCTTTACTCTCCTGTCAGCCAGGAGAGGAACTCATTCATTTGGGGGTTTACTGTGAGGCTGCAGCAATAGCTGCGGTCCCTGCAGTAAACATTAACCCTTTCTGAAGGATTACACCGTGGGACCTGACTGTGCATGGGATAGGTAAGAATAATTTTGCTTTTTTATTTTATTTTTATTACAGGAAATGGTTTTTGCAGTAAAATAAAAGATGGTCAAAAACATGTGTCTTTATTTCATTAAAATGATTTTTAATTAAAGTGTGTGTGTTTTATTTTTATTTCATGCAATAGGATTAATAATTGATAGTTGTCTAATTGACAGCTCTCAATTATTAACCTGGCTTAAGGTCACCTTTCAATAGCAAGGTGGCTTTAACCCCATATTAACCCATTCGCCACCGCTACAGGGCAATGGGAATAGACGGGCAAAGTGCCAGAAAGGGCGAATCTAATTATAGATTTGTCTTTCCTGGGGTGTCTGGGGGCAGATGTTAGTAGCCGGGGGGGGCCAAAAATAATGGTCCCTCTCTGGGCTATTATTATCTGCCCCCACTCACTGGCTTTGTCTGTCTGGTTGCGAAAATAGGGCGGGAGCCCACGCATTTTTTTTCAGCAATTTTACACCTCATATATATATATATATATACATGTCATTGAATTTGTGACACATATATATATATTTATATTTGTAGTTCATACACTTCTACATAGTATAATAGCCGCTAATTCAATTGCCGGCTTTTGTGAAAATGCAGAACCCGACATGAAATGACACTTGGTGTACATAGGGTTAACCATGTCCTTTGCTATCTGATTTGCACAAACAATTACATCAGTCTATGTGTGCAAAATTTCACACCTGTAGGGGTTAATTAAAGGTGTAAATTCGTAGCAAAAAAGTCCGTTTTTTTTTACAACGAATTTACACCTTTAATTAACCCCTACAGGTGTGAAATTTTGCACACATAGACTGATTTAATTGTTTGTGCAAATTAGATAGCAAAGGACATGAAAAGACATGGTTAACCCTATGTACACCAAGTGTCATTTCATGTCGGGTGCTTCTGTCTTTTCACAGAAGCCGGCTTTACCCGGCAATTGAATCAGAGGATATTTTACTATGTAGAAGTGTATAAACTATACATATATGTATATATATATGTCACAATGACATGTATATATATATATATATGTATTCTATGTGTGTATATTTAGTGTTTACAAGGAAAGAATGGGGTTTTTTTAGTTACGATATTTTGTTCCCATAGACTTACATGGGACTTCCAGTATCAGTATCGGGTATCGCCGATATTTTAATGGTATCGGCGATACCATTCCGATTCCGATACTTTTGGATATCGGAAAGTATCGCTCAACTCTATACCTGACCAACTCAAGAGCCCACCTAAGTGTGAAAGTAAATGGTGTCCTACAAGTTCAATGCTCTGCCAATGTTTTAGGTAAACTATTCCCAACCAATTCACCTCCCCCCGCTGTTACATTTGCAATTGTGTATTTTTTCATGCACTCATATGAACTTGTTTGTTCAGAATAGTCATTATTTTTTCAGAGATAAAAATCTTTTTCCACTAAATAATTTGATCAAATTGCCCTTTTTTCCAAAAATGGTTTTATGTTTCACATATGTCTTGCATTGGCGGCCTAACACCTTGTATTGTTCGTGATTCTGTGGTTGAAGCAAAGCTGTAAGGCTCCTTTCACACGTCCAGATATTTCTGGTACCGGAAAAACTGGTACCTGTGATATCAGTGTCCGTGTGTGTACTACGTGCGCCACACATATGGCAACCATGTGCCACCTGTGTGCCGCATCAGTACCACCCCGGCGGCTGGTGCTGAAGCCGGCAGTCATTCTTCCTGCTCTGCCTGCGAGCAGAGGAGAATAGGGTTGAGCATTCCGATACTGCAAATATCGGGTATCGGCCGATATTGGCTGTATCGGAATTCCGATTCCGAGTTCCGATATTTTCGTCATATCGGATACCGGAATCGGGATTGTCACTGTCACTGTCAGTGTCCGTCGGTTGGGTCTGTCAGGAGTCAGCGGCACTTACCTGGCAGAAGATCTCCGGCGGTCACGTCCTGGACTGCTTCATGGCCGCAATCTTCTTTCCCCGGCGGTCACATGCAGTTTCTCGCGATAACTGCAGTGACTGCTGGGTAATCCCGGCCGTAAAGCAGTCAGTCCGATGACGTCACCGCCGGGGAAGCAGGTAATCAGCTGTGCTGCGTCGCGATGACAGGCTCTGCCTGTCATTGCGATGTAGCAGAGTTGGATCGTCGTGGGACTGTCGTTATGGACTGCGTCGGACAGGTGGTATACTGTTGGTTTGTTTTTTTTTCTTTTTTTACAGGAGATCGATGGCGTCGCAGGAATGAGAGAGTAATAAAATTAATGAAAACTGTGTTGTCTCTTTTATTTCATTAAAATACTTTTTTCTTGCTTTGTCTTTTTTTTATACATTTAATAACTTTGGGATTAATAATGGATCGGTGTCTTATTGACGCCTCTCCATTATTAACCGGGCTTATTGTCACCGTGCAATCAACGGTGACATTAACCCCTTATTACCCCGCTTGCCACCGCTATAGGGCAAGTGGGAAGAGCCGGGTAAAGTGCCACAATTGGCACATCTTTTGATGCGCCAAATGTGGGGCTGCTGTAGCCTGGTATTATCAGGCTGTTGAGGGCCAAAATCCATGGGCCTTGACAGTCTTTTAATACCAGGCCGCAGCAGTCTGCATTTTACTTGGCTGGTTAACAAAAATAGGGGGGATCCCCACGCCGTTTTTTTTTTCGAGGGGATCCCCTATTTTTGTTAACCAGCCAAGCTAAGCAGACTGCTGTGGCCTGGTATTATCAGGCTGGCAAGGTCCATGGATATTGGATCCTTACCAGCCTGAAAAACCAGGCCTCAGCGGTCTGCTTCATCTGGCTGGTTAACAAAAATAGGGGGGACCCCACGCCAATTTTTTTCGAGGGGATCCCCTATTTTTGTTAATCAGCCAAGATATGCAGACTGCTGTGGCCTGGTATTATCAGGCTGGCAAGGTCCATGGATCTTGGCTCCTTAACAGCCTGAAAATCCAGGCCTCAGCGGTCTGCTTCATCTGGCTGGTTAACAAAAATAGGGGGGACCCCACGCCAATTTTTTTCGAGGGGATCCCCTATTTTTGTTAATCAGCCAAGATATGCAGACTGCTGTGGCCTAGTATTATCAGGCTGGCAAGGTCCATGGATCTTGGCTCCTTAACAGCCTGAAAATCCAGGCCTCAGCGGTCTGCTTCATCTGGCTGGTTAACAAAAATAGGGGGACCCCACGCCATTTTTTTTTCGAAGGGAACCCCTATTTTTGTTAATCAGTTCCCTCTGACGTCACTGATTGTGTCCCTGGCTGACCTGAAGTGAAAGTGGAAAGCAATCAATTAAGCTTTCCACTTAAGGGCCCGTCTCACATAGCGATATCGCTACCGAGATCGCTGCTGAGTCACTAGTTTTGTGACGCAGCAGCGAGCTCACCAGCGATATCGCTGTGTGTGACATTCAGCGACGATCAGCCCCCCTGCCGGGTATCGCTGATCGTCGCTGAAATGTCAGGACCTTTTTTTGATCGCTGGTTTCCCGCTGACAGGCACACATCGCTGCGTGTGACAGGCGGGAGACCAGCGATCCGCTGGTAACCAAGGTACACAGCGGGTTTCCAGGCGCGGGGCTGTGCCTAGAAACCCGCTGTGTACCTTGGATACCAGCGCCCTGATGCAGGGAGCTGGTATCCAAGGTACACAGCGGGTTTCCAAGCGCTGCGCGGTGCTTGGAAACCCGCTGTGTACCTTGGTTACCAGCGGATCGCTGGTCTCCCGCCTGTCACACGCAGCGATGCGTGCCTGTCAGAGGGAAACCAGCGATCAAAAAAGGTCCTGACATTTCTGCGACGATCAGCGATACCCGGCAGGGGGGCTGATCGTCGCTGAATGTCACACACAGCGATATCGCTGGTGAGCTCGCTGCTGCGTCACAAAACTAGTGACTCAGCAGCGATCTCGGTAGCGATATCGCTATGTGGAGACGGGCCCTTAAGCGATGTTACCCGCAGTGTCGCTGTCCCAGATCGCTGCCTGAGCTGCCTGTTTGGCAGCTCAGCAGCGATCATGTAGCGATACACCAGCGATCCTGACAAGTGCATATCGTTGTCGGGATCGCTGGTGTATCGTTATGTGACACCCAGCCTTTACTCTCCTGTCAGCAGGAGAGGAACTCATTCATTTGGGGTTTACTGTGAGGCTGCAGCATTAGCTGCGGTCCCTGCAGTAAACATTAACCCTTTCTGAAGGATTACACCGTGGGACCTGACTGTGCATGGGATAGGTAAGAATAATTTTGCTTTTTTATTTTATTTTTATTACAGGAAATGGTTTTTGCAGTAAAATAAAAGATGGTCAAAAACATGTGTCTTTATTTCATTAAATGATTTTTAATTAAAGTGTGTGTGTTTTATTTTTATTTCATGCAATAGGATTAATAATTGATAGTTGTCTAATTGACAGCTCTCAATTATTAACCTGGCTTAAGGTCACCTTTCAATAGCAAGGTGGCTTTAACCCCATATTAACCCATTCGCCACCGCTACAGGGCAATGGGAATAGATGGGCAAAGTGCCAGAAAGGGCGAATCTAATTATAGATTTGTCTTTCCTGGGGTGTCTGGGGGCAGATGTTAGTAGCCGGGGGGGGGGCAAAAATAATGGTCCCTCTCTGGGCTATTATTATCTGCCCCCACTCACTGGCTTTGTCTGTCTGGTTGCGAAAATAGGGCGGGAGCCCACGCATTTTTTTTCAGCAATTTTACACCTCATATATATATATACATGTCATTGAATTTGTGACACATATATATATATATTTATATTTGTAGTTCATACACTTCTACATAGTATAATAGCCGCTAATTCAATTGCCGGCTTTTGTGAAAATGCAGAACCCGACATGAAATGACACTTGGTGTACATAGGGTTAACCATGTCTTTTCATGTCCTTTGCTATCTAATTTGCACAAACAATTAAATCAGACTATGTGTGCAAAATTTCACACCTGTAGGGGTTAATTAAAGGTGTAAATTCGTAGCAAAAAAGTCCGTTTTTTTTACAACGAATTTACACCTTTAATTAACCCCTACAGGTGTGAAATTTTGCACACATAGTCTGATTTAATTGTTTGTGCAAATTAGATAGCAAAGGACATGAAAAGACATGGTTAACCCTATGTACACCAAGTGTCATTTCATGTCGGGTGCTTCTGTCTTTTCACTGAAGCCGGCTTTACCCGGCAATTGAATGAGAGGATATTTTACTATGTAGAAGTGTATAAACTATACATATATGTATATATATATGTCACAATGACATGTATATATATATATATGTATTCTATGTGTGTATATTTAGTGTTTACAAGGAAAGAATGGGGTTTTTTTTAGTTGCGATATTTTGTTCCCATAGACTTACATGGGACTTCCGGTATCGGTATCGGGTATCGCCGATATTTTAGTGATATCGGCGATACCATTCCGATTCCGATACTTTAGGATATCGGAAAGTATCGCTCAACTCTAGGGAGAACGATGAGCAGTATATTAATATATCGCTCATTGTTCTCCTCTGCTCACAGGCAGAGGAGAATGACAGGGAGCTTCAGCACCAGCCGCAGGGGAACAGTAGCTTACAGTAGTCGCTTCTTCCCGGCGGCCGTCCGTGCACACGGAGGACAGTGTGCACTGTTTTCCGAGTGCTCGTGTGCGGCACATTTTGCGGTCCGTGTGTCCGTGTGAAAACAGACATGTCTGCGTGTTTTGCACACGGACACACGGTCCGTGAAAACACGCTGACATGTGCATAGACCCATTCATTTGCATGGGTCTTCCTGTGTCAGTGTCTCGATAAGTGAGAAAACTGTCACCACACGTACCGGAGACACTGACTTGTGAAAGGGGCCTCATAAAGGATCCTGAAAAGCTGAACAAAATCTGCTTTTTGTAAGCAACGTCTTACTACGTAAATCAGGTTTTGCTTGCAGAAAATAAACACAGCAAAATTGCAACGTGTGAACATAGACTTAATAGTGTTAGTTTAGTGGAGGGATTTGATATTTCTTGTTGTATCAAGCTTTGAATAAAGCTGCTTTGCTTTTTATTCTTTCTGATGTTTGTCTTTGACAAGAATATTGTCAAAGACAAATGTGTTTTTAGTGCATATGCGTTTTTTAATTCTGGATTTTCCGCATCCAATGTAATTCGGTGGGGAAAATCCACACATAAATCTCAGCGTACACATGAAACACACACCGGAGGTCAATTTACTTTGCGTAAGAAAAAGAAACAAATTGAGCATGAGATTTCTATAAATATCATCCACTTTGCTGAAATTTTTGCAGCAGGAAAAAACGCAGCATCAAAACTCACTGAAACTCATCGTGGGAACATAACCTAACAGCTGCTTTGGCCACTGAAGTACAGACCTGTAGCTGCAGTAGGCTGTTCTTACAATGTGAGCCGACACATCATCTTAATCCTTGGTCTAAACATAAATACTAATATGTTCAAATGTAAAAGGATCCTAAAGTCCTCAGTGACATTTGAATTAGCCGTTAATTAATGTGAAATTTCCCTCTTTCTCCTCTAATCCTGCAGGTTGGTTAATTATTTTAGCAGTCTGAAGTTATATTTTTTACTGATTCTGGTATCATTATGGTGTAAAAGTTTTGCATTTTGTATTTGTAGACATGTTCAATCTATATACACATGGTTCAATCACACATGTAAATTTGTAGAGGCATATGTTCAGAATGGCAGGAAAATACAGAGCCAAAGGCGTAATGAAGATCTGTCAACAGATTCCCAACACAAGCGGCATAGATTATTAATTAGATCTCTTAGACCTGATGAGACTGGTGTATTTGCTTTTAAAATCCATGCCCCAATGGCTGTACAATCCTGATATTAAGATGAACATTTTATGAATCCAGATATAGAGAATAAAAGCTCATGAGTTCAAATGTATTCATCCTTCCCCCACCGAGTGATTGGCAACTGCAGATTGTACTGAGCAGTGTGAGATCTCAGCAGAAGGATGGAGATTGGGTTATAGAGAAACTGTCCAACCTTAAAGCATTGGAAACTGCCATTATAGTTTATATATGCAGATACGATAGATATAATAAAGCTTTTGAAGTTACAGTCAAACATTTCTGTGTTTTATAAAAGCTCTTTTATTCAGCATCTTGTCACATGTAAATGAACCAGGAATAGTCTGGCAAGACGTCCTTTTCCCCCAGACTAGTTCCCCCAAAATCTCATGCACGCTAGCAGTCCTACCATGAAGTAGATTGTATAAGTGATGTCAGTCATACCCCACTTCAGGGTTAGACCACCGACACATCATGAGCATGTGTGACATTTCCGCCTGTCCTACCATAAAATAGAGTTGGATATTGAAAATTTGTTTTGTTTATGCATATTTTTTTTTATAAAAAGCTAATATATTAAAGGCGACTTTGAGTATTATAAGAAAGGAGATGGTATAAAATTAAAGAAGAGACTTGTACCAGCCCTTTGATTTATTTTCTTCTAGTCCTACTGCGGGGTCTCCACAACCACCATTTCTGATTACTTTCTGCAGTTATGACATGCCATCCATGTGCACAGGACCATCAAGATAATCACTGGAACAGTGGTGATGCTTGCATGTGAGATGCATGATGCTGATGCTACTGATAGCAGCAGTTAAATGGAAAGTGACGCCATAACTTCACTACAGATGGTACACAAAAAGCATCATGGACTACTGGAGTTGAAGACCTAAACTGGAGAGTTAATACTGTTCTTTTTATACTATTTCCTCCTTGCTGCCTGTTTCCTTAAGATACTGAAAACCCCTAGAGATGATTTGCTAAAAATAACAAACACAGTTATGCTCACCTATCGCCCGTTCCACTGAAGCCATCACCTCTTGTAATAAACAAAAATAAAAAGACAACAATATCCCTCGCCTGTCCGTCGTTGCGTCACACGCCGTAATCCATGCCGGGGGATAAAAGTTTTCAACCTGGACTAGTCCCAGGATGAGAACCACTGGGGAATGAGCTGCTGCGAGTGCAATATCAGTGACGTCTTCAAGGTTACCGCCAGTCACGGAGGTTTCGTTCCCAGCCGGGCCTCTGAACATGCACATGACAGCACGAAAAACACCCGGTGTTCATGGGGGCCGAACCCAAACAGTAACATGGACTTACTGATGAAGTCTGTGTTCAGTGTCCGTGCCCGAACAGTAGGTGTTCGGTACAGACGCCGAACTTTACTGTGCGGGTTCATACATTTCTAAAAACCACCTTTAAGGTGCAAAGACCTTCAAATGGTAAGACAAATCAGGCAGATTGTAGCTCCATGCTGAACTTTTGTTTCACTAATATTTTTTAAGATGTTTCTGGAACTAGCAGATGTCATACTGATCTTTAGAATTGTCTTGAATATGACTGAGTGAAGCTGAAAGAAGTAACCGGGACCACAAAAAAAATACCACCACTACTGTCCTATAGAGAGCTCATATTCAAGTCTTAATTTTAATATTTCGCAGATATTGCATACAGATATTGACTTATCTTATATTTTTTTTCTTTACTTTATAGACCAATGATGCCTTAGGACCCACTTGGAATTGGCTGTATTTCATTCCTCTAATTATTATTGGGTCCTTCTTTGTCCTGAATCTAGTTTTTGGTGTCCTGTCTGGGTAAGTCTAAACACTTAGTAAAATTATGCTTTGGAAAAATTATTTTAAGCACATATGCACATGGAAACAAAGCATTTGGGATTATCAAATAAAATGTTATATTGTAAGATACTTAATAGTTAGGTTTATCCAGGAAAACCTAGAATGTGTGTGTAGTCTGAATTAATCTGTTCTAACATAGAATCTGCTATCACCAGTCTTTAATAAAGGAATAAGACGCCCCCATTCAAACCCATAGTAAGATAGTAAATAAGCACACAAGAATAAAATCCTTTATTTGAAATAATACAAAACACCCTGCTTTACACATTTATTTAAAAATCAAAAATACAGTTATACTGACTTACGCTCAATCCATTGAGCCTTGTCACCTGTAAAAACTAATAAATAATAACCATATCCCTCATCTGTCCGACGTGAAGATAAGCCATACTGTCCCACGCCGTAATCCATTTTCTGCAATATGTGATTTTCAACCTGAACGGTGCCATAATGTGACTGTCCACTCTGAAAACCATGGGAGATCCCCGCTGGTCATTGAAACTGTGCTCCCATACTTTACTGTGAGTAGCTAGTTGAACTGTGGTGACCTCAATGGGATCACTGTAAGCGCTGTGTGTACAGAATGGCGCTGAAGTCAATGCCCATAGAAGGGAGGAATAGGTACTGTATAATCCGCTATTGCGGGCACAGGTGCGTATTCTGGGGCCACCATTACGAGTGCAAGGCGCGTGTGATGCTGATGGGAGGGGGTGGTATGATAATGAAGATGGGGAGGCAGGGATTTCTTTTCCAGGCACAGTATGTCCCAGAGCCTGGAATAACTCTTGCACAAGGAAAGAAATATTTGATTTCAAAAAC
>JARQOD010000009.1:99261425-99311036 GCA_033576555.1 Oophaga sylvatica | reverse complement strand
TCCTCCTAATCTGTAGGAATACATGCTGTCACGTGCTAATTACTGTTTTTACGATAACGCTAGTCATTTTTACTCATGATTGTGAATGAACCATTTCATGAGGTTCCTGCAATCCTCGCTGATTAGGGAAAGCCAAAAGGGTTTAGGCCACACTAAGCAACCCCTACGATTCGTTAGCGTTGCATACAATGAGATCGCTAAGCGGGTTTGTTTTCTTATCGCTAAATGCTGCCGCTTTAGCGTTATTTAACGACGTTTATCGCCGTTAGCGATTTCTTAACGACTTTAGCGTACAAAAGTACCGTAAATCGCAAAGAAAGGTTTCCCACAGCATAAGTACTTACCCACGGAGGGCCACGATGAAATAGGGTCCGGAACGATTCCAGCGACGAGCGAGATCACAGCAGGAAGCTCGTCGCTGGAAGCTGCCGCACTGAACAATATCGCTAACGGGATCGCTAAATAGTGACGTTTTTTAGCGATCCCGTTAGCGATATTGTTTAGTGTGGCATACCCTTAAGAAATCCTCACCAAGTCCATTCACTGGGGATGCATCTTAATTAAAAAGTATGTACGTAATTGTGGCTATAGACATACTGTGACATTCGTGAATTTTACTAATTTTCCATAAAATTGTAAAAAAACATTTGGATCAGTAAAATTATATTTTATAAAGGGGTCTGTTTAAGATTAGAAAAGCATGGCTGCTTCCTCCCTAATAATGTCTTCCTTACATAAGAGTAATTTTTATGGTCTTCCTTAAAAGGACGTGTCTAAAAGTCATAAAGACACGCCCCAGAGGATCCTGGAGCCACACCCCTTTCACAAATCTCTAGAACCATATGGTGCATTTAGAAACAAAAAACTGAATCTCAGAGAAGAGGTGAAAACAAAATAAAGCAAAAACTGATCATTTTGACCTGGTACAAAGCCTTAAAGTACTGAAAATATAGATATTTAATTATTCTCATCATGGAGCAGATGACAACCTTCAAAAAGTGGAAATAATAAGACCCTTAATCGTATATATAGAGATTGTAATAAAGGGAAATCAGTCCACCAGGTTTTTGTCACCTAATCTGAGAGCAGCCTAATGTAGATCAGAGACCTTAATTCCAGTGATGTGTCCCTTACTGGGTAATTGTTGTAGTTTTAAGAAAATCACTGTTTTATCAACAGATAATTATCACTAGAGGACTAGTAAACCTGCTGCCAGGTAGGCCTCCATATTCACCATATTTATGTGCTATTTATAACCCCGCCTGGCCATGGTTTGGCAGCTTTCTGCCTATACACAGTGTACAAAAAAATCTAACATTCATTGGTGTGGGCGGAGTTATACAGGGCACAGCATTCCAAGCTCTGCTAGATCTCTTGCAGGAAAAAAAGACGGATTTTGGTAAGACCTTACCTGTAAAATCCTTTTCAGCGAAGGAAGGAAGGGAAACACAGTCATTACTAGTGGGTAGGCGGAGCCCACACAGGATAGAACACCTCAGATTAAAAAGAGTGTTGACCGGACCCTCCAGCTTGGGCTCCTCCTACTCCGCTCTCCAGTCGTACACAAGCTAAGGAAGGCAAATATCACCAGCGGGCAACATAACCCCTTCTGAAAAACTTCAGAGAAAAAAACAAGGAACAGGTATGCATATAACAGAAAAAACCACACAGTCCCAGGTACTACTCACTGAACCTGACCACTGCGATGAGCTGGCAATGCTGGAAACAGAGCCTTAGCGCGCCGACCTCGCCAGATAATCGCTATCAGAGAGGGTCACGCCGCATCTGAAAACACCACCAACACACTTCTGCCATGGGAGGGAGCTGTGTCTCCCTTCCTTCCTTCCTGAAAGGATTTACAGGTAAGGTCTTACCAAAAATCCATCTTTCAGCAGCAGATAGGAAGGAAAGGGAGACACAGTCATTACTAGTGGGACTTCCCAAAGCAGTCCAGAAATAAGGGTGGGCAAAAAACCAAAAGAGGCAGATTCCCAACAACCTACATAAATGCGCAACTAGCGCTAAATACAAGTTCACAAGAACTTTAAACTACAGCCGCTGCAGGACTCTACGTCCAAGACCGCATCAGCGGAAGCACTAACGTCCACCTTATAAAATTTTGTAAACGTGTGAACGGAGCGCCAGGTCGCCGCCCTGCAGAGCTGAGCTGCCGAGGCCCCTTGATGAAAGGCCCACGATGAACCCACAGCCCTCGTGGAGTGAGCTCGAATTTTAAATCGGGCGAGGTTCACCCTTAAGTCGGTAAGCCTCTAAAATGGCCGACCGAATCCAACGAGCTATAGAGTCCTTGGAAGCTCGTTGACCACGCCGACGACCTGCTGGAATCACAAACAGAGAATCCGACTTCCGAAAACTTTGAGTAATAGACAAATAGAACTTCAAAGCCCGCACTAAATCCAATGTGTGCAAGGCCCGTTCCTTCGCATTCCTCGGCTCCGGACAGAGCGAGGGCAACACAATATCCTGGTTAACATGAAATTGTGACACCACCTTAGGTAGAAAATCGCCCCGTGTGCGGAGCACTACGCGATCCTGGTGAAACTCCAGGAAAGGAGGCGAGCAAGAAAGAGCCGCCAACTCAGAAACCCTTCTCAAAGAAGTGACCGCCACTAGGAAGGCAACCTTCCAAGAGAGCAAAGAAAGGCTAACAGAGTCCATAGGCTCAAAAGGCCCATGTTGGAGAGTCTCCAAGACAAGACTGAGCCGCCAAGGAGACACAAGCGTCTTCCGCGGCGGAAACTGACGTGTTACTCCCGCGAAAAAAGGAACGTACGTCCCTACGCGAAGCGATAACCTTCCGAAACAGCAAGGACAGAGCAGAAACCTGACCCTTCAGAGTGCTAACTGCCAAACCCTTGTTCAGCCCGTACTGTAAAAGCCAACAAATTGGGAATGGAAAAAATCCTCGGATTCCTCGAAGAACCCGAACACCACGAAAAGAAGGCCTACCAAGTCTTGTGATAAATCCTAGTAGTAGCCGGACCTCTGGCAGCTCGCAGAGTGGCAATGACTTCGGCTGAAAAACCTTGACGGGTCAAAATTTCGGTCTCAAGAGCCACGCCGTCAAACGCAGAGACATCAGGTCCGGATGACAAACGGGCCCTTGGGTTAACAGGTCCGGGCGAAGAGGGAGAGGAAGTGGAGGCGCTGCCAGAAGCGACACCAGCATCGAGAACCACGTCCTCCTTGGCCAATCCGGGGCTACCAACATAGCCGGGACTCTCCAGTCTGATTCGACGCAACACCAGAGGAAGTAAGGATATCGGCGGGAACACATAGATTAGCTCGAATTGGTCCCACGGAGCCACCAGAGCATCCACCGCCACAGCCTTCGTGTCCTTGTACCTGGACATGAACGTCGGTAACTTGGCATTGAACCTGGATGCCATCAAATCCACTTGGGGAGTTCCCCAACGGGAGCACAGCAGTGCAAAAATTTCCGGATGAAGACTCCATTCTCCGGGGTCCATCTTTTCGCGACTGAGGAAGTCCGCCGTGATATTCTGAACTCCTGGAATGTGAATCGCAGAGATGGCTGGCACCCTGGCCTCGGCCCATACTAGGATCCGAGACACCTCCATCATAAGCCTGAAGCTCCTCGTCCCACCTTGATGGTTGATATACGCGACCGCCGTCGCGTTGTCTGTCTGCACTCGGACTGGTAGACCGCTTAAAGGGACCGTCCAGTGTTGGAGGCAAAGGAAAATTGCCCTCAATTCCAGGATGTTGATCGGCAGGACAGACTCTTCCGACAACCATACCCCCTGAATCCAGAGATCGTTCCAGACCCCCCCCAGCCTGTCAGGCTGGCATCGGTGGTTATGACCGACCACCTCGGAGGGAGGAAGGACTTCCCCAGGGATAACGCTTCTGGACGTAACCACCATCCTAGAGACTCTCGCACCCTGCGGGAGATGATGACACTGCAATCCAGCGAAGCCTGCGATCGATCCCAACGGTTCAAAATGAGCATTTGGAGAGCCCTGGAATGAAATTGGGCAAACGGAAGTGCCTCCATCGACGCCACCATCAAACCCAGAAGGCGCATACACCTTCGAAGGGACATTGCTGTCGAAGACTTCATAACCTGTACATGTCGAAGAAGAGTTGCTTGCTTGTCTGGAGGCAGGGACACCACTGCTCGTACCGTGTCGAAATGCATCCCCAAAAACTGGATTGACTGCGACGGTTCCAGAGACGACTTCTCCCAATTGACCAGCCACCCGAAGTCCTCCAGGAGCTGAAGGGATAGATTGCGAGCCGTCACCGCCTCCTCCTTCGAGGACGCCACAATCAAAAGGTCGTCCAGGTAGGGAAGAATCGTAACCCCCTGTCTTCGAAGGATCGCCATGAGAGGTGCCAGAATTTTTGTAAAAACTCTGGGTGCTGAGGCCAACCCGAATGGCAGATCCACAAACTGGTAATGATCCTGACCTATGGCAAAACGAAGGAAGCGTTGGTGGGCCCTTCCGACGGGAACATGTAAATAAGCGTCGCGAATGTCGATTGACACCAAAAAGTCGTTCTGCGACAGGGCCGCCACAACCGAGCGAAGTGACTCCATGCGGAATTTCCGAGCGCGGACATGCCGATTCAATCTTTTGAGATCCAGAATGGGGTGAAATTTGTCCTCCTTTTTGGGGACCACAAAGAGGTTGGAATAAAACCCTCTTCCCCGGTCCTCCGGCAGAACCGGTACCACCACACCCTTCTGCAGATGGGAATCGACCTCCCGCAGTAGAGCAGCAAATAGCTCGGGCTCTGACGGAATGCGAGATTGACAAAAACTGTCCGGGGTTGGGAAAGAAACTCTATGAAGTAGCCTGCCGACACAACCCGCGTCACCCAGACGTCCGAAATGCGGGAAACCCAAGTCGATTCGAATTGGAGCAGGCGACCCCCCACTCGAGAGCCCTCGAGTGAGGCCCTGGCGTCAGTCCGCCTTAGCGGGCTTTTTGTCAGCTTCCCGCTTGTCTTGACGGAAGCTCTGTTTCCAGGGAGTGCGGGATTTCTGAGAGGTCTTTTTTCCTGAAAAAGACGGACGACCCGATCCCCAAGAGGGCTGACCGAACCGTCCCCTGGACCGAAAGAACCGCCGACTACTACCGGCACAAGGCCTGCCAGACGCAGAAGTCACAGCTCTTCGCTGCGGCAAAGCAGGGTCTTTTGCCTTTGCCTTGACAATCAGCTCCGTGAGGTCAGAACCAAATAGCTGACCACCCTTGTAAGCTAAAGATAGCAAACCTTGCTTGGAAACCGCGTCCCCGGTCCACTGTCTAAGCCACAGTGCTCTCCTGACTGTGACCGCCGAGGACTGCGCCCTGGACAGCAGTGACGCAGTATCCAAACCTGCATCACTGCCATATCGGGCTGCATCCTCCAACAACTTGAAAAGCCCATCTACCTCGAATAGCGGGGATCCATCTTGCCACGCCGTCCGTAGACGGTCCAACCAGCTTAGAGAAGCTTTACAAGCACACATGGATCCTAGTACTGCTCTGAATCCATGACCCGCGGCCTCATAGATAGATTTCGCCGCCATCTCTGTTTTTCTGTCCAGCGGATCCTGCAGACTCGCCTTCCCTTTAACAGGAAGTAATGAGGATTTGCTAAGCTGGGATAAAGGGACATCCACTTCAGGAGAAGGAATCCAATTATCCATCAACTCCGTCGAACACGGATACAGTGTCTCAAAAAACCGTGTCCCCTGAAAATGTTTATCTGGACACAGGCTTTCCTTCTCCTCTGCCCCATTAAGCTCATCCAGAGATGGTAATGCTGATCGCGACCTATGCGACTCCTGAAACATCCGAGCCGATTTACCAGGACGTCTAGTTACCTCCTCCGGTAACTGCAACGCCTCCCTCATGGCTCCAATAAAAGCCTCTGTACGGCCCAAAAAAGAGGCAGAGTGTCCCTGTCGATCCTCCTTATCCGAATCGGACATCTCCCCCGAGCTTGAAGGGAACCCTCCATACCAGAGATCTCCGAGTCGCTACGCGGAAAGGATGGCACCGGCCTGTGGCTCTTCCTGCCATGAGAGGATCTAGCTGACACCCAATAACCTAGAAGGTCAGACAGGCCATCAATGGAACGAGTGAGGGCCTCCATTTTTACATCACTTAAACCTCCGACCGCTGCGCTTGACGCCGTCGAGGTCTGCGTGTCAGATACGCGAGACTGATCCTGTAGCGGATCTGGGAGACGGTCCGCGCCTCCTGGACCCTGATCTGACATGCCCTCACACAGTATATGGCAGGTTAAACCTGTCAGTAACTAAAACAGTGTGGTTCCTTAAGGAAACTAGAAAAGAAACGCTGAAGGGTTAAAGCTCTTAGAGAGAGAGCTACCCCAGCTGTCCCCCAAATAAAGGTTAACCATCTATTAGTATGCCAAGGGGTTAATGTCGCAGACTCCCCACAACCTCTTTAAATGAAAAGGGTGTGCGAGCCCCAGACAAAAAAAGGCCTCTTATATGAGGCCACAGCTGCAGGACAGCGCAGTCTGCCACCTAATTGTGCCTCAGAAAGGTGCCCTGTGCTGTGGGGGTGAGGGAGTTAAGCCTCTGCCCTGACAGGCAGGAACGACTCACCCAGCTGGCCGCGGTGCCGTGTTCCTTCGGTCTGACGGGAGGAGAGGAGAGTGAGGAGCCCGAGGAGTCTGCCACCTTCAGTAATGGCCGCCACGCTGTGAAAGAGGGAAGCCGGAAAAGGAGAGGCAGGAGAAAATCGCGCGCTCAGAGCGCTTCCTGCCCGCGAACGACCGGGAAAGCGCGAAGCCACGCCCCCCTGCCGGCTTCAAAAAAAGCGCGCGCGACTCCTCCGCTCTCCGTCTCCTGTCCCGCTCCCATGTCCTGCAGGCATCCACCTGCGGACAAAAAAACACATCACCAGCCTGAATACATGTAGCAGCGGCTGCCGCAGCAGCCGCTGAAGCACTCAAACACATTAAAAATGTTGAGTACTCACCCAGCTGAGCGCCACAGGGACCCCCAGGGATTTGTGGCGCTATGCCCATCGCTTCCCCCTAGGGCGGGGAACGCAGTGACCCCAGAAGCGCGGTTTGCGTCCCCGCCAGGGAAGCAACCCTCATCCCCCGGGGCTGGCAGGGTTCTGCAGGGACCACCTTAAAGGGTAATACAGATCCGCCAAGGGAGGGGTGGGGGTCCAGCAGCGCTGAGACCCCTGAGACCTCAAAACCACGGGGGTCCAAGTCTCTGACCAATAAAAATAAAAAAATCTTCTGAGGAGCTGCTCCAGCAGCGACTATCCTCTGTGACCTCAAATTTTAGACTGGAGAGCTGGAGTAGGAGGAGCCCAAGCTGGAGGGGCCGGTCAACACTCTTTTTAATCTGAGGTGTTCTATCCTGTGTGGGCTCCGCCTACCCACTAGTAATGACTGTGTCTCCCTTCCTTCCATCTGCTGCTGAAATAGTCATTTTATAAAAACTGCAGCAAACAGCCCAGTAAGTGACGCATCACTGGAATAAGGATCTCTGCCCCTTCATCATGCTGCTCTCAGATGGGGAAGCAAAAACCTTGTGACAGATTCTCTTTAAAGGTCTAAGAAATGTTTCTAGAAAGCTGCAGGATCTACAGGGAACGTCAGGGTAAGAGTCATGCATGAATAGACGTAAAGATCTTCTTTGACACAAAAGAAGATCACAACATTCTAAATGGTGACCCTCATACAGATATCATAACGGGCCATAGGAGCTTTCAGTTACACTTCTGGTGGGTCGAATGGGTGGTCTCGGTAACCAGTTTTTGAATATAGTGTGGAGGGTACAGAGGAGATTTTCATATTAGAAAAAATACAAGTATTCAGTGAAATCATTATGCACAATATTAAAAGATGACATGACAAACAACATATGCAGTTTATAACTAACTCACTCAACAGATGATGCATTAGGTGCAGACATAGGGCTGACCTCCTTGGCTTTTTGAAGGGCATGTTTCTGGTTAAATGCCTCCTCTTCTTCCTGCTCATCCTATGGAAAATCAAATCATGGTGGGCACTGATATTGTGGCGAGATGGTCCTAGAATGCGATGACCCCCTCCCTTGTACTAGTCCTGTCCAGGATTGTCGGCATATAATCATATCCCCCTCGTTATATAGCCAACGCTGGTTCAGCCAAACCTATATACCAATCCAGGGTTACACTATACCAGTACCTTCATAAAGCTCTCACTCCCACAGTTCCTTCTCTCCTAGACTTGGTCCTGGATGTGACTTGCCTGGCTCTCCCTTCCTGATGTTTATTCCGGTAGTTTTTATGTTTGTTTTGTTATTTTTCTATGGTGTTACTCTTTTTGAGATGAGGCGGCACCGGAGGCTGACTAGCATGCGGACATCTTGCAGTTGAATAACGCTTCTTGCCCGGTTTCAGCATTACAAATTGACTTGTTTGTTACAAAACAGATATTTTCTGGAGCTGACCTTCACCCACCAAAGATAGTGGTGGACCCTTTCCTTAGTATTATGCCGGAAGGTTACATAATGTAAAGGGGA
Organism: Oophaga sylvatica; assembly: GCA_033576555.1. Lineage (NCBI taxonomy): Eukaryota > Metazoa > Chordata > Amphibia > Anura > Dendrobatidae > Oophaga > Oophaga sylvatica. The sequence continues at coordinate 99,302,500 of JARQOD010000009.1, read as the reverse complement.
TGTGTTTTCGGGGTGTCACTGCAATCTAAGGAATTTAGCCCTCCTGGTCTCTTGGATGGGCGCCCTCCCCAACGCGCATTTCTCCCTGATGAAGGCAGCGTGCCGAAATGCGCGTTGGGGAGGGTGCCCATCCAGGAGACTAGGGGCATATTGCATTGTAAGTTATCACATAATTTTGAATTTATCTATTCTTTACTCTCATTACATGGTTTTTTGCTTTGGTCTTGAGGTGGATGTTGTATACATACTGACACCTATTGGTGTCCTTGGCACTTTCACTTTACCTTGTATTTTATCAGTAATTACTTTGCGCATTTGTCCATATATACATGTGTTATATACTTGTTGGTCACATTTTTTGTGCACTGAATGTATGATGTTTTATGCATATTATTGTGATTTTAGCACATTTTAATATTGCATTTTTCACCTTTATTAGCAATTTTTTCTGGATAGTAGAGCCCCCATTAGCATATAAAGATTTTAACTGTACATTGATTTTTCTTCATTATTAATTTCCTGCTATACTATTAAACTTTATGTCACCTATTTAACATTATGGACGTATGGTCGATTTTGTCCTTTGTCTTTTTTGTTGTTTAAATTTCCGACTGTCCTGTTGTTTTCAGTTTGTCCATTGAGTCGGCCAGCAAAGATACCACTTGGTTTTTGATATATGGAATTTGGTTCTAGCTATTGATTCACAAAAAATTGCTGTGCTTTTACACTCCCTTTGGTGTTTTTGGTTTACCACTAGAGATGGTGGTCCCGTTGCTTAGTATTATGTCGGACGGTTACATAATGTAAAAGGGATGCGTTTTTGGGGCGTCACTGCAATCTAAGGAATTTAGCCCTCTTCTTATATCACACCCAGTGCTTTCAGAAACTCTAACTCCTGCAGTTCCACCTCTCCTAGCTTGAAATGTCCGGCTCTACTTACCTGATGTCTATCCCAGTGGTGTTTATGTTTATTTTGTTGTTTTCTTTTCTATGGTGTTACTCTTTTTGAGATGAGGCGGCACCAGAGGCTGACTTACATGCCGGGGGTCTGGCAGTTGCGTACCGCTTCTTGCCCCGTTTTAGTATTACAAATTGCCTTGTTTGTTATAAAACAGATATTTTCTGGAACTGACCTATACCCACTAGAGATAGTGGTGGTCCTGTTCCTTATTATGTCGGGAGCTTACATAATGTAAAGGGGATGTATTTGGGGGGCGTCACTGCAGGCTAAGGAATCAGTTACTTGTCTAATGTTATGATAAATGTTCTTAAATTTCCTTCCTTCTTATCCATCTTGTGAACTTTCATATAAACATAACACAAAAATATTACACAAGAGCCAGAGTAAACCAAAAAATTGCAAATGATTGAAAAGAAAAAAAAAATATTTTTCACACAAATTAAAGTAGCTGTCCACCTTTGGGGACTTTTTTTTTTAACTTAGATGCATGTATTTGAGGCTAAAATTTCATTTTTTATTTTTTTTAAAGATGGATATATTTAAAAAAAAATTGCTCAGGTTTTCTTCTATAGCCTCTATGTTGCAATATCTACTGCTGGCTGCAGAATGACTTAACTGTGGATCCAATAGTGAGCTCTGTCTGATGGCCCAACAGGGACATTGTAACTTTTAACTCTTTTTCTGGGTGCCGCTTAGTTTATTTGTGACCACAGACCAGAGACCACATTTAAACTGACTGCACACGGAAACAAAAAGCCTGTAAAAGCAAAATGGTGCTAGTTTTCCTAATAGTACCCAACTGGAAAAATGATTTTTAGCCTCAAATACATGCATTTAAAAGGAATCTGTCAGCAGATTTTTGCTATGTAATCTGAGAGAAGAATGACGTAAGGACAGAGACCCTGATTCAAACAATGTGTCACTTATTAGGCTGTGGGCTGATGTTTCAACAAAACAGTGTTTTATCAACAGGAAATGATCACGACAGGACTAGCTGCCACGTGCATCCTAGTCCTCCTGCTTTGTGTAACCCCACCCATCACTGACTGGCAGCTCACAGAAAGCAGCCAATCAGTGGTGTGGGCGGGGTTATACAGGGCTCAGCATTCCGAGCTCCGATAGATCTGCAGCAGAGAAAACTGTGATTCTATCGCAACTGCTGCACCCAGTAAACTAAATTATACATCACTGGAATCAGGGTCTCTGCCCCTACATCATGCTGCTCACAGATGGGGTAGCAAAGCCCTGGAGACAGATTCCCTTTAAGTAAAATTAAAAGTCCTCCGAGGTGGACAACTCTCATTTTATGAGGTTGGAAACCCTTTTTAGGCTTATCTTACTGAATTCTATACTTCTATATGTTTGCAAGCAATGCGTTATATGCAGAAACTTGGTGTCTCTTCTGGCTGGCAATAACCACTTACCTTGGTCAACTCCTGCGCATTGGCCAAATTATCCACAGCAATGGCAAGAAATACATTAAGAAGTGTGTCTGGTAGAGTTAAGGATCAGATACTATAATTAGGAATGAAATAATAATAATAATAATTAATGAGTAATTTTACATTACATTCACCTTTTATAGAGTCAGCCAAGTGCATCTGTCATGCTATATCCCGGGACCCCCCTACACCAAGGACCACCATACAGCCAGCAGGCCGCATTACCAGCAGCTGCTATGATTGTTATCCTGATACAATTTGCCACATCATATTAGAGGCAATTTATTTGCTCTTGGAAAATGCCTTTAAGATAAAACTTTTATCTCCTTTATCGCTAAGTATTCCTGAAGTTTGGTTTTATAAAGACTTTTTCTCAGTTCACACTATTTTTCACTTTCACATGTGCTGAAACATGTGAAAAAGCTTGGGAAAAAAAGAAGTGTTTTTAAATCATTTACTGATGGTGATAATTAAAGGAAACCGCAAAAGAAAGAAGAAATGATGAATATGTATGTTTGTTCAGTTATCATCTTTTGAAAGTAAAAAATAATATTACACGTGTAATTTACAGGTAACTATTTTATAACTGGTAATTTGGCAAACGACATGGACGACAAATTTAAGGAGTTTTTTTTATAAAGAGTGAACCTCCGGGGCAGAGCTCATCTTCCAGTATGCAATCATTACATTTATTTTAAAACTAGTGCCCCTATAGGAAGAAAAAAGCATTACAGTCTGTCCACAGAGAACATTATTTGGGCTTGTGTGGAGACGGCAAGGGAATCAAATCAGAGAAAAGAAAATATTTTTTTCTAAGTTGTTCATTAAAGAGATTGTCCACTACTTTTACATTGACGGCCTATCCTTAGGAGAGGTCATCAATGTCTGATCGGTGGGGGTGCGACATCCGGCATCCCCATAGATCACTTTTTCCTGGTGTTGGCGCACCAGGAACTGCTCAGTCCCCTTATAAGGTAACAATATCCCACGTGCCCCCTTATAAGGTGACAATATCCCAAGTGCCCCCTTATAAGGTGACAATATCCCAAGTGCCCCCTTATAAGGAGACAATATGCCAAGTGCCTCCTTATAAGGTGACAATATCCCAAGTGCCCCCTTGTAGGGTGACAATATCCCAAGTGCCCCCTTAAGAGTTGAAAATATCCCAAGAGCCCCTTATAAGGTGACAATATCCCAAGTGCCCCCTTATAAGGTAACAATATCCCAAGTGCCCCCTTATAAGGTGACAATATCCCAAGTGCCACTTTGTAGGGTGACAATATCCCAAGTGCCCCTTATAAGGTGACAATATCCCAAGTGCCCCCTTATAAGGTAACAATATCCCACGTGCCCCCTTATAAGGTGACAATATCCCAAGTGCCCCCTTATAAGGTGACAATATCCCGAGTGCCCCCTTATAAGGTGACAATATGCCAAGTGGCTCCTTATAAGGTGACAATATCCCAAGTGCCCCCTTGTAGGGTGACAATATTCCAAGTGCCCCCTTATAAGGTGACAATATCCCAAGTGCCCCCTTAAGAGTTGAAAATATCCCAAGAGCCCCTTATAAGGTGACAATATCCCAAGTGCCCCCTTATAAGGTGACAATATCCCAAGTGCCACTTTGTAGGGTGACAATATCCCAAGTGCCCCTTATAAGGTTACAATATCCCAAGTGCCCCCTTAAGAGTTGAAAATATCCCAAGTGCCCCTTATAAGGTGACAATATCCCAAGTGCCCCCTTATAAGGTGTCAATATCCCAAGTGCCCCTTATAAGGTGACAATATCCCAATTGCCCCTTATAAGGTGACAATATCCCAAGTGCCCCTTAAGAGTTGAAAATATCCCAAGTGCCCCCTTATAAGGTGACAATATCCCAAGTGCCCCCTTAAGAGTTGAAAATATCCCAAGGGCCCCTTATAAGGTGACAATATCCCAAGTGCCCCCTTATAAGGTGACAAAAGCCCAAGTGCCCCTTTATAAGATGACAATATACCAAGTATCCCCTTATGAGGTGACAATATCCCAATTGCCCCCTTATAAGGTGACAATATCACAACTATTCCCTTATAAGGTGACAATATCCCAAGTGCCCCCTTATAAGGTGACAATATCCCAAGTGCCCCCTTATAAGGTGACAATATCCCAAGTGCCCTCTTATAAGGTGAAAATATCCCAAGTGCCCCCTTGTAGGGTGACAATATCCCAAGTGCCCCCTTATAAGGTGACAATATAACAAGTATCCCCTTTTAAGGTGAAAAATATCCCAAGTGCCCACGTATAAGGTGACAATATCCCAAGTGCCCCCTTATAAGGTGACAATATCACAACTATTCCCTTATAAGGTGACAATATCCCAAGTGCCCCCTTATAAGGTGACAATATCCAAGGGTCCCCTTATAAGGTTGACAATATTCAAAGTATCCCCTTATAAGGTGACAATATTCCAAGTATCCCCTTATAAGGTGACAATATCCCAAGTGCCCCCTTATAAGGTGACAATATCACAACTATTCCCTTATAAGGTGACAATATCCCAAGTGCCCCCTTATAAGGTGACAATATCCCAAGTGCCCCCTTATAAGGTGACAATATCCCAAGTGCCCTCTTATAAGGTGAAAATATCCCAAGTGCCCCCTTGTAGGGTGACAATATCCCAAGTGCCCCCTTATAAGGTGACAATATAACAAGTATCCCCTTTTAAGGTGAAAAATATCCCAAGTGCCCACGTATAAGGTGACAATATCCCAAGTGACCCCTTATAAGGTGAGAATATCCCAAGTATCCCCTTATAAGGTGACAATATCCCAAGTACCCCCTTATAAGGTGACAATATCCAAGGGTCCCCGTATAAGGTTGACAATATTCAAAGTATCCCCTTATAAGGTGACAATATCCCAAGTGTCCCCTTATAAGGTGACAATATCCCAAGTACCCCTTACACAGTAACAATGCCCCCTGAGATTCCCCTATAAGGAGTGTGCTGGCCATATTAACCTAATATGTATGACCATCTGTTTTTGCAAGATTTTTTTTAATCTTTACAATATATTTTACTCTGCACATAATTTGTGTTTTCTAGGCCTGTGTAAAAAATATTTATTTGTGGATTAACTAAAAGCCATAAGTAATAATTAGGATACAGTTGCCAAATAGTGTGAGAACGATGAAATAAATGGAAGACCACATGCCAGAACTGACTCCACCCTGTGAGCGGATCCCATTGTACATCACCTCATTCCAGTCTTCTCCAGTTAAAATCTGAATGAACGACAAACAAGCGAGGAGCAGATTAAGCTTCCTAGTGGATGAAGGCGTATGTTTTATTGAGAAATAGAAAATTATCATTACCTGAAAGACGGTCATAATGGCTGCAGGAAATGTATCAAAATTTGCTGAAGGGGTGCCATCATTAAAATTAAATCTGCAAACAATAGAAAACAAAATGTATAATAAACATCAGTGTAAGATACACATTGTTGGAAAAAAAAGCATAACCCATCATCATTGGGTCGTACAACCGTTGTCCATCGCTTGCTCAGGTCTCAGTATTTGGCGGCAACGATGACGTCATGTTGACAGCGCGCTTTGCTGCTGCAGCTAATCACTGAGATCAGTGACTGTGCCAAGGTAAATGGCAAGAGTTGCTAAGCTCAGTGATTGGCTGCAGCGGTGATGGGTGCTGTCAACATGACTTCAGCGCTGCAGCCAAAACACAAGGACTGGAGCAGCGGTGGATAGCCATCCATAGTACCTACTATGCAGAGGCATAACTATAAATGGTGCACCCAGACCTTGCAGCCTATGGGGCCCAAAAGGTCCTGTTGGCCCATATGAAAAGACCAATATTAGTGAAGATTTGCAATAATTGAGACCCTGTTGAAACTTTTGCATTAGGACATGGCTGCTACTATGTTTGATATTTTAGGTATTTTACAACATTTGGGGTCTAGTTTCCTAAAAGCGGACAACCCCATTGATACCGGAAATAAAAAATTGACTGTGAAATAAGAGTAATTGGCGTCGTTCTCATCTGTCAATTTCCACCAAGACCAAGGCAACATTTTTCAATACTTGCTAATGAAGAACAAATGTAAAGGTGCAAATTTACTGTGAACGCAATGAAAAAGTACAGACACACGAAGGTTGCCGCGGGATCTATAACGGATGCATGATGTAACTTTTGTATTATTTTAATTAGCTTTACTGTTCTACAAAACGATACTGTGTACGGATGCAGAGAGAATGAATCAGAAGCTCAAAGACAAAAGCAAACACGCGTACTTTGTCCACCTTATCATTGACTCAAATGCACAGCGTGATGTGGCGGTATGTTGTGAGAATTATAAATGTTTCATAAAAAACATATATACGATATAGCCTTATTGTCATGTTTACAATTTTTTACATTTTAGGTTCTTTGGACACCTTTAGATCAAATTGTGTGAACCCATCTGCCACAACAAGTAGACCTCACTCAGATGGGTCTCCAAATTATGTATTATACTGGTATAATAGAAAACTAATCACTCTCTCTTGGGTTAAAGCCTACATAATAAACTCAGGAAAGAAAGGATCCAGTTTGCATGCATTGTAGCATCTGCGCTTGTTCCTCTATCCGTGTTCTTGTTTGATGTTTGTGAAATCCATGAGAATGGTGTGAAGTGGTGTCGATGGATGTTAAAAAGAAGGGCACTGTGGATGACAGTGTTTGTCTTTTCTATTGTTACATTGTGACTAGTTTGAAGGACACACTGTCTGCCACTTGAGGTATTATTGTTTTTGTATTAAGGACATTTTTCCTGGAAAGTGGGATGCGGGGGCGCTGTGGCTGATGTGAAGGTTGCTGTTGAATACAGTAAAGGTAATGGCAGATAAAGTTTATAGAGGAATTTTCCAGCATTCACAAAGATGATATAGAATAAAAATTTACTTTGAATAAATCATGATAAAAAAGTGATACAAATGTCCATAATTAAAAAAAGGCTCCTGATTTCTCACGCGTTTCGGATCACATTGATACTTATTCATAGTCAGACTATGTATCAGCCTATGAATCAGGATCTATGTGATCTGAAATGCCTAAGAATTCAGGAGCCTTTATAATGATTTATTGAAATTTAATTTTTATTCTATAATTTTTGTATATGCTGGAAATTTCTTCTTTCGACTTTATTCTATATTTACCCAAGAATCGGCTCATGGCTTTTTTCTTTCATGCACCATTACTGTGGTTCCTCAACGTGCTGGCAGGATCATCTACATAGATTTTCTTGAGATCTTCTCCTTTTTGCTACAGATAATGACAATTTGGTTGGCACTGCTTTGGGCGTTGAGTAGAACACCTGGAAAACATTTATCACCGGGTGCTACATTTGTGGAAATTAGTTCACTGGGTGGGGGGGGGCAGGCATGGAATACAAAGAGTTGCTGTCGCAACACAGCTGTCGGGTGATCTGGGTCCAGGGGCTTCTTCCCTGTCCCTAACACTAAGAGGCACCCTAGTTCGCCCTACTCCCAGGGATACTTCTGAATGTGAAGATGCCGGGCCTTCACCCTTGCCTTATCTCCTGAGTTAGCCCTCAGACTGTCCTCTTCCTCCATCCAGGGAAGAGGCGGTGCTACTGTGCACCTTAGTACACCAACCCGACAAACAAAGGTTAACAGATAACTCCAGGCATACAAAATATTCACTCACATATAACAGAGGAATGCATTGGGGCGTGGAGGTAGGGGATTAAACCAAAATAGAGAAGGAAAAGGAATTACCACTCATACAACCCAAGCAACAGTCACAGATAAATCCTCCACCTCTCCTTCTCATATGAACTCCGCTCCCTCCTTTAGCCATGCAGCAAATGCTAGCTCTGACAAGGATTTGTAGCAGAGCCCAGGTTATAAAGGGGAAAGGAGTGGCTAACCGAGCACAGCTGTGAGCACAGGGATTTCCAACATGGCCGATTAACCCCGGTTCTGTCAGAAGAAATAAACACATTTAAAATGAGGGAGAAGTGCTTCTTCTCAGTGCCGGAGTAGGAGCAATCAGACACTGCAGCCTTCTGGCTCCACACTGTCGTGGTAACCCCGTGACAGTTGCAGCACTTAAAGAGTTTTTAGCAAATTTCCATCTTGGGTCCCGTTGAGACGTCCAGAATGTACTGATGTGTCCACTCCTATCCTTACAAATGTTGGTAAGGACTCTCACGATACAGATTCAATACTTTATCGTGATGCGCTAGCAAGACCCTCAGCAAGCAGCAACTGAAATATTTAAAGGGGTTGTCCAGGACTTTAACATTGATGACCTACCCTTATGATAGGTTATCTATGTCTGATCCTCCGTCGATCAGCTGTTCCTGGTGTCGGAGGCTGGAACTACTCAGTTATGAAGCTGCACAGCTCCGTTTACTGTATTGTGGGCGTGGCCTGGTGATGCACATCTGCCTCTATGCAAATAAATAGGAGGTGGATGTGCAGTACCCAATTACGCCACTATTCCGTCAATGCAGCTGTGCTGAGCAGCTCTGTAACTGATCGTTGGGGGTGCCGCTGTTGTGCCCACCGATCAGACATTGATGACCTATTCTAAGGTTAGGTCATCAATGTTAAAGTCCTTGACAACTCCTTTAACACCTGGACGGGAGATGACAACTCAAAGTCAAAAGGTACACATTAGATAGCTGTTGGTTGAACAATCAGTCGGATACCATCTTCTCTTCCGAATTTCTCATACACAGGAACGCTTAGCTCAGCCTTGCTTTACTGTGTCCTCTATGAGAGAGCCGCAGTCGGAATCCTCTGGTAATGGCTTAATAAAGGGTTAGCCTTTGAAATTCAACAGGTCCCATCCTTCTTTCCTGGAGATAATCTACAGGTAGACAGGCAGGAGACCCTCATAGACATTAGATGGTTCGGCTGATCTTACTGATGGGGGCTTGGGAGATGGCGCTGGGAAGACCAGCCAATTTTAAAGTTGGGAAGGCGGCCATACTGACACACCAGGTTAAAGGGGTTGTATACTATAGGGCTAGAGAAACACAACAGTAGGAGCACCACCCATGACCATGTCCATTGCTTGTATGTGGCATTGTAGCACAGCTCCATAAAGAGAATCGGGCTGGGCGGCATAACCACTCAACCAGCGGATGGGTGAAGCTCTGATTTTAGAAGAAAGCAGCCATGTTTATCCAATCCTGTATAGCTGAAGGGAAACTACAGGACAAAGAAAGGACATTATGCATCAACGACTACAGATCTCCTCTAATGGTCAGCATTCTTCATATTGTACATATTCAGCATTATGCAACTATTAGCTGGATGTAAGTAACATGACACAACTCCACCAACATCGAAAATACATTTGTTTGTCAGAGACAGTCGCCTAAGCTGCAAATGGAAATTGTGTAATCATTTTGTTCTTTTTTATTAGGAAAATGGTTCTTGTATAGTATTGAAGTCGGACTTACGAATGGATCTCTATCAAGCCGTGCACCATAAAGCCTAATGCCAGTCTGCTGTTCTATGTATGTAAACTGTTATTTCCCTGTCTCCTTATATTAAGGCGCTTTATCATCCCCTGTGTAAGCAGTGCTTACAGTATCCTAACATTTTCTGCACTGGATCTGATCAATATTACAGTTATTCATCAGTATAATTGGCGCTGGGCTCAATCAGCATGACATAGTGAACTATACCAGGGCCCGATGGGATCCTTGATGCAATGTTTCTGTGATCTTGACATTTTTTTACCTAATAATGGTGCGCTCTTAAACCTTACAGGCAACTTATGAGACCTAAGGCATTTTATATCTTAAAGGGAAAGGTAAGCTATAGTCTTTATGCAGCAAACAGCACATTTTAGAATATCATATCTATTTTAATAAAAGCTTTGGTTAACAAAAACATGCCGAAAAGCATTTTTTTTTTGCTATTCTCAGCTCCCACCCACAAGTTAAAATTGCATTTTTGAAAGGGTGGTTCCACTTTAACAACATTCTGCCAGCACTATAGGTGCTAAGACTTTTCTCATTTCCCTAGGTCATGCACCGCACCTGCCATTATCCAATGACTTGCCTGCCATTAATTGAAATCCCTCCTCTCTATTATGTCTGAATTCAGTTTGGCATGGATTAAACCTGACAACAGGCAGTGGTCAGCAAGTTAGACAGAAGGGAGACACCTAGTGGTTGGCACATATTGAGTCATTTATCAAGGGGAAGACAACATAATTTTTTAAATAAAGTTATTTGCAGATTGTTTAGTTGCCATATTATCAAAATGTCTGAATATACAGGGACTACATAAAGTAGATGTGTCACCAGATTCCACAATACAAACTGCATCCAATATTAACAGAATTAATGTATATAGATATATATTTTAAGTTCCCCTTGCTACTATTAAAATACTAAGTAGTACCCATTCTAATATGGATTTTAAGAGAAAGTACACCAGCATCATCACGATCAAGACATATGGATGTCTTAGACCTGATGATGCTGGTGTACTTTCTCTGAAAATCCATATTAGAATGGCAGTACTGCATAATCCTAAAATTAAATGGGTATTTTAATAGTAGCCAAGGAAACTTAAAAAAATATGTTTATATGCATTAACTCTGACTTGGATTTTCAAAAGTAAATATACCAGCCTCATAAGGTCTGAAATATATTTTTTTATGTAATATATTGTGAAATCTGGTGACATTTCAACTTTAACACCTCCTGCCCAGAGATGAACAAGGACTTTATGTACTGCCGTACATTACTTTATCATGGAGTTTTCAACCACTATAAGCAATGCTTTAATACCGCACTCCTATAGCATCCTACCTGCCGCCATACAGCTGCATCCCCAGGAGCGCAAACACAACAATAAAAAGGAAAAGGAGGAAGAGCAGGCTGATAATGGACTTCATGGAATTCATCAAAGACACCACCAAGTTCCTCAAAGAGGCCCAGTATCTGGAGAAATACACAAGGATCTACCATCAACCCATGCATTAAATAATACAACAAACATTTCAAATATTGAATGAGACATAGAAAAAAAACAAATTGCACTTACTTGGTTACTTTGAAGATCCTTAAAAGACGCAGAGCTCTCATGACACTGATTCCAAAAGATGTTCCAGGCCGAAATATAGCCCAAATGACTTCAAAATACTTCCTATGGTGACCTACATGAGAGAAACATATCCAAATAGGCTCAATATAATGTTAAAGGGTTATTCCCATCTCCAAGATCCTATCCCAATATGTAGTAGGTGTAATAATACTAATATTAGCAAATACCTCCAACTCAAAAAGTAGTATAGTTCTTCTGATTAGCTATGTTGCTTACCCCGTGTGCAGGGATTAAGTATCCATGGTTACAACCACTAACAACTAACTGATTGTCACGATATGAGTGGTTGTAACCATGGATACCTAAGCTACTGCAATGTCCTGCATGTAAGCAACATAACTAATCAGAAGAACTATACTACATTTCTAAGTGGAGGCATTTGCTAATATTAGTATTACTACACCTACTACATATTAGGGTAGGATCTTGGAGATGGGAAAACCCCTTTAATTGTGGATATCTCCATAGAATGTTTGAATTAAATTAAATTTAATAGTAAATATGTTAAAAATATTTGTAAGCAGATAACCAGCTGAGTCCCGACCATTGCAGTTAAAAGCCCCCTAAGCCCATTACATAACTGTCGTCTGAATGGTCTTTCGGCAGGCAGAGCTATCTCCCCCAATTACCCCATACACAGGAACGCTCGACAGAACAATCATGTGTACTTTATAAGAGAATATTTCTGCCAGGTTCCTCTGGGGGTCTTATGAAAGTCATATTAATGCACAAGAGCTGGCAGTATTTGTAAGTTGACTACATGTTACACCCAGTGTCAGACTGAGGAACATTGGGCCCACCAGAGGATTTGATTCTTGGGGCCCACCTTTCTCCCCCACTCAAGAACCCCATAGCAGCTGCAAGGTTTGCACTATGAACTCTCCTAAAGAAGAAGCTAGGGCCCACCGGAGGATTCTCCAGTTCTCTGGTGGGCCAGTCCAACCCTGGTTACACCTTCCAGCTGTGATAATTTTTTTTTTTTTGCTTTAGGTTGATCATTGTTGTTGTTTATAAGAGACATAAATTTCTTATTTTTACATTGAAATATGCGTAGGTTGATTTGATATTTTTATTTGAGACCATTTAATTTAGTTTAGTTTTAATTTGCAGTGAAACACAAAAAAATATGGGTTGGAATGGAAATTTAGTTTTTACAGCATTCACTGTGGAGTAAAAATGAAGAGAAAACTTTAATCTTTGGGCCATTATTACAACGTTATCATATATATATATACACATATATATATATATTATACATAAAAATATATACACAGCATATGCAGTTGTGTGAAAATGTGTTTGCCCCTTTCCTGATTTCCTATTCTTTTGCATGATTGTCTCACTTAAAAGTTTCAGATCATCAAAGATATATAAATATTAGACAAAGATAAAGCAAGTAAACTCAAAATGCAGTTTTTAAATGAAGATCTTTATTATTAAGGGAAAAATAAATCTAAACCTACAGGGCCCTGTGTGAAAAAGTAATCTGAATACTTATGACCATGTGATATTTCAGTTTTTCTTTTTTAATAAATTTGCAAAAATTTCTATATTTCTGGATTTTTTTCAGTCAAGATGGGGTGCACATGTACATTAATGAGAAAAAAAAGAACTTTTTTGGATTTACCAAATGGCTGCAATGAAACAAAGAGTGAAAAATTTAAAGGGGTCTGAATACTTTCCGTACCCACTGTGTATATATATATATATATCTGCTTTTGCTGTGATTGTATTGAAGCAAAGAATAAGGTTAATGTTTCATTTTTCCTAAAAAGAAATAAATGAAAACTTTAAAAAACATATATATAGTTAATTCAGAGTAGCAAAACTTAACATGACTATATATCCTATATACAATGTCTAGTTATTTTAAGTTTTGCTACTCTGTATGAATCATATATTTGTGGAGTGAGTTGTTTTTTTTGCATCATTTTGGTGTACATATAGCTTTCTGATGAATTCTCTTTATTTCTGGCAAGGTGGCCAGAAAACAACAATCTAGCTTTTTTCTTTGCGTTCACCGTGCAGAGATTAGAGCTGTACGTCCTGGATACCCTGTGATCCGCTTACACTATTGTCACGGGATTCTATAAGTTAAAAGGGATTGTTCAAAGCAAAAAACCCATTTAGAAACATGAAGCCTCGGGCTGCCTCGGTGTCTCCGAATTTAATAATGGGTGTCTTCTAATCTTCAAGCAGTCCGCCTCTAATCTTTCAATATTTATTATTGCCGGTCAGATCTATGTCGGAAAACGGAGTAAATCTAGCAGAATAACTACGCTGATGCAGTGATGTTGCGATGAGTTGCGATGTATTACTCTCAGCTTGGTGTACTGTTATGTTTTATTTTATATTTTTCACTTTTTTTGGTACCAGTTTTAGAAAGAAGTTTCTTACCCCACAGTCGAAACAATTAAATGATGAGTGGAAGTAGAGGCGGGGGCCCATCCCGTACATCTTGAGGACATCTCCACCAAAAATAATCCAAGAAACAGGAATTCTGCATAGTCTGTAAATAAACAATATTCCCATCCCGCCCCCCAAAAAACATTGATTAGATCAATATTAGAATCGTATAAACTGTATAATAAAATGTATGAGACAATCCCTATTTGTGAAAGGGACAATGCAAACTGGGAGACGTGAACCAAACTGGAAGACGTGAACCAAACTGGGAGACGTGAACCAAACTGGGAGACGTGAACCAAACTGGGAGACGTGAACCAAACTGGGAGACGTGAGCCAAACTGGGAGACGTGAACCAAACTGGGAGACGTGAACCAAACTGAGAAACGTGAACCAAACTGGGAGATGTGAACCAAACTCAGAGATGTGAACCAAACTGGGAGACGTGAATCAAACTGGGAGATGTTAACCATACTGGGAAACGTGAACCAAACTGGGAGACGTGAGCCAAACTGGGAGACATGAACCAAACTGGGAGACGTGAACCAAACTGGCAGACATGAACCAAACTGGGAGACATGAGCCAAATTGGGAAACAGGAACCAAACTGGGAGACGTGAACCAAACTGGGAGATGTGAACCAAACTGGGAGATGTGAACCAAACTGGGAGATGTGAACCAAACTGGGAGGCGTGAACCAAACTGGGAGACGTGAACCAAACTTGGAAACGTGAACCAAACTGGGAGACGTGAACCAAACTGGGAGACGTTAACCAAACTGGGAAACGTAAACCAAACTGGGAGGGGTGAGCCAAACTGGGAGACGTGAACCAAACTGGGAGACGTGAACCAAACTGGCTGACATGAACCAAACTGGGAGACGTGAGCCAAACTGGGAGACGTTCATATCATACACTTTTCCTAACCGTATAATGGTTCAGGATATTGAAAAAAAAAGTTAAATGTTCTAGCACTGTGAAAAAGTAAGGATACAAATCCCTGGATCCCCTCCTTCCAATTGCTCCAAACCACAGACCAGAGGCTCTCAGCTTATGCATGAGCACACCAGAAACTTTCTAAGGATCTTCTAAGTATGATCATGCATAGGCTGAACACTTATTTCCCATGGTATGAGCAATTGGTGTGTGGTTTGAGCAAGTGGTGCTTGACACAGGAGGGGAACATCTGCCACACCTAGAGAGTAACCGTTGTTTTAATTTTTTATTTCATAAATCAATAGTTCACATGGCAATAATAAACTGTAATAATATATGTTATCAGATAAACTTGCTTCTTTCTCCTCCTGGACTGATTATTCATTCTCAAAATTCTCAATTCACAGATAAAATCTGTATTCAGTAAATATAGACTTTCACATTATTGAAATGGGAGATGACAGTTAGTGTTTATAGAGTTCTATGGAGAGGGGAGGAGCTAGATGCAGACATAGATATTCTACTGAATTGACATTTACACTTTCTCAGTCTTCACTAAATACAGAGTTTACAAAGTGAAAGATCAGTCCTGGCAGAGAAAGAAGAATATTTCTCTGATAAGATATATTACAAAGTTGCTTATTTTCATGTGTACTATTGATTTATGAAAAAAACTTAAAATGACAGATACTCTTGAAATATTAACAAGTCACACAGGATCATATATCTCTATCACATTTGTTAAAATAATGATAAAGAGGACAGATCCATTAATGCGCAACATTATTTTTACAATGTTATGTGAGCACAATTGTTATTTAAAGAAAAGCTATGAATCAATACTTTTCCGGTTTATATATTTTTAATATCTGCTTTTCACTTCATAATGCAAAACGTAATAAAACTTACATAGAATATTGGAGAGCCAGTGTGCCTGGTCATGGTGAACAATGGCCACGCAGGCAGTGTTGAGAGCTACCACTCCTAAGACCATCCAATAGAAAACCGGAGACTTGATCATATGGCGTATGGATATTCGTAGTAATCTTTCTTTATGACGAAAATAAGATGCACCGTCCATTTTGTTACTTTTAATACTACCTCTTGCAAGAGGGGTACCTGCAATGGGGACATATTGAGGATGATGTTATGGCACATACAGTCCGGTCTGTAGAATACACATTAATTCACGTCACTATGAATCTGCACCCACCGACAGAAGATATGTCAACACAACGGTCTTCGTTTGTGTCCCGGTTCATAGCTTCTGTTCTACTTCGTTTAATTGTTGCTCTCCTGAGAACTGTAGACAAAATATGGAGAATTTCATCCCCCCCGAATCTCATAGAACCAGATTATGGCACACAAAGGACAGTTCAGTAGGTTTTATCTTATAGGGATTAACAAAAATATACAAATTGGACAAGATCCAAGGGAAATAAAAACTGTAAAGGGCTTAAAGGTGTAAGAAATCAATTATCTTACCTTCTAAAGCTGAGGTCCCAGAATTTTTATTCTCTTCTGCTAACATAACTTCCTCTGAATGAAGAGAAACATACAGATAAATGTGACAACTTGAATTCTAAGCTGATGACTATCAGAAGTAAAGACATTAACTACAACACTGTATGAATATTGGCTAAAGAATGGTCAGAGAGGTGGTCTTGGGCTTATGATATTGATGATCTATCTGTAGGAGAGGTCATCTATCAGATCAGTGAGAGTCCAACACCCGGGATCCCCATTAACAGTGATACACATACCCAACTACAGGCTCCATTGGACGCCTCACTATACTTTGTCCTTCTCACTCCATCCTCCAGACAGATCTCTCGCATCTGGGCAGGTTCTCCAGACAGATCTCTCACATCTGGACAGGTTCTCCAGACAGATCTCTCGCATCTGGGCAGGTTCTCCAGAGAGATCTCTCGCATCTGGGCAGGTTCTCCAGACAGATCGCTCACATCTGGGCAGGTTCT
This sequence comes from Oophaga sylvatica, assembly GCA_033576555.1. Taxonomy (NCBI): domain Eukaryota; kingdom Metazoa; phylum Chordata; class Amphibia; order Anura; family Dendrobatidae; genus Oophaga; species Oophaga sylvatica. Next base: position 99,285,650 of record JARQOD010000009.1, on the reverse strand, counting down.
CCAGACAGAGCTCTCTTAAGTTGGCAGGTTGCTCTAATGGCAATTCAGTCTCACCCCTAGCATTTTCTTCTGCAGGTGATCTTCCTAATGGCAGCTTAGCTCCTTGAACCTTGACCCCCATAGATGTAACCTTGGTACGCCTGAAGTGCCTATCAGCACTTCAGAGGGCAAAATCACGCTACGCTCTTGGAGACAAACCTCAATCTTTAGTATCTTCAGTTCTCCTCCTGAAGCTCCTCCTGTTCTCATTACAGGTTTCCCTGCTTCCTCCGGAAGGGACAGTCACAGTGGCAATATATTTTTTGTAACCTGGGGTGGATGATGCTTCCCACCTTTAGTTGCATTCTCTCTCGGGTACCATAGATCCAACCAACTAAATTTGTACTCTGCCACTCGCCCCAAATGGTGGGACATCTGCCTGTAAAACACCTCAGCCATATCGATGGCTTCACCTTCATGGTAACCTCACCAGCACACACGCCACCTAATCTCATTACATATTATACCCTACACCCCTGGGACAGCTAGGGCATGGAACATACGAACTGCTCTCACCAGCTCCGAACTTGTGATTTGCACGTACCCACAAATGCACACATCACACCATCAGTGTGCAGAAATAAACATGTTTCCAAAAACACACACATGAAATCCTGCTGAAATGAAACAAGGATCCAATGAGACAAACAAGCATAACTCTGGATGGGGGCTAACACATTCTCTCTTGCAAGACAGTTAATGAGAGAAAGATGCATCATTTTTAACTCTCCTACATGACACTTGCCTGTAGACTTATCTATAAAGCAATTTGCAGCAATAATTTTTTGCATATTTTACAGTATTCAATGCAGAATAAATGATCTAATGTGCTAAAATCCAAATATATAATGTGTCTGCCACATATCAAACCTTCACGTTGCTCATGTCTTCTTTAAAACTGCCTTAAAAATGGAGGGATTAAAGGGATTTCCTCCCTTGCCTCCTGGCTTTCTGCTTGTCTGGGTGCTTCTGGTTGATTGACAGCTTGTGCCAGTGGCATCTTTGCGACTCTAGCCCAAACTCCAATCTGATCGCCATAAGGTCAACTTTATAGCAGTGATTACAAGCTCTACAGAAAAGCTGTGTTCCTTGCTTAGGAGACCGGCCATCACCGCTAGGCTGCAGTGGTGGTCGGTAATCTAGGCAACGAGCAGTAAACTATAAAATTATAAATAAATTAATCTGGTAGATCAAAGATTTCACTCATTGTATATAAAATAGTAAAGGTTTCTACTGTGGTTCCACAAATTGAAATGTTCCTAAATAGTACCTTAAATGACTGTTAAAAAGGCAAGTTTTAACATAAGGATTTTTGCAGTGTTTTGCTCACCAGCTTTATCTATCCAAGCCCGATATCCGTTCAGTTCCCTCTCAATCTGCTGCTGCCTGCGCAACTTCATGAAGGCCCGTCGGTTCTCCACACGTTCTCTTTCTTTGGCAAATTCACTGCAATATTATGAGAAAAAAAATTGTGTTTTTTGGCTCCAAAACTACATAAATGTTACATAAAGGTTTGAGAAAAGCTCTGGTTGGCCTCGTCTACTATAGCTCTCGAAGGCTGATTTGGGCAAACCCATAAACCTCTCAACAAGACATGTTAGGGGGGTTCATATAGAATAAGGGCCGATCATCTCACCTGAAATGTGAGGGAGCAGGAACAACACTGTTCTTTCCATTGGGGGAAATCAGGAGACCCTCATACACATTACATTAATGTCAATTTAGAGAGAACCTTCTACTTTAATAGGTATTCGGGTCTCTGGACTTTCCCCAACCGATGATGCAGAGAGACAACAAATATTGGACATGAATATCCACATATAAAACTTTTGTTACAGTGAGAGATCAGATTACCGCACCCCCCCACTGAAAACATATGCATGCTCAGGGAACCTGACCGTGCATGTATATGGTGGACATAGTTGTTGGTCAAAGAATATGTTCGGCTGATCACTTTATAAGTTTTAAATACACTCCAAGAGTTGGAGAGAAATCACATTTTGCTTCTTCATGGCACCATCACACCTACACATGGTTGTGCCATAAACTTCTCGATTATCTGTTTAAAGAAACATTCTTTATATTTGTGCCAGACACTGTGATCCATGTTGTGATCCATCCTGCTGATCTATGGTCTTGGAGTTAGCAGACAATAGCCCATAGATCATTGCATTGTGGGAACCCCAAATAATATTTTGTAGAATGCAAGATCAAGTAATTTCCAGACATATAATATATCCGGAGATTTACCTAAAAATGCATGCATTGCACTAAGTATAATAAATACATATTCAACATCACTGCCATAGAAAAATGCTGCAGTGAACATTTCTTTCCATCACAAATGAATCTGCATTTGCCCCTACACACTGGAATATTCCGAATATGAAGGACGAAACACAAGTAAGGAAAATTTTGATTTGATGCTACAATCCCTATGGGCACTGCAGATATTCAAGGGTGCGAACCAATGTCTAGTTAGTACTAACCCATCAGACCCCGTTCCTCCTTCCCCCCACCCAAAACTAGCATTGCAGCACAAACAATAAGCTGTTTACACGTTCTGGAACTTTTGCTGTTGCCGTGGAAACCAAGTGAAATGCGTAAAAACTGGGATAAGCAAATTCTAGATGCACAGGCTCCGATCAGTACGCCACCAGTCACACGGACAGAACAATAAAGATGCATCACAACAATAGGCAAATAATGTCCAGAGATAATGGAAGATATCCATAGTTCGAAAGACTATCAGTGAATATAAAGGAAAGAGTGCAGACATCTCCTAGAAATAATGGTTGTCAACATCTTCTTGATCATTTATGTCCTTCTCTGATGAATTCATTATCTACATTTTCATTAATATTGAGTATATTCACAAACTGATTTTGTTGAAAAAGTTCCATGGATCTGCGATCTCCAGGCGAATGTAAGAGTTGTCCTACTACTAACTGATTATAGATCCATTGATGACTTACTGACTGTAGACTGGATTCACCGGTGATTGGGTTCACTGCCAGGACTACTGCTACATCCTTATCTATGACTACCCATCTAAAGTCCCCATACACATTAGATGGCGGTCAGCTGAACGATGCTTTGGCTAATCGTTTGGCCGGCAGTCATCTTGGCTGTCTCCATCATACACAGGAGCGTTCGCTCGTTCAGCCGATCGCTCCTGTGTGCTCTATGGAAGAGCCACAGACAGACAACCATCTCTGCCAGTGGCCTATCTCCGGGAAGCAAGACGATCGGAAGCCCGAAATCGGACATGCCAAATCCAAATCTCCCTCGATGATTATTTGGTCAACGTCCTCATACATATTACTAGAATGTCTGCTGAATCTGTCAATATCGATGGGTTCTAACGACATTAGTCTAATGTGTATAGGGACCGTAGGACTCTTGTGCCCTAATAATCCAACCTCAACTGCATAGTGTATCACTCCCATCCTCACTTCTCTGCCTCCCCCTATGCCATCCCCTCCAAAGAATACAGTTCAATACAATGACTTACAAGGTGGTCCATAAGTTACCCCCTTCCTGGCACATCTCTGACCAAATCTCCCATCATCTGTCCACACGTAAACTTTACTCCTCACAGAACCATCTCCACAATTTCTCCATCGCATCACCCATTCTCTGGAACACACTTTGAAATTAGCTAGACAGACTACCTGCCACCTTGGATATGATCAGAGGAACCCGAAACTCCAGCACTCCAGAAATTAATTGAGCAAGTCAATTGTCCCTGATATGTGCCCTTATAGGACTTGTCCACCCTTAGGCCACATTCACACATACAGTATTTGGTCACTACTTTTCTTCAGTATTTGTAAGCGAAAATCAGGAGTGGAACAGTCAGAGGAAAAGTATAATAGAAACACATGACTACTTCTGCATTTTTAACCCACTCCTCGTTTTGTCATCCAAATACTGATTGAAAATACTGACTAAATATTGAACGTGTGAACGTGGCCTTAGAGACAATTTTTTTTTACTTCAATACATGTAATTGATTCTAAAATCTATTTTTACTATTTTGGCTTCATGAAAAATTTTGTGCCATTTGCCTGTCTGTTAATGGCTACAGAATGAGTTAAAGTGAATCTGTCAGCAAGTTTTGGCTACCTCATCTAAGAGCAGTGTAATGTAGGCAAAGAGAAGCTGAATCCAATGATGTATCATTTAGTGTACTGGGCGCACCAGTTCTAACACAATCAGAGGTTTTAGATTTAGAATGAAGCAGAGCTGAGAAAGCTAACCCCGCCCGCACCAGGCTCTCAACAGACAGTGAGCTGCTTATCACAGGGGAAGGGGGTGTTGCCAAACTAATTTTAATGTTAATCTGTTAGTGATAAATCCTTCACAGTTAGTAAACAACAGCACGCACTGTGACAAGTGACACTTCCCTGAATTCTGTGTTTCAGCCTCTATCTCCTGCTGTCATCAGATTACATAGCAAAAAACTGCTGACAGATTCCCTTTAACTGAGAATCCATCAGTTATCACACTATGATGGTCTGACAAGGAGTTTGAAACTCTTTGATCTGTCTTTTTCCGAGCTCCTCTCAGCTGATTTATGCTCACAGACCACATCAAAATTAAATGTGCAGAAAAACAGAGAGCCTGGAAAAGCTAAACGGTGCATAAAAAATTGTAATGAAACCCAATTAAAAATACATATCTTTTAGCCCTAAAAACATGCATTTAAGTAAAAAAAATGTCCTAAAAAGTGGACAACCCCTTTACCAGGCACAGAGTCTTTTTAGAAACTTTCTAAGGCTAAGTGCACACATTCAGGAATGTGCGCAGAATTTTCCTGAGCAAAACCGGACTTTTTTCACGGGAAAAACGCATGCGTTTTTGTCGCGTTTTCTGCGCAGATTTTGCGCATTTTTGCTGCGTTTTTACCGCAAAATTTTCCTGAATATTCCAGCTCAATAATATAGCGGGGAAAACGCTAGTTTTCTGCGAAATTAATGAACATGCTGCTTTTTTTTTTCCGCGATGCGTTCTTTTTCACGAAAAAAAACGCACCATGTGCACAAAAATTGCAGAATTCATTCTAAATAATAGGATGCTTAATTCATGCATTTTTTTACTTGTTTTTTGCTGCAAAAAAACGCGAAAAAAACGCGAATAATCCTGAACTTCTGCACTTAGCCTAATGGTTGGAAAATTTTCTAAGCTACTTCTCCGTTGTCCTAATGTGAGTACCTGATGAAGGTGCTGAAGCGCGTTGCATGCAGTCACGCAACTTTCTTGATTCCTTGACTCATTATTTCCCACCATTTGACGTGCCTTTTTTAAACCATTTACTATTCATTGTATTGTTGTCATGGCTAGCACAGGCTTCCTTTACTTGCCAACACAAGGACAATTCTGAAAAAATGGGCTGGGAAAGATGCACAGTTTAGTAAACCATTCTCCAAAATAGACTCAACATCCTTTATAGCCCATTTTCCTATGAGTGACCCATTGAAGGGATCAAGAGTCACACAACAGGTTTTTGGGCTCCACATTTCCTCAGACCATAAACCTAGCCAGAGGGTAGGTGCAAATGATCATTTTCTCTTCATCCGAAAAAAACTGTCCTATTATTCTGGTCATGTTTTGATCAGAGTTTGATCAGAGTGCCATCAGTTTCTCTCGGATGTGGAGAGAAAAAAAAATTGTTTCTCCATCTCCATTCTGCCAGTCTATTCTGTCAGAAAATCGGACTGCACTCGTATGTCATCCAATTGTGGTCTGATGTTTTACATGAACCCACAGCACTGCTGATTTTGAGGCGACATTCGACTCAAAATCGGACACGTCTCCGATTTTTTCCTTGGGTGACTCTGTCCAAAGAAAAGAACTGAACATGTGCACAGCCACAAAGAATATCATGAGTACAAATGCTATCCGTGAAAACCAGGGATAGCACTCGTCTGAAACAATAGGTTGTGTTATAAGGGTGGAAAAGATGATGCAACACCCATCTGAAGACCCATATTACTGTATTGTGTGCAAATTGTATTTTATTGCATGTTTTATTCTCCTGAGGGTTGCAGTTCCTGTTAGTTAGGGGTGACAGGGTTAAATGTAGGGCCAGCCCATAGTTGGGGAGAAGTAATGGGAACTAGTGTGTGGGCTCCTTGTTTTAGGAGTTAGTTGTAAGTTGAGAGAAAACTGGAGCTAAAGAAAGGACACCCTTAGGTGCGTGGAAGTAACAGACCAGCAAGTGAGCAAGTTATTCAGCCAGCAATTCTACAGTCGCAGCAATTTTCCTCATAGCAGGCAAGTTGGGGGCACCTAGGTAAGAAGATACTTAAAGCAAGTAGCAGTGTTAGCCAGACCTGGAGGTCTGCAGTGAAAGAATATAGGGTCAGCCAGACAGGGGCACATCAGTTAGGTGGTAGCTAATGAGAGTTCCCTTACACCGCTCACAAGAGTGCAGCTAAAGTACTGCGACGCAGCGTAACACATTGACTCGTATGTTCCAGTAACGGGAAGATGGAGGCTGTGCGCGTAAGGCTGGGTTCAAATTGCGCCAAGGCAATCCGTTAGACGGACTGCGTTACACCGCGGTATAACGCGGTGTAACGCAGTCCGTTAACGCTGCCATTGAACCCCATTATTCGGCGCATCGCGACGCATGCAGTAAAGCGGCATGCGTTCGCGACGTGCCGTCATTCAGTGACGGAGCCTCAGACGCGGCCTGCAACGTCTGGGCTCCGTCACCGCTAGCACAGATGAATCATCGCTGATTCATCTGCGCTAGCGGGTATAGCATAACGCGATTGTGTTATGCTAAACCGTTACCAGCCCGTCAACGCTATGCGTTGAACGGGCTGGTTTACCGCAATGTGAACCTAGCCTAAGCTGTTATGCATCTGTAACGTTTCTCACAAGTCATGTGCTGCCATCTGAAACCATTATACACAAACCGCTGTCATATAATGCAGAAGAAAAAGCCAAGCATTGTTCCTGCTCCCCCTGGTATATAAGTTCTATCCTTAATAAATAAGACTTTATTTCTGTAAAGTCGTCTGTTTTCTTTGTGAAGTTAAAGGGGTCTGATGCTGCACAAATTGTGTCAGCACCAATCCTGAAGGTGTCCGCGACAAAAACTCAACTGCATACACACAATCAGGTAATCCTGAAGCAAGGTATGTACGGGCACGGAGTTAGTTCTCAGCCGAATTCCCCCCTTAGGCCGGGTCACACTTGAAAGTGCAATGCAAGAAACTCGCGCAAGTCTCTCGCCTTAATACCCGGCACTGCCGCCGGCACTCAGAGCGGAGCGTTCAGCTGTATAGTGGCGGGTGTTGAGGCTAGAGACTCGCGCGAGTTTTTCGCATTGCACTCGCAAGTGTGACCCCGGCCTTACAGTGTGCATGAGCCCTAACGCTGCACTCAACTCTTATTATGGCAAACACTCTGGAAACTGCAAGATCCACCTATAAACAGATCAACTACATGGGAAGATGCATCTGTCACAGGAATGAAGCCCACGCGACCAGGACCAAAGAAAAAATCGGTCTCCATTCTCTCTCTGGCTCTGCCCAGCACCTATTTTGCCAGCGAATCTTCCATTCACAACATGTATGATATTTCGGCCAGTCTCAAAAAGACAATACACACTAAACAGTAAAAGAACAAACATGCACCACAAAGTTCCTATAATAATGTGTTATAACTTCTAGCACATAAGAGTAACATTAAATTAAAGAACCATAACTTGTGTAAGAAGTGACAAACTTAAAAAAATAAATTAAAAAAAATCTGAGCCCAAAAATTACTACCTTATTATAACAAACATTAGTTTTTTTTATATATTTGTCAATTTAATTATCCTTCCAATTTCAAAATTTGCATATGCCGCGAACCAGCCAAACACTTGCACTATGAAGCATGGCATGCTGCTATTGAGAAATGGACCCGGTTTGGTGCAGACACACACAGTGATAAGGGGCTAAAGCACGGATAAGCCTACTCCACAACCTACGCACGCTCAGTGAACTGTCTAGGCTTGCAACTCAACTCTACAGGATCTCTCGCAATAAAAATCTATCACACCAGAAGTAATGTATTTGGTTTATTTTTTGTGCTTTATTACTGGGATTGTTATATATTTATTTATTATGCTTGAAAACCTGTTTTTTTTACCTTAAATTACTGAGTTCCATTATTTAAAAATACCGTGCTATTATGTAAGGCAGAAAACCCAAGGTAAGACTGCAGCAATTTCCCCACTCGGGGATTGCTTCCCTTGCTGGGTTTTTATAATGCAAAGTAGCCAGGTCACAAACACTCAGTATAATGATACGTGCTTAGGATTGAGTGGGATACTGCAGATCGGAAGCTGTAAAGTTGGTATCAAAGGATAAGCAATGGAATATTTTGCTGGTTGATTGATATTTTATTTTCAATAGAGGGAATTGAAATTAGATGACACTTTGACTATAAAAACTATTGTGGATCAATGAGTTCATCTACTAAACCAGAGCACCATTTACACAATGCAAACTTAAAGGGAATCTGTCGCCCCCCGGGACGTATGTGACCTATTAATATGGGCATACAGGCAATAGATGGTACACTGGTCCTACCTGTGTGCCTCATATTAACGGTCTTGTTGTTGAGAAATCAAATTTTCTTTCCTTGTGCTAATGAGTTATTCCAGGCTCTGGGACATACTGTGCCTGGAAGAAATCCCTGCCTCCCCATCTTCATTATCATACCACCCCCTCCCATCAGCATCACACGCGCCTTGCGACTCGTAATGGTGGCCCCAGAATACCGCACCTGTGCCCGCAATAGCGTGATTATACAGTACCTATTCCTCCCTTCTATGGGCATTGACTTCAGCGCCATTCTGTACACACAGCGCTTACAGTGATCCCATTGAGGTCACCACAGTTCAACTAGCTACTCACAGTAAAGTATGGGAGCACAGTTTCAATGACCAGCGGGGATCTCCCATGGTTTTCAGAGTGGACAGTCACATTATGGCACCGTTCAGGTTGAAAATCACATATTGCAGAAATGGATTACGGCGTGGGACAGTATGGCTTATCTTCACGTCGGACAGATGAGGGATATGGTTATTATTTATTAGTTTTTACAGGTGACAAGGGCTTCAATGGATTGAGCGTAAGGTCAGTATAACTGTATTTTTGATTTTTAAATAAATGTGTAAAGCAGGGTGTTTTGTATTATTTCAAATAAAGGATTTTATTCTTGTGTGCTTATTTACTATCTTACTATGGGGTTTGTAATGGGGGCGTCTTATTCCTTTATTAAAGACTGGTGATAGCAGATTCTATGTTAGAACAGATTAATTCAGACTACACACACATTCTAGGTTTTCCTGGATAAACCTAACTATTTAAGTATCTTACAATATAACATTTTATTTGATAATCCCAAATGCTTTGTTTCCATGTGCATATGTGCTTAAAATAATTTTTCCAAAGCATAATTTACTAAGTGTTTAGACTTACCCAGACAGGACACCAAGAACTAGATTCAGGACAAAGAAGGACCCAATAATAATTAGAGGAATGAAATACAGCCAATTCCAAGTGGGTCCTAAGGCATCATTGGTCTATAAAGTAAAGAAAAAAATATAAGATAAGTCAATATCTGTATGCAATATCTGCGAAATATTAAAATTAAGACTTGAATATGAGCTCTCTATAGGACAGTAGTGGTGGTATTTTTTTGTGGTCCCGGTTACTTCTTTCAGCTTCACTCAGTCATATTCAAGACAATTCTAAAGATCAGTATGACATCTGCTAGTTCCAGAAACATCTTAAAAAATATTAGTGAAACAAAAGTTCAGCCATGGAGCTACAATCTGCCTGATTTGTCTTACCATTTGAAGGTCTTTGCACCTTAAAGGTGGTTTTTAGAAATGTATGAACCCGCACAGTAAAGTTCGGCGTCTGTACCGAACACCTACTGTTCGGGCACGGACACTGAACACAGACTTCATCAGTAAGTCCATGTTACTGTTTGGGTTCGGCCCCATGAACACCGGGTGTTTTTCGTGCTGTCATGTGCATGTTCAGAGGCCCGGCTGGGAACGAAACCTCCGTGACTGGCGGTAACCTTGAAGACGTCACTGATATTGCACTCGCAGCAGCTCATTCCCCAGTGGTTCTCATCCTGGGACTAGTCCAGGTTGAAAACTTTTATCCCCCGGCATGGATTACGGCGTGTGACGCAACGACGGACAGGCGAGGGATATTGTTGTCTTTTTATTTTTGTTTTATTACAAGAGGTGATGGCTTCAGTGGAACGGGCGATAGGTGAGCATAACTGTGTTTGTTATTTTTAGCAAATCATCTCTAGGGGTTTTCAGTATCTTAAGGAAACAGGCAGCAAGGAGGAAATAGTATAAAAAGAACAGTATTAGACTCTCCAGTTTAGTCTTCAACTCCAGTAGTCCATGATGCTTTTTGTGTACCATCTGTAGTGAAGTTATGGCGTCACTTTCCATTTAACTGCTGCTATCAGTAGCATCAGCAGTCATGCATCTCACATGCAAGCATCACCACTGTTGCCAGTGATTATCTTGAGTGGTCCTGTGCACATGGATGGCATGTCATAACTGCAGAAAGTAATCAGAAATGGTGGTTGTGGAGACCCCGCAGTAGGGACTAGAAGAAAATAAATCAAAGGGCTGGGTACAAGTCTCTTCTTAATTTTATACCATCTCCTTTCTTATAATACTCAAAGTCGCCTTTAATATATTAGCTTTTTTATAAAAAAAATATGCATAAACAAAACAAATTTTCAATATCCAACTCTATTTTATGGTAGGACAGGCGGAAATGTCACACATGCTCATGATGTGTCGGTGGTCTAACCCTGAAGTGGGGTATGACTGACATCACTTATACAATCTACTTCATGGTAGGACTGCTAGCGTGCATGAGATTTTGGGGGGAACTAGTCTGGGGGAAAAGGACGTCTTGCCAGACTATTCCTGGTTCATTTACATGTGACAAGATGCTGAATAAAAGAGCTTTTATAAAACACAGAAATGTTTGACTGTAACTTCAAAAGCTTTATTATATCTATCGTATCTGCATATATAAACTATAATGGCAGTTTCCAATGCTTTAAGGTTGGACAGTTTCTCTATAACCCAATCTCCATCCTTCTGCTGAGATCTCACACTGCTCAGTACAATCTGCAGTTGCCAATCACTCGGTGGGGGAAGGATGAATACATTTGAACTCATGAGCTTTTATTCTCTATATCTGGATTCATAAAATGTTCATCTTAATATCAGGATTGTACAGCCATTGGGGCATGGATTTTAAAAGCAAATACACCAGTCTCATCAGGTCTAAGAGATCTAATTAATAATCTATGCCGCTTGTGTTGGGAAATCTGTTGACAGATCTTCATTACGCCTTTGGCTCTGTATTTTCCTGCCATTCTGAACATATGCCTCTACAAATTTACATGTGTGATTGAACCATGTGTATATAGATTGAACATGTCTACAAATACAAAATGCAAAACTTTTACACCATTAATGATACCAGAATCAGTAAAAAATATAACTTCAGACTGCTAAAATAATTAACCAACCTGCAGGATTAGAGGAGGAAAGAGGGAAATTTCACATTAATTAACGGCTAATTCAAATGTCACTGAGGACTTTAGGATCCTTTTACATTTGAACATATTAGTATTTATGTTTAGACCAAGGATTAAGATGATGTGTCGGCTCACATTGTAAGAACAGCCTACTGCAGCTACAGGTCTGTACTTCAGTGGCCAAAGCAGCTGTTAGGTTATGTTCCCACGATGAGTTTCAGTGAGTTTTTGATGCTGCGTTTTTTCCTGCTGCAAAAATTTCAGCAAAGTGGATGATATTTATAGAAATCTCATGCTCAATTTGTTTCTTTTTCTTACGCAAAGTAAATTGACCTCCGGTGTGTGTTTCATGTGTACGCTGAGATTTATGTGTGGATTTTCCCCACCGAATTACATTGGATGCGGAAAATCCAGAATTAAAAAACGCATATGCACTAAAAACACATTTGTCTTTGACAATATTCTTGTCAAAGACAAACATCAGAAAGAATAAAAAGCAAAGCAGCTTTATTCAAAGCTTGATACAACAAGAAATATCAAATCCCTCCACTAAACTAACACTATTAAGTCTATGTTCACACGTTGCAATTTTGCTGTGTTTATTTTCTGCAAGCAAAACCTGATTTACGTAGTAAGACGTTGCTTACAAAAAGCAGATTTTGTTCAGCTTTTCAGGATCCTTTATGAGGCCCCTTTCACAAGTCAGTGTCTCCGGTACGTGTGGTGACAGTTTTCTCACTTATCGGAGACACTGACACAGGAAGACCCATGCAAATGAATGGGTCTATGCACATGTCAGCGTGTTTTCACGGACCGTGTGTCCGTGTGCAAAACACGCAGACATGTCTGTTTTCACACGGACACACGGACCGCAAAATGTGCCGCACACGAGCACTCGGAAAACAGTGCACACTGTCCTCCGTGTGCACGGACGGCCGCCGGGGAAGAAGCGACTACTGTAAGCTACTGTTCCCCTGCGGCTGGTGCTGAAGCTCCCTGTCATTCTCCTCTGCCTGTGAGCAGAGGAGAACAATGAGCGATATATTAATATACTGCTCATCGTTCTCCCTAGAGTTGAGCGATACTTTCCGATATCCTAAAGTATCGGAATCGGAATGGTATCGCCGATATCACTAAAATATCGGCGATACCCGATACCGATACCGGAAGTCCCATGTAAGTCTATGGGAACAAAATATCGCAACTAAAAAAAACCCCATTCTTTCCTTGTAAACACTAAATATACACACATAGAATACAATATATATATATACATGTCATTGTGACATATATATATACATATATGTATAGTTTATACACTTCTACATAGTAAAATATCCTCTCATTCAATTGCCGGGTAAAGCCGGCTTCAGTGAAAAGACAGAAGCACCCGACATGAAATGACACTTGGTGTACATAGGGTTAACCATGTCTTTTCATGTCCTTTGCTATCTAATTTGCACAAACAATTAAATCAGACTATGTGTGCAAAATTTCACACCTGTAGGGGTTAATTAAAGGTGTAAATTCGTTGTAAAAAAAACGGACTTTTTTGCTACGAATTTACACCTTTAATTAACCCCTACAGGTGTGAAATTTTGCACACATAGTCTGATTTAATTGTTTGTGCAAATTAGATAGCAAAGGACATGAAAAGACATGGTTAACCCTATGTACACCAAGTGTCATTTCATGTCGGGTTCTGCATTTTCACAAAAGCCGGCAATTGAATTAGCGGCTATTATACTATGTAGAAGTGTATGAACTACAAATATAAATATATATATATGTGTCACAAATTCAATGACATGTATATATATATATGAGGTGTAAAATTGCTGAAAAAAAATGCGTGGGCTCCCGCCCTATTTTCGCAACCAGACAGACAAAGCCAGTGAGTGGGGGCAGATAATAATAGCCCAGAGAGGGACCATTATTTTTGCCCCCCCCCCGGCTACTAACATCTGCCCCCAGACACCCCAGGAAAGACAAATCTATAATTAGATTCGCCCTTTCTGGCACTTTGCCCATCTATTCCCATTGCCCTGTAGCGGTGGCGAATGGGTTAATATGGGGTTAAAGCCACCTTGCTATTGAAAGGTGACCTTAAGCCAGGTTAATAATTGAGAGCTGTCAATTAGACAACTATCAATTATTAATCCTATTGCATGAAATAAAAATAAAACACACACACTTTAATTAAAAATCATTTTAATGAAATAAAGACACATGTTTTTGACCATCTTTTATTTTACTGCAAAAACCATTTCCTGTAATAAAAATAAAATAAAAAAGCAAAATTATTCTTACCTATCCCATGCACAGTCAGGTCCCACGGTGTAATCCTTCAGAAAGGGTTAATGTTTACTGCAGGGACCGCAGCTAATGCTGCAGCCTCACAGTAAACCCCAAATGAATGAGTTCCTCTCCTGCCTGACAGGAGAGTAAAGGCTGGGTGTCACATAACGATACACCAGCGATCCCGACAACGATATGCACTTGTCAGGATCGCTGGTGTATCGCTACATGATCGCTGCTGAGCTGCCAAACAGGCAGCTCAGGCAGCGATCTGGGACAGCGACACTGCGGGTAACATCGCTTAAGGGCCCGTCTCACATAGCGATATCGCTACCGAGATCGCTGCTGAGTCACTAGTTTTGTGACGCAGCAGCGAGCTCACCAGCGATATCGCTGTGTGTGACATTCAGCGACGATCAGCCCCCCTGCCGGGTATCGCTGATCGTCGCAGAAATGTCAGGACCTTTTTTTGATCGCTGGTTTCCCTCTGACAGGCACGCATCGCTGCGTGTGACAGGCGGGAGACCAGCGATCCGCTGGTAACCAAGGTACACAGCGGGTTTCCAAGCACCGCGCAGCGCTTGGAAACCCGCTGTGTACCTTGGATACCAGCTCCCTGCATCAGGGCGCTGGTATCCAAGGTACACAGCGGGTTTCTAGGCACAGCCCCGCGCCTGGAAACCCGCTGTGTACCTTGGTTACCAGCGGATCGCTGGTCTCCCGCCTGTCACACGCAGCGATGTGTGCCTGTCAGCGGGAAACCAGCGATCAAAAAAAGGTCCTGACATTTCAGCGACGATCAGCGATACCCGGCAGGGGGGCTGATCGTCGCTGAATGTCACACACAGCGATATCGCTGGTGAGCTCGCTGCTGCGTCACAAAACTAGTGACTCAGCAGCGATCTCGGTAGCGATATCGCTATGTGAGACGGGCCCTTAAGTGGAAAGCTTAATTGATTGCTTTCCACTTTCACTTCAGGTCAGCCAGGGACACAATCAGTGACGTCAGAGGGAACTGATTAACAAAAATAGGGGTTCCCTTCGAAAAAAAAATGGCGTGGGGTCCCCCCTATTTTTGTTAACCAGCCAGATGAAGCAGACCGCTGAGGCCTGGATTTTCAGGCTGTTAAGGAGCCAAGATCCATGGACCTTGCCAGCCTGATAATACTAGGCCACAGCAGTCTGCATATCTTGGCTGATTAACAAAAATAGGGGATCCCCTCGAAAAAAATTGGCGTGGGGTCCCCCCTATTTTTGTTAACCAGCCAGATGAAGCAGACCGCTGAGGCCTGGATTTTCAGGCTGTTAAGGAGCCAAGATCCATGGACCTTGCCAGCCTGATAATACCAGGCCACAGCAGTCTGCATATCTTGGCTGATTAACAAAAATAGGGGATCCCCTCGAAAAAAATTGGCGTGGGGTCCCCCCTATTTTTGTTAACCAGCCAGATGAAGCAGACCGCTGAGGCCTGGTTTTTCAGGCTGGTAAGGATCCAATATCCATGGACCTTGCCAGCCTGATAATACCAGGCCACAGCAGTCTGCTTAGCTTGGCTGGTTAACAAAAATAGGGGATCCCCTCGAAAAAAAAAACGGCGTGGGGATCCCCCTATTTTTGTTAACCAGCCAAGTAAAATGCAGACTGCTGCGGCCTGGTATTAAAAGACTGTCAAGGCCCATGGATTTTGGCCCTCAACAGCCTGATAATACCAGGCTACAGCAGCCCCACATTTGGCGCATCAAAAGATGTGCCAATTGTGGCACTTTACCCGGCTCTTCCCACTTGCCCTATAGCGGTGGCAAGCGGGGTAATAAGGGGTTAATGTCACCGTTGATTGCACGGTGACAATAAGCCCGGTTAATAATGGAGAGGCGTCAATAAGACACCGATCCATTATTAATCCCAAAGTTATTAAATGTATAAAAAAAAAGACAAAGCAAGAAAAAAGTATTTTAATGAAATAAAAGAGACAACACAGTTTTCATTAATTTTATTACTCTCTCATTCCTGCGACGCCATCGATCTCCTGTAAAAAAAGAAAAAAAACAAACCAACAGTATACCACCTGTCCGACGCAGTCCATAACGACAGTCCCACGACGATCCAACTCTGCTACATCGCAATGACAGGCAGAGCCTGTCATCGCGACGCAGCACAGCTGATTACCTGCTTCCCCGGCGGTGACGTCATCGGACTGACTGCTTTACGGCCGGGATTACCCAGCAGTCACTGCAGTTATCGCGAGAAACTGCATGTGACCGCCGGGGAAAGAAGATTGCGGCCATGAAGCAGTCCAGGACGTGACCGCCGGAGATCTTCTGCCAGGTAAGTGCCGCTGACTCCTGACAGACCCAACCGACGGACACTGACAGTGACAGTGACAATCCCGATTCCGGTATCCGATATGACGAAAAATCGGAACTCGGAATCGGAATTCCGATACAGCCAATATCGGCCGATACCCGATATTTGCAGTATCGGAATGCTCAACCCTATTCTCCTCTGCTCGCAGGCAGAGCAGGAAGAATGACTGCCGGCTTCAGCACCAGCCGCCGGGGTGGTACTGATGCGGCACACAGGTGGCACATGGTTGCCATATGTGTGGCGCACGTAGTACACACACGGACACTGATATCACAGGTACCAGTTTTTTCCGGTACCAGAAATATCTGGACGTGTGAAAGGAGCCTTACAGCTTTGCTTCAACCACAGAATCACGAACAATACAAGGTGTTAGGCCCCAATGCAAGACATATGTGAAACCATAAAACCATTTTTGGAAAAAAGGGCAATTTGATCAAATTATTTAGTGGAAAAAGATTTTTATCTCTGAAAAAATAATGACTATTCTGAACAAACAAGTTCATATGAGTGCATGAAAAAATACACAATTGCAAATGTAACAGCGGGGGGAGGTGAATTGGTTGGGAATAGTTTACCTAAAAACATTGGCAGAGCATTGAACTTGTAGGACACCATTTACTTTCACACTTAGGTGGGCTCTTGAGTTGGTCAGGTATAGAGTTGAGCGATACTTTCCGATATCCAAAAGTATCGGAATCGGAATGGTATCGCCGATACCATTAAAATATCGGCGATACCCGATACTGATACTGGAAGTCCCATGTAAGTCTATGGGAACAAAATATCGTAACTAAAAAAACCCCATTCTTTCCTTGTAAACACTAAATATACACACATAGAATACATATATATATATATATACATGTCATTGTGACATATATATATACATATATGTATAGTTTATACACTTCTACATAGTAAAATATCCTCTGATTCAATTGCCGGGTAAAGCCGGCTTCTGTGAAAAGACAGAAGCACCCGACATGAAATGACACTTGGTGTACATAGGGTTAACCATGTCTTTTCATGTCCTTTGCTATCTAATTTGCACAAACAATTAAATCAGTCTATGTGTGCAAAATTTCACACCTGTAGGGTTAATTAAAGGTGTAAATTCGTTGTAAAAAAAACGGACTTTTTTGCTACGAATTTACACCTTTAATTAACCCCTACAGGTGTGAAATTTTGCACACATAGACTGATGTAATTGTTTGTGCAAATCAGATAGCAAAGGACATGGTTAACCCTATGTACACCAAGTGTCATTTCATGTCGGGTTCTGCATTTTCACAAAAGCCGGCAATTGAATTAGCGGCTATTATACTATGTAGAAGTGTATGAACTACAAATATAAATATATATATATGTGTCACAAATTCAATGACATGTATATATATATATATATATGAGGTGTAAAATTGCTGAAAAAAAATGCGTGGGCTCCCGCCCTATTTTCGCAACCAGACAGACAAAGCCAGTGAGTGGGGGCAGATAATAATAGCCCAGAGAGGGACCATTATTTTTGGCCCCCCCGGCTACTAACATCTGCCCCCAGACACCCCAGGAAAGACAAATCTATAATTAGATTCGCCCTTTCTGGCACTTTGCCCGTCTATTCCCATTGCCCTGTAGCGGTGGCGAATGGGTTAATATGGGGTTAAAGCCACCTTGCTATTGAAAGGTGACCTTAAGCCAGGTTAATAATTGAGAGCGTCAATTAGACAACTATCAATTATTAATCCTATTGCATGAAATAAAAATAAAACACACACACTTTAATAAAAATCATTTAATGAAATAAAGACACATGTTTTTGACCATCTTTATTTTACTGCAAAAACCATTTCCTGTAATAAAAATAAAATAAAAAAGCAAAATTATTCTTACCTATCCCATGCACAGTCAGGTCCCACGGTGTAATCCTTCAGAAAGGGTTTAAAGTTTACTGCAGGGACCGCAGCTATGCTGCAGCCTCACAGTAAACCCCAAATAAAGGGGTTCCCTCCTGGTGCAGGAGAGTAAAGGCTGGGTCCACATAACATACCCGGATCCGAAACGTACCCCCTTTCAGGATCGTGGTGTATCGCTAATGATCCTGCGAGTGCCAAACAGGGGCTCAGGGGGATCTGGGACAGCGACACTGGGGAACATCCTTAAGGGCCCGCCAATGCGATACGCTACCGAGATCGCTGCTGAGTCACTATTTTTGTGACGCGCAGGAGTCACCAGCGATATGCTGGTGTGACATTCAGCGACGTCAGCCCCCCCCCGGGATCGTGATCGTCGCAAAAATGTCAGGATTTTTTTTTATCGCTGGTTTCCCTGACAGGCACGATCGCTGGTGTGAAGGGGGGCCCCCGCGATCCGCTGGTAACCAAGGTCACAGGGGGGTTTCCGGCCCCCCGCCAGCGTTGGAAACCCGGGGGACCTTGGTACCAGTCCCTGCTCAGGGCGCTGGTATCCAAGGACACAGCGGGTTTCTAGGCACGCCCCCCGCCGGGAAAAAACCCTGTGTCCTTTGGGGTTCCAGCGGATCGCTGGTCCCCGTGTCACCCGCAGCGATGGTGCCTGTCGGGGAAAACCCCCGCGATCAAAAAAAGGTCCTGACATTTCAGCGCTCAGAAACCCGGGGGGGGGGCTGATCGTCGTGAATGAACACAGCGATACGCTGGTGAGCCGCTGCTGCGTCAAAAAACTAGTGATCAGCAGCGATCTCGGTGGATATCCTATGTGGGGGCCCCTTAAGGGGGAAAGTTAAAATTATTGCTTTCCATTTCACTTCAGGCAGCCGGGGGCCAATCAGAAAAATCAAAGGGGAACTGTTAACAAAAATAGGGGTTCCCTTGAAAAAAAAAGGCGGGGGCCCCCCCATTTTTGTAACCCCGATGAAGCGACCCCTGGGGCCCGGGTTTTCAGGTGTTAAGGGCCCAAAGACCCCGGGGCCTTGCCACCCCCGATAATACCGGCCACAGCATTGCATATCTTGGCTGTTTAAAAAATAGGGGATCCCCTCGAAAAAAATTGGCGTGGGGTCCCCCTATTTTTTTTAACCAGCCGAGAGCAGACCGTGAGGCCTGGATTTCAGGTGTTAAGGAGCCAAATCCAGGGCCTTGCGCCTGATAAACCAGGCCCAGCAGTCTGCATTCTGGCTTTTAAAAAAAAAAAGGGGGGTCCCTCAAAAAAAATTGGCTGGGGCCCCCCCATTTTTTTTAACCAGCCGATGAAGCAGACCGGGGGCCCCGGATTTTCGGGTGTTAAGGACCCCAAAACCTGGACCTTCCACCCCGATAAACCAGGCCACAGCAGTTGCATTCTTGGTGTTTTAACAAAAATGGGGGGATCCCCTCAAAAAAAAATTTTGGCGGGGGTCCCCCCCCTTTTTTTTGTTTACCCCCCCGAGAAGCAGACCCTGGGCCGGATTTTGGCTGTTAAGGTCCAAATCCATGGACCTTCCACCCCGTAATACAGGCCACAGCAGTCTGCTTAGCTTGGCTGGTTAACAAAAATAGGGGATCCCTCAAAAAAAAAAAACGGTGTGGGGCCCCCCCTATTTTTGTTAACCACCAAGTAAAATGCAAATGCTGGGCCCCCTGGTATTAAAAGACCGTCAAGGCCCATGGATTTTGGGCCCCCAAAACACCTGATAAACCAGGCTACAGCCCCCCCCAATTTGGCGCATCAAAGATGTGCAATTGTGGCCTTTACCCGGCTTTCCCCCACTTGCCTGTAGCGGTGGAAAGGGGGGGTAAAAGGGGGTTAATGTCCCCGTTGATTGCACGGGGACAAAAAGCCCCGGGTTAAAAATGGAAAAAGGGTAATAAGCCACCGATCCATTTTTAATCCCAAAGTTTTAAATTTTTAAACCCCCCTTCCCCCCCAAGGAGGGTTTGACTTAAAAGACGGGACTTTTTACAATTTGACCACTGTCTCTTTTTGAGGTTATAACTCTGGAAGCTTAAGGGATTTCGCGTTCTGGACGTTTTTCCCCTGAATATTTTATTTTACTTAGAAGAAAAATTTTTTCGATATAAAAAATTTCGTTTTTTTTGAAAAAAAAACGAAAAAATGGCAAAATTTTTTAAAAATTTTGCATTTTCAAACTTAATTTTTTTTCCCTTAAAACAGAAAAATAGTCGCACAAAATATTAAAAAAATAACTTTTCCCCATGTCACTTTCATCAGCACAATTTTGGAACCAAAAATTTTTTTTTTGTTGGAAATTATAAGGGTTAAAAGTTGCCCCGCGATTTTCATTTTTACAAAAAAATTTTTCAAACCCTTTTTTTTGGGGGCCCCCTCTCATTTGAAATACTTTTAGGGGTCTATATGGCAGAAAAACCCAAAAGTGACACCATTCAAAAAAATCCCCCCTAAGGTACTAAAAAAAACCAATTCAAAAAGATTTTTAACCCCTTTAGGGGCTTTTACAGGAATAAAGCAACGGGAAAAGGAAAAAAAAAATTTAACTTTTTAGCCACAAAAATATCTTACAAACTTTTTTTTTTTTTTCACAAGGGTAAAAGGAAAAAAATGGGCTGATAAGGTTGTTATGCAATTTTTCCCCCCAGTCGCCAATACCCAATATGTGGGGGAAAAACCCCTTTTTGGGCCCACGGCAAAGTCGTAAGGGAAGGAGCCCCTTTGTTTTTTTAAAAAAAAATTGGGGTGGAATTGGTTGGAGCCTGTGGTTTGGGGCCCCTGATGCGCCAAAAAAGGGAAAACCCCCCCCAAGTGACACCTTTTTGGAAACTAGCCCCCAAGGTACTTATTAGATCTTTGTGAGCACTTTGAACCCCAAGTGTTTCAAAAAACTTAAAATGCGGGTGTGAAAAAAAAAAAAACAATTTTCCACAAAAAATGATTTTTTAGCCCCAAAAATTTTTTGTTCCCGGGGGAAAATTTGGACCCCAAAAGTTGTTGTCCAATTGTCCTGAGTACGTGTACCCCATATGGGGGGGGGGGAATTTTTTTGGGTGACGCGGGTTGGAAAGGAAATAGTAATTTTTGGAAAGGACTGAGGGGGTCATGCCTTTTTGGTGCCCCAATGCCCCTAAAAACAGGGAAACCCCCAAAAGGACCCCATTTTTTAAAAAAAACCCCTAAGGAACTTATCTGATTTTGGTGAGCATTTAACCCCCCCAAGTGCTTCACACAAGTTTTAAGCCGGGCATGAAAAAAAAAATTATTTTTTTCCCACAAAAAATTATATTTTGTCATAATTTTTTTTTTTTAAGGGTAACAGGGAAAAATTGGACCACTAATTGTTGCCAAATTTTTTCCCCTGGTCGTGATACCCCAATGTGGGGGGAACCACTGTTTGGGCCCCGGCAGACCGGGAAAGGGGAAGGAGCCCATTATTTTTCCCCAACCAAAATTTTGGGGGGAATTGAGATTGGATGCCTGTTGCATTTGGGGACCCCCTGATGCCCCTAAACAGGGAAACCCCCCACAAATGACCCTTTTTGGGGAAACAGACCCCTAGGAACTTTTTAGATCTTTTGGGAGCAATTGAAACCCCCCAATGCTTTACACAAGTTTATAACTAGAGCCGTAAAATTTAAAATCATATTTTTTCCCAAAAAAATTTCTTTTCACCCCAATTTTTTTTTTTCCCAAAGGGACAAGATCCAAAAATTATTTGGGGAAATTTTTTCCCGAGTGCGTGATACCCCCCATGTGGGGGTAAAAATGTTTGGGGCTCGAGTTTGGAAAGGAAAGGGGCGCCTTGACTTTTTTAACGCAGAATTTTGGTGACGCCCCTGTGTGTTTGGAGACTCCTGACTGCCAAACAGTGGAAACCCCCCCAAAATGAGCCATTTTTGGGAAATGACCCCCCCAAAGGAAAAATTAGATGTGTGGTGAGAACTTTTAAAACCCCGGTGTTTCACTAAATTTATAACGTACAGCCCCAAAAAAAAAAAATTTTTTTTTTTTTTACAAAATGATTTTTTCGTCCCCCATTTTTATTTTCACAAGGGTAACAGAAAAATTTTGGGAACCCAAAAAATTTTGTCCAATTTGTCCCC
This sequence comes from Oophaga sylvatica, assembly GCA_033576555.1. Taxonomy (NCBI): domain Eukaryota; kingdom Metazoa; phylum Chordata; class Amphibia; order Anura; family Dendrobatidae; genus Oophaga; species Oophaga sylvatica. The sequence goes on along the minus strand of JARQOD010000009.1, from coordinate 99,263,322 downwards.
GAGTCGCGATACGCAATGGGGGAAAATATGTATGGGCCAGTCAGGGTCGGAAGGGAAGTAGTGACGTTTTGGATTGCAGACTTTGATGGAATGGTTGGGGCGTCATGTCACATTTGGAGAGCCCTGATGACCAAAAAGGGAAACCCCCCCCAAATGACCCCCTTTGGAATAGACCCCAAGGAATTATCTAGATGTGTGGTGAGCACTTTGAACCCCGAATGCTTCACAGAATTTATACTACACCGAAAAAAAAAAATTTTTTTTTTTTTTAAAAAAAGATTTTTTCGCCCCCCTTTTTATTTTCACAAGGGTAAAGAAAAAATTGGGCCCCCAAAGTTGTTGCCCCTTTTTTGGTCGCTGATACCCAATATGGGGGGGAAAAAAAATATGTATGGGCGCACGTCAGGCTCGGGAAGGGAAAATATGACGTTTGGGTTGCAGACTTTGTGTAAGGTTGGGGGGGGATGTACATTTTGGGGGCCCCGTGGCCTAAACGTGGAACCCCCCCAAAAATGACCCCATTTTGGAAAAATCCCCCAAAAGGAATTCTAGATTTTTTGGGGGCATTTGAACCCCCAAGTGCTTCACAGAGTTTATAACGACAGCCGAAAAAAAAAAAAATTTCCTTTTTTTTTTTTGAAAAATTTTTTTTTTTGCCCCAATATTTTTTTTTAAAGGGGGAAAAGGAAAAATTGGACCCAAAAGTTGTTGCCCCAATTTTTTCCCCGAGTCGCTGATACCATATGTGGGAAAAAAACACGTAGGGTAACTCGGGGCTCGGGGGGAAAATAGTGACGTTTGGTTGCGACTTTGAGGAAAAGGTCTGGGGGGTCATGTCGCTTTGGGAGCCCCTGATGCGCCAAACAGGAAAATCCCCAACAAGTGCCCCTTTTGGGGAAAAAGGCCCCAAAAAGGAACTTTTAGATGTTGGTGAGGCTATGAACCCCCCAAATGCTTACAAAAATTTATAAGTACCCCTTTTAAAAACAAAAAAATTTTTTTTTGTACAAAAATGATATTTTCGCCCCGTTTTTTATTTTCCCAAGGGGGAGCAGAAGAAATAGGACAAATTGCACAAAACTCTTGGGGCCCCGAGTACGTGTACCCATATGTGGGGATAAAATACTGTTTGGACGCATGGCAAGTGAGAAGTGAAGGACACCGTTTGATTTTTCAAGCAGAATTGGCTGATTGAGATCAGACGCCATGTCATTTGGAGAGCCCCTGATGGCCTAAAAGCGGAAACCCCCCAATTTAACTCAAACCCTAACCCCCAAACCCCCTAACCCTAGTCCCAACCCAACCCAAACCCAAACCCAATAAAACCCCAATCCCAACCCAAAACCCCAATCCTACTTTGCCAACCCAAAAACCCAACTTTAGCAGAACCTAACCCTAACCCCCAAAAAGGGAAAATGGGGAAAAAATCTTTTTTAATTTTATTATTTTTCCCTTACAAGGGGGGGGTAAAGGGGGGGGGTTTGATTTTCTTTTATAGCGGGTTTTTTGATTGGGGGCTGTTTTCCCTAAAAGACGCTTTTTTTGCAAAAACTTTTTTTGCTCACCCCATTTTGGAGCTTTAATTTTTGCATTTTTGGCCCAAGGTCATGTGAGGGGTTTTTTTTTTGGGGCGAGTTGACGTTTTTATTGGTACATTTTGAGCAGTGGCGTTTTTGATCGCTTTTTTTTTTGATTTTTGGGGTAAAAAAACAAAAAAAAAGCAAAATTAGAATTTTTTTGGGGGGGGCGTTTTACCCCTTTCCCGGTTGGTAAAATTTTAAGCATTTTTTCTTCGGGTCAGTACGATTATTGGGTACCTCATTTATATCATTTTTTTATGTTTTGGCGCTTTTATAGAATAAAAACAATTTTTTTAAAAAAAAATTTTTTTGCATGC
>JARQOD010000009.1:99140489-99261325 GCA_033576555.1 Oophaga sylvatica | reverse complement strand
AAAGAGTCTATGGGTTGTTTTTCAAAGATCAAAAACCACATGTTAAAGATGTCCAATCTTAACCATGCCATCCAATATAATAAATCAAAAAGACATCTTGACTCTACTGTGATCCAACAAAGCCAAGGCCATATCTATTTTCAAAAGACCCCTCTTGTTTTGGGCAATCTAACCATATTTAGATCTTCAAAAATATGGATGGTTAATAACATATTTTAAGTACTGCCACTATTATATTTATATTACTATAGTTGCTCCTTAAGTATATGTTTTAATAAAATCTTACAAGTCTTCTTTGTAGACTTCATATTTGAAAGCCCATAATTGTGTTGATAGGGAAATGATACCTTAAATTGCTGGTTCTGGACAGTTAAACCTTTGCCTTGTCTTTTTGCTGTCCAGCAATATTGATTCCCCCTGCCTTCAACTATTTGGGTATGACTTATAGACAGGTTAGAATATGCATGTTCCTCCTTTTACTTGACCCTTCTTAGATTACACCGGTGTAGGGTGGAGCTGGGGGTACGGAGGGAAGTTTGGAGAGTGATGTCTTCATCCTTGTTTTGTGTATGGTGTAGTGATTATGTGCCTATGTGTGCTTGTCTGCTTTGGGTCCCCTTGTCGATATCCCATATCTTGGGCGCCCGGTGTTTTTGTACAGAGATTGGTCCTGATGAACATGCCGGTAACGGAGGATATGACGGTACATTTCACATCCACGCTCATGGCTTTAATCCGGACGGCACTGGATGTAAAAATAGCTAAAGGTAAGAAGTTTAAGAAAAGGGAAATTTTAGAGTTATTATGATACTGCAGACTGTAGCCTGTTGTCATGGATATACATAGGTTTACATGAGAGCTGAACCACGAATCGGTAGAATATTTTTAATCAAGACTATTTTAAAGGTTCATCATTTTTTTATTGTTACTGCGCCTCCTAGGTGCATTTTTTTTGTTAAAATTTTATTTAAAGTAGATTATTATAGCTTTAAATAAAGTGAATCCATGTTTGAGCTAAATAACTGTATTATTTTAGATGCAGGGTTTGTTAAGAAAACACCGCTTAACATATACAGCCTCTTAAAGCAGAACATTAGGCTGTGTGTGCCCACCAATATACTCAGTTTTACGTTCACATCTAAAGCTAGGGCTGTAAGAAGAATTTGGTCTCAGACAAGTAGAGTGACCAAAATACTTGTGCACGTTGTATCTTCAAGGAGGAACAGGACTTGAACTCTAATACCACCTATTGGAAGTAGCAATCCAAAAAGTCAATATCGACACTTTAACGAGCCTTGATGCATGACTTAGGATAAAATCCAAACCAAGAATCTCAATTTGCAGATACATGTTTTGGGATGTTGCCCTCCTCAGTAAAAAGCATGAGATCTGATTTGGCTGTATGAGAGATATCTGACTGAACTTTAAGGGGTACCTTTTCTTCTTATGAAACGTGACATTACTGACCAGGGTAAGGAGGCTTATAGGCCATTCAATGCTCCTATGGGAAATTAAATACACAAATTGTCTCTTTAGGGGGGAAATGGACAATCTTCCTCCTTGAAGACACAATTTCCATATTTAATGGCATTGCACGGCTATAAGCCTCTAGGGTATGTCGCTCTCCATAAGGAGAAACGTTGCCCTTTAGACCCAAAATATTTGTCTAATTTGACTGCAACTTTCTGTCACATGACTATTTTAGAGTTGCAATGTAACTGTAAAAAAACAACCAAATTTCAGCCAGGTCACAAGTACAGCAGTACGCAGTTGCTCCCAACTTACAATATGCTCTAGCATGGTAAAATTGCACACAATTTGCAACTTGTGACTGGCTGGATAGGATTCTTCGGTGACGAGTTGTGTTATGTTCCCACAAAACAGCCAAACTCACAATTATTAGATGTACTGTCACAATGAAACATTGTGATCCAGCCCTAGCCTATGGTCCCATTAGTTTGATGGACTTCATTTACTTAAAAATCTGTTATCCATGTTGGTATTCATTGTCGATTGCTTTTGTTCACGTTCTTCCAGGTGGAGCTGATAGACAACAACTGGACTCAGAACTGCAGCAGGAAATACTGGCAATCTGGCCAAATCTATCTCAGAAGATGTTGGATCTGCTTGTACCCATGCCAAGATGTGAGAGTTTTAACTTTTATTTAACATGATATTGCATGTAATCAATATCACCTACAGAACTTAAAAGGGTTGTCAAGAACTTACATATTTATGACCACGGAATAAGTTTTCAATACGAGATCAATGGAGTATGACACCTGGCATCCCCACCGATCAGCTAATACTGTATCTGTTCCGGCATTAGCCGGATGAAAATAATGTCCTGGGCAAACACCACAGCTCCAGACAATGTATAGTGGAATTTATATAATGGGAGTTGAACTGCAATAGTCAGCAATGACCACTAAACAATGTACTGATCAGTGTCATTTCCCTCCCTACATCGCTTACATTAAGTCACTGCAGACAAACTAGCTGATGTTTCGGGGTGCTGGGTGTCAGACCACAACCGATCTCATGTGCAAGTCCTGGACATCCCTTTTAACACTGTCCTTAACCTTAGCAGCATAGCCATAGAGGAGACAAAGATTGTGTTTGATATGATGGTATGATATGTCTAATTTGGATAAAGGCTTGTCTGTAACATAGGAAGAGAGCAGTATTATGTACAGATTAGGGTCAAAGATCCTTAAAGTTGGGTTTTTGCCATCTTTTAAGTAAGAGGTGTTTTTGGAGCCTAGTCCAGGTCCAGACATTGCTATTTGGAACAACCAGTGAAAGGACCAGTCAAGCCTTGGTTTCCTTGTACTTACATTTCTAATAATGTGGCAAGAAAATGAATTAAGGGGGATCAAATTGGAACATAACAAGGGTTTCCCAAATTTCTAAAGTTATAAAACTTCAGACTAATATATGTATTTTTGGCTAGAGACATTTAAAATGCTTATGTGGTTTAGGCATTTTTACATTACTTTAATAAAAAAAAAGTGTGAATAAGTAAGTAGTCAGCTGAAGGAAAGTTCTACTTTGCTACTTTGCTGGACAGGCAACTCGGCACACTACAAGCGTTGAGGGGAAGAGATTTAATGTGATCCAAAATAAGAGTACATACAGTAGTCACAAATGTTTCGGTCGTCAAGACCTTCATCAATGTACTGTTAGGTATTAGATATTATTATGTGGATATCACAATAAGTATGGTAGTACTAGGTATTAATGTTAAAGCTGATGAAATGTTTGCCAGATGCAAATGTCTGGTGGTACCAAGAGAGGTATGCGGTCACGTGAGATACCGTGTCCCCGACTCACGTGACCGCATACCTCTATGGTACGCCAGACATTTGTATCTGGCAAAGATTTCATCAGCCTTAACATTGATACCAAGTACTACCATACTTATTGTGATATCCACATAATAATATCTAATACCTAATAGTACATTGATGAAGGTCTTGACGACCGAAACGTTTGTGACTACTGTGTATGCACTCTTATTTTGGATCACATTAAATCTCTTCACCTCAACTCTTGTAGTGTACTGAGTTGCCTATATGAGTCTATATGGATTGGGAACCTACTTGTACACCTCATCTATCAGTAGTGCTACTGTTCTCTTGTTCTCTACTTTGCTGGACAACATGGACTTTTATCATCTAAATTTCATGTTTCTTGACATTTCATTGGCCATTCATCCTGCTTCCTTGGCTATCCTTGCGCAAAAATGAAATGGTAGCCAAGACTAAACCAAAATAGCTTCCAAAAAACATTCTTTACAACTCTCCTGGAAAAGGGGGAGATTTCATAAACTCATAGGAGAGATATCGAAACTTCTGAAGGCAGCAAACGTCACTTGAAAACCTCCCAAAAAGCAATGCTTCTGGAAGGTCTCTTGAACGTGATGCCACAATTATAGCCCCAATATCCAATTAATATTCAATAGGTTGAACATTGGGTATGAAGGGGGTACAGAGAGACATGGCCAGGAAAAGAGAAAGTGGCTATGGAACAAAATTATATTTCTCTTTTAGTTGGAAAGTAACCAACCCATTGATGCACAAAAAAGTGCTGTGGTATTAGATAGGGCATTAACAAGAACCTAGAGACCCCATTTAGGAGTAAGTGAATAAACGCTCCTACTCATCCTAACCATAAAGGGGATGAACATATATTTGACATTACAGTAAAAGCTTCTTCATTGTTGATGAAAATGGAATGGTAAGCTTTATCAGCTTCCACAGCTATGTCTAATTCTATACGCTGTGATCTGAAGCACAGCATGTTATAATTCAGTGTGAAATTAGTCGAGGCTTTCTGCACCTTCACTTCTTTGCCCCTGTGTCAGACTGACAGCAAGATATGTGAAAAATCACTTAAGAAGCATAGAACCTGATAAGTTTGCTGTTCGTGCCAGAATGTCGCTTTTTTAATAAGTCATTAAAATAACAATTCATAAAGGAATCTAATTTATGTAGAACCCAGCTTTGAACGGGAAATAAAGTACCAATTTGTGAACAAAAGACATTGAGCTTTTGGTGGAACAAGCCAATGATCTGATAGGACTGATGTCCCAATTTACCTAAGTATTTTAAGTTTAGGATTTTAAAGGAGCAGTTACTCTTTAAAGGAAATCTGTCAGCAGGTGTTTGCTATGTAATCTGATAACACATGAGGTAGGGGCTGAGACACTAATTTCAGCAATGTGTCACTTATTAGGTTGTGTGCTGTTGTTTCAATAAAATTTGTGTTTTATCAACAGGAGATTAACCCTACACGACTACAGTTATGTATTGCTACATGTGTACAGGATCAGAACCAATAATTGAGCAAGAATACATCACCATAACCACCATCAGTAGAGAAATACATCAGCAGTACATAAACACAGCATCACAACCCTCATCAGTACAGAAATTTATCACCAGAATCACCAGCAGTACAGAAACACATTACTAGAGTCACCATCAGTACAGAAATACATTACCGGAACCACTAGCAGTACTTAAATACATCACTAGGACCATCATTGGTACATGAATACATCATTAGGACCAACATTCATACATGAATTCAGCATCAGAACCATCATCAGTACATAAATACATCACCAGAACCACCTCAGTACAGAAATAATCACCAAAACCACCCTCAGTACAGAAATACATAACCAGAACCACCATAAGTACAAACAATACATCACCATAACCACCATCATTAAATTAATAAATCACCTGAACCATGTTCACTACATGAATACATCACCAGAAACACCATCAGTTCATGGTACATCAATTGTAATGTCAGGTGAGACGCACATACATTTGTATCACATGAACCTACAACTCCCAGCATGACCTTAACAATGGTAAGGAGATGATGGGAGTTGTTGTTATCAATCATCATCAGATTACAGACCATACAGGAACCACAGTATTAATGAGATTTAGTCAGTATCACAAATACACATATACATCCATGAACCTTATAAATGATGTAGTCGCTGATTGGAATCGTTCTCTTTCTTTTCTTCATTTTGTCCAGCTGCCATAATGACTTTTCACATCCAAGCCTATCTCTGCAGACTTCCATCTTCTCTGATCTTCTGCAGCACATCCCCACACAATGCCCTTTAAAATAGCAGTATGAGTATAATGCTCCTGAATAAAAATATCTGCCCTATTCTGCGTACCTCAATAAATTATTGCCTTTCACTGTATTCCCTGCACAAAATATGAGGTCCACACACTGTCCTTCTTATGGTACATGCCTTTCACACTGCCCTCTCCCATCCATACTGGGCCCCCTCTTCACACTGTCCCCTCACACTATTTCCTCCATAGTGCCTAGTCTCTTTACTATGCCCCTCTCTATACCTCCCCACTATCAAGTCTCTAATCTGTGCCCCTGACACTTTTCTCCCCATACTGTCTCCTAACACTATTCCCCTCAGTAGTCTCCTCACACATTTCCTCCTCCCTCATAATGCCTCCTCACACATCCCCATCTGCTGACCATACCGTCTTCTCACATATTTACCACCTCAGTGTCTATTTTGTCTCCTCACACATCTCCCTTGTTTCCCATACCGTGCCTGCACCATCCCCTTCGCTCCACCCTACTTTATCCACACCCATCCCTGCCCCTCATTCACCACACTGTGTCCGCACCCATCCCCCTCATGCAGCCTCCTTTTGCTCTCCATACTGTGTCTGCACCCATTACCCCCTCATACTGTTTCCTCTTACACTCCCCTCTCTCCCCCTACAGTATCCACACTCATCCCCTCTCATACTTCACCCCTTCTACCCATAGTGTGTCCACACCCATCCACCTCACTCCCCATACTATGTCCACACCCATCCCCTCCTTCCTCCCCATTCTGTGTCCACACCCATCCCACTTCTTTCCTGATACTATGGCTGCACCAATCCTCCCTCATACTGTTTCTTCATACATCCCCCTTGCTCTTAATAATGTGTCTGCACTCATTACCCCCTTATATTGTTTCCTTATACACTCATCTCGCTCCCCATACTGTGTCTCCACCCAGCCCCCTCATGCTGTTTCCTCATACATCGCCCCCTCTCCCCATACTGTGTCTGAATCCATTAACCTTATTCCCCATTCTGGTTCTGCACCCATTCCCCCTCACTCCCCATACTGTGTCCACACCCATTCCACTTCTTTCCCCATACAGTGTCTGTACCCATTCCTTTGATCTCTCCCCATACTTTGTTTTCAAATTTCTTCCTGTCCTATTACAATAAATCTTTGGTATCGTCATCTGTACTGGAGCACATACCACTAACGTTGTTTGCTCCTATGTGGTGCGGGCAAGTGACGTCAGCAATGTGATCAGCTGAGTACAATTGAAGCCCTGACTCGCATCTGAAAGCTGGAGTGCTACATGTTGTCTGGGCTGGCTGTCAGCTCTCCCCCTTTGCACACGCTCATTAGAAGCTTCAATGCAAAATGTAGGGTCTGAGTCAGTCTATTGCTGCTAATGGATCTGGAATTTCCTGAATCAGGAATTAGAGTTTAGAATAGCCCTGGTGGTCAGCGTGAAAATTGCAAACTTTAAAAAATGTTTTTATGCAGATTGTGATATGAACAATGAAAATAAAATTTTAAAAAATTTTTTTTTAAAAATACAAACCTGATCAATAATAGGACAGGGGTATGAATAAATAGGTTATGTATAATATCTGTTAATTGCAATTTATTTTTGAGGATATGTATGAACCACCTGCATCTTGTACAACATACCGTAACCTATTACATATCCTATCCTGTTACCAACACCATTACTATGAATTTGCATCTGTCAGTGACAACTTTGGAACTCTTTTCCTCCCAGCTACTGACCTGACTGTGGGCAAGATTTATGCTGCTATGATGATCATGGACTATTATAAGCAGAGTAAAGCAAAGAAACAGAGACAACAGCTTGAGGAACAGGTGAGACATATCAAAAGTGGGCAAGGCCTCTGGACGACCCACAAGTCTTGTGCATGAGAGCTGGAATAAAAAAATTGTGTGTGTAGACTTGATAAAATTATGTATGTTCAAAAATATATGAAAAATATGAAAAATTAAATTATTATCGTGTCTTCTTTAAATTTGAATATGTTTAACTTAAAAGACTGTACATTATTAGTTGAACTCCAAAGGAACATGGTGTTGTCCTGCTAGTCATGAAAATGTGGCATTATGAGATTTGGAACATAATGGGGCAATTGGGACTCCAAAATGTTTTACGTTTAGGAGAAAGATGTACCAATTAGGATCTGCTGCTCTACTGATAGTGGGCACGCAGCCTAAATCAAACATGTGTCCACCCTAATCCTTACTTGAATTGCAAAGTTCTACAACTTATCATGATGACGTCAGTTGAATGCAAAGTTGTGCCATCCAGTTAGGTCAACATAGAACGGCAAGATGTTCAACTCCATGCGAAAGAGTGTTTTGCACATGTGCTAATACCAGGGCAATCAGTGCACGTGTAGAATTTCAGTTGATAAAGTGCTGGCCTACGTAAGTGAAGCCAGTGGTGGAGACAGGAGCTGGATATCTAGATTGACTAAGGTAAGGTGTTCTCGACCTCCTACGATGCACCAAACACCTAATTTAAAGATCGTTTTCTTGAAAAGTAGCCCACAAAGTTTAGATCTAAAGGCATTCTTCTTCTTGGTTCAAATTACCTATATAGAGATGTGTTTACTTTACAATGTAATTTTGATCTGACAGACCCCTCTTAACCACTTCCAGACCACCCGTTGACTTATAATGTCTGAGCATTCTGTATATCGCTATACTTTGACCTTCTAAAATGTCCTTGCCGAGTAAGAAGTTACAGATATTGTGCAGCTTCAAGGAGCCGGATATTCCGATAGAGAAGGCAGGGATGGTTTATTACCAACTCTGCCTTCCTGTCCAATTTATATACAGCACTGAACAAGCATTGTATATACTGTATAGGAAGTGCTAACACTGTATCCTCCTCCGGAGCCAGCAATCATCTGCCTAAAAAGATTTCATATCCTAAGGGAGTTTTCCAGCCATCAGAAAATGTTAAAAAGTGAGCATAGAGCATTTGTCACCACTGCAGCCTTTCTGGACCGAACGGGAACTTTGGAGACCAGTGGGGGGACCCAGGCAATTTTGGAACATTATTTATTTTAAAGAGTTCCGAAAGGTTTTTTTTTTTTTTTTAGTGTTTAGAGAACCTACTTATCTGGGACAACTGCTAACGATAACATTTTTCGGAATAAATTGATGTTTTGTAACAGGCACTTAGTTATGGATTTGGGGCACCTTTATTAAGAAGCATCATTGAATTATCTTTTGAAATGAAGCATTATTTTCGGAATATGAATAAATCTGCATTGTTAGCTTTGTTGCCCTCTATATCAGATCTCGATGGATTACCCTCATTGTAACTAACTGTATTGAATTATCCAAACAGAAAAATGCTCCAATGTTTCAGAGAATGGAAGCGTCATCCTTACCCGAGGAAATATTATCCAATGCCAAAGCCTTGCCGTACCTCCAGCAGGACACGCTGTCAGGCCTGTGAGTCCGCAGCGTAACAGTCCATTATACAGGAATAATAAAAGCGGCTATGGAGGATGATTTTTTTTTAATAAACTGCACTTGTCTTTCAGTGATGCCTTCCCGTCACTCAGTCCATTGTCCCCTGAAGAAATTTTCCAGCCACCCTGTCTGGACAGGGACGATGAAGACTTTGAAGAGCAGCTGTCTCTGGTAAACTTAGCTTTTAGAGGGGCTGGCCCATTAACTTAGCATTGTCAGTCGGTGCATTAATGTGACACATTTCAGGAGCCGCTGGTTACGGCGGAGTGCGGACACTGTGCATTTAATAATCTTTATGCACAGTCACAGAGCAAATTTTAATCCAAGTAGGTATATTGATCATTTCCTAATATATCTGTATAGCAGATAACCTTATGTCTTTTTATCTATAGTTCCAAATTCGAGACATACAGGCACTGATTCATCAGTTTGTATGAGAATAACACTTTTGGAATGTCACCTTTTGGCATTCTTCTGGCCAAATTTTTGAAAAGAGAAGTGACGTGTCCAAGCGTGACCGACAAACTTATCATAATTGTGAATTGGATGACATTTCTTACACTAGTGCCCGGCAACTGAAAGATGCATCAAATTCATTTCCTGCCCCAAGTTAAAACTGCGCTTGGCGCATATAGTAGTTAAGGGTCTGTCCCAATTCTCAAACCATGTAATTTACCATACAGGGGGCATTCTTCTTAATTAGCATTCTGCCAGTACTAGAGGTGCAGGAACTTCCTTTCCCTCACTTTCTGTTACTTCTGCTATTATCCAATGGCGAGCTTGCCACCAGCAAATAAATGCCCAACAAAGACTTATCCCCACTTCTTATGTGAATATGTGTTTCACATTGAATTAATGGTATCAGTAAGCTCCTCTCATCCTCCTCGTGGCAGCTGAAGACAGCGTCTAACTGTATTCCATGTCTTTTGAAATAAAAAACTGTAATTTGGAACTATATATAAAAAAAGCAGCAGCAGTATATATATATCATAACAAAACAAGCAAGGACATAGTAAAATATTGTAGTGTTGTTAGATGTAGATGTAGTGATCATGTAGTTGGGGTTGGGAATGTTCTTTTTTTCGTCCATGAATGAGACGTAGATGATCAAGTGTTCCTTCCTCGCAGCACTTTCACCCCTCCACTCTTGCCAAGCAATGACAGTCAATAATTATTGTGTAACCACCATTTCAGTTTAGGATACAAACTTGGAGATGAAAGTGGATGTAAACCCGCGCTGCCGAGGATCCAATATACGATAAGAGACCAGATGCGGTATTGGATGCGGTTTTATTTGTCAACGCGTTTCAAGCTAATCATGTTCATTGTGATTTGTCCTGATGAAGAGGTATGATTGCCTCGAAAAGCATTGACAATTAAAACCGCATCTGGTCTCTTATCATATATTGCATCCTCAGCAGCGCGAGTTTACATTCACTCTCACCTTCAAGTTTGTAGCCTATCACTTGGTGGATCTGCAGCAGCCATTTTTCATACAAGTTTACAAAGGGGTTCTGACTTTCACAAACCCCTCAGGTCAGCAAATTCCATTTTACTCTTTCCCTTTTAATTCCGTATAAGACCCTATTGCACTTATTGTCCCTCCAGTTTTTATCTATACACCCACCATTTCAATTTGTAATTGATCCAATGCATCTAAAACAGAATATAAAGCCACTTCTTGATGAAAAATGAACTATAAAGAGATGCTGGGGATGCCGATATGCTAATTCATGCTGCCAGAACCAAGGGCAGCATGAATCGGAGATTTCAGCATAATTGGCTGGGAACAAGGTGACTAGTCAAAGAGCTATGACCCTGTCTGATTTTCCCTCCTTTTTGGCTTTACTGACAGGTCTTTCTCTTCTTATACACTCATACAGTGAGAGACCTAAATTAATGGGCAGGGGGAAAAATATTTAGAGTTGAGAGTCCTCAGTGGTTGATACCTTTTAATGGCTAACTAAAGATGCGGTACATTCTGGTATCCTCCATAAAGGTATCACCACTGAGGACTCTCAACTCTAAATATTTTTCTATCTACTGGCTAACACGGTACGAAGATATACATCTTTACTGGGCAGGGGGAAGTCATTGGGGATCTGCTCCTTGAACTATTCAGCTCGGCCCCAGTGCCTTGGGCGCCATGAATCACCTGACCGATTCCCTATAGATGTATAATTATTGGCATTTCTTTAGTAATGACAGGTTACAGTTATATTGTTTATATGTGAAGTGTCTTGTTTTGTATCTTGCATGAACAACATTTTAATTGTGTTTTGAGACGATGCCAAACTTGCCACATCGAAATCTCATGAGATGTGCCCATCCAGCAATCTGCAGTATGTTAATGTGTTTGGTGCCAGATGTTTTGTCACTAGTATGTTATCACCTGGTACATAGACGCCATCCTGTCTGCAACAAGAATGGAAGTATCTGAAGTCTCTCAATGTGAAACATGTTGTCAGCTCATTGATTCTGCCTGGTCACTGCAGTGTACGGCATTGTCCACACCCTAGGGCAACAGCGCTAAAGTTTCGTCACTGTTGCAGTGTCATTGCACTGTGTGTCTTCAAGTCTCAAGCATTTTGTTGAGTGCCTCCATGCACATGCAGAACGATTCTACCAACCGGGCAAAAATACAGCTATCAAATGGAAATTCTCATTGCATTCTTTCATTACGAGCATAACGGAGTACCCATTTATTATGTTTTGTTTAAAATACATCCTCATTAAAATTAGTACAGATTATCGCCAAGATAAGTTATCAATTGCACCAATTTCCCAATAATAAAGTATCCCACCTCTACCTAACCCATCCCCATGTCCCAGTCTTAGGCTGTTGGAGAAATAATAACTAAAATAAGAAAAAAAAATCCATCCCATACCATCGGTTGACAAAGTTTCCCCAGATCGACTCGCACAGCTACTATAGCAGAACGGGTGCTAAATCCATAATCAATCAGACTAGTTCCAAAGAGAAAAAGATATTACCTATTTATAAGATGCACCCCAAATTTTGAGGAGAAAAATAGGAAAAAAACTTTTTTTAATGATGGTGCCTCTTATAATCCATGTGTCTTATTGCTTACTGGGAGTGGTGGCTGTGATGAAGCGGGGTCCCAGGGTCGCAGCTGGAGGAGGCAAGAGTGGCACGTTGCTGCATGTCGCAGGCTGGAATGAGGGGGTGTTCCGATGTGCGCCACTGCGGGTGAAAATGGCTGCGGTGCTCTGTAGTGCAGTGGGGGCTCCAGCCGGCATTTTGTGAAAGCCCGGAGCCCCCCGCATTATCCATTACTGCGAAGCGGTGGCCTCAAGGAAAATGTCCGCTGGGGCGGCGCATGCTCAAATTGAGATCTCGGCAATGAGATCTCGGGTGCCGAGGACGATATCTCGTTGCCGAGTTCTCAAATCTGAGCATGCGCCGCCCCCGGCGGCCATTTTCCCAGAGGCCACCACTTCACAGTAATGGATAATGCATTGGGCTCCTGGCTTTCACAAAAAGCTGGCTGGAGCCCCCCCACACCACAGAGCACTGCAGCCATTTTCACCCGCAGTGGCGCACATCGGAACACCCCTTCATCCCAGCCTACAGCCTGCAGTACTGCGCCACTTGACCCTGAGACCCTGCTCCTCCGCAACCCGTAAGGTATATGATAATACGCATCCCCATTTTCCCCCCAAATTTGGGGGGGAAAATGTGTCTTATAATCCGAAAAATACGGTAAATCATTTTATTTAGGGCAAAACACCATATTTCAATAAAAACAGTTAAAAAAACAAATATCCCCACAATACATAGAAGCCTGTAAGAAAAACCACTAGGATAAGGGTAAAAGTTTCCCCAGAGATCTCAGTAAAGGTAAGACAATCAGTTTGTTGTATTTAATAATACATAGATTTAATAATAATAAATAATAATAATAATTTAGCATAAACTAATTTTCTACATTTGTTTACTTTGGGAGCCAATTATTTATTATTGATATACTGTCGACTATATCAATCTACTACATGTAATCAATAAATGCAATCACAGTTTTAACTCATATTGAAATGGATTTGTCAGCAGATTTCACAATACAAACTGCATACATAAATTTAAATAGGTCTTAGACCTGATGAGGCCATTGTACTTTGAAAACCCATGTCAAGATAGCTGAATAATCCTTTTTGAAAATGTTTCTGCCTAATGTTAACTGTTCCCTGCAAAAAGATGAAAGTTACAGTACATTCCAAAAATGACAAGGGCACAGGAGTTGTGCCCCTGACATACACAACAGGGGTCTACTGTAATGCTCAGCTAAGTTCCTGCTGCATGTGCTGGGACCTAGATCTGATCCCAGCACTTTAACCACTTAAATGCTGCTGTTAATAGCGAGAGTAGCATGTGAGGAGTTTGACAGAGGGAGATCGCTCCATCTGTCAGAGCCTCTCATGTGATGCCTCTGTCTGTTGTGGCACAAAGAAAGCCTACATATAAGAAAAAGAGGCAGAATTGCTGTTTTGGTTATGTTCCTCTTTAGAGTTAGCTCCTAAAGAGTTATTAAAAGATTTTTAAGCTACATTTATTCCTAAATAATACCAATTTTTTTTGTTTTTATCTTTAAAATGGCGCTGAAATGCGTTGGTTAATAAAAAAAACCTTACTTTGATTGTCAAGGCTTCTTCATTCCCGCAGCGCAGCCTTCTTATTGTGACACATCCATTCCTGGTAAGAATAAAACCGCTGACAACTCAACCCAAAAAAAGCAAGCCCGCATACAAATCCATAGCTAAAAACATGTAAAAAATGAAAAAAATGTTGTGGCTTTTGGAATGTGAGAATAAAAGAGTGAAAAAAAATTGGTGTTTTTGTAAAGCACAAAACTGATTTCGGCAGTAAGGAATCCAGTAGTATCAGTAAGAGAGCGAAATGAAAAGTCACAAATTTTGTTGCACAAAATTGTGCGATTTTAGACGCTCTTGACAATTTTGAAAGGTGGAGGGTTATCTATGCAAATGAGGTCTAAAAAAATGTGAATTGCAACTTTTTTTTAAAAAAAAAAAGTCACCAACTCACGTATTATTGGAGTGGTGTAAAAAGTAGAGTAACATTTCTAGACAATAATGTAGTATCTTAAGTGTACCAAATTTATCTAACATCTTGAGACCCTTTCATAAATTTGCCACAAATAATGCAACACAAGCACAGGGAAATGTTATTTTATAAAAGTTCCCTTATAACAACTTCTCCCCTTAATATTTATTATTTAGAATGAATTTTTTCAGGAGTATCTGTCACCTCATGAACAGCTATCTTTGTCTCAGTAGTAGCCCAGAGGAATTTTGGCTCACGCTCTGAAACAGAACTTCTTCAATGACTTCAGGTATTCATACACCCACCAACAAAATCAAACTGTCCTGGTCCAGTTAAACAACCCGAAACTGTGAAACTGCAACCGGCGTATAATTAGGCTGATACCCAGTACTTGTTTATTTGGTATTGGTTTACTATTATTGTGACCAAAGGCCTTTTATATTTAATTTTGGAATGTATACACACTATTTAAAAAAATATCTAAAGTAGTCGCAACTAACACTTTTAATTTCTTAACTGCACAGATAATTGTATTGTTTGCTGTCGGAAACAGAAAAAAAAAGTTTGGCATCAGACCCGCCCCCGAGGAGCTGAACTCCATTAAAGCACTGGAATGCATTTCAGATATTGTCCCAGAAAATAATTTTAGGAAATTCCTAGTTTCAGGCTTGCAAAACGGTGGACATTAATACCTACTGGCTTAACTTGAAGCTTGTGGTGCCGTATTAAAAATCTCCAACTGGACCCCGAATTTTTGTATATCTTTAAAAATATTGTCTTTCTTAAATGGGCCAAAGAGAATTTTTGGGCCCCTCTAGGGTCCAGGTTCTGTGTGTGACAGCAACCCTTGCACCCACAATAGTTACGCTGCTGCCAACTGTACTCAGGATCACCATAAGATAACTAATACTATGTATATATAGGTTAGTTCTTTATATAAATTGGCAAATGGTGACTGAATGTGGACATTTACATTAAAATAGTCAATCAAAACTGAAATAGGTTTCACTACTAATCCCTGCTGCCACAATCCATTAAAGAGATGGTTTGGGTCTGGGGTTAAAGTCTGAAGTCACTCTATCAGGATTCTCAGGTGCTGTCATTGGGACCCCAAGTGGGTGAATTTCATACTATACTTCCGGCCACATTCCAACTAGACTTGTCCGGCCTTGCTCAGTTCACTTGTATTGATTGAGGATGGGCACGTCTAGTCGGCATGTAACCACATGTATGCAAATCACATATTTGTGGTCATGCACCCGCCTGCTACCAGTGCTGGCACTGAAGAATCCTTACAGTGCATACACTGCGCGCTGTGAGGATTCACAAGTCTGTAGTCACATAAAGTGACTGCAAGCTTGAAAGCCAAGCCTGGACAACCTCTTTAATGCTTTACCACAAACTGGATATATACATATAATATACATATCGGAAAAAAAAGGAGAAAGACTAGTAAAATTATACAAACAGTGATGTCAAATCACCCTCATACAATAATACGTGAAAACACTTTTGCATTACAAATATTCACTAGATTAATTGCTTGTTTTACCCAGATCTCCATTCCCAGTAATACCATGATCGTGGACAATATATCTGAGCGCTCTCCAGCTCACTGCAGTGGACAATTAGAATTAAAACGTATTTATAAATTGTTCCTGCTTCATAAAATGCTCTTGGTGCTTACAGTAACAATGTGCCAGAGGCTATATTAGCTAGTGACTTGTATAACGGAACGTCTGGCACTGACCCTGGAGTGGGTGGTCTATCGACAGGGAAATCATTGTGCTACCAGGTGACAGAACAATATGTGAAATGGAAAGCTGGTCCCACGAGCTGGCTGTATCTTTATTTCCAGGAGCCAGAGGTTAGAAAGTATAGCAGGGAGCAGCTCCCTATCCAAAGCAGCTACATCCCAGTGGAGATGCTGGAACGTCCAGCATCTGCGAGAGCATCTTCCATGCCACGTCTGGCAGAGGACCCCCAGGTAAATACGGCAAACACAACCCCTCCATTTTCAACCACAAATGTTTCTCTACTAAGCAAGTTACCCAGTCACAAGTCACAATATCTAACTTATTATTAGGCAGGTGACAATCTACCATAAGAACTTTCCACCATATACCGGCTACATGGTCTGTTGCTTTTCCTGTTTGTCTATTTGCTCTTTCGTTGAATTATTGAATTATTGTTTCATTTGTTTTCAAGGGGTTTGCTTTGCTTCTTTCTGTTGTTTTGTACTTCTGTTTGTTTCTCCGAGTTTGTTTTCTTCATTTTTTTAGGACCCTGTTATGGTTTGTTTTTTCTTTTAGTTCTTTATCAAGTGACCATTTAGTTTATTTTATACCTTATAATTAGTGGGGAACTACCGTCACCAAAAAACATTTTGACTTTTTATAAAAAGCATTAAAACTGTTTGGCGTAAAGTAAAATAGTATGACAGTTTTTGATTTTTTTTTCAGAAATGTTTGAAAAACTTTCTCTTGTAATAGGAAGTTTTTGCACATAGATGATTAATTGTTGGTAGTTCCTCTGTAATTATCGTTTAATATGATGGGCATTTCTAAAAATAATTTTATAATTTATTTAACTTTTTATTTAATTAACGGGTAGATAATATTCTTTTTTCCGTTCACTGATATGCACATTATTATGGATTTACCGCAGATTGCACAGTTACAGGAGACAGAACCCATGGGGTCCATACTATACTCCCAAATGTTCCTGATTTCACTCTCAAAGGCCTTTTCTCATGAATTTATATAAAATTTTCCATCACACACTGAATTATATAGGTATTCTAACCTAGAGGCAATATTATCTATGGGTATTTATTGACTTTGAATATTGCTTCTCATGAAGGTACCAGCCCACAAAGTGCGCAAGTTGTTGGGAGGTTTACGAGCTGCCATATCGGCTCTATGAATATTCTTTATCATGATCATTAGTTAATAATAAGGCCGGATTTTCACATGGACCATTCTCACATAGGATTACCTGACCCATCCACTTGGTCTCCCGGCCTGAACTAACTCTTTCATATATGTTTATCAAACAGTAAGCCCAGGTTGGAAAACCTAGCGGTTGGGTTATGTCTTCCCATGTGAGAATCCGACCATAAACACAAAAAAAATCAAGCAACATAACTGCACCTATTATACATAAAGTTTCTAAAACCTTAGATCAAACCCTTTTTTTATCAATGGAAAATGAATATTCAATAATGTTGAACTGTTTAGAGCCTTTCCTATTACTCAATTGAAGTCTTTCTCTTTGTCTCTGACCACAATTTCTTAAGTTGTGTTCTATGAAATTCTCTGCAGCCCTGTAATATGTATTTATTAATAGTTGTTTTAATATGACCTGTGTCAAAACAATTTGAACGAAGAAGTCTGCATCAGCTGTCATTAAGGCCTATGAATATAGTGGTCCTTCTTTGGACTAGGCTATTCCCCAATTTTAGATGTCAAGAAGGAAGACTCCTCCAGTAGTTTTCTGACAGTTCTTGTCCAATTCAATACATTCCAAAACTGTTGTCAAAACAATAGGAAGCACTTGTGTGTGCAGATGTTTTTCTTCCTTTTTTTTTTGGCTCACTTTGCTTTGCAGGTCCTGGCAGATGTTAGTTCCATGCGACGTTCCTTCTCCACGACAGCGGAAAAGCGTGCACGTAGCTCATGGCTAGAAGACTTCACCTTAGATAGAAGTGGTCTAGATAGTAGCTACAAACAGCAGCGGCGCAGCTACCATGCCTCTTTAAGACTATCTACTAATCGGTTGAATACAGATACAGGTTGGTCATTTACATTAAATATTAAGTCCTCTATACACAGTGAAATAAAGTCGGTCAAACTCAATATTTCTGATGAGACTGGGCAAACCATGAAATGTATTATGGGGCCTCTCTGACAGGTGTCAAGGGAGACAAGAATTGGGCATATTGAATTACAATGCCCGATCTGGCAGCAACTTGGTTCCCTTGGCCAAATGTGTATGTATAAGTTGGGAACCATGTCTGTAGGCATGAGTATTCGGTCATCCACAATCCAAGATGTAAGGGCACCTTAAAACGGTCTTTACATAAGATGTTCCATGAAAGATATATGAGAAGATTTGCTTTAGTCTAAATGTGAAATCCTTGACTGAGTTGTTGAGATAGCAACTGAAAATATTATTTTTAAGTCCAGTAGGTTCCTAAATAATAGAAATTATTGCTCACAATTATTGACATTTCTTCTTCAGGTCTTCTGTTCTCCCATATTTCAGGGCAGCATAAAATAAAGGGGTGACACTGAACTCGAAACAATAACATTTTCTATGACTATGTTTTGAATTTTTATGTAAAAAGCTGTTCAGATGCCGTCTGAACATATACAGAAAGCTTGCGAGTTCTGCCACAGCCACCCACACAGTGCATGACAACTCTCTTTATATACTAACTTATGAGAAAAGCGGTCAATCATTCTGTGCGGGCAAGGAAGCAGCTATTTACAAGATTCCCGTCGAGCGGTATATAAACATTTTTTTTTCATGAAAGTATGGAAAACTTTGTGGCCTTAACCTTACGTATAAATTATAAGAGACCTGACAGATTCTCTTTAAAGAGGATGACTATTTTATAGCCAAAAATCATAAAGTGCATATGATACTGTTGTATGGAGCCAGTAACGTCAATGTTCCTATGATTAAAGATGGTGAAATGTGACTTATCTACAATACCGCTTCCTATGTAATTTCATAGTTTAAGGTTGAAGGCAGACTTTAAGGGGTATTCCCACTTCCAAATAGAAATGTAGTATAATTCTTCTGATTAGCTAAATCACTTATCCCATGTAAAGGGCATTGCAGTAGATTGGGTATCTGTCACGATTCCACCCCTCAGTGTGTCTGGGATGCAGTTACTGACAGCTCAGCCATCCAATGTGATACAGGGGCATGATGAAGCTGTCAGTACTTTGATTGACTGCTCAGCCATCCAATCTGGTACAGGTGTGTGCTGAGCTGTCAGTGTGTTAATTGACAGCTCGACCATCCAATCTGAATCTTTAAGGTGTCGGATGTCTCCAAGTGTTCATTATCCAAGGTGATTGCCATGCTACTTAACTGAGCTATTTCTCTCAGACCTCTGCCAGACATGCATTCAGCTAGTGAGGTTTGTGCTCCCTGTGCCTTGAGTTCTGTATGCTTGATCTTTTGTTGCCTGACCTTGGACCTTGTTCTGACATCCATCTGTTTAACCCCTTCTGCTCTGATCCGTTATCCTCCTGGTATTCTGACCTTGGAACATTAACTGACCACGCTTTTGTCTCTTCCTTCTATTTATGTCGTACTCTCCTGGCTTTTGACCTTGGACTCCTTGACTATACTGATTATACTGGCTTGGCTGTGAAAAGTGACTAGTGTCACAGTATCTGTGGTTATGGCCACTGATGTAGTGACAGTTAGCTGTTAGTGTTTGTAATCTTAGATATCTAAGCTACTGAAATGTTCTGCACATGGGGCAAGCGACATAGTGAATCAAAAGAACTATACTACCTTTCTAATTGGAAGTATATGCTAATATTATTATTACACCTATTACATTTTGGGATAGGATCTTGGAGGCGGGAATAACCATTTAGGTCCATCGAGTTCCAGCTATAGCCTAAGATGTTGATATAGAGGGAATTCAGTTTCTCTGCAGAAGTAAGGACAGCCGAAGAATCCAGCGCATTGACAAAAAAAATCACATTCCTTACTGGAATCCTGTCCAAAAAACACATGAAAAACAAAATGTCACATGGCATATGAATCTGGCCTGATATTTAGTCTTTTGACACAGTTTTTCCTCCTCCTTCCAAAGACCATACTGAGAACCAGTGGGCACTCATTATGGGTGGAAGAAAGGCGATTCCGGCAGCTAAATAAGAAAGGTTCTTTACAGTTAGAGCAGACAGACCGTGGAAGATTTCCTTGATACACATAACATTGTGGCGGGTTATAGTTAAATTAGTGATGAAATGTACAATAGGTTGAACTTGATGGACCTAGGTCTTTTTTCAACCTATGTAACTATGTATTAAGCAAGCATCTTTTATTCAAACTGTATTAAAGTACCCCCAAGGGTATGATCAGAAAGTCTGCGGCATCTTGTAACTCCCAACTTTAACACAACTTTATGGATAATCAAAGAGTAACATTGATGGTTCATTGCGTCAGATACATTGTTTTCATGTATATCTATGTGCTTTAATGGGGTAATCCACTACTCAGATAACTTTTTCTCATTTTTCTAGGTTTCCTCCAAGTAAAATAATATCATCTATACTCACCTTTGGTGCTTGCAATGTTGGCACTGGCTCTCCCGATGCTTTCATGACATTGTTATGTCAAGCAATCCTTGTGGCTAATTAGTGTTCACTGCACTGTCCCATCCATGGAACCAATCAGAGATCAGGAGAAAGTGAGAGAGAGGTTAAATCCAAGTAAGGGACAGTGATGTGGACGTTGATTGGCTGCAAGGATTGCGTGACATATCAATGTCACGAGAGCCCCAGGAGAGCCAGTGATGACTCCGCTGGAACGACGCCAGCACTGGAGCAGAGTATAAGTTTATTATTTTACTTGGGGCACACATAGTGATTGAGAAGAGCTTATCTGAGTAGTGAACAACCACTTTAAGACAAAAGCCTTTCTATGTAACTTTTTGCATCTTGTAGGTCATCGATTAGACTCACACCGATCAGGAGGAAGAGAAAGGGGTCGTTCTAAGGAAAGGAAACACCTTTTATCGCCTGATCTGTCACGTTGCAACTCAGAGGAAAGAAACCCACAGGCATGTGAGCATAGGGATCACCAGCTGTCACCTGGTCATACCCATAGCAGCATGCAGGTAAGGATACGATCACTGTGATCTGTGATGATCACTCTTCAAAGGGATTTTACAGGAAGATATTTTTTGTCATGTGTGAATCGGACTATTCATAAAATCAGTCATAAATGTGAAATGTATGGGTGTTGTGAATGTGTTAGAAATGAATTCTGAGCAGAAGCTCCCTCTGGTGGTTACAAACAGTACTGAACCATTCAATGATGATTGGCAATCAGGAGTTACAGACTGGTCTTATATAAGGGAGGTTCCCTCTCATCATGGTTGCCGGTGATCAATTGTTCTTGTCTCAACTGTGGTTCCTGGTTCACTTGGAAGCTTTCTGAGTCTTGCCTCTTCTCCTGCTCTCAGATAAGATATTTTCTGTTTTTTTTTTTTTGTGCTTGCTTTTTGCATTGTTCCCTGCACTTCTGTGGAGGTCAGCCAGGTCCCCTCCGCGGGCTTGTGCTCCTCTCAGTTTTTCTGAGCCACTGTTATTTGTTCATTTGCCTTCTCCAGTTTTTTCAGTGGCTGCGGCTTAGTTTTGTTACACCAGAGAACGAATTTAGGTGGTAGAGGTCGTGTGATCTCAGGTGTTTTTGCAATTAGTAGAGTTGGTATTTTTTAGGGTTTTTTGGATTGCAGTAAATGTCCTTCTTATCCTTTTCTGTCAAGGAAGATAGGGCCCCAACTTTTGCTCATACTATTTTCTGTCTGTGTCTGTATTTCCTCTTGTCTAACCGCCATTATATGTTTGGGGCTTCCTATGTTCTTTGGGGATCTGCTCCGGGGCAGATAGCTTTCCTCTTTCTATCTTTAGGTGTAGTTAACCTCTCAGGCTGTGACGAGGCATCTAGGACCAACGTAGGAACGCTCCACGGCTGCCTTTAGTTGTGGTGGTTAGTCAGGGTACTGCAATCCAGTAGATTCCAACCTCTCTGGTGTATTGCCGTTTTTGCCTACTCTCCTCAGCTACCAAATCATAACATATGGGTCCTGCATCTGGCATCCCAACTGACACCTTATGAGTAGGGCTGTTTTCACAATTATGAAATTAATAGTCTGAGTACTAACCACAATTTCCAGGCCAGCTGTGGGTCTTTTGACCAAAACTCAACAGTTTCATAAGCATTTATTCTGTAAGGTTGTTGAGTTTAGGAAAGGAGATTCGCAGCCGGCCAAGAAATTGTGGTCTGTACTTGGACTGTGAATGTCAGTCATGCGAAAGCAGTTTAAGAAAGTTGCAATCCTTATTTTCTATCAAGAGCTGACTGTATGTATACCTCTGCTGAATCACTTCATGGAAGTTAAAGGGGTATTCCAATCTTGGACGTTTATACACAGGATATGCCATAAAAGTCCGATCAGAGCAGGTTTCAACTCTGGGAACTGAACCTATCTTGAGAACACCCCTTTTTGCGCTGCCATGAATGGGCCCTGTCTTGCATATGGCTCTCCAAATCAGTTCTACGGAGTCTGGAAATTTTTCTGAGCAAGTGTGTAGAGCATATTGATAAATCATAAAAGTTCCAGATGGGATTACCTGTTTAATGAAATCTTTTGAGTTCAATTTGAAGGTCCCAGTAACCAGTACATTTACTTCATTGACAATTGACTTGGATGTGCATAGCCAGTTCTCCTCTATGATGAGACTGGGAAATAAGGTAAAAAAAACTTGGCACTCAAGAATAGTGCTGAAAAGAAAAAGTTCCATTTTATTTTGCATACAGAGGTTTGTACATTTTCGGTCTTAATTTAGACCTTCATCAGAAACTGTATGCTGATAGTGTCTGGAACCACGCCGCGTCCTAGCACGTAGAAGAAGTGTCCTCTTCTACACCCTAGGACATGTGGTTCCAGACACTATCGGCATACAGTTTCTGATGAAGGTCTAATTTCAGACCGAAAACGTTCAAACCTCTGTATGCAAAATAAAATGGAACTTTTTCCTTGAGTGCCAAGTTGTTTTGACCGTATTGGAATTGGGTCGGAACCCTACTTGAGCACCTACCCCGATGACTTTATGAGTGCCATATATAATATGTTGTAGAGACTGGGCAATATGTTCTCTTGCTAAATGAGTTGAGGTCCTATTTGCTATATCACCATTTTTCTGATTTCTTATCTGAATTGCATGTCTTAGGCTACTTTCACACTTGCGTTTTTTTGCGCAGCGCATCTTGCGCTATCGGACGCATGCGCAATGTTCCCCTATCTTTAACATGGCGGGCGCAGGGTCTAGCGCTTGCACGCGTTCATGTGCGTTTGTCGTGCGCTGCGCATTTTCCCGGTGTGCGCCCATACGCGCTAGACGCTACATGTTGCATTTTTTTTTCGGCCAACCGCTTTAAAAAAACGCGTGCACACGTGTGCGCATGCTATGCGCAAAAAATAACATTGCAGTCTATGGGGCGCTGGCGTGCGCATGGCTTTGCGCTCGTCAGCGCTTTTGCAAACACGCGATTTTTCTGTAAATAATGGAGCCAGAGATGATGGAGCCAGAGATGATGGAGCCAGAGATGATGGAGCCAGAGATGATGGAGACAGAGATGATGGAGACAGAGATGATGGAGACAGAGATGATAGAGCCAGAGATGATAGAGCCAAAGATGATAGAGACAGAGATGATAGAAATGTGACACATAGACAACGCATGCGCCAAAAAAAACGCAAACGCATGCAAAAACGCATGAAATCGCAGACAAACGCTGCGTTTTTTTTGTTTAAATGCGCATGCTGATGCGACTAAATATCGCAGCGTTTACAAGCGTTTGCATGCGTTTTTTTAATGCGCTTCATGTGCGCTCGAAATGCAGCGCAAAAAAACGCAAGTGTGAAAGTAGCCTTACTTTCCAGTTAAAAAAAAAAATGAATAAATGAACGCAAAAAAAAAGTAAACTGAGTGCAATCCAAATAACCTAATAAGTAAAATGTGATGTTTCATGGTCCATTGCATTTTTAAAGTATGCCTAGACTTTATAGAGGAGCTGGTTATAATTGTAGAAACGTTAAATGAAACATTAAAGTTCAAGAAGAGAAAGTTTGAGATAAATTCATTGGAGTTCTCTAAGAATAGCAGAAATGGGACAGAAAGAACAAACTATCTGTTCTTGGGCCGTGTCTAGTATTGCAGTTCTTTCCAATTTATTAAATGAGACTGAATGGCAGGATGAGATGTAACCCATGAACAACACTGGCGCTTTTTTGGCAAAAAGTAGATAAATTTTTCTATTACTAGACAGCTTCTTTAAATCTTAATTTTGCATTGTCATTGTACAATTTTGGAATTCTTGTAATTGTTGCATTATCTTGTTTTTAATTATTTATTGACTTGGCTGGGTTAACTAAAATTATTCTTTTTTTAATAGATACTTGACTCATTGAATGAAAGTTGCATTCCTTCTGATACCAGCACCCCAAGACGTGGGCGACGACAACTTCCTTCTGTGCCTGCAACCCCAAGACCTCTTATTTCCTTTTCTTCTTTAATCCGCCGTCAGAAACACAGCTCACCTCCCCGCAATGGCAGCGACAATATGCCGCCTTATCCTAACGAACCGGGCCTGAGCGAGTCTTCCTGCTCCCTCCAGGGGCATCATAGCTCACAGTCAACTCCTCAGCATTATATCTCAGAGCCACATTTGGCTATATACGAGGAGATGCAGAGCTCAGACTGTCCGGCTGAGGACACACTCACATTTGAGGTTGCTGTGGCCACCAGTCTAGGTCGTTCTAACACCATTGCTGCTGCTCCTTTACGTTCAGGGTGGCAAATGCCCAATGGTCACTATCGTCGCAGAAGAAAGGGCGGGATGCCAACTGTGATAGCTTCCCGAGAGTTAAGTGACACAGAAGAGGATGACCGTTGTTAAATGCAAGTGGGGCAAACTCGCTGTTCCACAGTAGATGTTATTTCAGTGGCTCGTCCTTCACATCTTTGCGCCTTTTCAAGAGGAGCCCCAAAGCACTCACTGCCAATCTCCTAACCTTAACCACAAGTCCAGGCAAGGCCTTCAAAAATGGCTAAAATCCTGGATCTTAATATCTTGTGCCAAAACAGAATTAAACTGTCACGAAGACACATGCAAAAGTGTAAAGGGGAGGCATGGAGATGTATGTCCTTAATCGAACAGTGGAAATGAGTGATCTAGAATACGTCAGCAGCTGGTGGAGATCACTGCCTATCTCGAGTTGAACACTGATTGATACTTTGCTATCATTTAACAATACTGGAACTCGAGTCTTCAAAAATTGACAATTGATCATTTGCCAAAGTGATCGACGTGGCTGTATGTTAAATATCCTTTCTGAAAAGGTGATGGCAATTTGACAGACTGGTAAGTTTATTGAATGGACAGCCATTAGGGTGATTGATGGAGAAACCAGTTTACTGAAGGATTTCTTATGCAGTTGTGAAATATTTATATGCGATGATATGCAAAGATGATGGTTCGGAGGAATCTCTGGCTTATTGTTAAGTGCATTTCTGAGCCCATACGCCCTTGTCATTTTACAAGACAAGGAAAATCTATATTTTGCTTACTTATATCAAAATCAACCTTACTTTACCCATCCTAAGGGATTGATATGTTATTATAGTTGGCAATCAGATGGATATGAAAATAAAGGAAACTCACCGTATGTAGAACTGCAGGTAAAACGTATGTCTGTTTCAACTAAGACATAGGCATGCTCCATTTTGTATAGTAATTATGGGTACATGGGTTTAAAGGGTTCACTTAATATGGGAGGCAGAAACAATGTGGTAAAATCACCCAAGTCACGCATTAGGCAAATATTATTTTTTCTCTGATTGGCATCACATATTACTCATGAACGGTTAAGCCTGTGGTTTAAAACTTGAAAAAGCAAATGCAATGATCTTTACATAGGTTTAAAGGGAACCTGTCACCAGAATTTCCCCATATAAACTATGACCACCACCATTAAGGCCTCTTGCACAGCATACTAGAATCCTTCAAAAAAGTTGTGCAGATCCCCCAAAAAACTTTTATTATACTCATAGATGGAGCCGTCTGGTCTGATGGGCATCCTTGGTATTGATCCACGCCTCCTCTCTTCTTACAATCACTGTCCATCTTCCCTGTATCATGTGGATGAGGTGTTCTACGTCATCCACACAGTGTTACCCCCGCACTTCTCTCTGCCCTTCAGAGGGTGCAGCCTAGTACTGTAGTGCACATGTGTCGGCAAAGGCCAAAGCGCGCCGATGGCCCAGAAATAAAACTTTTGCATGCGCACTACAGTATTTTGCTCTGCCCTCGGCAAACCAAAGAGACATGTGCTTGTGCAAGAGCGTCTTTGGGGGACACTGCGTGGATGACGTAGGATAAGTCATGCTTAGAAAGCAGGGAAGGAGGACTGGGATTGCAAGAAGAGAGGAGGCGCCGGATTAAGACCAGAGATGCCCATCGGACAGGACAGCAACATCTGTGAGTATATAGAAAGCTCTTTTTTTGGGACCTGCACACTGGATTGGGGACTTTTTTACAGCATTATTGTATGTTGTAACAGAGGCCTTAATGGTGGTGGTAATTTATATGGGGAAAACATGGTGACAGGTTTCCTTTAAGTGAAATATTAGGTCCAACAAAACCAGTTTGATGATTTCAATCATCTATAGTAACCTAATTTTGAATCTTGAAGACAACAGCAACTACTTATCAATGCCCTTCAATCATAAAGTATGTTCTTCAATTAAGTTTCTATTATTTTTTTTATTATTGCTATTATTTTTATTATCATGCCAGGCGGATATCTTTTAAATTTGGGTTATCCCACATGCTAAAAAAAAAAGAAAAAAAAAGCTTTCTGCACCTAAATCATCAATGCATCAAACACAACAACAAAGAAAAGTTATGAGGTTAGAGTAGAGGCACACACAAATATCTACTCTAAGGACATTTTTAAAAACTCCTTTATTACAAAAATAGGGACAGGTGACATGCTTATTTAAAAACACAAAAAACACAAACAGGTAATCAACATTTTAAGTTAGGATCACCCGTTCCAAATATGAAGTTCTGCCCAAAAAGCACTAATGTAAAGGGCAAAATATCATGAGCAAAAAAAAACCGAAACACAATATATAGGTAAAACTTAAAACATGCGAAGAAAGCAGAACAGAACAATATCAAAGCTCAGATGCACCAAATAATAACAATGGTTATCACGCGCAATACTAGAGACCCTACATAACAATTCTGTATAGCAAAAACCACATGTATATGGTGGTAGCCACCTGAGGACGGTGATAAGCGGGGTGCGGGGCTGATCACCACTGACTTGATCTCTACCCACTTATATGTATTGTAGGTTTTTGTGACCATTCACCTTGTTCTTGCTTAGCATAATTGTTATGTGGGGTGTTTAGATGATTTACTATGTGGTAACCTAATTAATGTCATTTTTATAGACAGGTTATTGACATGGGCCTCTATCATCTTTATGCCTTTCTTTGTTCTTCAGTTCGATAAATCATATGTGAGCGGTGAACCGTACTGCCTTTGGTACCATACTATTTGCTGGGTGCATTATTATAATTTAATTAGGATGCCATAAATTATGAAAGCAATCCTATTAATCCGCAAAACAACATTTTAGTTGAATATTTTCACCTATGTTAGCCAATTTGTACGAGACAGCAAAAAAAGGACCTGTCAATATATAATCATAAAGATGTATTCAATTAAACAGAAGTATACCATTAAGGTTTATAAACATAAAAGAGGAAAAAAACCTAATTAATACAACTTCAGGATAAATTCTACTAGCACCCTGGACAAACATCACATAGACTGTACTGTTATCTATCTACCTACAGTTAGGTCCATAAATATTTGGACAGAGACAACATTTTTCTAATTTTGGTTCTAGACATTACCACAATGAATTTGAAACAAAACAAATCAGATGCAGTTGAAGTTCAGACTTTCAGCTTTCATTTGAGGGTATCCACATTAAAATTGGATGAAGGGTTTAGGAGTTTCAGCTCCTTAACATGTGCCACCCTGTTTTTAAAGGGACCAAAAGTAATTGGACAGATTAAATAATTGTAAATAAAATGTTCATTTCTAGTACTTGGTTGAAAACCCTTTGTTAGCAATGACTGCCTGAAGTCTTGAACTCATGGACATCACCAGACACTGTGTTTCCTTCTTTTTGATGCTCTGCCAGGCCTTCACCGCGGTGGTTTTCAGTTGTTGTTTGTTTGTGGGCCTTTCTGTCTGAAGTTTAGTCTTTAACAAGTGAAATGCATGTTCAATTGGGTTGAGATCAGGTGACTGACTTGGCCATTCAAGAATATTCCACTTCTATGCTTTAATAAACTCCTGGGTTGCTTTGGCTTTATGTTTTGGGTCATTGTCTATCTGTAGTATGAAACGACGACCAATCAGTTTGGCTGCATTTGGCTGGATCTGAGCACACAGTATGGCTCTGAATACCTCAGAATTCATTCGGCTGCTTCTGTCCTGTGTCACATCATCAATAAACACTAGTGACCCAGTGCCACTGGCAGCCATGCATGCCCAAGCCATCACACTGCTTCCGCCATGTTTTACAGATGATGTGGTATGCTTTGGATCATGAGCTGTACCACGCCTTCGCCATACTTTTCTCTTTCCATCATTCTAGTAGAGGTTGATCTTGGTTTCATCTGTCCAAAGAATGTTCTTCCAGAACTGTGCTGGCTTTTTTAGATGTTTTTTAGCAAAGTCCAGCCTAGCCTTTTTATTCTTGATTCTTATGAGTGGCTTGCACCGTGCAGTGAACCCTCTGTATTCAATTTCATGCAGTCTTCTCTTTATGGTAGATTTGGATATTGATACGCCTACCTCCTGGAGAGTGTTGTTCACTTGGTTGACTGTTGTGAAGGGGTTTCTCTTCACCATGGAGAGTATGCGGCGATCATCCACCACTGTTGTCTTCCGTGGGCGCCCAGGTCTTTTTGCATTGATGAGTTCACCAGTGCTTTCTTTCTTTCTCAGAATGTACCAAACTGTAGATTTTGCCACTCCTAAAGT
Source organism: Oophaga sylvatica (assembly GCA_033576555.1). Classification (NCBI taxonomy): domain Eukaryota; kingdom Metazoa; phylum Chordata; class Amphibia; order Anura; family Dendrobatidae; genus Oophaga; species Oophaga sylvatica. The sequence goes on along the minus strand of JARQOD010000009.1, from coordinate 99,232,239 downwards.
TGTAGCAATTTCTCGGATGGGTTTTTTCTGTTTTTTGCAGCTTAAGGATAGCTTGTTTCACCTGCATGGAGAGCTCCTTTGACCGCATGTTTCCTTCACAGCTACACCTTCCAAATGCAAACACCACACCTCAAATCAACACCAGCCCTTTTATCTGCTTAATTGAGAATGATATAATGAAGGAATTGCCCACACCTGTCCATGAAATAGCCTTGGAGTCAATTGTCCAATTACTTTTGGTCCCTTTAAAAACAGGGTGGCACATGTTAAGGAGCTGAAACTCCTAAACCCTTCATCCAATTTTAATGTGGATACCCTCAAATGAAAGCTGAAAGTCTGAACTTCAACTGCATCTGATTTGTTTTGTTTACAATTCATTGTGGTAATGTCTAGAACCAAAATTAGATAAATGTTGTCTCTGTCCAAATATTTATGGACCTAACTGTATCTCTCGGCAGGGAGAAAGTAAAGGGCTTCAGTAATTCAACTCCAACTCTGTGACAAATGGAATAGTTTGAGCGACCAGCGAGTAAATGAACCTAATAAACAACATGGAGTAATATTTTTAAATTCTCAAATTTGAAACTTAAATTTAGACACCGATGTGCATATTCTAGGAGTTTTTTTAGGTGATCACTACAGGAATGAAAGTCAAAAGCTCTCCTAAGAAAAGGCAAATACGATTAGCCTTTAAAGTAATCTTTACATGTTACAAATAACATCTCCTCCAGTTTCTTTACAAAACTGCACTGAACTCCATTCTCCAATCTCACCTCCTGTTATTTTAGAGTCATATTTGTCTGAGCGGCTCAAACTCTTTTTTTTATATGTATTTTCTTGGATATCACACCGAAGGGCTTTACATGATATGATTTAGTAAAATATTTAAGAAATTATATATTGTCATTCTTCTTGTAGCACCTGCAGTTTTAATGTTGTTACTATTGGAATTAAAGAAATTCATATCTAATATATAAAGCTGAATGTATGTATGTGTGTATGTATGTGGGTATGTTTGTCCGAGATTGGAATCCGCACCGTCGCACTTACGGGCATGAAATTTTGCACGCCCGCACGTCTCGACCCCGAAAGCGTCCTAGACTATGTTTTGAATCGAAATTTTAACCCCGCGCGTTCCAAATCGCCAAACAATTTTGGCCCTATCTACATAATGGGGAGAAAGCTGAATGCTTGTGTGTATGTCCGGCATAGGAATCTGCATTTACGGGCATGAAATTTTGCACACCTGCACGTCTCGACCCCGGGAGCGTCATAGGCTAGGTTTTGAGTCTAAATTTTAACCCCGCGCATTCCAAATCGGCAAATAATTTTGGCCCGGGATAGGAATCTGCACCGTTGTACTTACGGGCATGAAATTTTGCATGCCCGCACATCTCAACCCAGGAGCATCATAGGCTATGTGTTGAATGGAAATTTTAACCCCCGCACGTTCCAAATCGCCAAACAATTTTGGCCCTATCTACATAATGGGGAGAAAGCTGAATGCTTGTGTGTATGTCCGGCATAGGAATCTGCATTTACGGGCATGAAATTTTGCACACCCGCACGTCTCGACCCCGGGAGCGTCATAGGCTAGGTTTTTAGTCGAAATTTTAACCCCGCGCATTCCAAATCGGTAAATAATTTTGGCCCGGGATAGGAATCTGCACCGTTGTACTTACGGGCATGAAATTTTGCATGCCCGCACATCTCAACCCCAGGAGCATCATAGGCTATGTGTTGAATGGAAATTTTAACCCCCGCACGTTTCAAATCGCCAAACAATTTTGGCCCTATCTACATAATGGGGAGAAAGCTGAATGCTTGTGTGTATGTCCGGCATAGGAATCTGCATTTACGGGCATGAAATTTTGCACACCCGCACGTCTCGACCCCGGGAGCGTCATAGGCTAGGTTTTTAGTCGAAATTTTAACCCCGCGCATTCCAAATTGGTAAATAATTTTGGCCCGGGATAGGAATCTGCACCGTTGTACTTACGGGCATGAAATTTTGCATGCCCGCACATCTCAACCCCAGGAGCATCATAGGCTATGTGTTGAATGGAAATTTTAACCCCCGCACGTTTTGGTGTGTGATTTTTATGTGCAGAATAAATTTTTGTTAACATAGTCTATTTTGTTACAGCTAACAGCAGTTATTAATTAACCCGGGCGAAGCCGGGTACTACAGCTAGTTGTACATATTAATGTAATAGAGAGAACATACACCTAGTTTCCATTAATATTTATATTGGCGCATCCATTATTTGGTCCAAGATTCACTAGTAGAGATGAGCAAATAAATTTGCAGGACCCTGGTCCAGAGCCATGTCAGTACTCCATGACCTATAGACAGGAGCCCTTCCAGTTGCCTCCTACCTGCTGTCATTAATGGCTCCTCTGATGCACACACAATGTTGCCCCAAGGTCGATTTTCCAAAGGAGTTGCTGATGATGGCAAATAGGAGGCGTTAACACAGGGCTCCTATCCAGTGGCAATGGACTACTGACTGGGCCACTGGACCAGGGTCCTGCAAATTAATTTTCTCATCTCTTTTCATAAAGCCAACCCTTTTCTCTGGATTGGTTGACTAGTGATGAGCGAACGTGCTCGGATAACATGTTATCTGAGCATGCTCCGGTGTTATCCGAGTATCTTGGGCATGCTCAAATAACATATTCGAGTCCCTGCAGCTGCATGTTTTGCGGCGGTAGACAGCTGCAACACGTGGAGAATGCCAAACAAACAGGCAATTCCTGCATGTGTTGAGGCTATCTACCGCTGCAAAACATGCAACTGCAGGGGCTCGAATATATTATTCGAGCATGCCCAAGATACTCGGATAACACCTGAGCATCATCAGATAACATGTTATCTGGGCACATGTGCTCATCACTAGTCCTGACGTTATCTGTGCAGTTAGTAGTTGGTGAACCAGTGTACATATACAGGCCAAGTGTTCCGAATTTGCCCAATTTTTTTTTTTTCAAATTTTCAGATTCAGTCCTGACAGTCCCAGATCCAAAACGGGTCATTGTTTAGACAAGAAAAAAGCTACAAAAACATTGATGCAGTATTAATAAAACAAACAATGCAGGTTTGCATTGGTTAGATTAATCCCGTACAAAATAATGTGTTTCTAAAATCAGCCAAAGAAGGTTTATTGTAATAGATTTTGACTAGTCAGTAAATTAATAAATTGTCCTTTTAGTTTCTAAAATTCTGATAAAGTTTAGATAAAAGGAAGGAATTGGTATTGGCTGTTGTACTGTTTATGTGAACTATGTATTGTGTTGCAGCTGGAATAATTTGCTAAATTAGTAGTGAATACCCAGCCAGTATCCCTTCTGGTAGATGAATGCAAAAATTATATGAAATGTGGACAAGCATAAAACCAGAGTGGACAGATCACCAGATCCATATCCATGCCTAAATGATTGATATGTAACTTCTGAGAAACAAGTCTTGTACATTCAGTTCTCCTACAACGATGGACACTTTCAAGTGCTATGTACAGGAAAAAACTTCTGTCTGCGCGACGCACGAAATAAGTCATGATTTAAATCAGGTGTTGGGAGGTGGTGATTGTATTATAAGTAAAATATCCTGTTTTGCCCAAAATTAATAATAAAATAAATATGAAAAATACGTCTTGGGATTTTATGGGGATATTTTTGTGTGAATGAGAAATAAAAAGAATCTATATATATATACTAAACATATTGTAAATAATTCTAAATATTTCTTGTCCTTTTTCTGACTTTTTCAGTCCAGAAATAAAACTTGGTAAATGAAAATATGTTGTGCTGTTGTTAAACCAGTATGGCACTTCTTGGACCACCATTCATTCCTTGTATGGTTGAAATGAATCTTCAGATAGCCATTAAAACTTTTATGCTTGTTATAATTCTTTCTTTAAGATATTTGTACGATAAACATGAATAAATCTATTACTCTCTTTATCTTTCAGTTATTTTATAAAGAGAAGTGGGCTTTACCAGAGTTGTAGCTAGATTTCTTTAGACTTTAGGAAAATATTCAAACTGCTGCACTAAAACTCCACTTAGATACCATGAGAAAGGTTAGTTGGCCACAGGAACCTTGAGGACATACCCACTTTTGGCTAAATCTCTAAGGGTAGCAATCAGGCGGCCATATAAATCAGACCAAAATCAGAAAGAATTACATGGATTGGCCGGCAGCTCTCACGACCCTGGTGTATGTAACAGCTGCATAGAAATAAGTGAAGGCAGAGCCATTGGCCAGTGTGTGTACTGAATCCGATCTTGGCCCAATTTATATGGCTGTCTGACTTCACCCTAAGCTTGACTGGTGAGACAGGTAACGGCATAACTGTGGCGCAACATGTGGTCCTTCACCCTAGGATATGCCAACGTGGTCCACCGAAGATCGGTAGTGTCAAAAGTGACTATCAACCTCAGCCCTTCCTGGAGTGCCGTTATGTGACTTTTGGGAAGTGACTCTCTGCTACAATCTGCCCCAACTGAATACATTATGCCACATGAGGTCTTACACCAGTCATCAATATGAACTCTGTTTCATGAGGGTTATGTGTAGTGGTTCTTGTGATCATTACACCACTAGCTATCATAGATATCTCAATTACCCAAGAATGTAAGCACGCAACATGTACGTCGATATTATTCAACACAACAGAATTAAGGCCACTTTTCATTAAGGGGCCAAAGGAGGCTCAATCAATTTCTGTATTAGAAATGGATACTGTCTCTTAAAGGATCTTTCAACATAACTTATAAGAAAAGCAGGGATTACTATGTTTCAAGAGTCCGCATAGTTGATTACTATGTCATTTGAATGCACCAGCATGCTCACTCTGTTAGACTTCTACCAGCATTCCTTTCCCGAAGGAAAACAGTCTCTCACTGTTGGCTTATCTCCCCAACTGGAGGCTGACACGACCACTGCTCATGCTGACCCTGCGATGTCTCTCAGATATACTGTCTCTATAACTGTTTATGGGACTCTCTCTTCAGAGACAGGACTCAGAACTCTGGCGCTACTAGTCCCTATCTGAAGTCAACTGGTATTTTCACGATATGTAGTCAGATTCACTCTGTGTGCTTTCTCCTCTAACCACCAGTGCAATCCTCAGTGACTGTACTTATGCCTAGTTGACTGTGAGCCTCACAAAAGGTCCCACTTGACTGTCCTAAACAGATGCCAAATAATACCTTTAATAACCTTGTCACTTTCCCCTCCTACCAGCATAAAAGAAAATGTCCAACTGCTAACCAGCACTTCAGTGTCAGGTTCTTCGTGAGTCTATGCTAAACCTCCGACTGCAAGCTGGCAGCCAGAAAACCATGTTCCCCAATGCCCATCTAGTCTGACGGTATGACAGCATCACTGTGCTCAACGGCCGCTATCCATACAGAGGGTATATTTCAATGTGGCGTTATCATAGGGCTAGTATTGTCGGAAGTACTGGCACAGAACACCAATGTTTCTTAAAAGGGAACTCAACCAAATTTTGGAAGAGGAGGGAATAGGAAGGTGACCCCTTAAAACTTGGCAAATTCATCTGACTTATAGGATAGTTGAAGGGATAGTCTGATGTACAGAAGAAGGATGGAGTTATTCATATTGACTAGATTGTAACCAGTGACCGGACACAAAAGGAAAATAGGGGAGGACGTAGGTCCGACACATAAAACATATAAAGAAGGAGAAAACAGTAGAACTAGTGAAGAAGTGAAATGTAGAGCTGAGGAAGGGGTAGCCTGGCACATGAAACCACTGGTGAAAGTTGAGCCTAGACGTTCTAACAGTTGATAACGTGGCGATGTGGCCCTCAGCTATGATTGTTTTTTTTTAATAGTCTGGAATTAACTAATACATAAATTGTTAATATCACGAAAACAATTAGTAGAAATTAGCCTTAAAGTAAATATGTTTCATGCGGTAAGAAAAGGTAAGTTCACATGTGGCAGATTCTTTTGCAGAAATATCTGCGACTTTCCCTTGACTTGAATGGAGCTTTCAGAAATCTATGTGCACGTTGCCGAATTAATCCCATCCAGATGTATTGAATAAGTTTTCAATTCCAAAAATTTCTAAAAGAAATCTGCAACATGTGCACATATCCATATAGTATAGGGAGAGTTGGTAGAAGCAGTTAACAATCTTTATCACAGCTATAAAAAAAAGGTGAAGTGATAACAGCTAGAACAATAAAAATATACTGACACCGCATATTTATATGCAGACATTATATAAGCTATTCCCCAGTCAATCATGTATGTAAGCAGCAGATTTCTTCATCTACAGATCCCATCAGGATTTAGCTTTAGGTATTTGAGCTCAGGAATGGCAGCAAATTGCTGTCACTTTGAATCACGTCACTGTGCTGTATGTAATCACCGGTAAAACTGCACCCAGCAAATGCCAGCAAGAATAAAAGAAACTGATGTGCTTAGATTGTAGATATTCTTGGGTTCAGAGGGTAAAGTTGAAGGTAAATAAAGTTTAATACTCAGCAATGAGAAAAACGGAAAAATATACTGTTTTAGGGCCAATAATTTACCGAATGAGCTAATCCTTCATCATCGGCCAGTGTAAAAAATGCACCGAACAGTAACATTTGTTTATCTCCTGAATCCTGATCGCATATTTTATATGGCCTAAAAGATAAAGTTTGTTGGCAGCACATTTTAACACAATGTACTGATGATAACATGCAAACTATATGGGGACCAATTGATCCCATTAATATGATCTATTGCAGGCTTGGAGTGGCCCAGAGGAGAACAGGTGAATCCCCCGGTAGGCCACTGTGCAGGAGAAAGCCACTTATCCCCCAACATGAGCGCTAGTTGGCCTAATACATTCAATTCCCTACGTAGATTCTAAAAAATCATCTCATCATTCATTTAAAAAACTACTGCACCTAGTTTATTATTATAAAATGGCATGTAAAAGTTTGAGCAACTCTGGTCAAAAATACTGATCTCTGGGTCTAAAGTTAAACATCACACATTTCCTTTGTATTTTAGGCACGAAAAATATATATTGTCTTCGTTTACGTGTTAAAAATTGCAAAAAGGAAAAAGGGCCTGTGCAAAAGTTTGGGCACCCTGCATGGTTAGTGCCTTGTAGCATCCCTTTTTGAAAGTATCACAGTCATCTTTAACTTTAGATCTTTTAGAGGCCTTCAACTTGCTTTACTGTTCACAATAACAATACCTTTGACCAGGGGTGCCCAAATTTTTACATGCCGTTGTAGAGGGGAGGAGAGATAAGGAGGGAGGAGGAGCTCTGCTGAGGATCCTCCCCCTCTATTCAGCATAGAATCTTATCAGTACTAACTGTCATCTCATTTCTCAGTTATGTCTTCACCGAGTACAGATTTTACCTGTGATGTGAACATTTTAATAATGAAAGATCATTCCTGGCGGAGAAAGAAGCAGATTTCTCTAATAAGATATATTATAAAGGTTCTTCGTTTCACATGCGCTATTGAATTAGGAAGTAAAAATTATAAAGACACCTTAATATTACAGTATATAAATTTGTAATATAAGTGAACACATTTTCAGTACTCTGCTATGGGATATTTTGGCGCTATAGAAATATTCATAAAAACCTCTCATGAACAAGTAACTACAACTGCAGCAGCCAAGCTGATGCCATAAGGCCCAGTGGCTAAAAGCGCCCGTGCAGATGCAGGATGTCAGGGCGAGCGGTGAGGTTGGAGACTTCTCCTCTGTCGCAATGATTTATATTGTCATACGTTATGAGCTAATAGAGAATAAAACATATAAAACTTTACGGTTCATATTTATTGCTTCGAAAACAGAATATAAGAGGCTGAGTCTCCTGGGCGACAGGCCCGCAGCACAGAGGGAGTTAGCCACTGTCTCCATAGCAACTAGAATAGTCTTAGTTTGGAGATTAATTTACTGTTCCTAAGCACATTGTAAAATTATTAAATCACTGCATTTTCTTAATATCCATTATGAAACATGAGAGCTTTCTGGTTTCTTGGTGTGAAAAATGACACTGTGAACGAGCATATGTGGTAGCATGTGGTGTCCTTACATAATAAGGGAGGGCAATATATACAGTCATTCATCCATCAAGACACTCAGCACTTATATATGCCACCTTAATAATGGGGTCTGAGAATTCAGACTAGGAGAGGTATGAAAACATGGCTTTCTGTTTCATGCTTTCATGAAGGGTGTGGACACAGGGTCATAACCGTAGTAGGTGCAGGGATTGCAATCGCACCCAGACCGTCTAGTCTATGGGGCCCAAAAACTCCCTTTTGCCCATTTGAAAAAAAATATTACTATTAAAAACCTGCAATAATTGGGGGCCCCATTGGAGATTATGCATTGGTACCTACGAGCTTCAAGTTACGCCACTGTGTGGACAATCACCTCCAATAAGAAAAATGCAGTGGTCTTCATTTTGTGGGTCCCTAGGTCCTATGAATTTTTGACTACCAACCCTTGGCTGTTTGGTCATGCTGACTAGTCAAAACTTCACTTAGTTTTCCAAGAACTGGAGAGCCATAGATTAAAGAACACATGCTTAGAGTCTTCTGTGCTCCAGTGTGCTTCTGGACGTGGTGTGGGGGCAGGGTTTTCTTCTGGTTCTTCGCCCCCCAACCAGTCTGCTTCTTGTACAGGTCACTGATTATTCAGTGACCTTCCTCTATTTCAAAATTCTACGCCGCTAACATCATTGTGTTGGCGGCGCGTGCACAATATGGGTGTGTGTCTTCTGTGCAGGACTTCAATAAAATGGTTCAGGAGGCGGCGCATGTGCAGATTGAGATTTCGACTCAATGAAAAATTCACTGAGCGGAAATCTCGATCTGCGCATGCGCCACAGACTGGTCCTGCACACGGGATACACTCACACTGCGCACGTGCCACCCACACAATGATGTTGGTGGTGCGGAATTTTAAAAAGGAGGCAGACTGCACAATTATAATAAATGCTCTCACATGAAGATTTTGTGTCCTGCAAAGTCAGTGCAGCAGTGTGATAATGAGAGGAGGGGGCCCTCAAGGAAGTCAATATGGGGTTGATACCTAGTCTGGTGCAATGCAGAAAAACTGGCGAAAATGATGCAAGCCTGTGGTTGGCAGTGCACCGTGCTCCTGATCAGTTGCAGAGCTGCACTGTGGAGACGGAGATCTATCCTGAATGCAGATTCCTCTCCCGGTGAAGTCTGTGATGCATCTTGTATACAAAGAAGTCAACATTGACCTGAAAAAGACAAAAAACTGAATACTAATTAATGCAAAAAAAAAATAAAATGGTACAAAAGATTGAAAATAATAAATGAAAAATGTGAAAAATTAGATGGCAAAAGAGAAAGGTGAGACTTTAAAGGAGTGAGAAGTGACAAGTGAAAAAACACCTAAAAAAGTGGAGAAAATAAGAGTAAGGGAGTGACAAAAAAGGGTGGTAAGTCTTAGGACTAGGGTTGAGCGATACTTTCCGATATCAAGAAGTATCGGATCGGAATGGGTATCGCCGATACCCCAAAAGTATCGGCGATACCCGATTCCGATACCGGAAATCCAATGCAAGTCTATGGGACAGAAATATCGTAACTAAAAAAAACTCTTTCTTTCCTTGTAAACACTAAATATACACACATAGAATACATATATATATATATATACATGTCATTGTGACATATATATATACATATATTTATAGTTTATACACTTCTACATAGTAAAATAGCCTCTGATTCAATTGCCGGGTAATGCCGGCTTTTGTGAAAAGACAGAAGCACCCGACATGAAATGACACTTGGTTTACATAGAGTTAACTATGTCTTTTCATGTAGTTTGATATCTGATTTGCACAAACAATTACATGAGTGTATGTGTGCAAAATTTCACATCTGTAGGGGTTAATTAAAGGTGTAAATTCGTTGTAAAAAAAACGGACTTTTTTGCTACGAATTTACACCTTTAATTAACCCCTACAGGTGTGAAATTTTGCACACAGCCACTCATGTAATTGTTAGTGAAAACAATAGATCAAACAACTTGAAATGACATGGTTAACTCTATGTAAACCATGTGTCATTTCATGTCGGGTTCTGCATTTTCACAAAAGCCGGCAATTGAATTAGCGGCTATTATACTATGTAGAAGTGTATGAACTATAAATATAAATATATATATATATATATTATATATATATATGTGTCACAAATTCAATGACATGTATATATATATATATATGAGGTGTAAAATTGTTGAAAAAAAATGCGTGGGCTCCCGCCCTATTTTCGCAACCAGACAGACAAAGCCAGCGAGTGGGGGCAGATAATAATAGCCCAGAGAGGGACCATTATTTTTGCCCCCCCCCGGCTACTAACATCTGCCCCCAGACACCCCAGAAAAGACAAATCTATAATTAGATTCGCCCTTTCTGGCACTTTGCCCGTCTATTCCCATTGCCCTGTAGCGGTGGCGAATGGGTTAATAAGGGGTTAAAGCCACTTTGCTATTGAAAGGTGACCTTAAGCCAGGTTAATAATTGAGAGCTGTCAATTAGACAACTATCAATTATTAATCATATTGTATGATAGAAAAATCAAACACACACAGTTTAATAAAAAAGAAGTTTAATTAAATAATCACACAGTTTTTGACCATATTTTATTTTCCTGCTAAAACCATTTCCTGTAATAAAAATAAAATAAAAAAGCAAAATTATTCTTACCAATCCGATGCACAGTCAGGTCCCACGCTGTAATCCATCAGAAAGGGTTAACAGGTTACAGATAGCAGAGAGCTAATGCTGTCTCCTAGCTGTAACACCCCTGAATGAATAACTTCCTCTCCCAGCGAAAGGAGAGGAAGAGATTAATGAATGGAGCTTAATTGATTTATTGCCACTTTCACTTCAGTGACCTGACCTAAAGTGAAAGTGGGACACAATCAATTAAGCTTCATTCATTAATCACATCCTCTCCTGTCGGCAGGAGATAAGCTCATTCATTCAGGAGCTTTCAGCTGAGCACGCAGGATTACTTGCGCTGCTTAGCTGATTGCTAGTTAACCCTTTGTGAAGGATTACATCGTGGGACGTGACAGATCGCCAGATAGGTAAGAATAATGTTGTTTTATTATTTTTTCTTTATTATAGAAGATCAAGGGCTTCGCAGGGATTAAGAGTTTAATAAAAGATGGTCAAAAAAAATGTGTTTTTATTTCATTAAAATTATTGATTCTTAAAGTGTGTGTGATTTTTTTTATTTCCTTCAATAGGATTAATAATTGATAGTTGTCTAATTGACAGCTCTCAATTATTAACCTGGCTTAAAGTGACCTTTCAATAGCAAGGTGGCTTTAACCCCTTATTAAACCATTCGCCACCGCTACAGGGCAATGGGAATAGACGGGCAAAGTGCCAGAAAGGGCTAATCTAATTAGAGATTTGCCCTTTCTGGGGTGTCTGGGGGCAGATGTTAGTAGCCGGGGGGCACAAAAAAAATGTACCCTCCCTAGGCTATTATTATCTGCCCCCACTCGCTTGCTTTGTCTGTCTGGTGGAGAAAATACACCGGAAGCCCACGCATTTTTTTTTCAACGAATTTACACCTTTAATTAACCCCTACATGTCTGAAATTTTGCACACATACACTTATGCAATTGTAAGTTAAAACCATATATCAAAATACATGAAATGACATGGTTAACTGTGTCTAAACAATGTATCATTTCATGTCTGCTTTTGTGATTTCACAAAAGCCGGCAATTGAATTAGCAGCTATTATACTATGTAGAAGTGTATGAACTATAAATATATGTATATATATATATGTCACAATTACATATATATATGTATTCTATGTGTGTATATGTATTGTTTCTATTCTTTATTAAAGCTGTCAGTGTGATTTTACAGTATAGCCAGGGATGAATTAGCGGCTATTATACTATGTAGAAGTGTATGACCTATATATATATTATATATATATATATATATAATTATTTGCTTTTTGTGTACATTTTTGTTACAATGTGATTTTTACATGACTTTTTACATAGAGATAACTGCTCTATGTAAAACTTCATGTTAAAATCGCATTGCATACAGATGGAAAACTGATGGAAAACCGATGGAAAACGCATGGTGCGATTTAAAATCGCATCAAAATCGCATGCCTTTTTATAACAAATGTACCGTTTTTTTCCTGCAGAAAACGGACCGATTTTTTTCCAGCCAGTGAGTATGAGCCCAAAGGGTTAATGTTTACTGCAGGGACCGCAGCTAATGCTGCAGCCTCACAGTAAACCCCCGAATGAATGAGCTTCTCTCCTGGCTGACAGGAGAGGAAGTGGAAAGCTTAATTGATTGCTTTCCACTTTCACTTCAGGTCAGCCAGGGACACCATCAGTGACGTCAGAGGGAACTGATTAACAAAAATATGGGTTCCCTTCGAAAAAAAAATGGCGTGGGGTCCCCCCTATTTTTGTTAACCAGCCTGATGAAGCAGACTGCTGAGGCATGGTATTTAAGGCTGTTAAGGAGCCAATATCCATGGACCTTGCCAGAAGCATCGGACTGGAGTACCTTGGGCCCACCAGAGAAAAATTATTCTTGGGGCCCACCATCATACTTCCCAACCTTTGAAGAAGGGAAAGAGGGACAAAGGCTGTGGCACGCTGTGCCTGCTGCAGCAAATTTTAGGCCATGCCAGGTTGCACCACAGACTGTCCAGGAGTTGGTGGATGCTTTAGTCCAGGTGTGGGAGGAGATCCCTCAGGAGACCATCCGTCGCGCTCATCAGGAGCATGCCCAGAAGTTGTAGGGAGGTCATACAGCATACCTCCCAACTTTTGAAGACAGGAAAGAGGGTTAAAGGCTGCGCCGCCGCAAATTTTAGGCCACGCCCCGACCACACCCATTTCACAACTAATCACACCCATATCCTCGCCCCAACCGTACCCATTTAGCACTGCTGATCACACTGACTGGTAATGAGGGCACAGTGGCTGGCATTATGGGCACAGTGGTTGGTACTGAGGAAAAGAAAGAAAGAGCAGCGAGAGGAGAGAAGAAAGGAGAGAGAGAGAAAGAACAAACAGAGAAAGAAAGAGAGGAAAGAAAGAAAAGAGAGAGAGAAAGAAAGAACAGAGAGAAAAAAGAACAGAGAGCGAGAAAGAAAGAACAGAGAAAGAGAGAACAGAGAGAGAAAGAAAGAACAGAGAGCGAGAAAGACTAGAAAGAGAAAGAAAGACTAGAGAGAGAGCCAGAGGCGTAGCTAGGGTTTTGGTTTAGTGGGGGCGAAACTTCTGAGTGGGCCCCTAACCAGAGAACCTCAGCAAATGACCGCGCTGTTGCCAAAAATAATCTATATATAAAAAGACCAATATTGATATCACCGCCATATGGTCTGTGGTAAATAATACCAGTCCTACAGAACATATAATAGATTACAGCACAGGTATAGATAATGACTTACCGCTGACGTTCTTTCTAATGGAATTGTTCACTTTTCATGTCTTTTCCATCTGGCCCAGACCGACATGACGACTTCTCCAGCCAGGACTCGACTGCAGAGATTACAACAAAGACACATTTCACTTCTCATATTTTTAGCACTGTCACGGTCACCAATTGGACTATTCTCAACCTGCACAAACTCCTCATCCTGCTGATACCCCAATACTGAGCCGCTGCTGCCATATGTGTCCCTATTTCTGCACCTGATACCCCAATACTGAGCCGCTGCTGCCGTATGTGTCCCTATTACTGCACCTGATACCCCAATACTGAGCTGCTGCTGCCGTATGTGTCCCTATTACTGCACCTGCTGTGTGGTTCTGTGTGACCTCTAAATTCTAAAGCACCCCTCTAGAATATAGTAGTGCCGGGTGCAAGTGCCCTAGAAAACAGTGCCCACATTTTGTCCCCTAGACTGTAATAATGCAATAATGCCCTGTGTGCCCCTTTGACAGTCACAGTTACCCTAGTTCCCCTATAACAATAAGTGTCCACTTTACATTTAATAATGTCTCAAGTCTCCCCCTGAACATCTCCCCTATACACAGAATAATGCCCCTCACTGGATATATACTGACCCCTTAATGTCCCCAAACTATTTAATGGGTCCAACACTGTATGATGGCCCCTAGATAGCATCCATACAGCATAATACACCAGATAGTCCTCAATATAGTATAATGCACCCCTATAGGCAGCCTCTATATTATAATAAACCCCCATAGGCAGAGTCTATAATATAATGCACCACCATAGGCAGCCGCTATATTATAATGCACCCCCATAGGCAGCCTCTGTAGTATAATGCATCCCCATAGGGAGTCTCTGTAGTATAATGCACCCCCATATGGAGCCTCTGTAGTATAATGCAGCCCCCATATACAGCCTCTGTAGTATAATGCAGCCCCATATACAGCCTCTGTAGTATAATGCACCCCCCATATACAGCCTCTGTAGTATAATGCACCCCCATTAAAAAAAAAAAAAAAATACTCACCTCCCGGCTCCTGTGCTGCTCACTGTTCTCCCTCTCAGCGTCTGACAGCGGGCGCTGGCAGGTGACGTCATCGCGCCCGCTGTCAGACGCTGAGAGGGGGATTATGGGAGAGAAGGAGCGCTCGCTCCTTCTCTCTCTATGCGGTCAGCTGTATCGGCTGGATGCCGATACAGCTGACCCTCCGATGACGGGTGGGGAGCCCACTGCTGGCACCGGGCCCCCCACCGCCTGCTCAGGCCCCATAGCAGCCGGGCAGCAGAGCAGGGAGAGCGATTCTCCCTGCTCTGCCGCAGAATGTAACTGTATCGGCGTGCTGTGTACGCCGATACAGTTACTGTTGCGTAGCTCCGGATGGGCCCCCTCAGAGCGCGGGGCCCGGGGCCACCGCCCCCTCTGCCCCGCGACCTATCCTTTCAAATCAGGGCCCACCACGCAGGAGCTGGGGCCCACCGGAGGTTTCTCCGATGTCCCGGTGGCTCAGTCCGACCCTGCTTGCCAGCCTGATAATACCAGGCCACAGCAGTCTGCTTATCTTGGCTGGTTAACAAAACTAGGGGATCCCCTCGAAAAAAATTGGCGTGGGGTCCCCCCTATTTTTGTTAACCAGCCAGATGAAGCAGACTGCTGAGGCCTGGATTTTCAGGCTGTTAAGGAGCCAAGATCCATGAACCTTGCCAGCCTGATAATACCAGGCCACAGCAGTCTGCATATCTTGGCTGGTTAACAAAACTAGGGGATCCCCTCGAAAAAAATTGGCGTGGGGTCCCCCCTATTTTTGTTAACCAGCCAGATGAAGCAGACTGCTGAGGCCTGGATTTTCAGGCTGTTAAGGAGCCAAGATCCATGAACCTTGCCAGCCTGATAATACCAGGCCACAGCAGTCTGCATATCTTGGCTGGTTAACAAAACTAGGGGATCCCCTCAAAAAAAATTGGCGTGGGGTCCCCCCTATTTTTGTTAACCAGCCAGATGAAGCAGACTGCTGAGGCCTGGATTTTCAGGCTGGTAAGGATCCAATATCCATGGACCTTGCAAGCCTGATAATACCAGGCCACAGCAGTCTGCTTAGCTTGGCTGGTTAACAAAAATAGGGGATCCCCTTGAAAAAAAAATGGCGTGGGGATCCCCCCTATTTTTGTTAACCAGCCAAGTAAAATGCAGACTGCTGCGGCCTGGTATTAAAAGACTGTCAAGGCCCATGGATTTTGGCCCTCAACAGCCTGATAATACCAGGCTACAGCAGCCCCACATTTGGCGCTTCAAAAGATGTGCCAATTGTGGCACTTTACCCGGCTCTTCCCACTTGCCCTGTAGCGGTGGCAAGCGGGGTAATAAGGGGTTAATGTCACCGTTGATTGCACGGTGACAATAAGCCCGGTTAATAATGGATAGGCGTCAATAAGACACCGATCCATTATTAATCCCAAAGTTTTTAAATGTTTAAAAAAAAGACACTGCAAGAAAAAAGTATTTTAATGAAATAAAAGAGACAACACAGTTTTCATTTCTTTTATTATACTCTCATTCCTGCGACGTCATCGATCTCCTGTAAAAAAAGAAAAAAAACAAACCAACAGTATACCACCTGTCCGACGCAGTCCATAGTAACGAGTGTCCCACGTCAATCCAGCTCTGCTACATCGAATGTCAGGCAGGGCCTAACATCCCGACGCAGCACAGCTGATTACCTGCTTCCCCGGCGGTGATGTCATCGGACTGACTGCTTTACGGCCGCGATTAGCCGGCAGCACGTGCAGTTATCGCGAGAAACTGCATGTGACCGCCAGGGAGAAGATGATGGCGGCCATCAAGCAGTCCAGGACGTGACCGCCGGAGATCTTCTGCCAGGTAAGTGCCGCTGACTCCTGACAGACCCGACCGACGGACACTGACTGTGACGGGACAATTACGATTCCGGTATCCGATATGACGAAAATATCGGTACTCGGAATCGGAATTCCGATACAGCGAATATCGGCCGATACCCGATATTTGCAGTATCGGAATGCTCAACACTACTTAGGACACCTCAAATAAGAGGTGCAAACAAGCCACGGAAAATAAAAGTGTGATAAAACAGAATTGAGGTGAATGGAGAAAGGAAAAGTGAAGGAAAAAACAAAGGTGGACTAAAAAGGAAAATAATAACCAACACAGAAAACATGGATACTTACTAAGCATAAGAGAATACATTAATTCATATAGTAGGAAAAAGGCAGCCCAATAGGAAAACAATATACAATAAATACAATTTATAATACCAAACATGTTCGTTCATGATTTCATGTGACTCGGAGGCTGCTTAAAGCCTTTGGCCTTGTGGAGTGTGCAGTGGATGTTAGGCAGTGGAATGACGTCACATTATCGTGCCGCCTACGCCAGCGACCACGGGCTCTAAGTGAAGAAAGAGGCTCTTGCTCATTGTGGTTGCGGATTGAGAAGAGTTTGATTTTTTTTCTCAATTGAAAATCGGAGGGCACAATGGAAACATCATTACACCATGACATAGTAGTATTTGAAGACAGAAAGAGGAAATACTTTTGTATGGGAGCAAAGGGAGCATTATTATTGTCTTGGTGCAAAGTAATCATTATTATTATTGTAGACAAGCACAGAGGGGGCATTATTGTTATGGTCTGGATGCAAAAGGGACACTATTATTATTGTAGAAGAGCAGAAAGGGGTAATTACTATTGTAGGGTGATGAATGGGGACATAATTTTTTGTTAAGGGGCACAAAAAAAAGGATATCATTATTTTATGAGGATTCATGCAGGTCATTGCAAAAGGGGACATGGTTTAGGCATTTGGGCACAAAGAAGATGCTATAACTGTGTGAAAGCATGGAGGGAGCACTATAACTGTGTTGACAAAACTGTTGCATGGCAATGGGGGATGGAATTAATACTGTTTAACAGTGGCGGGAGATGATGGGTTTCTCCCTGACATTTAAGGATTAAATGTGTTTGTTCCCAATGTATGTGATAAAGGTAACATACCCACTGGGGCTGCAGTTAGCTGGGACAGGGTTAACTGTAGTTTGAGAGGGGAACTGAGTGTTAGTGGCAAGTGCAGGAAGTGACAGTCAGTGTGTGTGAGGGCAGCAGTGAGTAACAGAGCAGTACTGAGGCTGCTAGGGACAGCGTGAGTCTAATACTTGTGGCAGTGAATTGCCGCAAATACTCCAGTGTAATTCCATCTAATGGCCTGGGCAAACTTGAGATGGATGTTGAGGGCCAGAGGCACACTCAGCTTGTGAGGCCACAGGGAAAAGTGAACTCAGACTACATGGGGTGGAAGGTATTGCAATCCAGAAATACTGCTAAAGGTGAAGAAGATTCCCAAGGGCTAACAAAGCCAGAGAGGGGGACATGCCAACTATACCAAGAACCTATACCGAGCTGCAGGAATCCGTCCTCTGCTTCCTGCCCGACACTTTCTCTTTGACACAGGCACACACAGCTTGAAGACATCAGCATGCAACGTGAGCTTGTGTCACAGAGAAAGTTGCTGGTGACAATGATGCTGCGGGGGAAGGACAGAGAGGTGAGTGGCGATGTTTGATGGGGTGGTGTAGAACAATGATGGAGGTGGTGTAGAACAATGATGGGTGAAGGAGAACAATGATAGAGGTGGGATAGGACAATGATGGGATTGGGAGAACAATGATAGAGGTGGGGAGAACAATGATGGAGGTGGGGGAGAACAATGACAGATGTGGGGGAAGGCAATGGTGGAGGTGGGGGAGAACAATGAGAGAGGTGGAGGAGAGAGTAATGATGAGATGCGGGTGGAGAGCAGAATTATGGATGTTGGGGAGAAGACAATGATGGGATGGGGAGGAGAGTACAATAATGGAGTGTGGAGTAGAGAACAATGATGGAGTGTGGAGGAGACTACAATGATGGGATACGGGGAAGAGGACAATGATGGACGTGAGCGAAACCAAAGAAGGAGGTGGGTCAGAACAAAGATTGGGGTGGGGGAGAAAAATGATGAAGGTGAGGAAGAACAATGATGGGGCGGGGAGAGCAATGATGGATTTGGGGAAAACAAAGATGAGACGGGGAGAACAATGATGGGTCAGGGAAGAACAATGATGGAGTTGGGAGAGAACAATGATGGAAGTGGGGGAGTGGACAATGATGAGATGTGGGGGAGAAGACAATGAGGGAGGTGGAGGAGATGAAAATTGAGGGGGCGGGAGAAGGACAATGAGGGGGTGGGTGAGAGGACAATGCGGGAGGTGGGGAGATGACAATGAGGGAAGTAGGGGAGATGGCAATGAGGGGGTGGAGGAGATGACAATGAGGTATGTGGGGAGAGAACAATGAGGGGGGTGGGGAGAGGCAATGAGGGGGTGTGGAATTGGGATGTTATGTTCTTTAAAGTGCTATCCCTTACATAGTGTATTCTTGTTATTTTTGTTATTCAAAGCGCCCTCTCTTTATTACATAGTCATCTCTTGTTAGATATAAAATGACTACTGATGGAACAGCATAGGACCTGAAGACCAGTCCATTAGCTCCTCCACCAGAAAAGAAGCTTTCCCATTCTCCATTAGCCATCATTCCATTTATACATAACAAGAGATGGCGGTATGAAATAACGATAGGGCATTATATAATATGATATGAAAAGTACGGTGCTAGAGAGGACACTGTGTAATAAGGGATGGTAATATACATAATAAAGAAGACTATGTAAGATATGTATATGTATATCTCTATATCTCTGTAGCTTTGTCGCCATAAAAGGAGGGGGCCCAGACACATTTCTTGCACAGTGGCCCCAAGCTGTCAGTGTCCATCCCTGTCTATTGTGTACAGAGCATCTGTGAACAACTGGTATGTACCACTACATGGCCACTGTAGAGTGATAATTCTAGTCTTGGTACAGTTGTTTTGGTTAATGTTCAGTATAGTGGTATTATTGAGTCGTT
Organism: Oophaga sylvatica; assembly: GCA_033576555.1. Classification (NCBI taxonomy): domain Eukaryota; kingdom Metazoa; phylum Chordata; class Amphibia; order Anura; family Dendrobatidae; genus Oophaga; species Oophaga sylvatica. The sequence goes on along the minus strand of JARQOD010000009.1, from coordinate 99,212,769 downwards.
ATATGGTGGTAATAGGTGGCCATAGCGTAGAGGTATTACTTGTTCCTTAAATAGAGGTATTGGTGAAGGTATAGTAAGTTGTGTATTGAGTATAGAGTGGTGGTATCTTGTATAGTGGTAAAATTTGCTAACTGTAAGGCATGTGTTGATTATATATTTATTTATTTGCATTTTTTAGGGTGGAGAAACATATATCTTTATAGACCACAAGGGCCCATGCATCCAAGCAACAACCCAGAGTTTGAGGAGAGTCCCAGGTCCAAAAGTTGGCCCAGAGCCTAAAGGTCAATAAAGCAGTATAGTAAAGATTTGCCCCAAAATGTGTTTAAATATGTAGCAGCAAAAAAAAATGGGGATATAAAACTTAACATTTAATGAACATAATGTTAAAAAGGGGACACACAAACAATTACCATCCTCCAACCAAATAGTGAGGATATATGATATAATCAGAGAGTTGAGTCCAACAAGGACAACAAGAAATAGGAGATATATATGTACGTCAGACACTATATAAATGGCTCTGCACCGCAAGAGCAAAATATGACTACCTAAATGCAAGTGTAAGCATCGCTTATTTGTAAGTCATTTGTCTGAAACTTAATCAAACGTATGTGAGACAGCATGTATAAAAGGAATGATCTCACCCATTTGAATGGAGATATTTGCTCCAAAATTCATCTCCTAATAAAGTATGCATCTGGTCATTTTCAGATAAAATAAGGCCCTTTCCCAACGCGTTTCCTCCTTGCAGGATTCATCAGGGGATATGGCAGCTAGACACATCTATGTCAAATGCATTGCTCTCATGAGAGACCAGATGCATACTTTATTAGGAGATGAATTTTGGAGCAAATATCTCCATTCAAATGGGTGAGATCATTCCTTTTATACATGCTGTCTCACATACGTTTGATTAAGTTTCAGACAAATGACTTACAAATAAGCGATGCTTACACTTGCATTTAGGTAGTCATATTTTGCTCTTGCGGTGCAGAGCCATTTATATAGTGTCTGACGTACATATATATCTCCTATTTCTTGTTGTCCTTGTTGGACTCAACTCTCTGATTATATATCATATATCCTCACTATTTGGTTGGAGGATGGTAATTGTTTGTGTGTCCCCTTTTTAACATTATGTTCATTAAATGTTAAGTTTTATATCCCCATTTTTTTTGCTGCTACATACCAGAGCCTAAAGGACCTAGTAACACCATTGGGCATAGATTAGCATGATATAGAAAAGGGGCAAAGCTGTTGTTCTTGTTTAGTCCCAGAGACAAAAGAGTGTTACATTTTGCAATCCATCTCTTCTCTTTATGTCCAAGTAATTGTTTTCAGTTACCACCTCTTGGACCATTCAGAACGCCATCGATACCATGTACATGTAAACTGAATGGTCGCCATCTTTATTGTAGAGCTTCAAATCCCTTTTACCCTTGACACAATTGTATGAATGCATCTTAAAATTCTGTAACCGCAGCCACTCCAAAAGGGAGCCCAATACTTGCCTGTTTTTATGGATACCTTTCAATGGGAGCAACATATACTTTCCATTTCTTGTGTAGTTGGGCTGCCAGGAGAGCTCTCCTTTTTCTTAAAACTTCTTAACAAATCACTACTCAAATTTTCCAGTTTTTATGGAACCTTTGCTGTATTCAAATAGACAAGAAAAAGGGCCAGCACATCTAAGCTAGTGTGAATAGGCGCCAATCAAAGAAAGTATACAAATCAAAAAGATTAAGGTTTGCACCATAACTTACCAAGAATGACTACTCCAGAGCATAGCAATTGCATTGCTGCATGGAAAAAAATTTGAAAAAAGCACTATATGATGTATATATGAAATATGTATCTGCAAAAATTGCTATGAAAAAATGAAGGCTCTTAGCGCATAGATTTGCCAATATATGTATGCCCAATTACCACGTTACGGTGTCCTTCGTCAATTGGGTCACTATCCTGTTATGTCACCTCTCTTGGGCAAAAAGCCTACAATTTATGGGGCAGGAATGGATGAGCAATCTTTGCAGATACATATTTCATATATACATCATATAGCGCTTTTTTCAATTTTTTCTATGGCAGCAATGCAATTCCTATGCTCTGGCGTACTCATTCTTGGTAAGTTATGGTGCAAACCTTAATCTTTTTGATTTGTATACTTTCTCTGGTTGGCGCCTATTCACACTAGCTTAGATGTGCTGGTCCTTTTTCTTGTCTATTTGTATTAAGCCTTTTGGACATGTGCACTCACTCCCAATAGCCACAGGTGATTTTAATCAGATTAGCTGGTCCATTCCTGCCCCATAAATTGTAGGCTTTTTGCCAAGAGAGGTGACATAACTGGATAGGGACCCAATTGACAAAGGACACCGTGATGTGGTAATTGGGTATACATATATTGTCCAATCTATGCGCTAAGAGCCTTCATTTTTTCATAGCAATCTTTGCAGATACATATTTCATATATACATCATATAGCGTTTTTTTCAAATTTTTTTTATGCAGCAATGCAATTCCTGTGCTCTGGAGTAGTCATTCTTGGTAAGTTATGGTGCAAACCTTAATCTTTTTGATTTGTTTTCCTTTGCTGGATTGTCATCAAATATACAGTATGTTTATCTAGTATGTGCAGCATTTCATAAAAGCCTCTTAAGTGGCCTTTCAAATAAAGTAGGATTTGTTTTTTCCTGTCCCATTGATATTTTTGTTTTGGTGAACAATTCCTTTTAAAGGACAGCTTTGATGCATTATTACTATCATATTGTTGAAAGATAATTAATCTCTGCAGCAAAAGCTCCAATATGGGACTCCCCATGGAGTCAGCTTGGTGCCACTGTTATCGCCCACTGTATTCTCTTACGATAGGATGAAACAGTCTTGCACTGCCACTCAGTGGTAGACTGACAAAGGAGCATATAAAAATATCTATTGATCGGATTTAGTGCCTGCGTATTTCACAGCTATGTACAGAGATTAGTGAATCAATTCAATGCAGAATCGCATTCGTGCTGAATTTTTAGAAATTCATTAAATTTAGCAAATTTAAAAAATTTACGATTGTGCTGCAAATTGCCTAAAATGCCCGCTGCCATTTTACAGATTACAGAATGATATATCAATCAGAAAAGGCTCACATGAACTTCCGCACGCTACCTCTGGTGAGCACATGAAGGGCTGTGTGGCCCTCCGAAGAAATGCCACCCCACACCATTACTGACCCACTGCCAAATCAGTCATGCTGAAGGATGTTGCAGGCAGCAGGTTCACACTCAGCACATGTGACAGACGTGACAGAGTCTGGAGACGCCATCTAGAGCAATCTGCTGCCTGCAACATCCTTCAGCATGACCGGTTTGGCAGTGGGTCAGTAATGGTGTGGGGTGGCATTTCTTTGGAGGGCCACACAGCCCTCCATGTGCTTGCCAGAGGCAGCCTGACTGCCATTAGGTACCAAGATGAGATCCTCAGACCCCTTGTGAGACCATATGCTGGTGCGGTTGGCCCTGGGTTCCTCCTAATGCAGGACAATGCCAGACCTCATGTGGCTGGAGCGTGTCAGCAGTTCCTGCAAGATGAAGGCATTGAAGCTATGGACTGGCCTGCCCGTTCCCCAGACCTTAATTGAGCACATCTGGGACATCATGTCTAGCTCCATCCACCAACGTCACGTTGCACCACAGACTGTCCAGGAGTTGACGGATGCTTTAGTCCAGGTCTGGGAGGAGATCCCTCAGGAGAACATCCGCAACCTCATCAGGAGCATACCCAGGCGTTGTAGGGAGATCATACAGACACGTGGAGACCACACACAATACTGAGCATCATTTTGACTTGTTTCCACTTTAATTTTTTCTTGTTTTGATTTTCATTTTGACTTGTTTCCACTTTCATTTTGGGGGTCTCTCCAAATCCAGGCCTCCATTGGTTCAAAAATTTGATTTCCATTGATGATTTTTGTGTGATTTTGTTGTCAGCACATTCAACTTTGTACACAACAAAGTATTCAATGAGAATATTTCATTAATTTAGATCTAGGATGTGTTATTTGAGTGTTCCCTTTATTTTTTTGACCAGTGTATAACCACCAAACTATCTGCCTTTATTTGCTATAACCACTACACTGTCTACCTTTATTAACTATAATCAGCACACTGACCATCCTTATGAGCTATACGCACCACACTATCTGCCCTTATTTGCTATACCCGCCTCACTGTCCATCATGATGAGCTTTAACTATCACACTGTCCCTAGCTTCAGTGAAAAAAAATATACATGTGCACAGCCCCCATAGCCTAGCATTATTGAGATCCAATGTTTAGTCAGATTGCACTTGGACCACAAATACACTCGTCTGCACCTGCCTGATAAAGATTTCTCCATATTATAAGGAAGATGCTGGATTGCCTCTGATACTATTGTAATGCACAGGAAAGGTAGCAGTTCATAAAGGTAGTTTGAGTTTTTTACATCAATGTCCTCCAACTAGGGTTGAGCATTCCGATACTTCCGATACCTGAAATCCAATGTAAGTCTATGGGAACAAAATATCGGAAGTACTTCCGATACTTACTTCCGATATTTTGTTCCCATAGACTTACATTGATTTCAGGTATCGGAAGTATCGGAATGCTCAACCCTACCTCCAACTCATCCTAAATCCTGATTGCAGGATCCTGTTTTTCAAGTATCTAACCTGACCATCTCTCATCACTTGGATGCAGTATCCTGCTCCAGGTATTCCCAGCAAACAGTTGATTTTGTTGGGGAACGCTGCAGGCAATCATACATTGGGGAATATGGTATTACATGATGACAATAAATGGCTGTCCATGACCTACCATAGATTGTTTTCATGAAAAAATCCATCTTAATTTCTCCTACTGCATTGTAATATTGGCTCCTGATGACTATCGTTTCTGAAAATTGACAGGTAATTTTTTAAAAAAATTTGATTAGTTTTTAAATGTTTTATCATGGCCGCTGCTCACATTTGAACAGAGTGGCAACATAATATTCTATATCTGATGAGCAGAATCACGCCAAATAACAATGCCTGATTAACTCCAGGCCTCTTGAACAGAGGGAAAGTACTTTTTGGATAACTACTTTTAATCTTCTTACTTTCACCCCAGGTAGTTGTCAGAGGATTCATAATTCTGGAAGCTCTCGGTAAGAACTAGTGATTTTCATATTGAGAGTGTTTGGATTTTTGGCCACCATGCTGACTGTCTTAGATTCAGTGATATTTGTGACTAGTGTTAGCATTCCGATACCGCAAGTATCGGGTATCGGCCGATATTCGCGTTATCGGAATTCCGATACTTAATTCCGATACTTTTTCAATATCGTATACCGGAATCGGAAGTTCCCATAATTCTTTGAGAGGCAATGTGATGTTAGTCAGCCAATGATGAATCTTATGAAGTGTGGGCACACCCTGTAATGCTGCGGTCATCTTAACTAATGGCATGGCTGTGATTGGCTGCTGAAATGATGTCAGAATGCACTATAAAAGGCGCCGCAGCCATTTTAGCGTCACTGTGCTGTGAACTCAGTTAGGGACAGAACGCTACTCTGCTCACTCTGAGGGACAGTTAGATATTGCGATTTTGTGTACTACTGTGCTTGAGGCAGGCTAGTTTACCAACCGCTGTGTAAAGCTTCATTTTGCCAGTGTTGTTTTAACAGCTCTGTGCAAGGTGTGTGTGTGACAGTGCAGGTGACGCTGCAGTTTGCTCTGCATCCACCGCTGTTTGTAGGCATCTGCACGTGTCACTGACTCTTTTTTTTTTTTATTTTATTTTGTGGAATTGGTGCAGCTCCATTATATTAGAAAAAAATCAAATCTATTAGTGTGACGTGCTTCCATCCGTATACAATACATTGGTTGCAAACACTATAGAAGTACAGAAAGGGGCCTTTCACAGCTACTGAACAGTTGTGTTTCAGTGTTCACTGTAGTCTGTGAGCTTTTAATTTTGTGAGTGCAGATTACGCTCCAGTTAGTTCTTCAACCACTGCCGGTTGTAGTCTGCTGAGCGTGTGTCACTGCCTCATCCTTCACATTTTTCTCTAATTGGTGCTGCTCCATTTTAGTGGAAAAAAATCTAATCTATTAGTGTGACGCGCTTCCATCCGTATACAATACATTGGTTGCAAACACTATAGAAGTAGACAAAGGGGCCTTTAACAGCTACTGAACAGTTGTGTTTCAGTGTTCACTGTAGTCTGTGAGCTTTTCATTTTTTGAGTGCAGATTACGCTCCAGTTTGTTCTTCAACCACTGCCGGTTGTAGTCTGCTGAGCGTGTGTCACTGCCTCATCCTTCACATTTTTCTCTAATTGGTGCTGCTCCATTTTAGTGGAAAAAAATCTAATCTATTAGTGTGACGCGCTTCCATCCGTATACAATACATTGGTTGCAAACACTATAGAAGTAGACAAAGGGGCCTTTAACAGCTACTGAACAGTTGTGTTTCAGTGTTCACTGTAGTCTGTGAGCTTTTCATTTTGTGAGTGCAGATTACGCTCCAGTTTGTTCTTCAACCACTGCCGGTTGTAGTCTGCTGAGCGTGTGTCACTGCCTCATCCTTCACATTTTTCTCTAATTGGTGCTGCTCCATTTTAGTGGAAAAAAATCTAATCTATTAGTGTGACGCGCTTCCATCCGTATACAATACATTGGTTGCAAACACTATAGAAGTAGACAAAGGGGCCTTTAACAGCTACTGAACAGTTGTGTTTCAGTGTTCACTGTAGTCTGTGAGCTTTTCATTTTTTGAGTGCAGATTACGCTCCAGTTTGTTCTTCAACCACTGCCGGTTGTAGTCTGCTGAGCGTGTGTCACTGCCTCATCCTTCACATTTTTCTCTAATTGGTGCTGCTCCATTTTAGTGGAAAAAAATCTAATCTATTAGTGTGACGCGCTTCCATCCGTATACAATACATTGGTTGCAAACACTATAGAAGTAGACAAAGGGGCCTTTAACAGCTACTGAACAGTTGTGTTTCAGTGTTCACTGTAGTCTGTGAGCTTTTCATTTTTTGAGTGCAGATTACGCTCCAGTTTGTTCTTCAACCACTGCCGGTTGTAGTCTGCTGAGCGTGTGTCACTGCCTCATCCTTCACATTTTTCTCTAATTGGTGCTGCTCCATTTTAGTGGAAAAAAATCTAATCTATTAGTGTGACGCGCTTCCATCCGTATACAATACATTGGTTGCAAACACTATAGAAGTAGGCAAAGGGGCCTTTAACAGCTACTGAACAGTTGTGTTTCAGTGTTCACTGTAGTCTGTGAGCTTTTCATTTTGTGAGTGCAGATTACGCTCCAGTTTGTTCTTCAACCACTGCCGGTTGTAGTCTGCTGAGCGTGTGTCACTGCCTCATCCTTCACATTTTTCTCTAATTGGTGCTGCTCCATTTTAGTGGAAAAAAATCTAATCTATTAGTGTGACGCGCTTCCATCCGTATACAATACATTGGTTGCAAACACTATAGAAGTACACAAAGGGGCCTTTCACAGATACTGAACAGTTGTCTGCAGGGTTCACTGTAGTCTGTGAGGAATAACCACACTTAGGCCTTATAACTTTTCTGACTTTCTTTATCAATCTACCAAGATGAAGAAGTCAGTGAGTAAGGCACGTGGTCGTGGTCGTGGCCGTGGATTTGCAGCAGGGAGAGGACGTGGGGATTCTGTGGCTGCTGCCGCACCCAGTGACACAGCATCCACCAGTTTTCCCCGTGAGCGTTCCTTTATGCGCACTTTTGTAGGAGCTCAGCGTACCCCCTGCTGCGTGAAGAACAAATTGAAGCCGTTGTTGGTTGGATGGCAGCCAATGCATCGACTTCAATAGCTTCCACCTCCTCTCAGGACCACAGCACTGTTGAACAACCATCAGTCTCTTCACCGCCTGCCAAATTGCCCAGGCAGTCAGAGAGCTCTGTACAGGAGCCAGCTGAGTCTCTGCTTCTGTTCTCAGAATCTGTTGGCTTGCAAACAGGGGCCCAGCCAAGCAGCATTCTGGAATGTGAAGAAGAGGCAGTATGCAGTGATGCGCAACAGCTGTGTCTCTCTGAATCTGAAGAGGCGGGTGAGCCAGTGCCGATGGTCAGCACACCGCAGAACGCATCTGATGATGATGAGACTCAGTTGCCAGTTTCTGTTGAGCATGGTGCTGGCCAGACCACCCAACAACAGCAGGTGTTGGAAGAGGGTAGTGGTGGAGATGATGAGGTCCAAGACCCAACATGGCGTGAGGAACAGGAAGGTGGTGGGAGCAGCTCTGAGGAAGAGATTGCCCCAACGGTCCAAACAGTAGGGAGAGGTAGGCTGCAGACTTGCTTGCCTGTAGCCTCCAGTTTGGCACCCGTTCGGAGCAGTTCTCTTCCAACAGCCAAACCGGGCGCTCCCAGGACTTGCTCTGCGTGGTCCTTTTTTGATACAGTTGCAGATGATATTTGCTATGTCAAATGCAAGCTGTGTAATCAAAAAATTAAAAGAGGTAAAAGTGTCAGTAACCTTAATACAACAAATATGTGGAAACATGTGCGGTCAAAGCACTTTGTTGAGTTACAAAGACACACTGGAGATGTAGGCCAACCTACAGCAGCACCTACATCTTCAGCTCGTGTTGGAGCCTCTTCCTCCAGTTCACACACAGCTGGTTCGGCTTCCTCACAGGATCGCCATGGAAGAACCTCTGTCACTGTTGTCCAGAGACACAGTGTTATTCCACCCACAGCTGCAAGTTCCCTGTCATCCTCACACACCCAGGCCACAAAACAGCCATCGGTAGCACAGGCATGGGATAAAAGACGGCCATACTCGGCAAACCATCCACGAGCACAGGCTCTGAATGCTGGCATTGCAAAACTCCTGTCCCTTGAAATGCTGTCATTCAGGCTGGTGGAGACTGACAGTTTCCGTGAATTAATGGCATTGGCAGTCCCACAATACAATGTGCCCAGCCGATTTTATTTCAGCAGGCAAGCCGTCCCTGGTCTGCAAAAGCATGTTGAGGCAAAAATTAAACATGCGCTACTAAACGCCGTCAGTAGCAAGGTCCACCTGACCACCGATGCGTGGACCAGTACCCATGGCCAGGGACGATACCTTTCACTCACTGCCCATTGGGTGAATGTTGTGGAGCCGGGTACAGATCTTGCGAGTGGCGCTGTACGTGTTCTGCCAACTCCAAGGATTGCCGGAATCAAGTCTGTCCACATTGACTCCTCCTCCTACTCCAGTTCCTCAGAATCATCGCTGCAGGAGCCGTCACGGTCTACCTCCACATGGACCCGTGGACGCTTACCTGATGCGACCGATATGAGCACAGCCGTGGCCAAACGGCAACAGGCCGTTCTGAAATTAATTCCCATGGGGAATCTAAGCCACACAGCGCAGGAGGTCTGGAATGCCATCAAGCAGGAGAGCGACGTGTGGTTTTTGCCAGCGAATCTCCAGCCAGGCTTGGTAGTGTGTGACAATGGCCGAAATCTGGTGGCAGCTCTGGGCCTTGGCAAACTCACTCACATACCATGTCTGGCACATGTGCTCAACTTGGTCGTGCAGAGTTTTTTGAGGGACTATCCGGATCTTGATGCACTGCTGCACAAGGTCCGCCTAGAGTGCGCTCACTTGCGACGTTCCAGCATGGCCAGATCGCGCATTGCAGCTCTGCAACGCAGATTGCGCCTTCCTGAACATCGCATCATATGTGACGTATCCACCAGGTGGAATTCAACGTTACATATGTTGGAGCGGTTGTGTGAGCAGCAGCCAGCAGTAATGGAGTATCAGCTGCATCAGGCGCAATCAACACGCAATTTGCGCCGTCCACACTTCACCATTAATGAGTGGGCCACTATGAAGGACATGTGCCACGTTTTGCGTGCGTTTGATGAGTCAACGCGGATGGCGAGTGCAGATGATGCACTAGTCAGCCTGACTGTCCCCCTTATCTGCCTGCTTCAAAAAACACTGCAAGCAATAAGGGATGAGGTTTTGGAAGAGGTGGAGGATGAGGAGTCACAAATTCCATCACCTTCTGGAAAGTCAGCGCAACGTGGTTCCTCACAAAGGGCTAGGCAGGGCTCACTTTGTGAGGAGGATGAGGAGGAGGAGTCAATGGAGGAGGAAGACATCGCTCCAGAGGGAGGTACACAACGCTCTAGTCAGTATGTAGAGCGAGGGTGGGGTGATGCAGAGCAGGCAGAGATGAGCCTCTTGCAGAGGACAGCGTTTCTTTGCCAGTTGGGAGTCTGCAGCACATGGTTGATTTCATGCTGCAGTGCCTAAGAAACGACCGCCGCATCGCCCACATTCTCACGATGTCTGATTATTGGGTGTACACCCTCCTAGACCCTCGCTACCGGGACAACGTCAAAAGCCTCATCACACCGTTGAACCGGGAGCGTAAAATGCGGGAGTACCAAGACACACTGGTGCAATCCCTAATGTTCTACCTTACTGCCGAGAGCACTGCTGCTGCTACTGCTGCTGCTACTGCTTACAAAGCAGCTCTGTGCGTCGAGGCAGTGTAGAGAGCTCTGCAACAAGAGGGAGCACACGCAGTGCCTCTGCACAGGGAAAGACCAGTATGTTAAAAATGTGGCAAAGTTTTGTGGCAGCGCCACAAATGTCTACACCATCCGAGAGGGCTCCAGTCAGCGGGAGGCAACGTATCCGTCAGATGGTGACAGACTACTTGGCTTTGCCTCTCAGTGTACTCCCAGATGGCTCTTCCCCATTCAAGTTTTGGGTCTCTAAGCTGGATACATGGCCAGAGCTTAGCCAGTATGCATTGGAGGTGCTGGCTTGCCCTGCTGCCAGTGTATTATCGGAGCGCGTCTTTAGTGCTGCAGGTGGTGTACTAACAGACCGTCGCATGCGACTATCCTCCGATAATGTAGACCGGCTTACTTTTCTGAAAATGAACAAGGCATGGATCTCGCCAGAATTTGTCTCTCCGTTTTCAGATTAAATAACTGGTTCGCAACGTTATCCATGTCTCCTGTTATGTTCATCTTTCTACCACCTGAACTCTACTCCCTGGGCTCCAACACTGCCAGTTGCTGCTCAGAAGTGTCGTGTCCACAGAACAAAACACAAGCTCTACTGTTAGTGGGGTTCAGTAACGCCAGCTGTTCCCCTGCTGTGTGAACGGCAAGAAGTCTCCTGTTCCCGACACATGGACAGAAAAACACATGACCAACATGCTCCAAATAGGGAAGAGCCGTCACCCTGCTTGTTATGCTGAAAACATGAAATTGTGAATTTTTGCAGGCCTAGAATGATAAATTTTTATGACAAATATGGACAAATAATAATTTGTCATCACAGCGCATATCTGCACATGTCTATTAGAAATGGTAACAAAAAATAAAACATAGTCTACTCTTCACATTTTGAAATTAATGCATAAAAGTACATTTCATACTTATGAATTAATGCTTTTTAAGGAACTTTATCTGTACCTGTAAGATAATGCAGTCAATGGATGTACGAATCATTAAATCCTCATCATCATCATCACGAGTTTTATTTATGACAGACATTATAAAATACACATACTGATGCCAACTGTAACTTCAAACACCATATATGAAATGGCCAGCATGTAAACATGGTAATAATGTCCAATAATAAATTATTACATCTAGAAAGTGCATCATGCATACTGACAATAGGTAGTTATACCTGCAAGTGCTGTTGAAACAACCACAAGAGATATAAATTAATACTGGTATATAGGTATCACAGTGCATAGTTACTCATGGACAATGTTGATGTAATACTGTATCTCAATTAAGTCAGCGTCAACCATTAGGCTTGTTAGTCTTGTACATTGTTAAAGAGGGAACGTAATTTTTTTGTTTGTCATAGGTGGAGTATTACACATTAAATTATTACTGCTGTATTTTTTTTTGCGTCCCTAGTGCGCAATAACGCAGCCTAACCTCACATTTTATAGTCAGCTAATTGCCACACGCTACCCTACCCTACGCGTGACAGTAGGAAGGTAGTGTTGACGGATAAAGCTTTGCGCAACCAGACATTCTTTTACCCTCTTCAACACTCTACAAGCAAAAAATGCATGATTTCAGCCGCAGACTTTATTGACGTACAGTATAACATCGGCATTACCCATCAGAGGCTGTCCACTGTCTGATACAGACATAGAATATACCTTTGCTATCCGTAGCCTTTGTTTCACCTACACTTGCAGGCACACACTTAAATTGTGACAAACAATGCCTAATGTTTTTTTAAATGGTTATTTTTTATCGTACATTATTGTGTCATCAATCACATTGATGAGTCCATGCTGGACATGTCATACATGCTATAGAAAGTTACGATTTTATGAACTTAAATAATTGAAATGTCTGTGACTGTCACATAAAATTTGCGATGATGATGATGAGTGACTATTACAAAATCCATTGTCTTCACTATGTTATGGTTTAACATAGCGTTCCTTAAGCATTATTCATAAAAAAAAAATGTACTTTTATTCTTAAATTTACAACACTATATTTTGTTACCAATTTTTTGGGTGTTGTGTTGTTCCATTTATTTTTGGCATGTGCATATATGCGTTTATATTTGTATTTTCTTTATTTTTCCTTCTTGAAATTAGAAAACATGTGTATCTTTGTACCGTGTTAGCCAGTAGATAGAAAAATATTTAGACTTCAGAGTCAGCAGTGGTTGATACCTTTTAATGGATAACTGAAAAGATGGAAACAAATTGCAAGCTTTCAAGGCTACTCACGTCTCTTCATCAGGCAAAGACTAAATAAAAAAATTAAGCATCACATATTTCTATACACAACAGGACACAGGAATAGTGCAATAGGTAAGACAAGTAAGTGACGTGTATCAGAACTGTCATTATCTCACAGGGATGAACATAAATATTGGAACAGTTCCTAGATAAGGATAGAAAGTTTGATTGCCCTCTCATTGGCGTTTTTTTTGGGTTTTCATGACCCTGGAAGGGCATAGACGCAGATTCCTTAATTGATATAGAATGACATAAATCCATGTGATCTATTCATTCCATCACTAACAGTGTCAAAGGTCATGATGAGCTTATATTCTGAAACCTTTGTACGTTTCTCATATTTGAAGTTATATTTTAATACAGTAATTCCATATCCATCATGCTATGACCGGGCATACAAAAGTCTTTTGCCACAGCTAAATTCATTAATTTATCTGTGATTGTGTGGCGCTGATAATTCATCCTTGTTCTCCTTTTTGTTGCCGGTCTCCCCTCACTTGTCCCTCCCTCACTTGTCTTAGCTATTCCTGTGTCCTGTTGTGTGTAGAAATATGTGATTCTTCATTTTTGGCTTTACTCTTAGCCTGATGAAGACACCTGAGTAGTCTCGAAAGCTTTGAATTTGTTACCATATTTTCAGTTAGCCATTAAACGTTATCAACCACAGAGGACTGTCAAGTATAAATATTTTTCTATTCTTGTAATTGAAATTTCATCATTTTATTGTCGTAGTAAAACTTCATTTATTCTTGTTTGAAGTACATACATTTGCAATGGCCACGTAACAAGGCAATAACTCAATATTTTATGCCTACACCCTCCTTGACCCTGGGCTTCAACAGCGCCAGTTGCTGCTTTGAAGTGTTAGATGCACAGTGAAAACATCGCTGATTGTTTCTGGGGTTCAGTAACGCCTGCTGTTCCCCTGCTGTGTGATCTGGCAAAAATTCCTGCTGCCTCCACCATGTTCTGCTTCTCATCCCTGGGTTACAACACCGCCAGTTGTTTCTCGGAAGTGCTGTTAGCACAGTCTACACTTGCTCCTGTGTTACTGGGGTTCAGTAATGTCAGCTGTTCCCCTGCTGTGTGACGGCAAACAGTCCTGCTGCCTCCACCATGTTCTCTTCTCATCCCTGGGTTACAACACCGCCAGTTGTTTCTCGGAAGTGCTGTTAGCACAGTTACACTTGCTCCTGTGTTACTGGGGTTCAGTAATGTCAGCTGTTCCCCTGCTGTGTGAACGGCAAACAGTCCTGCTGCCTCCACCATGTTCTCTTCTCATCCCTGGGTTACAACACCGCCAGTTGTTTCTCGGAAGTGCTGTTAGCACAGTCTACAACTTGCTCCTGTGTTACTGGGGTTCAGTAATGTCAGCTGTTCCCCTGCTGTGTGAACGGCAAAAGTCCTGCTGCCTCCACCCTGTTCTCTTCTCATCCCTGGGTTACAACACCGCCAGTTGTTTCTCGGAAGTGCTGTTAGCACAGTTAACACTTGCTCCTGTGTTACTGGGGTTCAGTAATGTCAGCTGTTCCCTGCTGTGTGAACGGCAAACAGTCCTGCTGCCTCCACCATGTTCTCTTCTCATCCCTGGGTTACAACACCGCCAGTTGTTTCTCGGAAGTGCTGTTAGCACAGTCTACACTTGCTCCTGTGTTACTGGGGTTCAGTAATGTCAGCTGTTCCCCTGCTGTGTGAACGGCAAACAGTCCTGCTGCCTCCACCTGTTCTCTTCTCATCCCTGGGTTACAACACCGCCAGTTGTTTCTCGGAAGTGCTGTTAGCACAGTTAACACTTGCTCCGTGTTACTGGGTTCAGTAATGTCAGCTGTTCCCCTGCTGTGTGAACGGCAAACAGTCCTGCTGCCTCCACCTGTTCTGTTCTCATCCCTGGGTTACAAATGTTGGTCTGACCCCGCTCTACTGTGTCGACCCCCACCACAATTGTGGGTTACCAGGGCAATGGGGTACTCAGAGCCGAGCCCGTAGAAGTCTATGGGGATTGTCACAGGTAGCTGTGGCTCGGTCTGTGGCCCTGGCGGTCTGGCGTATGTTGGGGATATATTTACAGGGGATTGATTTATGTACAGTTCGTGACGCCACCTGTAGTATTCTGGTAATTGTACCAGCGCTGCTGTAGATCTCTGAGGGGATGGTGATGCAGCTAGATGTCGGGTCCCCTACAGGTGGGACTCTTCCCTCAGGTCGGTAGTTAGGTAGGGATTGTGCAGGCATGCAATAATAACTCAGTCTCACACAGTCAACGTCTTTCCATACCTTTACTTGCAGGATGATAAGGCAGGTCCCAGGGAGGCTGATGGGGTTGATGGAGGATGAGCTTTGAGGCAACAGCTAAGCAAGTTAGGGGCCTCCTTTACTGTCCAATGAAGCTGAGTACGACCAGCCTGAAGCGTAGTCCTCTCTATGATTCCAGCTAATCTTTAGCTGTTCTGCCCAGTCAAATTTGTGTTAGAAGCCTTCCTGCGAGGGAGCTGAATCCTTTTCTTGTCGTGCACTAACTCAAAGTCTTCACACCCCCTGACTCCAGCTACGTTCTGACTATAAGGGGCTTGTCTGCCGCGACCTAGGGTCCGGTAGATTCCTGGTTTTCTCTTCACTATGCTGTACAATAGTGATCCTTCGGTCCCCAGTAACCGGTTGCAACGTGCAGGACTTTTCCAAGTCAAAAGCACTTTTCCAATTATCTTCCTTCCACTTTGCCCTTCGCCTTGCTTGTCTCTTAATAGATAGTTCAGTCTTTCTTCCAGTGGGGCACAGCTCTGACTAGACTAAGGTGTATACAGACACCTACACCAGACTCCACTTTCTGAACTGATGATAGACTTAAACTGGACACGTCTACTCTGTCCAAGGACAGGAAACTGACTTCTCACTCTGAAGTCCGGACACTGACTGACTAAATCACTCCCTTCCACACCCCTGCTGGGTGTGTCAGAAGTGTACATGATGTCATGAAGAGACCTTAACTGTTACCTCTCCACTCATCCTCCTGGTATTGTGTACCAGGGCTACACATTCCCCCATGGTAAATCGACAGCACTCCCGGGCTGTAAAATATAAAGAGACAGAATTTTGTTTATGCATAAACAAAACATAACTTCTTCCCATCCGGGAGGTGAGAACACCTTGAACGTTACGAACAATAACATTTTACATATAGAAATACAAAAGTATCAAATAGCATTTAATAAATATATATACAAGATACTTGTGAAGGACCCGCACCAAACCTTCAACGTGGGTCCTGGGTGGGCTGCAGGACATCCAAATGCAGACCTCACTCAGTGCCACACCACACGGGTTTTTGGTTCAGAGGTGAGTCAAGGTTTCATGTGAAACCATTAAGAAGGCACTTTAGTGCAACTATTTACAGGATACAGTTTTTGGGCTGGCTCAGTCCTCAGCCTCTGAGTCCATTGTTAAACGAAGACATAATAGGGAAAAAACACATTTATATATATAGACTTTTCACAATATATTTACATCAATTCGTTATAATCACTGCTGATATCTAATGGGTAATTTCCCTTTTGTGATTCTCTCTGATCTACGTGGTGTAGTTTCAGGTATAACAAGTTGCGATCTGTCTGCACTGCGTAACGGCAAACTATAGAACTGCCTTAACCTTTCTATGGATCTGGCAAGCGTACTGATGGCTGGGCGGTGTGAGTCAGCTTCACCAGGGGATCCCATAGTATGGGGCGCTGCTTCAGATGATCCATCTTGAGGTTCTACAGGTTGAGGTGTTGCTGGAATGGGTAACTCCTGACGGGCTCAACTGGCACCACAGGCACAACTGGAGGTAAAACTTCCTCTTGTGGCTGATAAAACTGCAACACTGGAATTATCACAGCATCTCCCAGTCGGGGCCAATCCGCAGGAAAATCTCCCAGATCGGTGTGTAGGACCTCTTCCTTTCTTTCTCTTTGATTGAAGACAGGGTTCTTTTCACAACTCTTTAAGTGTTCTGGACACAACTTCAAATGATCTCTGGACACAGTGGTTGTTGTTCTTCCTCCGTCTTTACTGACGACACAAACTTTTCTGTTGTCGTATTTAGAATCTTGTATGACGTAGGGTTCTTGCTCCCACTGATTATCCAGTTTGTGCATCTTTCTTTTTCTTTTTAATACTACCTCTCCAGGCATCAGAGGCTTGGCAGGAGCATTTCTGTTGTAAACATCTTCCTGTTTCTCCCGTGCCTTATTGAGACTTTCCTCCACACAGATTTGTACTCTTCTGTATTGCTCTTGCCGATTGACGTCCCAGTTCTCCACGGCATCGTCTGCCTCCGGTTCTACCACTCCAAGTTCTAAATCCATTGGTAGTTTTCCGGGCCTTGCTCTCATAAGATAGGCTGGAGTGCAGTTAGTTGAGCTTACAGGTATATGGTTGTACAAATCAACCAAATCAGGTAGTAAATCCGGCCATCGATTCCTGTCTTCCAACGGTATGGATCTCAACAAGTCAAGGACAATATGGTTCATCTTTTCACAAAGACCGTTGGTTTGAGGGTGATATGGTGTTGTTCTTATTTTCTTGCACCCGTACATTTGACAGAATTCCTTGAATAAATCAGCTTCGAAAGCAGGTCCCTGATCGGTTAAGACTTGCTCGGATACCCATGCGGTCTGCAGAAGCTTGCTTGAAAGGTCTTCGCGGCCGTCACTGCGGTCTGGTCTTTCACTGGAACGACTACCAGAAATCTGGAGTAATGGTCCACCATGGTCAAGGCGTATGAGTATCCAGATCTACTCGGCGACAGTTTGACGTGGTCCAGGGCCACAATCTCCAGGGGACGAGTCGTCCGGATAGGTTGCAGGGGGCCTTTTGACTACCGTAGTCCTTTCTTCTGAGACCACAGGGTCCACAGTTCCGACACCACCTCTCGACGGAGCTGCGCATCCCTACCCAGTAGAACCGGCATCTCAACAGGGTCTCCAGCTTCCTCCAGCCAAAGTGTCCTGCTTGATCGTGGTACGCTTCCAACACCATTGGGACGTCTGCCTTGGGGACCACGATTTGCCAGACCATTTCATGGGTTCTGGGGTTGACGTATCTTCTGCACAACTTCTCACGGTATAGGAACAACCTGCTTTTCTCGTTCCACAGGAGCTTGGCTGACATAGGTGCATCCTTTTCCAGAGAGGAGCCTTCCTGTCTTAACAACTCCTTGATGCGGCTGACCACTGGATCACTGTCCTGAGTCTCTTTCCAACTATGATGGGGTAAAGGATTTAATGTTGCACCATTCTGCTTTCTGTGGACTTGATGCTCGTGGACTACCCCATTTCGATGGAACGCGGGTAGCTCAATTTCTTCCAGGTCGTCCGATTCTTCTTCCGTGTCAGAGTCATGCGGCTTCGGGACAACGCATCAGCATTAGCATTCTTTCGACCTGCCCGGTACTTGATAGTAAACTGATAATTGGACAACCGAGCCATCCATCGCTGCTCCATGGCACCCAGCTTGGCGGTTTCCAGGTGCGTTAACGGGTTGTTGTCTGTAAACGCAGTGAACTTATTGGAGGCCAGATAGTGCTTAAATCTTTCAGTAATGGCCCAGACCAGCGCCAGAAACTCCAGCTTGAAGCTGCTATAATTTTCCGGATTCCTTTCAGTTGGCCTGAGTTTTCTGCTAGCATATGCGATGACTTTTTCTTGTCCATTCTGCTTCTGACTGAGAACGGCTCCCAACCCTTCATTACTGGCGTCGGTGTACAACAGGAACGGTTGGCTGTAATCAGGATAGGTTAAGATCTCATCACCTGTCAGGATCTCTTTCATCTTTTGGAATGCTTCAGCCTGTTCTTTACCCCAATTAAAGGGAGGGTTTCTGCTCTTTAAGATTGTCCTACTAGGAGGTCCTGTAAAGGAGCTGCCTTCTTCGTGTAATCTTTCACGAATCTCCTGTAGTAACCCGTTAGTCCCAGGAACTGTCGCACTTCCTTAAGGTTCTTCGGCTCCGGCCACTTCTGGATGGCAGTGACTTTCTCTGGGTCCGGCGCTACTCCTTCCGAACTGACGATGTGCCCCAAGTATTGTACCTTCTGCTTGAGTAGATGGCATTTTGAGGGTTTCAACTTCATCCCGTACCTGGACAGGGACTCAAACACTTCTGCCAGGTGCTTCAGATGGTCCTCATATGTCTTGGAATACACGATAACGTCGTCTAGGTATAGCAGCACGGTTTCAAAATTGAGATGTCCCAGACAGTTTTCCATCACTCTCTGAAATGTTCCTGGGGCACTACTGAGCCCAAACGGCATTCTGTCGAACTCACAGAGCCCCATTGGGGTGGTGAAAGCCGTTTTCTCACGATCCTCCTCAGCCACAGCCACTTGCCAGTAACCACTAGTCAGATCAAGGGTAGAAAAGTAGTTAGCCGTTTTCAGAGCAGCTAATGATTCCTCTATGCGTGGTAGCGGGTATGCATCCTTGTGTGTTATGCGGTTCACCTGCCTGTAATCCACACACATTCTCATACTACCATCTTTCTTTTTAACCAGAACTAGAGGGGCTGCCCAGGGACTACAACTATCCCTTATCACCCCAGCTTTCTTCATATCATTCAACATTTCTTTAGCCTTCTGATAATGAGCTGGAGGTATGGGCCTATACCGCTCTTTGATGGGAGGATGACTGCCTGTAGGGATATGATGTTGTACTCCCTTAATTGTCCCAAAATCAAGTGGATTTTTGCTAAACACTTGGGCGTACTCTTGCACCACCCGTAATACCCCTTGCTTCTGGTGAGCGGGAGTGGTGTCCGTCCCAACATGGAGCTGCTGACACCATTCCGCCACCTGAGTTGCTGGGTCATTGTCCTCCGCTATTTGACAGGAGTCTAAGGACTCAGCCGGGAGAATAGAATTATTATCAACAGCATGAAGTTTAGCAATGGTTGCATAACGGGGTAAATTTACCTCATCATCTCCCCAATTGAGAAGCCGTACCGGTACTCTTCCATTCACCACTTCTACTACTCCTCTAGCAGTCATAAGTGTAGGTCTATGTTCTGAATGGTGGGGTTCTACTACAGCTTGGTAATTCTGTCCTCTCAGACCTATGGCTGCCCTGCACCAAATGATCATTTCACTCATTGGGGGTATCACAATAGGAACTGAGTCAGTGACCCGTACATTACCAATTTCGCCGTCGGTAAGCTTCGCTTGCTGCTGACACACCAGGGCCCGGATCTCTCTTTGGATTACTCCTCTCTGCCTTGGTCGGGCAATCTCAGCGAGCTGTTGGAGTAAGAACACAACTTCTCCCAAACAATTACCGATAATGTTAGTACCCAAAATGATATTTAAACCGTTCTCCTCATTTACAGTCTTTACTACCAGAAGCCCTTGGTCTTTCAACTCCTCTCTGCCCACCTTTACATCTACACATTTTGTTCCGAGTACTTCTACAGGAAGACCATTCGAAGCATACACAGTAAAGTCAAGGCTCGGAGGTTTAAGACTGTCCATTGACCAGTACTTGGTATATAGAGCATCAGGTATGAGGGTCACCTGGGACCCAGTGTCTAACAATGCTGGAACAGCAATACCATCTAGAATAATAGACAGGTAGGGTCGCCCGCCCACATACCTGCGGTTCCAGTCTAGGGGGCCTGACGGGTATTCTCCTGGGTGTTGGCCCTTGGACCCAGGTTCTGCCCGTTTAAAGGACACTGTGTAGACAGATGACCTTTCCGGTTGCAGCGATAACAGATGATCTCTCGACGAGAAGGGTGTTGATCAGAGGTTGCTCCTGGGGGTGGCGTTGTCCTCCTCCGGGGGGGCGACGTCTTCTTTTCCTCCGGTGCATCCACGGAACGTCCTCTGGGCAGTCAGCTAGCAAGATCTTCCCTTCCTCTTCTTTCCGCAGCTGTAGGGCACTCATCACAGCGGCCAGATTTTTAGTCAGCTGGCGCACCTCTGAGCGCAGACAGTCCAATTCACTAGGAGGTGTCACCTGCGTTTTGGTTTCTGCCACTAGCGGGGAACAGGGGGTTACTGCCGGTTCCAGAGTGACTTCACCCTGATGATGTTGGGTGGCCACCTCGGGTTTGCCCAGGGGCCGCAGCCCTTTTATTGCCATGTCCTTTAGGGCATCAAAGGTAGCATCCGGATGATCTAAGGACCACCAATTTACAGTTCTGCGTTCCTCTGGGGATCTCAATCCCTGTATAAATTGTTCTTTCAGCATTCTATTCTCGTCGATAGCATTTAAATTGTTAATTTGCTTGAGGGCTCTCAGGGCTCCCTGTAGTCGGCAAGCATAGTCCCGGATGCTGTCACCTGGCTGTTGTGAACAGTGATAGAAGGCCATCCGGAGATCCGTTTCTGTGCGGTCTTCAAATATGGCATGAGCTTCAGGAAGATCGCAGGCACCGACTCCTGATCAACGGTATCCCAAGTCTCCACTTCCCTCTCAGCAGCGCCAGTTAGCTGCCCTATTAGCACAGCAGCTTTTTGTCTCTCAGGCATGGAAAGTACATTTCTAGGATGCTGCATAACTTCCGCTTGAAGCCTGCTAATGTGCCTGGCCCACCGCTGTATTGGGGAAGCCATTTCGCCCCAGGCATATATGGGAGCGTTAGTGGCATGATCGGGACTACCGGACTGGGTGCTGGACCTGCACCCCCATCTGGCGCTACAATACCAGACGGTGCGGGATTGGGGACTCCGGCCGGGGCCGCACTGTCAGCCGGTTGTTGTGACATCTTAGCGCCCCCTTGGTTAAACGGAGCCTACCGGTTTCAGATGCTGCTACTTCACAGGCACCACAGTGGGAACAGGACCTTCGTCGCAGGCGCTCTGATGTCAGAGCGTTCACTTCCTGTTGCAGGACCTGCCGCTGAGTCAGAGCCGGGGCGTGTCCAAGACTTTGCGCGCTCTTTCAGGTACGCCCACCTTCTTCTCCAGCGCCTGAGGGCGCGAATATGGCGACAAAAATGGCGATTTTGGCGCCAAAAGTGCAAACAGTCCTTTTTCACAAAAACACTCCACAGGCACACAGGGCTCGCAATGCTGCAAGTTTCGTATCCTGTTCGTGACGCCAAAATTTGTGTCGACCCGCCACCACAATTGTGGGTTACCAGGGCAATGGGGTACTCAGAGCCGAGCCCGTAGAAGTCTATGGGGATTGTCACAGGTAGCTGTGGCTCGGTCTGTGGCCCTGGCGGTCTGGCGTATGTTGGGGATATATTTACAGGGGATTGATTTATGTACAGTTCGTGACGCCACCTGTAGTATTCTGGTAATATGTACCAGCGCTGCTGTAGATCTCTGAGGGGATGGTGATGCAGCTAGATGTCGGGTCCCCTACAGGTGGGACTCTTCCCTCAGGTCGGTAGTTAGGTAGGGATTGTGCAGGCATGCAAAAATAACTCAGTCTCACACAGTCAACGTCTTTCCATACCTTTACTTGCAGGATGATAAGGCAGGTCCCAGGGAGGCTGATGGGGTTGATGGAGGATGAGCTTTGAGGCAACAGCTAAGCAAGTTAGGGGCCTCCTTTACTGTCCAATGAAGCTGAGTACGACCAGCCTGAAGCGTAGTCCTCTCTATGATTCCAGCTAATCTTTAGCTGTTCTGCCCAGTCAAATTTGTGTTAGAAGCCTTCCTGCGAGGGAGCTGAATCCTTTTCTTGTCGTGCACTAACTCAAAGTCTTCACACCCTCTGACTCCAGCTACGTTCTGACTATAAGGGGCTTGTCTGCCGCGACCTAGGGTCCGGTAGATTCCTGGTTTTCTCTTCACTATGCTGTACAATAGTGATCCTTCGGTCCCCAGTAACCGGTTTGCAACGTGCAGGACTTTTCCAAGTCAAAAGCACTTTTCCAATTATCTTCCTTCCACTTTGCCCTTCGCCTTGCTTGTCTCTTAATAGATAGTTCAGTCTTTCTTCCAGTGGGGCACAGCTCTGACTAGACTAAGGTGTATACAGACACCTACACCAGACTCCACTTTCTGAACTGATGATAGACTTAAACTGGACACGTCTACTCTGTCCAAGGACAGGAAACTGACTTCTCACTCTGAAGTCCGGACACTGACTGACTAAATCACTCCCTTCCACACCCCTGCTGGGTGTGTCAGAAGTGTACATGATGTCATGGAGAGACCTTAACTGTTACCTCTCCACTCATCCTCCTGGTATTGTGTACCAGGGCTACACAACAACACCGCCAGTTGTTTCTCGGAAGTGCTGTTAGCACAGTTAACACTTGCTCCCGTGTTACTGGGTTCAGTAATGTCAGCTGTTCCCCTGCTGTGTGAACGGCAAACAGTCCTGCTGCCTCCACCCTGTTCTCTTCTCATCCCTGGGTTACAACACCGCCAGTTGTTTCTCGGAAGTGCTGTTAGCACAGTTAACACTTGCTCCTGTGTTACTGGGGTTCAGTAATGTCAGCTGTTCCCCTGCTGTGTGAACGGCAAACAGTCCTGCTGCCTCCACCATGTTCTCTTCTCATCCCTGGGTTACAACACCGCCAGTTGTTTCTCGGAAGTGCTGTTAGCACAGTCTACACTTGCTCCTGTGTTACTGGGGTTCAGTAATGTCAGCTGTTCCCCTGCTGTGTGAACGGCAAACAGTCCTGCTGCCTCCCCTGTTCTCTTCTCATCCCTGGGTTACAACACCGCCAGTTGTTTCTCGGAAGTGCTGTTAGCACAGTTAACACTTGCTCCGTTTACTGGGTTCAGTAATGTCAGCTGTTCCCCTGCTGTGTGAACGGCAAAAAGTCCTGCTGCCTCCACCCTGTTCTCTTCTCATCCCTGGGTTACAACACCGCCAGTTGTTTCTCGGAAGTGCTGTTAGCACAGTTAACACTTGCTCCTGTGTTACTGGGGTTCAGTAATGTCAGCTGTTCCCCTGCTGTGTGAACGGCAAACAGTCCTGCTGCCTCCACCATGTTCTCTTCTCATCCCTGGGTTACAACAGCGCCAGTTGTTTCTCGGAAGTGCTGTTAGCACAGTTAACACTTGCTCCTGTGTTACTGGGGTTCAGTAATGTCAGCTGTTCCCCTGCTGTGTGAACGGCAAAAAGTCCTGCTGCCTCCACCATGTTCTCTTCTCATCCCTGGGTTACAACACCGCCAGTTGTTTCTCGGAAGTGCTGTTAGCACAGTCTACACTTGCTCCTGTGTTACTGGGGTTCAGTAATGTCAGCTGTTCCCCTGCTGTGTGAACGGCAAACAGTCCTGCTGCCTCCACCATGTTCTCTTCTCATCCCTGGGTTACAACACCGCCAGTTGTTTCTCGGAAGTGCTGTTAGCACAGTTAACACTTGCTCCTGTTACTGGGGTTCAGTAATGTCAGCTGTTCCCCTGCTGTGTGAACGGCAAAAAGTCCTGCTGCCTCCACCATGTTCTCTTCTCATCCCTGGGTTACAACACCGCCAGTTGTTTCTCGGAAGTGCTGTTAGCACAGTCTACACTTGCTCCTGTGTTACTGGGGTTCAGTAATGTCAGCTGTTCCCCTGCTGTGTGAACGGCAAACAGTCCTGCTGCCTCCACCATGTTCTCTTCTCATCCCTGGGTTACAACAGCGCCAGTTGTTTCTCGGAAGTGCTGTTAGCACAGTTAACACTTGCTCCCATGTTACTGGGGTTCAGTAATGTCAGCTGTTCCCCTGCTGTGTGAACGGCAAAAAGTCCTGCTGCCTCCACCATGTTCTCTTCTCATCCCTGGGTTACAACACCGCCAGTTGTTTCTCGAAGTGCTGTTAGCACAGTCTACACTTGCTCCTGTGTTACTGGCGTTCAGTAATGTCAGCTGTTCCCCTGCTGTGTGAACGGCAAACAGTCCTGCTGCCTCCACCCTGTTCTCTTCTCATCCCTGGGTTACAACACCGCCAGTTGTTTCTCGGAAGTGCTGTTAGCACAGTTAACACTTGCTCCCATGTTACTGGGGTTCAGTAATGTCAGCTGTTCCCCTGCTGTGTGAACGGCAAAAGTCCTGCTGCCTCCACCATGTTCTCTTCTCATCCTGGGTTACAACACCGCCAGTTGTTTCTCGGAAGTGCTGTTAGCACAGTCTACACTTGCTCCTGTGTTACTGGGGTTCAGTAATGTCAGCTGTTCCCTGCTGTGTGAACGGCAAACAGTCCTGCTGCCTCCACCATGTTCTCTTCTCATCCCTGGGTTACAACACCGCCAGTTGTTTCTCGGAAGTGCTGTTAGCACAGTCTACACTTGCTCCCGTGTTACTGGGGTTCAGTAATGTCAGCTGTTCCCCTGCTGTGTGAACGGCAAACAGTCCTGCTGCCTCCACCCTGTTCTCTTCTCATCCCTGGGTTACAACACCGCCAGTTGTTTCTCGGAAGTGCTGTTAGCACAGTCTACACTTGCTCCTGTGTTACTGGGGTTCAGTAATGTCAGCTGTTCCCCTGCTGTGTGAACGGCAAAACAGTCCTGCTGCCTCCACCATGTTCTCTTCTCATCCCTGGGTTACAACACCGCCAGTTGTTTCTCGGAAGTGCTGTTAGCACAGTTAACACTTGCTCCTGTGTTACTGGGGTTCAGTAATGTCAGCTGTTCCCCTGCTGTGTGAACGGCAAACAGTCCTGCTGCCTCCACCCTGTTCTCTTCTTATCCCTGGGTTACAACACCGCCAGTTGTTTCTCGGAAGTGCTGTTAGCACAGTTAACACTTGCTCCCGTGTTACTGGGGTTCAGTAATGTCAGCTGTTCCCCTGCTGTGTGAACGGCAAACAGTCCTGCTGCCTCCACCCTGTTCTCTTCTCATCCCTGGGTTACAACACCGCCAGTTGTTTCTCGGAAGTGCTGTTAGCACAGTTAACACTTGCTCCCATGTTACTGGGGTTCAGTAATGTCAGCTGTTCCCCTGCTGTGTGAACGGCAAAAAGTCCTGCTGCCTCCACCATGTTCTCTTCTCATCCCTGGGTTACAACACCGCCAGTTGTTTCTCGGAAGTGCTTTGGAGCACAGGTACCTCCTGCTTAGTAACCGTGTCCCAGTAACGTCAGCTGGTCCTCGGTTGTGCCATTGGCTCTTTTCCTTCT
Source organism: Oophaga sylvatica (assembly GCA_033576555.1). Taxonomy (NCBI): domain Eukaryota; kingdom Metazoa; phylum Chordata; class Amphibia; order Anura; family Dendrobatidae; genus Oophaga; species Oophaga sylvatica. The sequence continues at coordinate 99,186,933 of JARQOD010000009.1, read as the reverse complement.
GCTGACCCTCCGTGTTCCAGCACAGTCAGCTGGTCCTCGTTACTTTCATTGGCTCTTGTACCTTCTGCTACCCATCCGGGTTCCAGTACCGTCAGCTGGTTCTCCGCAGTGCCTTTGGCCTAGGTGCCTCCATGTCGGTATCCGAGTTCCAGCAACGTCTGCTGGTCCTTGGTAGTGCTTTGGAGCACAGGTACCTCCTGCTTAGTAACCGTGTCCCAGTAACGTCAGCTGGTCCTCGGTTGTGCCATTGGCTCTTTTCCTTCTGCTGACCCTCCGGGTTCCAGCACAGTCAGCTGGTCCTCGTTACTTCCATTGGCTTTTGTACCATCACCAACAGGACAAAGAAGGTTAAGACAAACTACAAGATACAGAACAAGAGACAGAAGAACAATAAGCAGAAGATCAAAAAGCAGAAGAACATTAAGTATAAGACCAAAATGAAGAGCAAAATATATGCTCTAAATTCTAAGCAGAAGAAGACTAAGCAGTGTATGGGGGTGAGTCCGTTCCTCCTCGTGGTGCCCCTGGAAAATGCCTGATGCTGCTGCAGGCTAAACTGAACGCGGACAAATACTGTTGTAATTAAAATCTTTCGTGACAGCAAGAACGGAAGGATGAAAATTCAGAGTTTTACAGATTACAAGTACAGGAATGTCTGTCACAAATAAGAATATGATGAAAAGGATGAATAGGAAGAAGATGAAGAAGTAGAATATGAAGAACAATAACTGTTTAATAAGAACAATATAAGTAATGTTAACAAAAAGATGAATAGCAAGAAGTTTTAGAAGATTAAGAAGGTGAAGATGAAGAATAATTTGATGAGAAAGATGATGCTGCTGAAGATTATGAAGGAGAAAGTGTGTGAAAAGTTAAAAAGGTGAAGAGCATGGAAGTTGTGAAACAGACATATTTGACAAAATAGAAAAAAGGTTAACAACATTGTCAATTTCTTCGTCAATCCAAACGTATTTCAAAAAAAGAAATATTAATGCTATTCCATTGCATTGTGTTAAACATCTATGCCTTTAATGTCTCCTCAACCTCCCCCAATAAATTCTACATTACTCTTTGTTGTTTTCCTTCATGTACAATTAACCAACAAGGCAAGAATGGGTTTTTTTTAATTCCGATATTTTGTTCCCATAGACTTACATTGTATTTCCGGTATCGGTATCGGGTATCGCCGATATTTTTTGGGTATCGGCGATACCATTCCGATTCCGATACTTTTGGATATCGGAAAGTATCGCTCAACTCTATTGGTGACCTCTGATCATGCTGTTCAATAAGAAAGTAATTTTCTCAATCTTCTGCTGCACATAGCAAATTATATATATTGACAGATCTTACAGTTAAAGTTAATAACCAAACTCCTGTATTTAATGGAGGGTTTTGACCAAAAATTTAGTTATTGCCCACAAGGAAATTCCCTTTACTAGAAACATGATTTACCTGTGGTCATAAAACACTAAATTCTTGATTCTGGATCACATCTATAAGCTGTTTCTGGCCATTTGTTATAATGTATGCCAGGGCTGCCACTAGGAATTTTGGGGCCCCATGCTGGCAAAATTTTTGAGGCCCCCTTCAAACTCCGCCCAGGCTCCACCCTAGCCCCGCCTCCACCCCTCCAACCTTCCACAGTGCCACCACTCTCTCTTGGAAAAACTCCACTTCTGCACCACATCCTCACCAATCACACATTAACAGTTCCAATCGCCACATACATAGCCAGCAGCTTTTGTTTTGGCTAAAATATTTTTTAATCCGCCCCACAACTAGGTAGACTCTTCTGGCTGGGCTCTACTCTAATGTAACTTATTAAACATTTGTTAAAATATCCAATACAATTTCAGGTATATTTTTATTTATTTTTCAATTTTTAAAATGACCGATAATATTACATACAAGGGACAAATACCACCACACCATGACCAGACACCATATTACCACCACATAGTGAACAAATAATACCATATACAAGGAACAAATACCATCACACCATGACCAGACCACATAGTACCACCACATGTAGACCAATAATACCACATACAAGGGATAAATACCACCATGCTATGATCTGACCACAAATTACCACGACATAGGGACCAAATAATAGTATATACAAGGAGCAAATACCGCCACACCATGGCCGGATCACATATTACCATGACATAGTGACCAAATACTACAATACTGATCATTAATAAAAAAAAACACAATACTAATGCCATTATACACATGAGATCTGTTCTTAGTATACAGTGTCCGTGTAGTGATCACCGGTGACATTATACACAGCTCTGTATATAGTGTCAGTGTACAGGTAATTCAGGGATTCCCAGTGACATTATACACAGGAGCTCTGTATATAGTATCAGTGTGCAGGTAATACCATGATCACTAGTGACATTATACACAGGAGCTCTGTATATAGTATACAGTATAGTGTCAGTGTACTGGTAACACACTGACTGACCAGTGACTGTTATAACCCTCTTGTTAGATTTTGTTTCACTTTGCTGGTCACATGACCTTTTTACCCTATTTGGTCTGGTTCCGCCCTTCTGGCCTTGCTGGACTTCATTGTATTATCTACTCTTAAGCTAGCTGGGTGCTTAGGTGCCTTACTCTGTCAGTTTTGCTAGATCTTAGTATCTCTTAGTATTTGTTTTCTGTTTTATTTTCCCTGCTACACTTTCTGTTAGGAGGTGTCCACCTATTCACCCAGTCCCTAGATCTTGTAGGGATTCCTCCCTCGCAACTATAGGTCTTCGTTCAGACTAGCTGAGGACTTTAGCGGGTCTGGTCGCAGGATCAGGTTCCCCGTTACATCGTAGGGATCCAGCTCAGTCCTATTGTAGGGACAGAATTCCCACCTTTCCTTAGTGCTTGTAGCAGATCATAACAGTAAGTCCAGCCAAAAGAAAAAAAAAAAAAATCTCTAAGGAAAGATTTTCTGTTTTCCATCATGGTGTCTTTTCAGGATTTGGTTCAGCGCCTGCAGGGACTTTCTCTGGAGGTGGCTGAGATAAAGCAACACGTGAGTAGTTGTTCTGGAGCACATTTCGTGGAGCCAAAGGTATGTTTGCCTGATTTATTTTTTGGTGAACAACAAGATTTTTTTTCTTTTAAAAATGCTTGCTTGTTGTATTTCTGTTTGAGACCCAGATCCTCTGGTGAGGAATCACAGCGCATAGGGTTCATAATGTCACTTTTGCGCAAAGAACTTCAGGATTGGGCCTTTTCTCTGCAGCCTAGTGATCCATGCTTTAGATCAGTGGATAGTTTTTTTTTCTGCTTTGGGGTTGTTATATGACGATCCGGATCGTGTTTCATCAGCTGAGACAGAATTGAGACGTTTGAGACAGGGATCAGGTAATGTGGAGAAATATTGTACTCACTTCAGAAGGTGGTCCACACAGGTGGGCTGGAACGATTCAGCTTTGAAAAGTTTATTTCTTGCAGGGTTAAGTGAAAGGGTTAAAGATTTGCTGATTGCTTATCCTATACCTGGTAACTTGCAAGAGGCTATGCAATTAGCCATACGGGTGGATAGGAGACTGCGTGCAAGGGTTAATGAGAGTAAATCTGCCTTGTCAGCTCCAAGTTTGGAGAAGGAATGTACTGACATTGCAGAGCCGATGGAAATTGGAGCAATGACACTTCACTCTCGAGAAAAAGAACGCAGATTTGCTCAAGGTTTGTGTTTCTACTGTGGTAAATCTGAGCATTTCATTAAGAACTGTGCGCTTCGAATGAATAAAGAGAGAAAAAAAAATGAGGTCAGTTTCGCCCGTATAGCTTGTTTAAACAATAAAGGTGTCTTTCTTTCTGCTACCACTGCTGTTGAGGAGGAATTAATGGAGTTTCGGGTATTTGTGGATTGTGGTTCAACTCTCAATGTGATTGATGGGAAATTTTTGGAAAAACTAAAATTAAAACCCAAACTTCTGTCTTCCCCTATTAATGTGGTGTCTGTGGATGGTTCTCACTTGAAAAATGTTACTCACCATATCTGTGAATTTCCTCTTACTATTAATGGTGTTCATCAAGAGAATTTGGATTTGGTGGTTTTGAATAATTTGCCCTCACCGGTGATTTTGGGGTTACCCTGGTTAAAATTGTACAATCCGGTACTGGATTGGTCTACCAATGAAATTAAGTCCTGGAGTCCCAATTGTTATGACAAGTGTTGTAACGGGCGTATTGCTGCTGTAGTTAAGGGGAGTTACCTGTACCTATTCAGGATTTTTGGAAAGTTTTTTCTGATAAAGAATCGCAGGTATTGCCTCCTCATAGAGATTATGATTGTGCAATTGAATTTGTCCCTGGAGCGACTCTTCCTAAAAGTCGCTTATTTAATTTGACTATTCCTGAGAGAAAGGCTTTGGAGGAATACATAGAGACAAGCTTGGCCGCCGGTCACATTAGGCCTTCCAAGTCTCCTGTGGCGGTTGGATTTTTTTTTGTTAAAAAAAAGGACGGCGGTTTAAGGCCTTGTCTAGACTTTCGTGAGATTAATAAGATTACTGTACGCAATCCTTACCCACTGCCATTGATTCCTGATTTGTTTAACCAGTTAGTGGGGGCCAAGTGGTTCTCGAAAATTGATCTTCGAGGGGCATACAATTTGTTGCGCATGAAGGAGGGGGATGAATGGAAGACTGCGTTTAACACTCCACTGGGTCATTTTGAGAATCTGGTCATGCCCTTTGGACTTTCCAGTGCTCCGGCATTTTTTCAGAATCTTATTAATGACATCCTTAGACCTTTGATCGGCAGAAGTGTGGTTGTGTATTTGGATGACATTTTGATTTATTCTCCGGATTTGGAGTCTCATTGGAGGAGTGTGCGTGAAGTATTACAGTTACTGAGTGATAATTCACTTTTTGCCAAACTACAAAAATGTGAGTTCGCTGTACAGAGACTTAGTTTTTTGGGCTACATTGTCTCCAGTGAAGGTTTTGAGATGGACCCGGTGAAAGTGCAAGCTGTGCAGGAATGGCCTAGACCTATTGGTGTGAAATCAATACAGAGGTTTTTGGGGTTCGCCAATTATTATAGAAAATTCATAAAAGATTTTTCTGTGATTGCCAAACCTCTGACCGATCTCACCAGGAAAGGTGCTGATGCGGTTCAGTGGACTACTGAGGCCATTGAGGCTTTTGCGTTGCTAAAGGAGAGGTTCAGCTCTGCTCCCATCCTTACGCAGCCTGATGTGACTAAACCATTTTTGGTTGAGGTTGATGCTTCTTCTGTGGGGGTCGGCGCGGTGTTGTCTCAGGCAAAGACGGATGGAGTACATCCCTGTGCTTTTTTTTCAAAGAAATTTTCTGAGTCTGAACTAAATTATGATATCGGTAATCGGGAATTGTTGGCAATTAAACTCGCATTTGAACACTGGCGTCATTTTTTGGAGGGAGCGGAATTTCCCGTTCAAGTCTTCACCGATCATAAAAATCTGATCTACCTTGATGCTGCCAAACGCTTGAATGCCCGTCAGGCTAGGTGGGCACTGTTTTTCTCACGGTTTAATTTTACCGTTACTTACATCCCAGGTACTAAAAATGTTAAAGCTGATGCTTTGTCTCGCAGCTTTTCTCCTATGGTGGGTACTGAGGAGGAGGAGGAAAACATCTTGCAAGAGGGGGTTGTTATTGCTGTTTTGGACTCCGTGTTGGAAGATGAGATTCTTAAAGCACAGGAGAATGCCCCATCTAACACGCCGCATGGGAGGTTGTTTGTGCCTGGTACCCTGAGGAGAGATTTGTTTGATGAATGTCATGACTCTCGGTTGGCAGGTCATCCTGGAATCTCTGAGACCAAGAGACTTGTGGGTCGCAGTTTTTGGTGGCCAGGATGGCAGAAGGAAGTCATTAAGTGGGTGCGTCAATGCACTGTGTGTGCTAGATCTAAGTCTTCTCATACTCCTGCTGCGGGTTGCTTTGCCCTCTGGAGGTCCCTAGTGCACCTTGGACACATTTGGCTATGGACTTTATTACTGACCTTCCCCCCTCTGAGGGTTTCACTGTCATCTGGGTGGTCGTGGACCGTTTTAGCAAGATGTGTCACTTGGTTCCTGTCATCAAACTGCCCTGCGCTAAGACTCTCGCTAAGGCCTTTGTCTAGGAAATAGTCAGACTACATGGTGTTCCTACTGACATTGTTTCCGATAGGGGACCTCAGTTTGTGGCTCGTTTTTGGCGCGCCTTTTGTGACAGGTTGGGAGTTCATTTGTCGTTTTCATCCGGATATCATCCGGAGTCTAATGGCCAGACAGAAAGGAAAAACCAGGATGTTGAGCAGTTCTTGCGTTGTTTTGTGACTGATAATCAAGAGGGGTGGTCTGAGTTTCTGCCACTTGCTGAGTTTTCTCTTAACAACCATACATCCGCTTCTGCTGGTTGTTCGCCTTTTTTTTGTTGTACTGGGAGACATCCGTCGTTTGGGTCATTTTCCAAGTTGGCTGTACCTAAGGAGGAGAATTTTTCTGGTCTTTTGGAGAGAGTTTGGACTGATGTGCGTGGTAATCTTCAGGAGGCTAACAAAAGATCCAAAGTGTATTTTGATAGAAAAGGACAAGAGGTTTTGTTTGCTATTGGTGACATGGTTTGGTTGTCCTCTAAGAATCTGCGCTTGAGGATTCCGTCTAAGAAATTGGGTCCCAAGTTTTTAGGGCCCTTTAAGGTGCTTCAGGTTATTAACCAATCTGCTGTTAAGTTGGAGCTTCCCACCTCCTGGAAGATTAATCCGGTGTTTCATGTTTCTCTCTTGAAAAAAGCTGAGGTCTCAGATGGAGACGTCTCGGCCACTGTTCCCCTGGTGGTGGAGGACGGGCAATATGAGATTTCCCGCATCCTAAATTCTAGACGGTATAGAGGGAGTTTACAGTACCTCGTCGCTTGGAAGGGTTATGGACCCGAGGATAACTCATGGGTGAAGGCGGATGATGTTTCTGCGTCTAGACTTGTCAGAGCGTTTCACAAGAGGTTTCCGGATAAGCCTAAGTCCTAGGGATCCGGAGGATCCTCTTAGAAGGGAGGGTACTGTTAGAACCCTCTTGTTAGGTTTTGTTTCACTTTGCTGGTCACATGACCTTTTTACCCTATTTAGTCTGGCTCCGCCCTTCTGGCCTTGCTGGACTTCATTGTATTATCTACTCTTAAGCTAGCCGGGTGCTTAGGTGCCTTACTCTGTCAGTTTTGCTAGATCTTAGTATCTCTTAGTATTTGTTTTCTGTTTTATTTTCCCTGCTACACTTTCTGTTAGGAGGTGTCCACCTTTTCACCCAGTCCCTAGATCTTGTAGGGATTCCTCCCTCGCAACTATAGGTCTTCGTTCAGACTAGCTGAGGACTTTAGCGGGTCTGGTCGCAGGTTCCCCGTTACATCGTAGGGATCCAGCTCAGTCCTATTGTAGGGACAGAATTCCCACCTTTCCTTAGTGCTTGTAGCAGATCATAACAGTGACGTCTCTAGTTGAAGTCCCTTCATCTTTACTTTTCTTCTTCATCCATTTCATCCCGTTCAGACCGCCATCACTTCTTCCAGACAGGACTCGTCTCTGAAGGAAATAACACAGTTATCTAGAGCACATTCCCCAACTTCTATAATAAGCCAGATGAAAAAAAGCGACCGTGTCGCCCTGCACAGTAACAGGACCCATGCAGCCCCACTCATATGTAGCAGTATAATGCAGACTCATAGCAGTATAATGCAGCCCTATAGCGGTATAATGCAGCCTCATAGCGGTATGATGAACCCCATAGCAGTATAATGCAGCCCTATAGTGGTATAATGCACCTCTATAATATAATGCTCCCCATAGAGGTATAATGCTCCCCCATAATATAATGGAGCCCCATAGGGATACAATGCTCCCACCATAGGGGTATAACGCACCCCATAGGAGTGTAATGCACCCCCATAGGGGTATAATGCTCCCCCATAGGGGTATAATGCTCCCCTCATAGGGGTATAATGCTCCCCCGTAATATAATGCACCCCTTAAGGGTATCATGCTCCCCATAGGGGTATAATACTCCCTAATAGGGGTATAATGCTCCCCTCATAGGGTATAATGCTCCCACATAGGGGTATCATGCTCCCCCATAGGGGTATCATGCTCCCCCATAGGGGTATCATGCTCCCCTCATAGGGGTATCATGCTCCCCCATACCGCAGCTTTACAAAAAAATAGTGATGTAATACTTTGGCGACGTGCCCGCTGACATCAGCTGCCGGCCTGTGATTGGCTGGCGGCTGTTAACTGTTGCTGTGTGGGAATCTCCAGCATGGCAACAAATTTTAACTGCCCGTTCGTCTGAGGATGCACGGGCAGTTACTGAGCCGCAGAAGCCTGCCGCTGGGGCCCGGTGAGCAGAGGAGAGGGGGCCCGATGCGGGCCTCTTCTGGTCATCAGGCCCCATACGCCAGGAAGGGCAGTAATGCCTTGATGGTGGCCCTGCAGCCAGGAAATTAGATCTGCACCAAGAAAATACAATGCAAATCAACTTGCTGGTAAAAGATGTTTATTATGGCCAGAGTTCTTTCAAGACTCCAAAGCACAATTAACAGAGGGGGGAAAAATAAAAAAACATTTTTGTCACCTCGCCACTCACCTGTCCTGACATAGCAGCTCCCTGCTGGTACTTCATTGGCTTGCTCACTCTCTCCAGCTCTGATCTGCTCTTCTTTCTTCATCTTCACTGTTTGGCGCCTCCAACACTAACTTGGTCTCGAACAACACATAAAGCCCCTAAAAAGAAAAGTTCAAGATTTTCAGAGTTTAAGCATAATGATGCGTGACTGAGTGTAGTCTGCAGAAATAGGTGAAGGTCTGAACTATTGTCATGCAAACAGGGAACCTATTGTTAAAAATTTAAGTCACACCGGAAAGGAATTACGGGGACTGATTTCATTTTTAGTGTTTTATTTGTTTACTGTTTCTTTAAGAAGTTTTTCATTGCCTAAATGTGAAAACGTTGCAGTTTAAATATTTATATATTTATTTTTCCTAATTGTCTCACTTTTAGAAAACAGAACTTGCAAGTTATTTGACGCTTCGTTAGGAAGTTAATTTAAGACTGAAAAAAACCTTGTTCTAAAACAGAATAATGAGTTTAATACCAAAAATATCCAGCAGATGGCACCAAAGCCTCATCTCAGACTATTAGGCCATGTGTACAGTAGACGGAGTTTATCAGCTCCAAAAATTGCCACAAAAATCACCTTGAGAGATGTTTCCTTCTCATTTCACTGCTAATCCTGTTTGCTGTTTATATGTAGACTCAGAGTTCTTTGAGCATTTTTTTTCTTCCCTACAGATTTTCAAAAATGCCTGGTAGAATAAAAAGTGCATGTCACTTCTTTGAAGAGTTTTTTTTAAATTAAATCTGCACCAAATTAACCATTGTCAAAAGGCTGCAAAAAAGACTGAAAAAAAATTTCTAAAACATTTTAAAACGTCTTCACGAAATGCATCAGAAATTAAATACTCTATCAAAAACACCCCTGAAAATGGCTTCCGTTTGGAAAATTTATGTTTTAAAGCCTCAAAAACTGAGTCTGCACAGAGCCTCAGGGTGTGTTCGCGCTGAATCTTTTTTCCTAGATTGTAGAACGGAAACTGAGACAGGTTTTTGACAAGTGTGGAGGTTTTGAGGAGGATTTGGAAAGTTTCCACTTAGTTTATGCCTTCAAAAACTCTTAAAAAAAACTTGGTGTTAACATTCGCTTTGGAAGAATAGAAAACTGCAGGAGGGAATCTCTCTGGTGTTGAATGCCTTGATGTGTGAAGTGTGAGCTGTCCCTTACAGGGTGTAGTGAGCTCAGTTCTGTGTGAGACCTGTGGAAGTGATTGGTGACAAGGCGGAAACAATAGACCATTAATGGGAGTAACAAGGTAACAATGCAGAACTCAGCACCCATGCTATAATCAATGTCAAATATAGGACAATATCATATAAAAGGGTAGCTAGAAATTGCACATTAGGGTATGTGCACACTTAGTATTTTGGGGAGTTTTTAGAGCAGAAACTGAGCGGAAACTCTCCAAATCCTCCTCAAAAATACAAAACTCCTCAAAACTAAAGCTAGAGGTTTCGGCTCAGTTTTCACTCCAAAAATTAAGTAAAAAGAACTAGTGTACTCATATCCTAAAGAGAACCTGTCACCCCAAAAAATATTAGTTACTGGCAGACAGAGGGTTAATTTTCCAGTAGATAGCATTTCAAAGGAGTCATCCGGCCTTAAGGTGCAAGTCTGCATTATTACTGCAGACTTGTGAATCTTTACATTGTGCACTGTGTACTGGGAGGATTCTCCGGTGCTGGAGCCTGGACCGGGCGGTCATGTCACAGTAAGTACTTACGCCCACAATCGAACTAGACGTGTCCGGCCTCCTTCAAAATATTTGCATGAGCGAGGTTGCGCATGTCTAGTCAGCAAGTGATTGCATGTACGTAAATGACATACTTGTGGTCACACTCCCGTCTGCTTCCAATATCGGCACCAGAGAGTCCTGACAGTGCGAAGCGCATGCAATGAGGGGATTCACAAGTCTGCAGTCACATAGCGTGAATGCAGACTTGTACCCTAAGGTCGGACAACCCTTTGTAACTCTGGCTAGCTTGCTTAATGGAGCAGCAGTCACAGGGAGAAAATTAAGTTATATTCTCCCTGCAGCTGCTGCTTCCAGCCATTGGGGCGGAGCAGTGGGCGGTTACAGTCAGCACTCACTATACAGTAAGCTCACTTTCATCACTCCCTGGTACTTGGACTGACAGCCTGCTCTGCACACATACAATGCGCACACATACGCTGCGGAGCAGGCTGACGGTGAATGTGTCAGGGCATGATTATTGCCGTGCTCACTGTATAGTGAGCGCTGACTTTAACAGCTCCAAGCATCGCCCCAAAGACTGTAAGCGAGTGGCTGCAAGGAGAATATAATTTTATTTATTAAGCTTTGCTTATATAGCGTCATAATATTCCGCAGCACTTTACAGACATCATCATCACTGTCCCCATTGGGGCTCACAATCTAGATTCCCTATTAGTATGTGTTTAGGGTGTGGGAGGAAACCGGAGAACCCGGAGGAAACCCACGCAAACACGGGGAGGACATACAAACTCCTTGCAGATGTCGTCCTTGGTGGGATTTGAACCCAGGACCCCAGCAGTGCTAACCACTGAGAATAAATCCTCATTTTTTCCATTCCTGAGCTTTTCTTGTAAGCCGGCTACACAATGAATTTACCTGAGATCAATATCAACCAAACAAACAACATTATATGATATTATGGAAATATATTAATGTATGGTGACTAGTGTTGAGCGATACGATACTGCAAATATCGGATATCGGCCGATATTAGCTGTATCGGGCTTTCGATTCCGAGTACCGATATTTTCGTCATATCGGATAACGGAATCGGATTTGTCACTGTCACTGTCAGTGTCCGTCGGTCGGGTCTGTCAGGAGTCAGCGGCACTTACCTGGCAGAAGATCTCCGGCGGTCACGTCCTGGACTGCTTGATGGCCGCCATTATCTTCTCCCTGGCGGTCACATGCAGTTTTTCGCGATAACTGCAGTGACTGCAGGGTAATCCCGGCCGTAAACCAGTCCGATGACGTCACCGCCGGGGAAGCAGGTAATCAGCTGTGCTGCGCCAGGATGACAGGCTCTGACTGTCATTCTGATGTAGCAGAGCTGGATCGTCGTGGGACACTCGTTACTATGGACTGCGTCGGACAGGTGGTATACTGTTTTTTTTATTTTTTATTTCTTTACAGGAGATCGATGGCGTCGCAGGATGAGACTGTAATAAAAGTAATGAAAACTGTGTTGTGTTTTTTATTAAATTAAATTTTTTTTTATGAACATTCACCCGTCTGGGTACATCAACAATTTAACTATTTACATACAGGGACCCTGTCCGGGTTATTTATAATTCTTTGGCAGGGGTGTTCCAGGTACCACCTGGTACTCTTCTGATGCTTGCCAAACATCCGAGACACCAAGGACCACCAGGACCTGATGACGTCGTGTGGCCTGTACAGTCAAGTCGTGACCCGCTATCTGTGTCTGTGTGGCTGTGTAGCCCTGGTGTTAGGCACACGCAGTACCCTGGAGAGTGTGTGGCGAGACAGCAGTTTAATGCTAAATATCCATTCACTCAACATACACTAGACACACCCTTGGGGTAGTGTAGTTTACTTTAAGGGAGTGGTCAAGGTGTATGTGGTTGAGTGATAGAGTCTGTGTCGAGACTTCAGAGAGAGAAGACGTCTGGAGGGAGGAAGCAGTCCAGATTGCTCTATCATCAGTTCGGAAAGTGGAGTCTAGTACAGGTGGTTTAATTCACCTCAGCCTAGTCAGAGCTGTACCTCATCAGAATACATTGGAAGAAAAGAAGAAGCTTAGTGCAGAAAGACTTCAGTCACCTGTCTAAAGGACAGTGTAAGGTTCAGAGACGTGCTCCTGCCTATTGATAACTGAGAATCTGTAACTAACTTTAAAGTGAAGGAAAAGAAGGAAGTGACTACTCGACTTTATGCTAGTGTGAGTGCTTATGTTACCAGCGAGGACAAGGCGAAAGGCACAGTGGTTTATTGGAATAGTGCTTACGGATTGAAGAAGTCCTGCACATTGCTACCGGTCACTGGGGACCGAAGGATCACTATTGCTACAAGCATAGTGGTAAGAAAACCAGGAATTTACCGGACCCTAGGTCGCGGCAAACAAGCCCCATATAGTCAGTACGTAACTGGAGTCAGGTGGAATAGGGACTTTGAGTCAAGCGCAGACAAAAGCAAGAACCTAGTTTCATCAATTGGAAGGCTCCTAACACAAAACTGACTGGGCGGTACAGCTATGGATTAGCTGGAGTTATTGAGGGAACTACGCTTCAGGCTGGTTGTACTCATTGTGTGGAAAGTAAAGGAGGCCCCTAACTTGTCCAGCTGCTGTCTCAAGATACACTCTCCTTGGATCAGCCTCCCTGGGACCTGCCTGAACATCTTACAAGTAAAGGTATGGAAAGACGCTGACCGTGTGAGACTGAGTTATTATTGCATGCCTGCACAATCCCTACCTAACTACCGACCTGAGGGAAGAGTCCCACCTGTAGGGGACCCGACATCTAGCTGCATCACCATCCCCTCAGAGATCTATAGCAGCGCTGGTACAAATTACCAGAATACTACAGGTGGCGTCACGAACTGTATATAAATCTATCCCCTGTAAATATATCCCCAACATACGCCAGACCGCCCGGGCCACAGACCGAGCCACAGCTGCCTGTGACAAAATCCCCATAGACTTCCATGGGCTCGGCTCTGAGTACCCCATTGCCCTGGTAACCCACAATTGTGGTGGCGGGTCGACACAAATTGGCGTCACGAACAGGATGTGAAACTCGCAGAATTGCGAGCCCTGTGTGCCTAAGGAATTGTTTTTGTGAAAAAGGACTGTTTGCACTTTTGGCGCCAAAATCGCCATTTTTGTCGCCATATTCGCGCCCTCAGGCGCTGGAGAAGAAGGTGGGCGTACCTTCGTGGGCGTCTACCCCCCTGTGGCGCGAAGAAAATGCCTGCCCTCTCAAAGTGCTATTACAACATGCGATCCTGCCCTACAGCAAAGGAGGTCCGCCTCCTCTTCACCTTCCCTGCGAGGAGGAGGAGACGCAAACCCCACCTCCACGGAAGAGACCGGATGTCTCTGGAGGAAGAAGAAAGAATCTTCTGGAACATCATGGAAGCAGGACGTGTGCAGCCGAGCAGGGAAGCGGAGGAAGGCAGGCCCCGTGCCCCAGCCAAGCTGCCACCAGCACCGGAGTTATCCGTGATCCTGCACCTGCAGCAGGCGTTGCTAGAAACAAAAGAAGAAAATGCACGCCTGAAGAAGATGGTCCAGCACCAACCTGGATTTGAAGAGATCGAGAGACGCCGGCGTACCCTGGAGCAGCGGAGGCTGTGGGACACGGTGATCTCTCCCCTCAACGACCCCCCACGATTCCAATTACCGAAGATTCTGCTGCCTAAGGCGAAGGAGCAACCGGAGGCTGCCCCCGAAAGTACCGATCCTGATCCCACCGGTGAAGCGGTGGAGGCGAAGGAGGTTGAGGAGGTACCGCCAGTTCCGGAACGCCCGCCCGGCCAGGAGGCCGCAGCAGATGATCGGTCCCCGACAGGGACACCGGAGGGGTCCTGTCCGTCGTTACCAGACGTCGACTGGGACGAGATGGCGCGCCTGGATGACGTCGCCTATACCGCCCAGTGGGAACATGAGTGGCAGCGTCGTGAGGAGAAGCAGAAACGCCAGCAGGAGGAAGAGCGGGAAGCTCAGCGGAACCGTCAGCGACAACATGCAGAGCTGATCGCGGACAAAGAGAGTGTCCGGAGAGAGAAAGGTACCCTGAGGGAACCGCGGCGGCAGGGGTGTGTGACTGAGTTCCACCTCCGGAAGGGCTGGGGCTTCATCCGTGAACCGGGCCTCTACCCAGGGGTCTTTGTTAGTCGCAGGGACGTAGAATCCCACCTACCGCAAGGCCATCCCGGGAGGGACTTAGTTAATGGAGACATTGTCACGTACACACGGCACTGGGGAATGAAGGGATGGTATGCCCTTAACGTCACCATCGTCCGTGACCCCGTCCCCGACGCAGGTAACGTCACCACTACCGCAGCGTCCCCGTCTCCAGATCAAGCAGTATCCGGCCGTGCCCCAGCATCGCCCCCTGCAAGTTCATCGCAAATGAAAGTCAAATCTACATCGCAACTAGCGACCCAGTCTCAATCGCAATCCATGACACGGTCCATATCGTTAACTGTGATTGAAACGCAATCGGTAAATATGCAAGCAGCTGACAGCACTCGGGAGTTATCAAGGATGCACGTTCAGACGTTCGGGGATCCAAACGAACAAAGTCCAACAGAAAAATAGGAACAGCATCCAGTCCAGGTAGAAGTATGAAAAAACTTTATTCAGCCACCATAAAACACGACGTTTCGGCCATTATTAGGCCTTTATCAAGTATACAAAATAGGGCAAAATGGTGTCCTTAAATGGTGTGGAGAAGCCAATCACCATCCAGGAACCGCCCACAGTGCAAATAGACATATATAACATTTTATACAGCAATATACAATTTAAAACAGTGATCAAAGCTGAAATAGTGACATCACAAAGAAAATACTGCAAAGTACAAAAAAAGCATGAAATATTCAAGCGATTACTACATGTAAACAGTATCACAATATCTGTCTGCCAATAGATGATCTGTTCTTATACACACCCATCATAATGCTGTACCAATCATGTGCTCACTAACTGCATCGTCCTCCATGTCCAATCAGTATCTGTTCATCAGCACTTACTCAGAGCTCTCTTCCAATCGCCCACAGGAACACAGTTCAGAAGACACACTTAGCACACCCCCTTCTGTGGTAAACAAAGGCACATGTTCAGAGGTCGTCACAGCAGAACGCTGAGTGGATCATGTGACCACCAGCATCAGCAGACATCCGACCATGTGACCGCCAGCATCATCAAAGGTCCCGTCGCATGATGACCACATCATAGACCTCCATTTAAAGAAGTCACGGCCAAAATATCACGTGATCACAGGCATCATCCGACACCCGGTCACATGACTTGATATGGGCAAAAAAAAAAAAAAAAAAAAAAAAAAAAAAAAAAAAAAAAAAAAACGGCGCATGCGCAATGGGTTGTACCAGGGCTACAGCTGGTCACATGACCATCAATGTCACAAAACCAACGGAACTATAATCAGAGCTGGCTAAAAGTGTATACCACACACAAACCGCAGCAGAGGAGTGCTTAATACTCTAAAGGCGAGGAGACATTGAGAACTCCCAGCAAAATACAGCCAACTACAGTGTGCAGCTTAGTAGTTTATACAGAAAAGGGGAGATTAACTAAATGTACAAAAAACATAAGTGATGTCATCATCAGGGATTATTAGGTCACCATATGCTCCGATCATTCCAGATTATATTCCTAAAAAAACAACAAACATAAATAAAATATATATCTAAAAACAAACACAGAATTCAGATGCAAGAATTACCTAGCACAAATATGTAAATTATATTCTATATTCAACCCCTTTGGTTGTAATGTCCCCAAAACGGAAATCCAACGGAGTTCCTTCTGTTTGAGCAACTTAGTCCTGTCACCACCTCTCCTGAGGGGTGGAACCCCATCGATAACCCTAAATCTCAGCTGACTAACCAGGTGTCCACATTCTACAAAATGCTTAGATACTGGCAGCTCCATCATTTTCGTCCTGATAGTACTTTTGTGTTTGCTTATCCTGGCCTTGACTTCCATCGTCGTCTCACCTATGTACATGAGTCCACACGGGCACACAAGCATATAGATTACATAGCTGGATGTACAGGAATACCGTTCCTGGATCCGAAAGCGTTGACCAGTATATGAGTGCCCGAAACTATCTCCCTTAATCATATTACCACAACAAGCACAATTCAAACATGGAAAATTCCCATTCCTCGGAGGGCCCAATGTCAACTGTCTAGATATTTTTGAAGATCCAATGTCAGATTTGACTAGCCTATCTTTCAAATTACGTCCTCGCCTATATGAAAGCAATGGCTTGTGCGCAAATTCAGTTACTTCCGGTAAACCCCTATGCAATAGACCCCAATGCTTGTTCAAGATATTCCCTATTTTGGCTTCTCCACACCATTTAAGGACACCATTTTGCCCTATTTTGTATACTTGATAAAGGCCTAATAATGGCCGAAACGTCGTGTTTTATGGTGGCTGAATAAAGTTTTTTCATACTTCTACCTGGACTGGATGCTGTTCCTATTTTTCTGTTGAAACGCAATCGGTGTCACGTGAGGAGAATGTACCCGTTGCGCCCCTAGAGGTTCGCACGAGAACTGTGGCGACCCAGACCCTAATCGCAGCGCATGATTTGCTAGTCCTGGGATCTAGGGCCCATTGCATTGTTCCAGCCCCCGGGGTGGAAAGTGTATTATTTGAAAATGAATAAATAGAAAAGAAGAATCGGTGAGATCCCTATAGGGTCTATCATAAGTAATATTGTAGAAAGTTTCAGAAATGTTTTACAAATTTTTGCACAAGTGAAGAGTATAATACATTTATATATGTTTCTAACCGTAGAATGCCCGGCTGGGTAACCAGAAAAAGTTTTGCACTTTAGTATAATAATGTGATATTATATTTGTGTTTTTGGTTTTACAATGGACTTTGAGGTTGAGGACTGTGCCAACCCAGAACTTATTTGTACATAGTTGCGCTTCGGTGCCTTATCTTGGTTTTACATAAACCAGCACAACTACCTCTGAATACAAAAACCCGTGTGGTGTGGCACTGAGTGAGGTCTGCATTCGGATGTCCTGCAGCCCACCCAGGACCTACGTTGAAGGTTTGGTGCGGGTCCTTCACAAGAATACTGTATATTTATTGAATGCTATTTAATACTTTTGTATTTCTATATATAATGTTAATGTTCGCAACGTTCAAGATATCCTCACCTCCCGGATGGGACGAACCAATGTTTATTGTTTAATGTTTTCATGCATAAACAAAATGTCTCTTTTGTATTTTACAGCCCGGGAGTGCTGTCTTTTACCATGGGGGAATGTGTAGCCCTGGTGTTAGGCACACGCAGTACCCTGGAGAGTGTGTGGCGAGACAGCAGTTTAATGCTAAATATCCATTCACTCAACATACACTAGACACACCCTTGGGGTAGTGTAGTTTACTTTAAGGGAGTGGTCAAGGTGTATGTGGTTGAGTGATAGAGTCTGTGTCGAGACTTCAGAGAGAGAAGACGTCTGGAGGGAGGAAGCAGTCCAGATTGCTCTATCATCAGTTCGGAAAGTGGAGTCTAGTACAGGTGGTTTAATTCACCTCAGCCTAGTCAGAGCTGTACCTCATCAGAATACATTGGAAGAAAAGAAGAAGCTTAGTGCAGAAAGACTTCAGTCACCTGTCTAAAGGACAGTGTAAGGTTCAGAGACGTGCTCCTGCCTATTGATAACTGAGAATCTGTAACTAACTTTAAAGTGAAGGAAAAGAAGGAAGTGACTACTCGACTTTATGCTAGTGTGAGTGCTTATGTTACCAGCGAGGACAAGGCGAAAGGCACAGTGGTTTATTGGAATAGTGCTTACGGATTGAAGAAGTCCTGCACATTGCTACCGGTCACTGGGGACCGAAGGATCACTATTGCTACAAGCATAGTGGTAAGAAAACCAGGAATTTACCGGACCCTAGGTCGCGGCAAACAAGCCCCATATAGTCAGTACGTAACTGGAGTCAGGTGGAATAGGGACTTTGAGTCAAGCGCAGACAAAAGCAAGAACCTAGTTTCATCAATTGGAAGGCTCCTAACACAAAACTGACTTGGCGGTACAGCTATGGATTAGCTGGAGTTATTGAGGGAACTACGCTTCAGGCTGGTTGTACTCATTGTGTGGAAAGTAAAGGAGGCCCCTAACTTGTCCAGCTGCTGTCTCAAGATACACTCTCCTTGGATCAGCCTCCCTGGGACCTGCCTGAACATCTTACAAGTAAAGGTATGGAAAGACGCTGACCGTGTGAGACTGAGTTATTATTGCATGCCTGCACAATCCCTACCTAACTACCGACCTGAGGGAAGAGTCCCACCTGTAGGGGACCCGACATCTAGCTGCATCACCATCCCCTCAGAGATCTATAGCAGCGCTGGTACAAATTACCAGAATACTACAGGTGGCGTCACGAACTGTATATAAATCTATCCCCTGTAAATATATCCCCAACATACGCCAGACCGCCCGGGCCACAGACCGAGCCACAGCTGCCTGTGACAAAATCCCCATAGACTTCCATGGGCTCGGCTCTGAGTACCCCATTGCCCTGGTAACCCACAATTGTGGTGGCGGGTCGACACATGGCCACCTCTTTCATCTCCCTCCGGGTCTGGAGCCCTATATCATGGACTGAACGAACCCCAGGGGGCCTAACAGGCGCCGGGTACGGGCCAGCTATAGTTATCATGTCCATAGCTGGGGCTGCTGAGGAGACCACTGAGGGAGGCTGGGGAGATTTAGGCGTGGGGTGGGCACTTGTGCAGAGGCCTGGATGTGGGAGGCTGAAGGCTCCGAGGGTCTCACAGGTTCCTGACACTCTGGGGAGTAGGAGTCGCACCTGGTAACATTTAGGGCGTACCATCCATTGTAACCCCAGTGTCGGGTGTAAGTCACCAAGTCTCCTGGCAACAGGTCCCTCCCCGGGTGTCCTTCTGGGAGGTGAGTCTCCACGTCCCGCCGGGTCACAAACACTTCTAAATAAAGTCCAGGCTCCTGGATGAAGCCCCAACCACCTTTCAATTTAAAGCTCCGTACTGCACCCTTACGCCGCGGCTCCCACAGGGTTCCTTTATCTTTTCTCATCCGGTCCTTATCTGCCCGGTCCTTCTCGAGGTGACGTTGCCGAAGCTTTTGGGATTCTCGCTGCTCCCTTTGTCGCTCTGCTTCCCGCTCCCAACGTCTCCACTCTTCCTCCTGACGCCGGTTGTAATTCTCCTCCACCAGCTGCTCCATGTCTCCACCATCAAATGCCAGCTTACGATGTCCGGTTTGCGGCAGCTCTCCTGGCGCCCCCAGTCCTGGCGGCACTCACCTGCGGAGGAAGCAGCCGGCTCTGGAACAGATGACAGTCGGGGCTCCGGTACAGACAGGTAGACCTCTGGTGCCTGCGTGGCCTCCTCCATGAGGACGGGTGTCGCTTCTTCTGTCTCAGCGAAGGGGGCAGACAGCGGGATCTGGGGTGCTGCCGGTGCAGAGTTTTTTGCAGGAACGGGTGCCTCCACTGCGACAACGTCAACCGGATCACATTGCAAGGGCTGGGATGCCCGCACGGACTCATCTACTAGAACGGTGCCTCACCATCCGGTACAGACACTTCAGGTAAGAGGGATTGGCGCCGCTCCAAGTTTAGTTTTAGGGCACGCCAGCTGGCTTCCATCCTGGCGACCTCCTCCCGGTGCCGGGCCAGGCCTCTTAGGGTATCCTCCGCTTCTTGCAGTGTAGGAGGGTTTCCAGGCCGGGTGCCCAACGGTGGTTCCGTGGCGATCGGGTCGCTTCCGTGGGGGGAGAGCTCTGACTGCTCCATCCCTTCACACTTCTGCTCGTGTCTATTAGCCATCTCTGCCAAGTCACATGTGTCATTAGCATCTGGAGAGGGCCCCTCTTTTGTAGTGAGGCGGGACCTTCGTGTTAGTTTCCGCACACTGAGGAGGATGAGGAGGCGGAACTCAAGAGCTGTGGGGCACGATCTTACATTGCAGTACCATTTAGAGTGGTCGGCCATCGTTTTCGCGCCACTGACTGAGTGTACACCCACGAAGAGCACCCCCTTCTTCTTCACCAGTGCCTCGTCGTGACGCAGATATGGCGGAAAAATGGCAAATACATTCTCTGATGATTTTAGCAATTCTCAAGCACAAAACCAGTTCAATTCAGGCACACAGGACTCGCTTATAGCGAGCTACAGAATCCTGTTCGTGACGCCCAAGTTGAGTCGCACAGAGCCAGAGGTTTTGGGGGTACTCGGCACCGAGCCCGTCGACTTCTATGGGGTATGTCACGGCTTTACCCGGCAATTGAATCAGAGTCTATTTTACTATGTAGAAGTGTATAAACTATAAATATATGTATATATATATGTCACAATGACATGTGTATATATATATATATATATATGTATTCTATGTGTGTATATTTTGTGATTATAACGACAGAAAGGTTTTTTTTTGTTGCGATATTTTGTTCCCATAGACTTACATTGGACTTCTGGTATCGGAATCGGATATCGACGATATTTAGTGATATCGGCGATACCATTCCGATCCGATATTTTTAGATATCGAGCAGTATCGCTCAACACTAATGGTGACAAATCGCCCAAACAAATGAAAAAGCCTCTGAAGAAGATACTAGTAGAAATTCCCTAACATATATTTCCTACAAGAGACACAGAGTCCAATACTATAACTAAATATCACAAAAAGTGTATTACAAATAGAATACACAAAGAAATACACAATAAAAAGTCAACAGCAGCGACATAGGTATTTAGTAGCTACTAGTCCAAAAAAGTATGACGGGCACAGGTAATGCAGGCAACCTACCCAAATATACCATGGAGTAATAGTATACAGATGTCAGCCCCATCGTTATAATCATAATGATGGGGCTGCTATTCGCTCTGATCCACACGGTTATGATGGGAGTGGTGATCTCTTTGGATGGACTCCTTCCATTCTGTACCTCCATTACTTCATTATGATTATTAATGACTATTATATACTGTATTTCTAATAAACTTTTTTGTGATAATTACTTATAGTAGTGGACTCTGACTCCGCGTCTCTTGTAGGAAATGCAAAGCATTTACCCTCAGATTAACCCTATATCCACAGGTAAATAGGGTTTCTCGAGGTGAGAGGTTCATTCTAAAGCCATGTCGTTGGAGCTAATTCTTTAAGTAAATATAGGGACATCTGATGGAGGATTCCACAATTTTGTAATGCATAGAATCCAACATAAAAAAAAAACCTTTATATGTTCCATAAAATGTAAGGTCACTTTTTTGGGGGAGGGGGGTTCACCATGTTACTACTCTGCAAAAGAGCATGCATAGGCTCTAATTTTAGTATATAGGTAACTTCTAATATATTAGTAAAATAATTGACTGTTTTTATAACTAAGACCACTAGGTGGCAATATGTGATCATAACATAGTATTCTCTAATGACTCCCTAACTGGTCCCCAGGAACAGGATATACAGTATATATTGATGGCTTAGGATAGAGCATTACTATCAGCTAGGTGAGGGTCTGACACCCAACACCCCAACAATCAGCTGTTTGCAGCTCTATCTGTGGCCTGATGTACACGGGGTACAGAGGCATCACAGCTCCATACACTGCGTAGTAAACGGGTGTCGCAGCCCCACCAATCAAACATTGATGACTTATCCTAAAGATAGGCCATCTATGTTAAAGTCCCTGACATCCCCTTTAAGTATAGTAATGACATTTTTTAAAATAATGGGGTCTTACAGTCACACTGCAGGTGCCGTGATGGGGCAAATGGGGCAAGAACAGGCAAAAAATTAAAGGAAGCAGCAGGATGTTGTTTCTGTAGATTGGAAAAGGGTAGGACGGGCACTGGAAAAGTGAAATATGCCTAGGTTACAAATTATTTAAACATAAATAGGGGCTGGAAGAAGTCGTCATGGAGGTCTGGGCTAGAGAGAAAACAGAGGAAAAGTAAATTACTCCAGCCACAGAGAACGTGTTTGTAATGATAGTGGGAATGAGATATCAGTATGATTTTGGCCTTACATAGTGGTATGTGTTAGTCCTGTTCTGGCTCCGGCGCCTGTTCTCTCCTGTATGTCGAGTTACCACAGTGCGCTCACCTCTGTGTTTATGGCCACTGGCCTAATAAATGGTCTGAGTATTGGCACGGTAGCCATTACTTTGATTACTACACTACTCTGCTACATCCCTGGGCTTTGTAACGTCTTTACTGTGACTCATCTGATCAACTCAGCTCTGCTATATTTCCAGGCTCTGCTGCATTATTACTGTGTGACACCTAACTTACTCTACTTTTCGTCATTACCAAAGTAACTCTGCTGTACTGCTACTACGTGACATCTGACTTACTTTTCGACATTACCGAACTCTGCTGTACTGCTACTACGTGACATAAGACTTACTCTACTCTCTGTTACATTGCCTGGCACGGCTAAATATACAGTTTGTCACTTGATCATCTAAACTCTGCTCCATCACTAATTTGAGCCTCCTGACATTCCCAGCTTTTCCAGCTTCTCTGCTTCACTGGACTCCGCTACTACATTGTACTTTGCTGTTCATCTACAGTGAACCATATGACCTATTCAATTCTGCCACATTGCTGAGTGCTGCTACAGAGACTCTCCTGACACTCTTAGATCTGCTACATTGACAAATCTGCTCTACTGTACCATTATCCCAACTCATCAGTTTACTTATGCTGAGTCTCCCACTTACCTGTGGTCTGCTTCCTCCAATCAGCCTTTATAGCCTCCACTGCCCCAGCCTGTCTACCTCTCTGCCCCATTGTAATAAGTCTGTGCTGTTCAACAATAGCTCATCAGGACAAAGAACTTTGAGAATCCACCTCCCAGGTGAGACATATTGGTAACATAGGTAATATTGGTCTTTGTAAAATGTTTTTTTGTAACAGTATGTACAAAATATTTAATAATATTTAGTAACAGCATCATTGCTACATGATATCTCTATTGATATGTATGCCAATCATCTGTTCTAGGTGTTGCCTCTTTTAAGAACATATGTAACTTCCAAGTTTTTTGTCTTTTAAGAGACTCTGTAAGCTCCAAGATTGTTGTCTCTTTTTGAATAAAGGTATCGTGAACTGATTATTGTGTACACCCGCACCACTTTGTCCATTCCTCAGTGGGCACACCAGAATACACTGTGCCACTAAGTGACATTGTATCTGTATATCATCACCCAACATGAAAACATTCTGATCCAAAATGTGTTGGAGAACTATGGCCCCTATTCATCTAAGTCAGTGTTTCTCAACTCCAGTCCTCAGGACCCACCAACAGGTCATGTTTTCAGGATTTCCTTAGTATTGCACAGGTGATAATTTTATCACCTGCTCAAGCATTAATTCCATCACCTTTGCAATACTAAGGAAATCCTGAAAACATGACCTGTTGGTGGGTCCTGAGGACTGGAGTTGAGAAACACTGATCTAAGTGTTTTTGCCATTTTCACCCCAGTTTTGGCCAGATCTGGGGCAGGATAAGAGCTGGACAGGGCATCTAATTTGTGATGATTTGCGGCATACCTTAAGCCCCAAATCTTATTCCAGTATCTTATTGCAGTAAGACTTATCACAAAGCACAC
Source organism: Oophaga sylvatica (assembly GCA_033576555.1). Taxonomy (NCBI): domain Eukaryota; kingdom Metazoa; phylum Chordata; class Amphibia; order Anura; family Dendrobatidae; genus Oophaga; species Oophaga sylvatica. The sequence continues at coordinate 99,162,924 of JARQOD010000009.1, read as the reverse complement.
AGCGGTGCACATCACTTTTAAGACACACCTGATTCATTAAGAGAAATGTGCTTCGTAATGGATCAAGCATCTCTAAATCTAGCACAAGCCTTAATCAAGACTGGTATGAAAACCAACAAGTAATTTACCATTCAGCAGGGAGTTAGCAAGGTGGCTCTACTTGATTTGCAGCTTTATATTCCTTCACAGCTATGCCAAGATATTTGATATTCTAAAATATTCTCCTGGTGGAGTTAGACAATGCAAATCTACATTTTATATTCTTGTGCAGTTTCCTTCTTCTCTTTGGAAAGCTTCTGCTGTCCTGTCCTGTCCTGGTATATCAGATATATCTCCCCCATTTGGTGCTCATTCACATTTCAGTTTTTTACATATGATTACTATTCATGTTTGTCATGGGCAGCACTCGTGCCTACAAGTGCTTGTCACTAAATTAGAATAAGAAAAACCAAAAGTTAATTAATTTCAGGTCTTCAATACAAAAAGTGAAACTCATATATTATATAGAGTCATTACACACAGAGTGATTTATTTCAAGTGTTTATTTCTGTTAATGTTGATGATTATGGCTTACAGTCAATGAAAACCCAAAAGTCATTATCTCAATAAATTAGAATACTTTATAACACCAGCTTGAAAAATGATGTTAAAATCCAAAATATTGGCCTAGTGAAATGTATGTTCAGTAAATGCACTCAATACTTGGTCGGGGCTCCTTTTGCATCAATTACTGCATCAATGCGGCGTGGCATGGAGGCGATCAGCCTGTGGCACTGCTGAGGGGTTATGGAAGCTCAGGTTGCTTTGATAGCAGCCTTCAGCTCGTCTGCATTGTTGGGTCTGGTGTCTCTCATCTTCCTCTTGACAATATCGTATAGATTCTCTATAGGGTTAAGGTCAGGTACGTTTGCTGCCAATCAAGCACAGTGATACTGTTGTGTGTAATCCAGGTATTGGTACGTTTGGCAGTGTGGACAGGGGCCAAGTCCTGCTGGAGAATAACATTTCCATCTACAAAAAGCTTGTTGGCAGAAGGAAGCATGAAGTGCTCTAAAATTTCTGGTAGATGGCTGCGCTGACTTTGGTCTTGATAAAACACAGTGGACCTACACCAGCTGATGACATGGCTCCCCAAACCATCACTGATTGTGGAGACTTCACACTAGACCTCCAGCGGCTTGGACTGTGGCCTCTCCGCTCTTCCTCCAGACTCTGGGACCTTGATTTCCAAATGAAATGCAAAATTTACTTTCATCTGCAAACAACACCTTGGACCACTGAGCCACAGTCCAGTTTTTTTTCTCCTTGGCCCAGGTAAGAAGCTTCTGGTGTTGTCTATTGGTCATGAGTGGCTTGACACAAGGAGTGCGACACTTGTAGCCCATGTTCTGTGTGTGGTGGCTCTTGAAGCAATGACTCCAGCAGCGTCCATTCCTTGTAAATCTTCCCCAAATTTTTGAATGTCTTTTTCTTAACAATCCTTTCAAGGCTGCGGTTATCCCGGTTGCTTGTGCACCTTTTTCTACCACACTTTTTCCTTCCACTCAACTTTCCATTAATATGCTTGGATACAGCCCTCTGTGAACAGCCAGCTTCTTTAGCAATGACCTTTTGTGGCTTCCCCCAAGTCAGCAGTCTTCCCCATGATTGTGGAGCCTATTGAAAAAGACTAAGGGATCTTTCTAAATGCTTAGGAACCTTTGCAGGTGTTTTTTGTTAACTATTCTAATTTACTGAGATAACGATTTTTGGGTTTTCATTGGCTGTAAACCATAATCATCAACATTAACAGAAATAAACACTTGAAATAGATCACTCTGTTTGTAATGGACTCTATACAATATATGAGATTCATTTTTGTATTGAAGAACTGAAATAAATGATCTTTTTTATGATATGCTAATTTTGTGAGAAGCACTTGTATTATAATAGTGAATGGGGCTGTTCACATGTCCCTAATTTTTCACGGACCCATCAGTCTAGACAAAATCATGGAAACATCTCCGATATTGATTTGAGTATTGGATCAAAATCAGCAATGCAATTGAAAATATCGGGAAGCACTCTGATGCTATTCGATTGTGATCCAATTTTCACGAACTGTTAGACAGGAGTGGGTGGAGAACCTTTTTTTTTTTCACGTATGAGAAAAACGAAATTGGACCAAACTCAGATCAAATTTTCATAAAACTCTGATGAAACTGTAGCCGAAATCACTAATGAAACTTGGTCAGTTTTTCTCGTACGTGAAAAAAACTGATGTGTGAATGAGGCCTTATGCTACTGAACTGTATCCTGTTGATCTTTTATCCTTGCATACTACTTCTGCACTAATCCTTCACATTGTTTTCAAATGCAACTAGTCCTTAGAAACATTTCTTGCCCTAAGTGCAGCTTCTTTTTAAGGGATAGGGACAGTAAAGGATTAGGGCTCTTTCAGGAGTCAGTTTTGCACGTACGAGTTTTATCCATGATTTTCCAATATAGCACTCGTACCTATGACAGTCTGGGGGGTAGTTGACATGTGGCTCAAAGAAGGACATGAAATAAAAAAAAAATCTCACAGAAAAAGAAAAAAGCATTACCCACACCAGTTCAGCACAGGGGCAAAATACTGATGAAATAACCACTCACAAACCTACCAAATTTATGGAGGGGTTTGCTGCCCAGTGTTAAAAATGCACACAGATGAGGTTTGCATACGGTGTCAGTTGGTTGATTTGGAGTGTCTTTGTAGGCTGTACTTTTATGATGCTGGGCAGCCCAACTGATCTAATAGTATGGGTGTCATCAATAGGCTGTAAGCCACTATGCATCACAGGTACTTGCGTCACTAGTGCCCTATGCAATCCTCATCTATTTGCATTTTCAACTCTGAATTGTTAGGTTTTTGAATGGTGGTAGTTTCATCAGCCCCTCTGCTTCCCCCCACCTTTATCATGGGCGTCTGCTGCATCCTGTTAGTGCATTGGTATTCTTACCTGGTGCTAGTAACGCTGTTTCATTTTCTGTTGGGTAGTTTATACATATGATTTTTTTCCTCGGACCAAGCGGTCTGCACGAAAGCACATAGACTTGTCCGATATTGTTCCGAGTGTCATATCAAAATTGCCAATTCAAGTCCATGACTCAGTGAAAAAATTGGAGAGCACTTTAATACCATCTGAATGATGTCCTTTTTTTTTTTTCCCAAAGGATAGAAGCTGGAGAAACTTTTTTCCCATTGGAGAAAAACTGGTAAAAAATTGACCAAACTCTGATGACCCACTTATCAAAAGCATTGTTGAAAATCAGACACGTTATGGGAAAATAACTAATACCTTAATGAGCCTGTTAAGAATATTTTCTATGACAGAGGTCAAGGATCTGGTTGTCTATAGTGGTGTAAAGCTGTGCTTCATGATATCTATGGATTAGACACCCACAAATAAATGTATATAATGTGGTTTTACATCACTGACGCGATCGTGCGCGCTGACACGTATCTCCCCTCCATCACTTCACCAGGGACTCTGTCACAATACCTAAAAGAATTTACCCATGAACGTCTGGGCAATAAAAATGGTGGTTTCTTGAGAAACTTTGCAGTGCTTTATGTAAACTTTGTAAACTTCCCTGATAGAAGAGTACCAAGAACTTAAAGGTTATTCCACAAAAAACAAGTTATCCATGATCCATTGATCCATGGGTCAGAGGTACCGAACGTGCATTGTCTATGGGAGTGCTGGAGAAAAAGAGCAATGTACTCAGCTTTCTCCAACAGTTCCATTGACAATGAATGGAGTGATGATGAGCATGGACAACTCTGCTACATTCAAGACAGGGTTGCAGGGCCACATTCACAGGGTTCCACACCCCCAATATTGGGATCACAGGGGTTCACTAGAGTCGTACCCACAGCAATTAGCAAGTTATCTCCTATACTATCCACAAGGGATCATTTTTAGGGATGTGTGAATAGCTTTGGATAACTCCTTATCCGAATCGCTATAGCACTTACCGAATAACTGCATCAGGAACCCAGATACCTAAGAAAATGGACCCCAAAGTTTGCTGTGCAATTTCTCATGAGTATACAGATACCCCATATGGGGGGGGAAACTACTGTTTGGGGACACGGCAGGGCTCAGAAAGGGACTGATGTTTTTATGGAATGTTCTGCGGGTATTATGTTGCATTTGAAGAGCCCCTGATGTGCCCAAAATAGTGTAAAACCCCCACAAGTGACTCTGTTTGGAAACTAGACCTCTCAAGGAATTTATCTAGATGAGTTGTGAGTACCTTAAACCCCCAAGTGCTTCACAGAAATTCATAATGTTGATCCATGAAATAAAAACAAAAAAAATTTCCTACAAAAAGGTTATTTTAACCCCAAATTTTTTATTCATGGGAAAATGGACCCAAAATTTGTTTTGTAATTTCTCCTGAGTACACCAATACCCCATATGTGGTTGAAAACTACTTGTGAGGCACAGTGCAAAGCTCAGAACGGAAGAAGCGTCATTTTGGAGTTCAGATTTTGCTGGACTGGTTAGAGTGTGCATGTCACATTGGTAGAACCACTAAGGTGCCATAACAGCAGAACCCCCCATTAGTGTCCACATTTCCAATTTCATCTCTCAATGAAATCATCTAAGTGTGCAGTGATCATATTGACACCACAGGTGTGTCACCAAATTTTATAACATTGGGCAGTGAAGAAAAAATAATTACATTTTTACCACAAAAATTTAGTTTTAGCTCCAGATTTTACATTTTCACACTGGTAAATGGGTAAAAATGGCACCAAAATTTGTCCCACAATTTCTGCTGAATATGGAAATATCAGATATGTGGCTGCACAGTACTGCTTAGCCAGATGGCATGACTCAGGAGAGACGGAGAGCTATTTACCTTTGTGCTACCAATAATGTGGAAGCCCCCTATATTTCCATTACAGATGATGGAACTGAAGAGCACTGGCTTTTTTGTAGATTGAGTTGAAGCTTTTGTTGTGAATATTTTACATAATATTTGGGATCACATTTATCCAGCGCTCTACGCTGAGCACTTACATCGGGGTTTCCACCTAAATCTCTAAGTGACATGATTCAAATGACACCCCCGATGGATCCATTCACTATAATGCGGCTGCAGATTTACTCTGAACTCCATTTGGCCTCTGTTCCATGGTGTCTTTCTTTTCAGAAGTGAACAAAACGGTGGTGGACCGGGCTTTTATGCATGCATTAACAGATGGACAGCTCCACATCATAAGCCAAATGGCATCCGCGTGCCTCCATCTGCCTCATTATAGGGAATTTTCAACTGTTGGTTCTGTCTGAATCACATATTTCAGAGATTTACACGGAAACCCCGTTGTAAGCGCTCAGCGTAGAGTGCAGGATAAACATGCTCTGACCCTTTGGCAGGCAGAATGAAAAAATCGACAGCAGGTGAAGAATTGGTTTAATTTAATTTAATTATTTCGTTGTTCCTTGTGTGGTATAAGTGATTAGGCGACTATTCTTCGGGTTGGTGCAATTACAGCGATTCCAGATTTATATAGTTTTTTTATATTTGGCTGCTGTCACACACTAAAAGATGCTTTTTATTTTGATAGCTATAATTTTTCCATATTTCATGTTGACAGAGTCAACTGACAAACTTGTTTTTCGCGGGACACGTTGACATTTTAATTGGTACTATTTTCTGGCATGTGACTTTTTATCGCTTTCTGTTCCGATCTGTTGGTATCATATATCTTTTGGTATTATTTGTATCCTCAGTACTAACCTTCTCTATATATTAAAGAAATGAATCTGTAAACAGCATTAGCACTTTTTGACCAACCTTTCTGATCCCTCCCGCTGACAGGGAATAAGAGGGAAAGAAGGGTCAGCCGCCAGTGAGCGAGGGTGCCATCTGCGCAGGTCTAGGGTGCCAACCTCTGCTGTACGGTAAGAAACAGTGTGAGAGACTGTATAGGGATAGACTATGTCCCCTTAAGCTTTTATATTGTAATTGATGATTGTCTATATTTAATATTTTTTCAAAGTATAAACAATTGGCGGTGAATTGGTTTCAAAATAATATGTACTCAAATATCTAAATATGCTGTGGTTTTTTGTGAGATTGTTGTGATTAGCAAAACATATAGAGGAGGAGACTGGCTGATGAATCTCTCGTGTCATCTGAAATGCTGTTGAAGGTGGGCAAATAAACAGTGAAAATCAGGGGTTCGGAAGCCACGTAAATGCAAATTTTTTACAGGAGTGAGAACAAATACCCTAATTGTCACGCTGCAGCACTGCAGGTAAATACAGGGTAACGCAAACTCCACTAGATGGCAGCAGAGTGGAGAGTGAGCTGAAATCCTACTAAGAGCAGACCAGCAGAACTGCAGCAAGGCTACCACTAGGTGGCAGCAGAATAGTCAGAGAGTCGGGTCGATACCAGAGAGTTGCGAAGTACAAAGAGGAAATCCCAAATACAGAGTCAGAGGAGCGCCAAAAGGTCAGTGCCGGTCCGTAGCAGAGGTATCAGAAGGAAGAGACAGAATCAAGTCAGAGCCAAAGCAGAGTCGAGTACCAGTGAATCCAAACACACGGGGAAACACAGAGTCAGGACTGGTAGGAAAGGGATGCACAGACATGGGCAAGGTCAGCTAAACGTAGCAGAACAAATCAGGAGTTCACCAGAGCCAGCTACACACGCCATAGGCAGGAAATATAAGTGGCACTGCCTGCAAGAGGCAGCGCAGAGATATAGCAGATGCAAAACAGGAATGAGGCAGAGAAAGTTAACCACTGACATGACCAGACTGGGAAAGGAGAGACAAGACCAAAACCCGGTCTGGATCATGACACTAATAAAGTAATTTTCAAAGTTTCATAACTTTTCATACTGGACACGATAATATTAAAAAAAAAGAAACAATACTCATTCTTTAGGCCATTAGTTGTACTGCTTTGTATGGTTTCAACGAGAGTTGAGTGGATCAATTTGGGGGACTCCGGCCCATCGGTCAGGTAAGTAGTTCGTAGACGCTTGACGGGAGGTTTGTGAGTATTTTAAAATCTGTAATCCCCTTTGGTTATTCAGGCTGGCTACATTACTAACTGTCCATGTTTCAACAGAACTTAGTCATAAAATATTTTGCATCCTCAGGGGTGTTGATCTGGAGCTATAGTTGAATTCAGAGGTCTTGGGACATCCTCACTCCAACATACTATGAATACTAATACTAAACAGTCTGTGGCAGAGATAACTTGTAGTGTAATTCTCGCTGATTTACTATGATGATTTTCTCTTTCCCCTCCATGTGGGGCAGGTTAGGGGTTGGGTTAAAGGGATCATGAATTTATCTTTCATGTGTTTCATAATCTATTATTTTATGGGATGGACATGTTTATGAGTATAAAGTCAGATAAATAAATGTGCAGCTTTTCATTGGCAGCAATGACGGTCCCTGTGTGGAAGGTCCCAGCTGGATGAGCACATGGCACCGGGAGAAGTAAGCATGCTGGCAGAGCTTTAATTCATGCTAAGGTCAGGGCAGTGAGCGTAAGAACTTCGCTGCCAGAAAATCGAATGATGTAAAGTCAGCAGAAACCTTCATGTGTATTTATCAGTGAGTCTGTGTGCATAGTACCCCATTGTGTGTTTAGAAAAAACGATTGTGGTGCAGCCAAAAACAATTTGTGTGTCTCGAGATGTTTTCCAGAACATAAATAAAATTGGAAATTGTCCTTTCAATCTTCTGCATTCTTAATTTGCTTTTTAACAATCATTTTTTTTAAGTTTGGTTGAATAAAGAGAGATAATATTCAGAAATAGAGCATGAAGAAAGTAATTACAGTCTTCAGCTACCAATTGCTATTTGGCTTGAAGACAGACAAGAAACTATAACAGCTAAATTTGGATTCTCTGCTAGCAAAAGCAAATTTTGTACACCTATTCAATATTGGACCCCACAAATGGCACCAAAGTGGAGGTAGATCTGGCCTCTAATACTGTGTGTGTACATGTGTATAAAGATTTTAGTACCTTGTTAGTCAGAAGAAAAAAAGATTGATTGTTCTCGGTGGGAGAAACAACATAATCTTGTAGTTACAATACTTTTTAACGGCTAACAAAAATAAAATAAATGATGTTATAAAGCAAGTTTTCAAGGCATCTTAGGCCTCTTCATATAACAAAGTATCTGAAGAAACACAAATATATACACAAAAAGGCAGAGACCTAACATAATAAATGGACTTTTATAAAAACAAAACAAACTGAACTCGGAGAGAGACTCCTTAATTAGCTTAGATAAGTGGTGTGAAAGTTTTATTATCCCAATATCCATGTAAGATCAGAGACCTGGTGCCCTCACTGTCTCTGGAGCATATTCCTCAGATTTTATAGTAAGTCAAAAATCCTTGCGACAGATTTAATTCTGTGTAGACGGCGTCAAAGACTGGAGGTTGTCTGTAGCATAGCAATGAATACTTTTCTAGCCAGTCATGTTTATGTAGGATATGGTGAAGTTTTTTGGCAGTTTTTCTGAGATCTTCAAGCTTACTTTCTTGTTTATCTCCATATTGAAGTAGTTGACATTTAGGGAATCTTGTGGCTCTCTTGATCTGACCATCAATAGAGGTGGGGTGATAGCCCCGAGGTTGGGAGTCTGGAGCCGCACAGGGATTTACATGGGTAAGAACCATTCCTGAACTATAGGAAAGATGTGTATCTTCGTACCGTGTTAGCCAGTAGATAGAAAAATATTTAGACTTGAGAGTCCTCAGTGGTTGATACCTTTTAATGGCTAACTGAAAAGATGGTAACAAATTGCAAGCTTTCGAGACTACTCAGGTCTCTTCATCAGGCATAGACTAATACAACATCTGAAGAATCACATATTTATACACAAAATAGCACAGAAAAAATGCAATAGGTAGGACAAGTGACATGAAGCAGAACTGTCATTATGGCAGAGGGATTAACATAAATATGACTAGTTCATAGATAAGGAGTGAAGGTTTTATTACCCTCTGATTGGGGTCTGGTATTGTGTTGTGATGACCCTAAAAGGTCAGGGAGGCAGATTCCTTAATTGTTGTAGAACGACATAAAACTCTGGGATATATTCATCCCAGCACTAAGAGTGTCAAAGGTCATCATAAGTTTATATTCCCAGACTTTTCTATCCTTCTCAGATTTGAAGTTAGATTTTAATACAAGTAATTCCATATCTGTCATGCTATGACCGGGCATACAAAAGTGTTTGGCCACAGGTAAATCCATTCTTTTTTCTCTTATCGTGTGGCGATGAGAATTCATCCTTGTTCTCAGTTTTTGCCCGGTCTCCCCCACATACAGACCCCCAGTTGGACATTTAGTACATATAATTAGGTACACCACATTAGATGTGATGCAGCTGAAAGTACCTGGTATCTTGTAGTCCTGATGGGAGTTGGGGATCTTTATCCTGTCCGTGGTCATTATAGATGTACAGGTCTTGCATTTCTTTTGTCTGCAAGGAAAGGTTCCTGCAGCTGTTGGGGAGGACAGGGAGCTTCTGACAATGATGCTTCTTAGATTTGGGGGCTGCCTAAAACATAGTAGTGGGGGGTCTGGAAATATGGATTGTAATCGGGCATCTTTTTGTAGTAAAGGTTGTAGTTTCCGTGCAGCTCCCCTTAGCATCTCCAGACTTGGATTGTAGGTGACCACTAGAGGCACCCGGTTATTTTCTTCTTTAGCTTTGTAATGTAGCAGGTGATTCCTTGATATTCTGGTGGCTCTTGTAATTTGGTTTTCAATTGTTCTTGGATGGTAGCCCTGGTTCAAAAAAGTCTTTCTGAGGCGACCAAGGTGTTCATCTCTATCCATGGGGTTGGAACATATACGGTTGTATCTGATGGCTTGGCTGTAGACCTGTACATCTATAATGACCACGGACAGGATAAAGATCCCCAACTCCCATCAGGACTACAAGATACCAGGTACTTTCAGCTGCATCACATCTAATGTGGTGTACCTAATTATATGTACTAAATGTCCAACTGGGGGTCTGTATGTGGGGGAGACCGGGCAAAAACTGAGAACAAGGATGAATTCTCATCGCCACACGATAAGAGAAAAAAGAATGGATTTACCTGTGGCCAAACACTTTTGTATGCCCGGTCATAGCATGACAGATATGGAATTACTTGTATTAAAATCTAACTTCAAATCTGAGAAGGATAGAAAAGTCTGGGAATATAAACTTATGATGACCTTTGACACTCTTAGTGCTGGGATGAATATATCCCAGAGTTTTATGTCGTTCTACAACAATTAAGGAATCTGCCTCCCTGACCTTTTAGGGTCATCACAACACAATACCAGACCCCAATCAGAGGGTAATAAAACCTTCACTCCTTATCTATGAACTAGTCATATTTATGTTAATCCCTCTGCCATAATGACAGTTCTGCTTCATGTCACTTGTCCTACCTATTGCATTTTTTCTGTGCTATTTTGTGTATAAATATGTGATTCTTCAGATGTTGTATTAGTCTATGCCTGATGAAGAGACCTGAGTAGTCTCGAAAGCTTGCAATTTGTTACCATCTTTTCAGTTAGCCATTAAAAGGTATCAACCACTGAGGACTCTCAAGTCTAAATATATTCCTGAACTAGTCACTTTACTTTACTAGTCTACTTTACCGTAAAACCTCAGAACCAAACAAGGAGGGTTGGTGGAAGCTTCTTAACACTGTAAAGGGGGTACCTAAAATGGCTAACCAAAATAAGATGGCAAACACTTTTATATTGCGGGCCCCATAACCCCACCTCAGACCCCTCATCCCCTAAGACCAAATGCCAGCTCCACCTCTGTACAAATCTGTTAATCCCCACACTTTCAAATGTCCCTGCAGCTCACTATATTCCCACATCAACCCTGTCATGTTGGCCTCCCTTCAAGGCCAGAGGCCCAGTACAGCCTCTCTGGAACCAGGTTTTTGTAAAATATCAGCTTCATTGGATGATGATTTTGTATCACAGTATATACGATATGAAATGAGACTTTAGACTTGCACAACATGAGAGTCCCTTTTGGAACATCTGCATCCAACTGGGCGTGTGTTGTTCCTGCAAGTGCACCTCAATATTTCACAATGGTCTACTCATTCTGTTTTAGAGACCTCAATAGCAAAACAATACCCTACTTTTTATGAAAGTGGTCATGCACTTGGCTGGTGGTCATTGTTCTGATCTGTGAGCGTCACTATATGCAACGCTAAATATTTTTGACTCGAGACCATATGTAACGTCACTTCCGGTGACGCTGTTCCGGTTCAACGTCACGATCATAGTCCCGCCTCTAGCACATATAATGGCGGTTATTTTGAATCAGAGGCCCACTTGAACAAGCGGCGGACACCGCGTTCAGTGAGGACCTGTCTCTCTATTCTCATCTCCATTGGTAAGATATTTTTATGTTAGCGACTAAATTCGCACCTCCTAACATAGTAGCGTTATTTCAGTGTTTGCTATACTTTCACGATCCTTTTTGGATCACTATCCTATTTAACTATTACAACGGTCACATTTAGTGATCCAATCCACATCTCCTAACATAGCGTTATCTCAGTGTTTGCCATACTTTCACAATCCTTTTTGGATCACTATCCAATTTAACTATTATAACGGTCACATTTAGTGATCCAATCCACATCTCCTAACAGAGTAACGGTATTCTAGTGATTGTCACATTTCACGATCCTATTAGGGTCACAATCCAGAACGCACCGCGCCACCTAGATTTTTCATAGTGATCTTTTTTTGCATCTTTAGTATAACAGCATCACAGCTAGGAAGCATCTCTCTACCCTATAGCGATCACTTTTGTATCTCTAATATATCATCATTGCATTCAGTTTTTATCATATTTCCACAGCTATTCGGGTGTCATAATCCAGTCCTGACATCCGGTTGCTTGTTTTTCCAGTGGATACTGGCTATACCTACTAATAGAAAAAAAATATATATCAAGAAATATATATCAGGTAATACATATTGTATATATAAGAAATGTACTTTATGGCACATACCGCCCTATCTGAGACACATTTTCTTATATACAGGTATATTTGGGATCTTAATTAATACTGATACGAATCTCATTTCCACCATAGGTATGGTATTTGCATTCCAACATGTATTTTTTTGCTATTTTTTTGCTATTTTTTTGCTCTTTTGCTTTTGTCCTTGCTGATGAATCTAACATACTTTATTAGTTCATAGATCTCCTGTAGATCATGTAAAGAGTATTCCGGACATTACTTTACCTACCTAAAGCAGTCGGGTAGGCGTTCTTTGATAATTTTTTTCATGTTAGTATCTCATTTATACTTAGACTTTTGATCATATTATGTTCATATTTCAAATATTTTTCTATATTACATATTCTGTTTTGTTTTTCCTCTCTGGTTACATTACTATTTCATCTAATGATTTGTCAATAATATATTATACCAATTTTTATTTTCTGCAGTACTTTGATGAAGGTCCGAATAGGACCGAAACGTTGTTTTTGACTGCAATAAAAAAATTTTCGTTTCACAAAAGTTGAGTGCCAAGTTCTTTTTTGATATTGTTCTGATCTAACACTTGTATTGTACCATTTGGGTGACAACAATAAAGAAGAGGAGTACAAAAAAATTATCTGGACATAAATTTAACCAAATTTTGTCCTTGCTAAATAAAAAACCCAATACTATATTACTATTGATGTCAATATGATGTCATTGGAATCACTGAAACTTGGTGGGACGATACACATGATTGGAATACAAGGCTAGAAGGATACAACTTATTTGCAAGAAACAGACTTGATAAACGAGGAGGAGGTGTCGCATTGTATGTTAGAAAAGCGTATATCTGCACAGAGATTGACGCTTCAGAGACTGGGAGTTCTGTGGAAACTGTTTGGGTAAGAATACAAGGACAGAACAATGGAAAGGACACCATTGTAGGCATTTACTACAGGCCGCCTATGCAAGCTGAAGATATGGATGAACTCTTTATGCATCAAATGGCCAAGTTCTCCAAAAAATATGACATAGTGGTCATGGGAGATTTCAACTATCCAGACATTTGTTGGGAATCTCTCTCAGGCAAAACTAACAGGTCCAGGAAATTATTATCCTCTCTTGCTGACAACTTTATCTTCCAAAAGGTAGAGGAGAAAACAAGGGGATCTGCTACCTTGGATCTAATCCTTATAAACAGGGAGGAAATGGTTGAGGAGGTAAGAGTGGCTGGGACCCTAGGAGGTAGTGACCATGCTATTTTAGAATTTTGGATAACAAGAGGAGGAAGACCTGTGAAGACTCAGACGTCAAGGTTAGATTTCAGAAAGGCAGATTTTAAGGGACTCAGAAAGAGAATTGGAGGGATCCAATGGCAGGATATCCTTAAGGACAAAAATGTCCAGGATCAGATCTCTCCTACTTTGCACTGACGAGGACCAACAGTCCGAAACACCGTGTCTGCAAATGGAGATTCTGATTTGGCTTTTATCCTAAGTCATATTACAAGACTCGTTAAAGGGTTGATTGTGACTTGTAGGATCGCTACTTCCAATAGGTGGCGCTATAGAGTACAAGTCCTCTTTGTTTGAAGAGGCAATTTGCATATTAAAATTTCCCAGAGGAGCATTGCACGGCGAATAAGCCTCCTTACCTCGACACGCCAGAGCTGGTATGTCACTCTCCACAAGGAGAAACCTTACCCCCCAGACCCCAGTCCAGAGCCTCTCATCTAGCCAAATCAGATCTCTCCTACTTTGCACTGACGAGGACCAACAGTCCGAAACACCGTGTCTGCAAATGGAGATTCTGATTTGGCTTTTATCCTAAGTCATATTACAAGACTCGTTAAAGGGTTGATTGTGACTTGTAGGATCGCTACTTCCAATAGGTGGCGCTATAGAGTACAAGTCCTCTTTGTTTGAAGAGGCAATTTGCATACAGGAAGGATGGGACATCTTGAAAAATGAGATTCTCAAAGCACAATTGTTAACAATTCCAAAAAGAGGGAAGAATGGGAAGCATTTAAGGAAACCAGGATGGATGAACACAGAACTTAAACACATGCTAAAAAGGAAGAAAGAAATGTTTATCAAATGGAAAGAGGGAGGCATACCTAAAGAAGAATATAATGCCATCTGCAGAACCTGCAGGGCACAAATCAGATTATCTAAAGCTGACAATGAATTAAGGCTTGCAAGAGATGTCAAAAGCAACAAAAAGGATTTTGAGGATACGTCAAAAGTAAAAAAAATGTCAAAGATGCTATAGGATTTTTACAGGATGAAAATGATGAAATGGTAAGAAAGGATGTTGAGAAGGCTGAACTTTTAAATTCCTATTTTGCATCTGTTTTCTCTCAGAAAGGAAATGTAACATCAACTGATCTTCACTGTCCTATTAAATCAATAGAAGAATCCAGGACATCTATAAACAGAAAGACAGTGAGGAAACACTTAGCTAACCTAAATGAATTCAAGTCTCCAGGTCCAGATGAATTACACCCCAGAATACTGAAGGAGATAGCAGAAGAAATTCTTGAACCACTGTCCATAATCTTTGAAAATTCTTGGAGAACAGGAGAAGTCCCAGAAGACTGGAGAAGAGCAAATGTTGTTCCTATCTTCAAAAAGGGGAAGAAGGTGGACCCAGGGAACTACAGGCCGGTGAGTCTGACTTCTATACCAGGAAAGATCTTTGAACAAATTATTAAAGAACATGTATGTAAGTACCTGCATAAGAATGAAGTGATTAAACAGAGTCAGCATGGGTTTGTAACTAATAAGTCATGTCAGACTAACTTAATTTCCTTCTATGACAGAATCACTGACTGGGTGGATCAGGGAAATGCTGTAGATATAGTATATCTTGACTTCAGCAAAGCATTTGACAAAGTATCTCACACAATCCTTATTGAAAAAATGACTAAGTATGGAATGGCCAAGGCAACTGTTAGGTGGATTCATAACTGGCTTAGTGATCGGACTCAAAGAGTGGTCGTAAATGGGTGCACATCCAGTTGGAAGAATGTCTCAAGTGGGGTACCACAAGGCTCTGTTTTGGGCCCTGTATTGTTCAACATCTTTATCAATGATTTAGATGAAGGAATTGAGGGTAAACTGATCAAATTTGCTGATGACACAAAGCTAGGAGGGGTAGCTAATACTAGAGAAGAGAGAGAGAGGATTCAAAAAGATATAAATAAACTGTAGCAGTGGGCAGTAACTAACAGAATGGTTTTAAACAGGGAAAAATGCAAAGTACTACATCTGGGCAATAAAAATGAAAAAAGCATATACAAAATGGGAGGAATAGGGCTAAGTAACAGCACATGTGAAAAAGACTTGGGTATACTAATTGATCACAGACTTAACATGAGTCAACAGTGTGATGCAGCAGCAAAAAAGGCAAATGCAATTCTAGGATGTATCAACAGAAGCATACAGTCTAGATCACGTGAGGTCATTATTGCCCTCTACTCCTCTTTGGTCAGACCTCATCTGGAATAATGTGTCCAGTTTTGGGCACCACATTTTAAAAAAGACATCAACAAACTGGAGCAAGTTCAAAAGAGAGCCACCAGAATGGTGACCGGTCTGCAAACCATGTCCTATGAGGAACGGTTGCAGGATTTGGGAATGTTTAGCTTGCAAAAAAGAAGACTGAGAGGAGACTTAATAGCTGTCTACAAATATCTCAAGGGCTGTCACATTGTAGAAGGATCATCTTTATTCTCATTTGCACAAGGAAAGACTAGAAGCAATGGGATGAAACTGAATGGGAGGAGACACAGATTAGATATTAGAAAAAACTTTTTGACAGTTAGGGTGATCAATGAGTGGAACAGGCTGCCACAAGAGGTGGTGAGTTCTCCTTCAATGGAAGTCTTCAAACAGAGGCTGGACAGACATCTGTCTGGGATGATTTAGAGAATCCTGCTTTGAGCAGGGGTTGGACCAGATGGCCCAGGAGGTCCCTTCCAACTCTACCATTCTATGATTCTATGATTCTATTGAGTTGTGGGAAAAGTACTCTGGAGGAGAAAGTTTTATTGTGCCTAATTACTGTATAAGTATTCTGGAAGTTCAAAAGTCAGTAAAAATTGATCACCAGGAGACAGTAATTAAGCCTGGAAACAAATTCCTTACTCAGGTTGGTGTGACAGTGTAACTCACAAGGCACGGTCTTCTTGAATTAATCTTTACTGAACGCTGCTCATTTAGTAGCAAGCATCTGTTAAATATAAAGGAAATAATACATGGTTTTCTAGTTATTTTAAAATCTGAAAATTGTGATGTGCATTTGTCAATACTGAGTCAATACATTGTAGGACAACGCAACGTATTGGGGTATGTCTCTACCAGCCTTGCACATCTAAAGGTGACATTTTTGCTGATTCTTTTTTGCACACCAGCTCTAGCTCAGTAATAATTTATGTAGACATCAGTGAACAGCAATTTTAAGTCACAGATTCTCGTCTTTATAGTGATTGGAGCATTGACACACATGAATATGCTTTGATCTAAACCATTCCATTGTAGCTCTGGCAGCATGTTTAGGGTGGTTGTCCTGTTGGAAGGTAAACCTGTGCCCCAACATCAAGTCTTTTACAGCCTAAAACAGGTTTTTCTCCAAGATTGCCCTGTATTTAGCTCCATTCATCTTCACATCAACTCTGACTAGCCTATCAGTCCATGTTGAAGAAAAGCATCCCCAAAGCATGCTGCTGCCACCACCATGTTTGACAGTGAGGATGGTGTTTTCAAGGTGATGTGCAGGGTTAGTTTCCTGCAACATATAGCATTTTGCATTTGCCAAAAAAGTTCTATGTTGGACTCATCTGACCATAGCACCTACTTCCATATGCTAGCTGTGTCCCTCATACACCACATACACAAGCTTGAGAAAGGCTTCCAATCACAAGCTGCTATGTTGCATGTATCTGTGCGTAAAATCCACCTTTTTCATTTATTTCCATTGGAGTGCTGCTTCCATTCATTTTTTTTCTATGTATGTACATATGTATACACTGCTCCTCAATACACTGTACAAGCATATTTCCTTTTTTATTTGATAAAAGTTGTCATTATAATAGAATTGTTGCTTATTATCATAATTTTGTCATCGGAGCACATACTGAGATGATCATAGAAAGGCACAAAGGGAATATTATACTGGAGCACGCCTGGAGAGCAGCTGAACTTATTGTTCTGTGCCTGCTGAACAGCATTAATCTGTAAAGTGTTTACCATATATAAATCTTTTTTTCTGTTTTACGGCTTTATACACGGTACTTGAAGTCTGGCTTACATGCCATATGGAGCACGATCTGCGCCCGAACAGACAACGGGCAAAGTGACTGGAGACTTCCAGATGGTCAGCATACCGAGAACATCTAGCTATGTCCCCAAAAAATATTTCCTGGCAGATGTTGTCTTCTGTTTGGGATGCGTCTTACAGGGACATGTTTGATAACAGCATGCCTTAAAAAATGTACAGTAAGAACTATAAGGGTATGTGCACATGATCAGGAATGGCTCAGTGTTTATTCAGAATTTGACGCAGGTGAAATCTGCACCAAATCTGCACCTGAGGTCACTGGCAGGTCACTTGCATTTTTTATGCATTTTTACGTGCAGTTTTAATGCAATTTTTTTATTGCATGCGTTTTTTTTTGTCACTTGAAATAAAGCTAATTGAAAGTTGGCTTCTGGGAAGGAAAAAAAAAGTGATTTCCTGTTTGCAGATATATTGGGAGTATGTGCACACATTCAGTAAACGCTGCACGTTGGGCGCTGTGTACATCCCCAAAGTCCAAACTGCAGTGTCCAGCTGTTACAGCACAGTGGATGGGATTTCAAGAAATCCCATGCCCACTATGCGTGCACAGACGCCCACGGCTCACCTGTAGAGCCGGACATGTGGCGTGTCTTTCCACACCACAGCATGTCAATTTATGTAGTGGAGACGATCAGTCTCCACTGCGTAAATTACCCATAGATTTACATTAGATGCAGTAAAACCGCATTTTCTTCCTAATCACATGCCTATTAAGTGTGGGAACGCAGCTAAGTACACATGTGAAATACACCTATAATACCAAAAAAATCAATACAAGGCGCCAACAAAAAAGAATCATGAACGACGCAATAAAATACCAAAAATGCTTTATTAATTAAACAATAATATTTCATATATAAGAACAATATAAAAAATCCAGTGAACACCACAAAGACAAAGGTGGGTCACCTGAACTAATAGGTACAACGTATATATATATATATATATATATGACTAATAGTAATAAGAGTGTACAGTATATACATATATGTCATAATAAATTAATCCAGGAGCAGCCAATATAAGCAACATTATCAAAAATTGGACATCACAAACCAAGTGTACATGTCGTGTTACCGATAGATGCCCAAGTAGCCAAATACAATAAAAGCATAATCCCAGAAAAAAGTCATATACTTTACCTACTATGGTATAAATAGTCCAGGCACCCACCACACCCCTGGATGAAATGCTTTTCGGGTGTGGAGACATTTCTATCTCCGCAGGTAAGCCGGAGGCATCCGTGGACACATCACGGGGTGACTGTCACGGTGTGACTCGACCCAACAGATGGTCGATCAGCAAACGGCACAACCGACACATAATGGTTTGGGATAGGGGAGAGGAAGGCATTACCAATAGGGAATGAGCGATGGTCACCACCTGAGCTCCAAGCTGAGCCTGTCCCTGCACTCCCCTAATGCCCTAGATGGGTCCTTCCCCCCACCTTCATCAGGATACCTCGTCCCTCACTGTCACCCAACACTACTCTAGCTAGTGCACTGGCGGGCAATGGGCGCTAGCCTCGCCACTGCAGATACTTCCACACACGGGATAGTGACAGACAAGAAAGGGATGAGGAAAAAACACCACACTTAGCTTCCAGGTGCAGCTGCCAAGCTCAACACCACAGATGACACAGAAGCCGGACTCCAAACTCCACTCAGCGTAGGATATCACACCAGGACCTCAAACAGCTGATACATGCTGGCACCAGAGAGCTCCACACACATTGGCTGGTCTCCAGAGAAACTCTATCACCAACAGCAGTCAGCTGATGCATCAGGTGACCATTTAAAGGATGGTGGGAGTGGTCCACCATCCACATCAGCTGACCTAGCAGCACTGAAATTACACCAGACTCCCAGCGGGGAAAAACTGACATTAACCCCCACTGGCCTGAAAGGAAAAAAGTTTAAACTGAGTGGAACCAGAGCTGCCACAAACCAAAAAATGGATCATGACACAAGCAAAGTGGGCATGGGATGTCTTGAAATCCCATCTACTATGTTGCAACATCTGGTCGCTGCGGGTTGGATGCTGCGGATGTACGCAGCGTCCAACCTGCAGTGTTTACTGACCGTGGGAACATACCCTAACACAGGCATGTTCTTGGTATGTTGGCATATGACATGTGATACATTCACCTTGTAGAAAGCTTTCAGATAAACGTATACAGTATGGCAGTGACTGCACACATGTCTGATTCTATCACATATGGTCCTTATTATTTATAAGGCACATCCCACTGCAAAACAGAACATTTGTATATACTGTACTCAGGGCTGATCCTGTTCTAGAATTCCGGGTACACAAGTGCATACTGTAGCAATTGGGCCATAATGAAAATCAAAAGCACAACTTTCTGACTCTGTATTTAGATATAAAAAATATTGTATAATATATATATATGTGTTTAAATATGGCTAATTCAAATAATTTGACTGCCTCTGATTGCCAATTAACAGTTTATATGTAGATATGTTCAATTTAAAAAGTTAGGAATCTTTGCAAATACACTAAATGGACAAAGAATTTCAAAATCATTAACTTCAAGTTACTCATTTGGTCCCTTTGACTCTGAATATATAACAAATGGGGGGTCACTGAGTGCGGAGGAGCAGTGGACAGAAAAGTCACAAACGCTCTGCTGACTCCATAAATGAAAAGTCCTGACCTCTTAACATCAGCACAAGAACTGTGCACTGAGAGCTTCATAATTTGGGTTTCCATAGCTAAGCAGCTGCATGAAACCTTTCATCTCCAAGCACAATGCCAGATGGAATGGTGTAGAGCAACCACCACTGGACTCTGGAGCAGTGAAAATATGTTCTGTGGAGTAAAGGATCAAACTTCTCTATGTGGCAGTCTGAGGGGCAAGTCTTGGCTTGGAGAAGGCCGGAGAATATTTCCTGCCTACATTGTGCAAACTATAAAAGTTTGGTGAGGATAGATAACGCTATACACTTGTTTTTTCATGCTTCACCCCGACCACTTAGTTCCAGTAAAAGGAAATTTTTATGGATCATCATGCAAAGACATTTCCGATCAATGACTGATTCCAACTCTGTGGAATCGTTTGGGGAAGGCCCTTTTCTGTTTCCCAAACCCATGCATAAATCAAGGTCAATAAACCCTTCGTTGGGGGAGTTTGGTGTAATAAAAACTTGGCTGCCTCTTACAGAGCCCTGAACGTAACCTCATTTAACACCATTGAGATGAATGGAAGTTGTGATCTCGGCCTTTTCTCCAACATCAGTGTCTGACCTCACAAATGGTCTTCTGGATAAAAGGCCAAAAATTCCCACAGACATCTCTAGAAACCTTTACAAAACCTTCTCAGAAGAGTGGAAACTGTTATAGATGCAAAGGGACCAACTCCATATTATTGCCTATGGACTTAGAATGGGATGTCAGAAAAGTTCCGGAAGGTGTAATGTGAAGGTAGAAACGCAACTGATAGCAAGTCATCATCTTCTATGCCTGTGCATCAGCTGTGATAGTAAAGGGGACTTGCTTAGCTAATGAAATGAGCAGTCTGCCAACACAGGAAATAATCTCCTATGTCAGAAACAAACATATTAATAAATATATGTATTTTGCTCACTTATATAGCGCCATTAATTCCACATTTTTCCAACAGGAAACCCAGGCAAACACTGGGAGAACATAAAAAACTCCTTGCAGATGTTGTCCTTGGTTGGATTTGAGCCCAGGGCTCCAGCGCTGCAAAGCAACAGTCCTACCACTGAGCCAATTTTGCTGCCCAGTAAATGGCCTAACTTGCTTATTTAAGCAATGCATATTTTAAAGCTGAAAATCCCCTTTAAAGAAATTTGCATAAAGGTGAGGTTGGACACATCTTTAATAAGGTATAAGAATTCCTACCTAGGTGGAGTTGCCATGTGAACAGGGTGTGCACCAGAAATTTTGGCTACACCTATCAAAAACTAAAGCAATAACTGATCAATGTGCGTACTAACATCCCATAAAAATCTATTCATAATGTCTTGTGACACCGTAATTGTTTTTCCTCCTTGATACATACTTAATTTAATCACATTGTAGAAATGAAGCCTACTAACGAGATCTCTTTGTGCGTTAATCCTCTGTGATTAGCGCTATGTTTTTAACATGGTGGGGACAAGGATTGTGGTGTTGGGTCCATGAATCTCCTTTGAAAGCAGCTTAGATCCGGTGCACCATGCCAAAGACGTAATCTATTCTAAGGCACAGAGCGGACTTTAATGAAGTGTGTCAAGTATAGATGTTTGTGCTATTGAGACTATAGAAGGGAATTTCTAAATCTCCCAGATGTTAAACTTCTCATCAGCGAAATAATGCAGCATGTGAATCGGATACAGTCTAGTAGTCATGAAATCCCCTTGCTACGATATAATCCGAGAGAAGTACGGACCAGATGCTACATCTTTGCTGTATAATAGCAGTTCTTTCCAGATTTAGTGAGTTATTTAAAGGACAAACCTTAGAATTGCAAAGTTTTTTTAAATACCGGGGGCAAAGGGGCATGAACCTAAAGTCCACCGAAAGCAGAATGGATCAATAAACATTTCCTAGTCACTGTACACAATGGATGTTGGTTGGCTGATGCCACCAATTTTAATGGAGCCAGTTTGTCTGGCAAGATGAATTTTTTAATACACAGGAAATTGTTTTCTTCAGAGAGAAGAGGACTAGAACTCTAGTGCCACCAAAAGGAAGTGGCGATCCAAAAGTCAATGTTGACCTTTAATGAGCCTTGTCCAATGACTTAGGACAAAAGCCAAACCAGAATCTCAATTTGCAGACACGGTGTTTCAGGGTACTTTTCCCTCTCAGTGCAAAGTGTGAGATCTCGTTTGGCTGTGTGAGGAGGTCTGATCGATATCCAAGAAGTATAGTTTCTCCTTGCGTAGATTGACATGCTAAACATCAGTCATGTGTTGCCAAGTTTATAGTTACAAGTTAAGATATGAAGCATCAGAGATATCATGTGTTGATTAGTCTAGCTGGAAGCCCATAGCTTTTTTATGTGCTAAAACAACCCTTTT
>JARQOD010000009.1:99106064-99140389 GCA_033576555.1 Oophaga sylvatica | reverse complement strand
TTGATTAGTGTCTAGCTGGAAGCCACATAGCTAATTATATGTGCTAAAAACATTACGTTCCTTTGTATGAAATCAGTTGGGAAGACCGCAGGTTACGGTAATTAGTTAGCAAGTTATTCTGGTTGAGTACATTCATCACTATGCTCACACTAAAGGGTACTTCACACATAGCGAGATCGCTGAAACGTCACAGGTTTTGTGACGCAACAGCGACCTCGCCAGCGATCTCGCTACGTGTGACACATAGCGGCGACCGACACCCCGCTGCGATATTGCTGATCATGCTGGAATGTCCTAGGCCATTTTTTGATCGTTGGTGTCCCGCTGGCCAGCATGCATCGCTGTGTTTGATGCCATAAAACCGACGAGCGACCTCGTTGGCAACTCAGAACTCAGCGATGCAGGCGTGATTTTGCTTTGTCTTTGTCCCAACGACCGCCGAGGTCGTTATACGGATCGCCGTATCGTTGCTGCGTCGTTGAGTAGATCTGCCTGTTTGACAACTTACTAGCGACCATGCAGCGACGCACCAGCGATCCTTACCGGTTCGTATCGTTGTTGGGATCGCTGGAGCGTCGCTATGTGTAACGGGACCTTTTTAGATGAAAATCCCTGAATATAAAACTAGTAGGAGTGTAACAGAAAAGGCTGATGTCAGAATATTGTGAAGTTATAACATGACTCAATAGCTGATACAAAGCAGCTAATAACGAAGAATTTTAGCCAATTCTCAAGGATACTTTCCAAGAACAAAAATCCATTGTCAACACTTGTAAATGCTCAATGAAAAGTCATTTATTTGACATAACTTGTAAATATCAAGAGAGACTCCAATTCAGAGACATGTATAGATTCTGTTAACATGAACATTAGTCTCCATTGCTCTTTTGGCCTCGATTATAAAAATTAACGGAATGTCCTCTTTCCGGCTTTTATGTACTGTTTTGTATGGAATAATGGTCACTTTATTGCCTGCTCTAAAAAAATGGAAATTCGGCAGCTAATGATCTAAACTGTGCATGAAATAGGCAATTAAAGTATCAATATCTGACCCATCAGATTCAAGCTGGCCATACATTACAGATTTTGAATCACTGAAAAACGTGATATTTGTGGAAAAGTTGATCTGTGTTTGATTTTTTTTTCACTGTAGTTAGAAAGAACTGCAATAGTGATTAGCGAATGTGCTCGGATATCTTCGGCATGCTCGAAAAATAGGTTTCAATCCCCGCTGCTGCATATCTCATGGCTGTTCGACAGGCGCAACACAGGCAGGGATTTCCAAACAGGCAATCCCTGCATGTGTTTGACAGCTGTCGAACATCCGCTAGACATGCAGCCGCGGGGACTGGAACATATTTTTCGAGCACACCAAAGACACTCGGTTAGCACCCGAGCATGCTCGAATAACACTTTATTCACTCATCACTAATCTGCATCCCATTAAAGGGAACCTGTCAGCTGATACATGCTTCCAAAACCATGGGCTGTGCAATCACAGCTCAGCATTAGGGCCGGCTGTCAGTCAGGGCCGGGGACGCAGTTACAGCCGTCGCTCTCTATACACAGAGCAGTGACTGAAACTGCACCCATGACTGAAACCCAAGTACAGGTTTAGAACACTATTAACCTACAGGTTAACTCCATATCTGCAGGTTAATAGCGTTTTTCATGTCACAGATTACCTTTAAATGAAAAAATTGCAAAGCGCTTGCAAAAACAAGCAACGTTGCAACTTATTTGTTGTTAAAAATCCTTTCCAATCACAAAAAATAAGAGACTTTTCTTTTTATTGCTTACTGCTTGTGGCCTCAGTTACCGGCTTTGTGTGCAGTCTATCAGTGGTGGCCTTTCTACTAGCCAGGAGTGTAGCGATTATACTCTAGTTTTAGTCGAGCTTGTAAGGGCTGATCTAAAACCGGATTGCTAGATCCAACCAGATTGAGTGCCCTTGCGCTCCTTTGATGCTGCAGAGACAAGGCATTTTCTGCCTACAGCATTGGAAACTGCACAGGTCAACTGTCAATCAAGCAGGAGTGCACCGCTCCTAGGTAGGCAGGAAGCCTGGAGGTTGGGGGGTAGTGTTCCTCTAAGTAAGAAGTTGAAAAAAAAACATTTACGCTCTTAAAGGAAGACACCTTCAAGGATATACACCTACTGGAGGCGAACAGCAAGTTGTGTAGTAGACTACGTCTTGGTACTCACCTCCAATAGGCTTACACGGCTGCAAATGATGTGCGACGGAGCATATGTTGATGTTGTCGGTATTATTATAGTCAATGGCCGGCCATGTGGGCATATAAGCCCGGATGCCGTTTTATGGTGGGGTTCGGATGTAAACACCAATGGGACCAAGGAACGTAGGAAAAAATGCAATGTTGAAGGACCATAAAAGCAGTGGAGTCATCTCTCATGCTTATGGACCACAAGGAGCCCAGCAAGAAAATTTATTTCTTATTTCTTACTTTAAAGCAGCAAAACTGTATTCATAGAAAAGCGCAAGTCATCAGGAAGGACATAAGGGAGGCGCTCAGAGACTTAACCTTTTATAGATAATATTCTGCCCGCAAGTCTATTTTCTTTTATGCGTTAGTCCAACGCCGCATGACTCTGTTATGGTGACCCCCGGTAAGTTCCTGCACCCCACACCTCACTGGAAAAGGATTTGACAAGAAAACAATATCGGAGTGGCAGAGGCTGTGAGAAAGGCACTGGCATCTGAGACGCCTCTGTTCTGACTTGGCTCACATTGCAGAAAAGGTTTGGTGGCACAAAGAAGGAGAATTAGGAGATGCAGCTCAAACACTCCAAATTTTCCCACACTGGATATCCTGTGAAAACCAGAAAGAAAGGGATGCAATGTGCTGGTTCGTACGTTGCTGGGAGCACGGGGCCTTGCCAACCCTTAATAGTCCCTCATTAGCACCAAACAAGGGGGGAGCTTACAGTGCCTCTCAGATCCTCCATCATATTTTTCTGCTGTCTGTGCCAGGGGCACACGGAACTTTCCCCATTTCAGAGGAGGCAAAATTTTACTAAACGCATCATGTTGACACAGGGGTTAAACCATGTATAACCATTGCAATATATTAATATAGAAGCTGCGTGCAAGCATGTAGGCTCCGACATCCTGTTTCCAAGGTAACTGCAAGGCAGAAAAACGTGCCTTATGTATATAGATAGGTACTGGGCTGCCCAAAATGTCAGGTTGTGAGTGTGATTTCCTGACTCAGAGAAAGAGACTCGTTGTGATTTCTTAGGCTTTGCTTTCTGTGTTGACGCATGACTGCATGAATTTGCATGCACTTATTTTTGCCGTGAGCAACACGCTCACACGTGTCAAGTTCTGTCTTCAATTCTGTCAGGATTTGGAGCAGATACCGGGAATAGACACTAGGGGCGCTGCTACACTAGTGATAAAAGCACAAAGTGACTCCAGTAATAGCCAAAGAGAAAAGAAATAGGTTCCCCAGTGTACAGGGAAATATTCTGCACAAGTATTCTCGGCAGTGGCCCCCTCCTGAAATGTCCTGGCACAGTAAAGTTCTAAGGCAATGTTCACACGTTGCATTTTTGCTGCGTGTTTTTTTGCAAATTAAAAGCAGCTTTTTACAGTACCGGTAAAAGCTATAAGATATCAGAAATCTCATGCACACGCATTGTTTTTTTTTCCCTGACTGATTTGGAAAACTACTGCATTTTGACAACCTCAATAATGCAGGGATTGCCTAACAGCCACGAGACATGCAGCAGCAGGGACTTCAACATATTTTTCGAGCACACTGAAGTCACTCGGTTAGCACCCGAGCATGCTCAGAAAACACCTTATCTGAGCACATTCGCTCATCACAAGTAAGCACTCATTGCAGTGTCCTATGGTGTCCTACCCCAGGAAGGGGTAGGCAATTAATTTTTCCAAGTGAGCAACATGAGAGACAGTGATTGTAGTGAATGGCCGAATCAGTAGCCTGAACTTAAAGAGAATTTGCAACTCAATTCATGCTGCCCAAACCATGTTAAAGTTTATGGACAGCACTCTGTACATAGGCAATATAGAAGGTGTCAATAGAGACCAGTCTCAGAAATAACCTTTACAAAGCACAGTGCTCTCCAAATTTCGAGTCTTGCTATTATGAAAGTTTTATTCCAAAACTCATGGTTTGGGCACACAGTAATATAAATCAAATGAAGCACATGGAGACAAAATGCATGTCCGCAGTGTCGGAGTGGGGTGTCAAGGGCCCACCAGTAACATTGACTTTGAGGGCCTTCTGTTCTGCTACATGCAAATATTACATTACCCTCATTCACTCTGTTCTACTACATGCAAATATTACATTACCCTCATTCACAAATCTATCTATGCTTATATATAGTAATAAAATAGGATGTTTGGTAAATGAATGAATGAGATTCTGTCTTAGTCTGCACATATTGAATCAAAAGTTTTGTGCCAAATACAGCTCATATAGAGAGATGAGGTCTCAATCCTGCATAGAGGCCTACCTGGGGATTTGCCTGTTCCCCGGAGGGCCAGTCCGAGCTTACATGTCAACTTGTAAAAGTAGAGGAATTATCTGTGATCTGATTCTCACAAAGTGTAGAGGTAGAAAAGTACGGAACACAGACTGCTTTATGTGTCTACAGTTTACGGTTGCGCTCAGACCGTTGCAGCTACAATTTTGCCTCCTGTTCACAGAGAGCATTTCTCCCATGGCACCTCTGCCAGTGGCCTAACCAACTACAGTATGTTTTTAATGTGCCAGCATGCATAGGTGTGCCAAAATAGTGTGCCAAGGTGGTCTAGGATTGCTACATCTATATATTCCTATAGAGAATAACATTTCTTAATACTTTATATTTTGAGGATAGTATTCCAAAACCTAGCTTAGTTTTTAGATAAGCTATTTGGCAAGAAGGGTTCACCTCTTTGGTGATTTACTGTGGCAGTCCTATGTCCACGTGGCAGGACATCTTCTCTGCAAAAGAAAGGGGGGATCATCAGGGAACAGAGCAGCCTCGGGTCAGGAGTATCCGGGTATCAGTGAGTGATGAGCGAATCGATTTACAACAAATAAAATTTTGGGGAAATTTCCCTAGAATTTTCTAGTTGTGGCAGTTCCAAAAGTTTTTAGATTTGATACACAAAATTTCAGCAAAATAAAGATCATTTGATATCAATTTGCTGCATTCTTTTTGGGGTCAAGAAGATACTCACCTGTCTTAGGCCTTCATCTATCGCCTTCTACTACCCTGCTGCCACTCTCTAATCCTCCCCATGGGCCTTTGCTTCTTCAAGCACTGAATCCGCTGTGGTCATGGGACAGGAAGGATAGAAGACTTTCTCAGAAGATTGGGAAGTTGTGAGGACAGAGGTGGAGAAAGGATTTACTTTAGGTGCGATCCAAGGACAGATGAGTATAATGTGTTTTTTGTTGTTGTTTTTTAACCCCTTCCATCCCCTCTATTATTCTTTGGGTGTGGAAATATCTCAGAGCACAAAAAGTGTCGTATAAGGGCACTTCGGATTAGGACCAATTTTCTTCAGACCAAATTGAATTTGATGGCTCAATCAAGCTACTCTATCTAAAGCTAATTTGGGGGGATTTGCTCATTTCTATCATTGAGCATTGATTCTTTTTACTCCATGCTAAGCAATTAATCAAACCCTTTTACTCCCCAGGCAGGCCTTCACCTAAAATTGATGCATTGTATCTTGTCAACGTATTGTGAGACACTCTTTGCCATGAGTTTTCAGGCTTTGCCCTGCTGTCTGAATGGTCAGTCCACCTCAGCTACCAAATTACTTAAACGCACGATTTAATGTCACATAAAGGCTGATTGTATGATTATACGTAACCTTCTGCATGTTTATCAAATCTCGTACCTTGTTCCTCAGGTATGCTACTCTTTTCAAAAGGATTATTCTGTAAAGGCAACTGCTAGATGTTTATGACCTTGTGCTGTCTGACTCTCATGTCTTTCATAATAATCATCTGATCTACTATATTTTCTAGACTATTGTTTGCCAACCAGGCACCTAGGCTCAGATCCACAACAGTGACATATCTGCCCACTCCCTGTTGTATTAAAGGGCATCTGTCACCAGGCTTATGCTTTCCAATTTGATCACAGTGTTATATGGGGACACAAACCCTGATTCCAGCAATGTATCACTTACTGGGCTGCTAGCTGCATGTTTGATAAAATTACTGTTTTATCTTCTGCAGACCTAGAAGTGCTCTGAGTGCTGAGCCCTGTATAACTCCACCCACATCTCTGATTGGCAGCTTTCTGTGTACACTGTTCATAGGCTGTTGGAATATGTTTGGTGCAACAACTCCATTCCTGTCTATGAGTGTTTAGTTGCTAGATTTGTATGCTTTTCATAAAGTTATAACAAAAAAAAAACTCCCAGAGGCTCACACAGGGAGCGCATGTGACTGTATTTCCTGTTTTCCTGTGTCTGTGTATGAGAGAAGCAGCCTGCTGTAGATGCTGCATAGATAGACACACACAAATGATTTATTCCTGATCTATTGAGCTTATCATATATTGTTCCTGTTTGTTCCTGAATAAAGAAGCTCTGTTGTCACACGCTTGGAGAGTACCGTGAGTAATCCACTGCCAACAGGTTATGGGCCCAGAGTGACACAGAACCCCAGAGTGACACAGCAACAGAATCCCAAAGCAAAAGCAGCACAGAGCAACAGAGAAGATGTCCACTAGCAGCAATCCTGTCAAGTTCTCAGTGCCAAGCCTCACTAACCAGAACTACCGGTCCTGGAAATTCAAGGTGAAGATGCTACTCATAAGAGAAAATACATGGAAATATGCTCAGGAACAAGTGCCTCATCCATAACCAGATGATTGGCTAGAGAAGGATCAAAAAGCAAAAAGCATGATCTCCCTCAGTGTAGATGATAATCAGATTGTGCATATATGCAAGTGTGCAACTGCAAAGGAGAAGCGGGATGCGTTACAGAAAGTGCATGAAAGATCAAATCTCAGCAATAAGCTTTATTTCATGAGAAAGCTGTATCAGTCTAAGCTAAGTGATGGACAGAATGGTCAGGACTGTATAAGAAACACCGTAGAGATTTTGGAGCGTCTCAGGGGTATTGGAAAAAAATTAAAGATTTTAATGTTGCTACACTTCTTTTAAGCTTGTCTTCCAGAGAGTTATGACACACTCGTGACTGCACTAGATGCACGGCCAGATGATGAGCTGACACTAGAATATGTTAAAGGCAAACTTGTGGATGAATTCAAGAGAAAAACACAGCATGTAAGCAGCAGTAATGAATCAAGAGCAGAAACAGCATTAAAGACACAGAATTTCCCTAAATATAAGAGCAATCTAAGAGAAACTCGTGAATGTTTTGTCCGTAAAAAGCCCGACCATCTTAAGCAGACTGCAAAATTTGAAAAGCAAGAATGAGTTAGTTTAAAAAGCAGAACAGTAATCAAAGGGTTAAAACAGCTGTAAAGGAAGATTCTGCATGTGTTGAAGCTGCATTTAATGCCAGTACAGGCCCATCTTCAAAGCATATTTGGTGTATAGATTCTGGTGCAAGCACTCATATGACAAATGACAAGGATTTCTTCACTGACCTTAACGAAAGCAAGTCAGAAAAGGTCATCTTAGCTAATGATCACTATATGACTATAGAAGGAGTAGGAGACTTCTACCTCCACTGTCCAGTTTCATCAGCACAAAGCAGACAGATCCCAATAAAGGATGTTCTCTATGTCCCCAGCCTTGAAAGCAATCTTCTGTCAGTAAAGAAGCTCACGCCAAAGGTGAATTTAGTTACTTTTATAGATAACAGCTGCATCATCTCAAAGAAGGATCACACTCTTGCAGAAGGAAAAATCCAAGATGAACTTTATCAGCTAAAATGCAAAGAAAGAAGTGTACAGTGCTAGGCAAGATCTGCATAAGAACTGTATCCATGTATGGCACAGACGTCTTGGGCATAGATACCCAGAAGCAGTAAGGAAGCTAGCTCAACTTGCAAATGGCATTGAAATCAACCAGTGTTGTCAAATGATGAAGTGCACTAGCTGTCTTAAAGATAAAATATCCAGAAAATCCTTTCCTAAAATAAGCACCACTACAGTCATGGCCAAAAGTTTTGAGAATGACACAAATATTAATTTTTACAAAGTCTACTGCTTCACTTTTTCTAATGGCAATTTGCATATACTCCAGAATGTTATAAAGAGTGATCAGCTTAACAGCAATTACTTGCAAAGTCAATATTTGGCTAGAAAATGAACTTTATCCCCAAAACACATTTCAACATGATTGCAGCCCTGCCTTAAAAGGACCAGCTAACCTCTTTCAGTGATTCCTCCATTAACACAGGTGTGGGTGTTGATGAGGACATGGCTGGAGATCAATCTGTCATAATTAAGTAAGAATGAGACCACTGGACACTTTAAAAGGAGGCTGGTGCTTGACATCATTGTTTCTCTTCTGTTAACCATGGTTATCTCTAAAGAAACACATGCAGTCATCATTGCAATGCACAAAAATGGCCTAACAGGGAAGAGTATCGCAGCTAGAAAGATTACACCTCAATCAACAATCTATCGCATCATCAAGAACTTCAACGAGAGAGGTTCCATTGTTGCCAAAAAGGCTCCAGGGCGCCCAAGAAAGACCATCAAGCGCCAGGACCGTCTCTTAAAACTGTTTCAGCTGCGGGATCGGGCTACCAGAAGTGCAGAGCTTGCTCAGGAATGGCAGCAGGCAGGTGTGAGTGCATCTGCACGCACTGTGAGGCGGAGACTCTTGGAGCAAGGCCTGGCCTCAAGGAGGGCAGCAAAGAAGTCACTTCTCTCCAGAAAAAACATCATGGACAGACTGATATTCTGCAAAAGGTACAGGCAGTGGACTGCTGAAGACTGGGGTAAAGTTATTTTCTCTGATGAATCCCCTTTTCGATTGTTTGTGACATCAGGAAAACGCCTCATTCGGAGAAGACAAGGTGAGCGCTACCACCAGTCTTGTCTCATGCCAACTGTTAAGCATCCTGAAACCATTCATGTGTGGGGTTGCTTCTCAGCCAAGGGAATTGGCTCTCTCACAGTCTTGCCTAAAAACACAGCCATGAATAAAGAATGGTACCAGAATGTCCTCCAAGAGCCACTTCTCCCAACCCTCCAAGAGCAGTTTGGCGGTCAACAATGCCTTTTCCAGCATGATGGAGCACCTTGCCATAAAGCAAAGGTGATAACTAAATGGCTCAGGGAACAAAACATAGAGATTTTGGGTCCATGGCCTGGAAACTCCCCAGATCTTAATCCCATTGAGAACTTGTGGTCAATCATCAAGAGACGGGTGGACAAACAAAAACCTAAAAATTCTGACAAAATGAAAGCATTGATTGTGCAAGAATGGACTGCTATCAGTCAGGATTTGGTCCAGAAGTTGATTGAGAGCATGCCAGGGAGAATTGCAGAGGTCCTGAAGAAGAAGGGTCAACACTGCAAATATTGACTTGCTGCATTAACTCATTCTAACTGTCAATATAAGCTTTTGTTACTCATATGTTTGCAATTATATTTCTGTCTGTGATAAAAACATCTGTCAAACACACACATAAAAACCAGAGGGCAGCAGATCATGTGAAAATATAATATTTGTGTCATTCTCAAAACTTTTGGCCATGACTGTAGATCTGCACAGCCTCTGGATCTGATACATACAGATGTATGTGGTCCAATGAGTGTTCAAACTCCTAACAAGAAGAGATATTTTCTCACATTTATACAGTCGCCTACCTGCTTCACAGTAAGGATGAAGTTCCACAAAAACTTTAAGAATATCTTACTGTAGTGTTTAACAAATTTGAAAGAATGCCAAAAGCCCTGCGTGCAGATAATGGAAACGAATATACAAGAGGTAAGGTGCAAACCATTTTAAAAAAAGAATGGAATCATGTTCCAGACTACCATTCCATACAACCCAGAACAAAATGGCATTGCAGAGAGAAAAAAAACATACTCTCTGTGAAAGTGGAAAAATTTATGTGAATCTACCTACAGCATATTGGGGAGAAGCCATTATGACAGCTTGCTATCTTCAAAACAGAGTGCCAGGTAAATCCACAAATAAAACTCCATATGAGCTATGGAACTGCGAGAAGCCTAACCTGAAGCACCTCAGGATATTTGGAAGCAAACGTTTATCTATGTTCCCAAAGAAAAATGTTCCAACTGGGAATCACACGCAAAGCAAAGAGTCCTCGTGGGCTATAGCAAAACTCAAAAGGGATACAGAATCCTGCACCCAGAGACCAACAGAGTAACAATCAGCAGAGATGTAGTGACTGATGAAAACTCTGTATCGCTCAAATTCCATGAAGTTACACCAGTTATTTAACCTAAGAAGCAAGAACAAGAATCTCAATCACCAAACCCAAACACCCAAAAAGAAAACAGTGAAGTGTGGATAAGCTCTGAAGCCACCAAGGAAGACACAGAAGAGCCAAGTCATCCTCCAGTCAGGAGATCAGAAAGGCCAAAGATATCCCAGCTAGACACCTTTCTTATATGGCCAGAACACTTCCTGAACCAGAGCCACAGTCATGGCAAGAGATGCAAAACCTGCCTGTCCACAAGAAGCAGAAGTGGATAAAAGCCGCTAATGAAGAGATGGAGTCCCTTCACCAACTCCAGACATGGGAGCTTACTGAGCTACCACAAGGAAAAAGAGCTATCGGACGTAAGTGGGTCTTCAAAACAAATATGACTCAGAAGGTAAAGTTCACCGATTTAAGGCAAGATTGGTCGCAAAAGGGTACTCGAAAAAGTATGATGAAGATTATGATGCTACATTTTCTCCAGTTGCGAAGCAAACCACATTCAGAACTTTAATGTCCGTAGCTGCAGTTCAACAGATGACAGTGAGACATTTTGACATCTAAACAGCCTTCCTACATTCTTCTACAATATTTACCTCCAAAACCTGCAATTACTTACAGAAGATCGCAGAACCTTTGGGATGTTTTCGTGCATAGCCATTGCAAGAGGAAATCTGAGTATCTGTTTGGATCAAGGGGCTCAAAGGCCTCAATGAACAAATTTCTAATAGTGCGTTTTTATTAATTTTTTTGTTTATTTTAATCTTTCTTTATTTTGTCTTAAAAAACTGGGTCTGAACTGAAAAAATAATAAGTTGATGTGTATGCAAAATGTAAATGCATATCAAACACATGACCGTTAAACAGAGAAAACAAAAAACAAGAAACAAATATCCTAAAATAAAACAAAATAAAAAATATATATTGCAAAAATTGCATGAAGTTGTAATAATAATAATAAGGGTATTTGGTAAACATAATTTTGATCAAAAGAATGTACAAGCCATCCCACCACGTCAAGGCAACCCTTTGTGGGACAGTCCTACTCTAATATTAAAAACCTTTCCACTTGTCAAGTGACACAAATGTGAACAAGGCAAAGGGACTGATCCTACCAGTTGAAGCTCAGGCCAGACAGGATGGATTTTCTCAACTCAGAAACAGGGCGGTCACACCCTTATATGCACAGAATGGACTAAGAACTAAATAAAAAAAACATTTTGCATACACATCAACTTATTATTTTTTCAGTTCAGACCCAGTTTTTTATTTAGTTCTTAGTGCATTCTGTGCATATAAGGGTGTGACCGCCCTGTTTCTGAGTTGAGAAAATCCATCCTGTCTGGCCTGAGCTTCAACTGGTGGGTTCAGTCCCTCTGCCTTGTTCACATTTGTGTCACTTGACAAGTGGAAAGGTTTTTAATATTAGAGTAGGACTGTCCCACAAAGGGTTGCCTTGACGTGGCGGGATGGCTTGTACATTCTTTTGATCAAAATTATGTTTACCAAATACCCTTATTATTATTATTACAACTTCATGCAATTTTTGCAATATATATTTTTTATTTTGTTTTATTTTAGGATATTTGTTTCTTGTTTTTTGTTTTCTTTATTTTGTCTTTTAGCTTTCTGCCTGTCATCATGCCTTGAAAATGAAGCCTTTTCATCCACACTCCATTTACACATCTTTATGTCACACTATCACTCGGTCGCACGTGTGCTTCACTGCACTTTTTCACTTTACTGTGTATATTGATTTTTTAGTGTATTAAAATATGTATTATATTATATTATGCACTCATCACTTATATTATTAATATTATTACTATGTATTTCATATTTCATGTTTTTAAAGTGTGGATGATACTGTCTTTCATTATTGGTTATAAGGCTTCATTGGTTTTAGTCCCTTGTTCCCTGGTCAGTATAGGTTTTTATTCATTTGTATTTATCATTTACATATTCCAAGTTTAATTGTGCTTTTTTATTTTTAATTGTCCTTGGTGATTTTTTCCATTTTTGAGAGATTCTAACTATTTACCTGTGTCACAGTTACAACGGGACATCATCTACGCCTCATTTGCGCTCCAGTGGTGCGTTCCACCGCTGGTGCGCATGTTCGCGATATGTCATTTCCGGGTGGTGCCTAAAGTGTATGCGCGTTAGGGTGAAGTACGGTATATTTATTCCTGGATCTATTATTTTTTCATTGCGCTCTATGTGGCATCATAATATCATGATTTATCTCTCTCATCTTTCAAGGATGCTAAAACAATATATATTTCCTTCTCTATAAGGCTGCGCATTGTCTGTGCGTTCCACTCTGGAGCGCACGGCCGCTGCATGTCACTTCCGATTCCTGGGTGTCTGTTTGCGGCGTGCGTTCCGCTGTGGAAGGCATATATCTTGGCAGTATATTTTTTTTCAATTTTTCTCTTTTATATATAAATAAATCTATCCTTACTTATAACAATATGCCATGGTACTTGTAAATTATGATTTTAGTGGCAGAATTATTGTTAAATATGGTACAATATTTATTTTGGGAACCATTGTTTCTGATTGGTGTGGTTGACATATAAATATCTCCCCTATTCGCTACCTCTTTACACTCCTTGAGAAAGACACGCTGGCGAAACGTACGTTGGAGGTTTAGGAGCTACAGGATCACTGACCATTGGTATTTATTTATTTATTGTATTCCCTTTCCTATATACTCTTTATGCACTTTATTTTTTATCAGAAAATATGTTTTCTGTCTACCAATTTTTGCACTTTATAAGGATTATTTATGAGGGATCATTATATATAATCTTGTTTTTTGATCAGTCTTCCTTATCATGTATACATTATACTGTTTTTTTGTACTAAGGTATTTTGATGTTGTTGTCAGTTTCCCCTTGCTTTTAATATTGTGATTCAATAAAATTATTTTATATTTTTCCATATGGGTATTTCCTGGTTTATTCCCATTTTTTGGGTAGGTTGTATATTGTCCTTGTGAATATCCAAACTTATATTGTTTCTATATAGTGAGTTTATCTCACAGGAGTTGTGTGATTTACTGAAAAAATGTCAACAGTTGAGGAAGTTTTTCCTTATCATCAAATATAACGATTACATTTTTAATATGGAAACAAACTTAAAGAGATTGTCCTATGAACAAAATACTTTTTGATTGAAACCCTCTCAACACACGCCCATCCGCATCCTTGTCATGTGATCGCGGGGTTCCGATGGGTTGTCATAACAGCCGGAGGTCTGCAGAAGACCCTTGTGCCTGTCATTGTAAATTTCCTAGAAACATCAGCACAGGATGTCGATAGAGTTGAAAGTGCAATGCAGGCCGGCATCGCGGGCCAAATACAATCACCGTGCGGGTCAGATTCGGCATTCGGCCCGTGTGCCAGAGTTTTGACATGTGTGATCTAGATGGTATAATAGTCCATATTTGGACCAAGGATGACTTACGTAAGAGGCAAGAAAACCTCTATTCATATATTGGCACCTGACCGGAGCGGAGAATAAGTATGGTGGCTGATCAATATCTTCCTCAGTAGACGCCCTTCTCTATATGCAAACAAAACACACCTGTGCTAGAACCTGATCCTTACTTTCTCATAGAATTAGCTTGGATTGAGTTCTTTACTTATTCTGTCACGATTTCACCTGCTCCAGACAGGTGTGTCTAGGGATGGGCAAACTTCTTGCTGGTTATTAATAATGGTGGATTATCCACCCTTCTACAGCTGCCCATTTTTAATAGGATTAACTTTATTAGTATAATCTTTAAAAGCAAAACACAGCAAAATAATAATCTTAAACAAATGGTAGGGATTTTAAGAACCATAGAATCCCCTACCACTCCAATAAACCAGAAGTGATAATGTCCCAACCATCAGACATCTGACTCTGCAGCCAACTCGGGGCCTCAGCAGCTAATTGACTAGTGGGTAGTGTTGAGCGATACTGCTTGATATCTAAAAATATCGGATCGGAATGGTATCGCCGATATCACTAAATATCGTCGATATCCGATTCCGATACCGGAAGTCCAATGTAAGTCTATGGGAACCAAATATCGACATTAAAAAAAACCATTCTTGCCTTGTTGGTTAATTGTACATGAAGGAAAACAACAAAGACTAATGTAGAATGTATTGGGGGAGGTTGAGGAGACAATAAAGGCATACATGTTTAACCCAATGCATTGGAATAGCATTAATATATTTTTTTTTGGAAATACGTTTGGATTGACTAACAAATTGACAATGTTGTTAACCTTTTTTCTATTTTGGCAAATATGTATGTTTCACAACTTCCATGCTCTTCACCTTTTTAACTTTTGCCAGTGCCACACTTTCTCCTTCATAATCTTCAGCAGCATCATCTTTCTCATCAAATTATTCTTCATCTTCACCTTCTTAATCTTCTTCTTAAACTTCTTGCTATTCATGTTTTTGTTTACATTACTCATATTGTTATTATTAAACTAATTAATCTTCTTCATATTCAAATTCTTCATCTTCTTCCTCTTCATCTTCTTCATCATATTCTTATTTGTGACAGAGATTCCTGTACTTGTAATCTGTAAAAGTATGAATTGTTCATCCTTCCGTTCTTGCTGTCACAAAAGATTTAAATTACAACAGTATTTGTCCGTGTTCAGTTTAGCCTGCAGCAGCAGACATTTTTCAGGGGCACCACGAGGAGGAACGGACTCACCCCCATACACTGCTTAGTCTTCTTCTGCTTAGAATTTAGAGCATATATTTTGCTCTTCATTTTGGTCTTATACTTCATGTTCTTCTGCTTTTTGATCTTCTGCTTATTGTTCTTCTGTCTCTTGTTCTGTATCTTGTAGTTTGTCTTAACCTTCTTTGTCCTGTTGGTGATCTTCTTCTGGGTAATCTTTTATTTTTTCTTTGTGATGGTGTTCAGGCTGGTTGGCTTCATGCTCGTCGTCCTTGTTGTCGTCATCTTCTTCTGGGTGGTCTTTAAGGTCGTCTAATTTCCGAGAACCAGCTGACGTTACTGGAACCCTGACGGGTATCAGATGGAGCAAGAGACAATGGAAGTAACGAGGACCAGCTGACTGTGCTGGAACCCGGAGGGGCAGCAGAAGGAAAAGAGGCAATGTCACAACCGAGTACCAGCTGACGTTACTGTGACACGGTTACTAAGCAGGAGGTACCTGTGCTCCAAAGCACTACCAAGGACCAGCAGACGTTGGTGGAACTCGGATACGGAGATGGAGGCACCTAGGCCAAAGGCACTGGGGAGAACCAGTTGACGGTACTGGACCCCGGACGGGTAGCAGAAGGAAAAGAGGCAATGTCACAACCGAGTACTAGCTGACGTGTTACTGTGACACGGTTACTAAGCAGGAGGTACCTGTGCTCCAAAGCACTACCAAGGACCAGCAGACGTTGGTGGAACTCGGATACGGAGATGGAGGCACCTAGGCCAAAGGCACTGGGGAGAACCAGTTGACGGTACTGGACCCCGGACGGGTAGCAGAAGGAAAAGAGGCAATGTCACAACCGAGTACCAGCTGACGTTACTGTGACACGGTTACTAAGCAGGAGGTACCTGTGCTCCAAAGCACTACCAAGGACCAGCAGACGTTGGAGGAACTCGGATACGGAGATGGAGGCACCTAGGCCAAAGGCACTGGGGAGAACCAGTTGACAGTACTGGACCCCGGACGGGTAGCAGAAGGAAAAGAGGCAATGTCACAACCGAGTACCAGCTGACGTTACTGTGACACGGTTACTAAGCAGGAGGTACCTGTGCTCCAAAGCACTACCAAGGACCAGCAGACGTTGGTGGAACTCGGATACGGAGATGGAGGCACCTAGGCCAAAGGCACTGGGGAGAACCAGTTGACGGTACTGGACCCCGGACGGGTAGCAGAAGGAAAAGAGGCAATGTCACAACCGAGTACCAGCTGACGTTACTGTGACACGGTTACTAAGCAGGAGGTACCTGTGCTCCAAAGCACTACCAAGGACCAGCAGACGTTGGTGGAACTCGGATACGGAGATGGAGGCACCTAGGCCAAAGGCACTGGGGAGAACCAGTTGACGGTACTGGACCCCGGACGGGTAGAAGAACGCACCCATGAAAATGTAAGTTGACAGGACGCAAGCCGTCCGCAGTTACCGAATCACACAGTCCTACAGTGGGTGCTTGTCCTATTGTCACAATGGAAACCGCCTTTATTTACATATCCCACAGCACACATAGGAATCACCTAAACTGCAGGCACCATAGAGTCGGCTAACCCGAATGCAACACGACAGCACAACTTATTGGAGGATAATTGACGTTCACAGTGCCAGGAAACAGCTGTCGTGCTGTAACCAGGTTGGCCAGGAGTCAGTACCCCTGCCAATTACTTACGAGCAACAAATGGCGGTGTTGTAGCCCAGGGAGTAGAGTTCAGGTGGTAGAAAGATGAACATAACAGGAGACATGGAAAACGTTGCCAAACAGTTATTTAATCTGAAAACGGACAGGCAAATTCAGGTGAGATCCATGCCTTGTTCATTTTCAGAAAAGTAAGCCGGTCTACATTCTCTGAGGATAGTCGCATGCGACGGTCTGTTACTACACCACCTGCAGCACTAAAGACACGCTCAGATAATACACTGGCAGCAGGGCAAGCCAGCACCTCCAATGCATACTGGCTAACCTCTGGCCATGTATCCAACTTAGAGACCCAAAATTTGAAAGGGGAAGAGGCATCTGGGAGTACACTTAGAGGGAAAGCCAAGTAGTCTGTCACCATCTTACGGAAACGTTTCTTCCTGGTGACTGGAGCCGTCTCGGATGGTGTAGACCTTGCTGGCGCTGTCACAAAACTTTGCCACATTTGTAACATACAGCTCTTGCCCTGTGCAGAGGCGCTGCTTCTGCTCCCTCTTGTTGTAGAGGTGTCTACACTGCCTCGACGCACAGAGCTGCTTTGTAAAGCAGTAGCAGCAGCAGCAGCTCTCTCGGCTGGAATGTACAACAGTATGGATTGCACCAGTGTGTCTTGGTACTCCTGCATTTTACGGTCCCGGTTCACCGGTGTGATGAGGGTTTGTAAGTTGTCCCGGTAGCGAGGGTCTAGGAGGGTGTACACCCAATAATCTGACGTGGTGAGAATGTGGGCGATGCGGCGGTCGTTTCTCAGGCACTGAAGCATGAAATCAACCATGTGCTGCAGACTCCCAACTGGCCAACAAAGGCTGTCCTCTGGAAGAGGCGTCATCTCTGCCTCCTCTGCATCACCCCACCCTCGCTCTACATACTGACTAGAGCGTTGTGTACCTCCCTCTGTAGGGATTTCTTCCTCCTCCATTGACTCCTCCTCCTCCTCATCCTCCTCACAAAGTGAGCCCTTCCCAGCCCTTTGTGAGGAACCACGTTGCGATGACTGTCCTGAAGGTAATTGAATTTGTGACTCCTCATCCTCCACCTCTTCCAAAACCTCTTCCTTTAGTGCTTTCAGTGATTTCTGAAGCAGGCAGATAAGGGGGACAGTCATGCTGACTAGTGCATCATCTGCACTCGCCATCCGCGTTGAGACATCAAACGCACGCAAAACGTCGCAGATGTCCTTCATAGAGGCCCACTCAGTGGTGAAGTGTGAACGGCGCAAATTGCGAGTTGATTGCGCCTGTTGCAGCTGATACTCCATTACTGCTGGCTGCTGCTCACACAACAGCTCCAACATATGTAACGTGGAATTCCACCTGGTGGGTACGTCACATATGATGCGATGTTCAGGAAGGCGAAATCTGACTTGCAGAGCTGCAATGCGCGATCTGGCCATGCTGGAACGTCGCAAGTGAGCGCACTCTAGGCGGACCTTGTGCAGCAGTGCATCAAGATCCGGATAGTCCCTCAAAAAACTCTGCACGACCAAGTTGAGCACATGTGCCAGACATGGTATGTGAGTGAGGTTGCCAAGGCCCAGAGCTGCCACCAGATTTCGGCCATTGTCACACACTACCAAGCCTGGCTGGAGATTAGCTGACAAAAACCACACGTCGCTCTCCTGCTTGATGGCATCCCAGAGCTCCTGCGCTGTGTGGCTTCGATTCCCCATGGAAATTAATTTCAGGACGGCCTGTTGACGTTTGGCCACGGCTGTGCTCATATCGGTCGCAACAGGTAAGCGTTCACGGGTCCATGTGGAGGTATACCGTGACGGCT
The DNA here is from genome assembly GCA_033576555.1 of Oophaga sylvatica. Taxonomy (NCBI): domain Eukaryota; kingdom Metazoa; phylum Chordata; class Amphibia; order Anura; family Dendrobatidae; genus Oophaga; species Oophaga sylvatica. The sequence goes on along the minus strand of JARQOD010000009.1, from coordinate 99,121,808 downwards.
CGTGCAGCGATGATTCTGAGGAACTGGAGTAGGAGGAGGAATCAATGTGTACAGACTGGATTCCTGCAATCCTTGGAGTTGGCAGAACACGTACAGCGCCACTGGCAAGATCTGTACCCGGCTCCACAACATTGACCCAATGGGCAGTGAGGGAAAGGTATCGTCCCTGGCCATGGGTACTGGTCCACGCATCGGTGGTCAGGTGGACCCTGCTACTGACGGCGTTTAGTAGCGCATGTTTAATGTTTCCCTGACATGTTTTTGCAGAGCAGGGACAGCTTGCCTGCTGAAATAAAATCGGCTTGGCACATTATATTGTGGGACTGCCAATGCCATAAAGTTCCTGAAACTGTCAGTCTCCACCAGCCTGAATGACAGCATTTCAAGGGACAGGAGTTTTGCAATGCCAGCATTCAGAGGCTGTGCTCGTGGATGGTTTGCCGAGTATGGCCGTCTTTTATCCCATGCCTGTGGTACCGATGGCTATTTTGTGGTCTGGGAGTGTGACGATGACTGTGAACTTGCTGCTGTGGGTGGAATAACAGTTTGTCTATGGACAACAGTGACCGAGGTTCTTCCATGGAGATCCTGTGAGGAAGCCGAACCAGGTGTGTGTGAGCTGGAGGTAGAAGCTCCAACACGACCTGAAGATGTAGGTGCTGCTGTAGGTTGGCCTACATCTCCAGTGTGTCTTTGTAACTCAGCTACGTGCTTTGTCCGTACATGTTTCCACATATTTGTGGTATTCAGATTACTGATATTTTTACCTCTTTTAACTTTTTGCTTACACAGCTTGCATTGAACATAGCAAATATCATCTACAAGTCTGTCAAAAAAGGACCACGCAGTGCAAGTCATGGGAGCGCCAATTTTGACATTTCTAAGAGAACTGCTCCCAACAGGTGCCAAACTGGAGGCTACAGGCAAGCGAGTCTGCAGCCTACCTCTCCCTCCTTTTTGTACCGTTGGGACAATCTCTTCCTCAGAGCTGCTCCCACCACCTTCCTGTTGCTCACGCCATGTTGGGTCTCGGACTTCATCATCTCCACTACCCTCTTCCAACACCTGCTGCTGTTGGATGGTCTGGGCAGCACCATGCTCCACAAAACCTGGCACCTGAGTCTCATCATCATCATAAGATGCGTTCTGCGGTGTGCTGTCCATCGGCACTGGCTCACCCGCCTCTTCAGATTGAGAGAGACACAGCTGTTGCGCATCACTGCATACTCCCTCTTCTTCAAATTGCAGAATGCTGCTTGCCTGTGCCCGTGTTTGCGAGCCAACAGATTCTGAGAACAGAAGCAGAGACTCAGCTGGCTCCTGTACAGAACTCTCTGACTGCCTGGGCAATTTGACAGGCGGTGAACAGACAGATGGTTGCTCAACAGTGTTGTGTTCCTGAGAGGAGGTGGAAGGAATTGAAGTCGATGCATTGGCTGCCATCCAACCAACAACGGCTTCAATTTGTTCTTCCCGCAGCAGGGGGGCACGCCGAGCTCCTACCAAACTGCGCATAAAGGAACGCTCATGGGTAAAACTGGTGGATGCTGTGTCACTGAGGGCGGCAGCAGCCACAGAATCACCACGTCTTCTCCCTGCTGAAACTCCACGGCCACGACCACGTGCCTTACTCACTGCCTTATTCATCTTGGTAGATTGATAAAGAAAGTCAGAAAAGTTATAAGGCCTAAGTGTGGTTATTACGCAGAGACTGAAGTGAACACTGAAACACAACTGTTCACAATCTGTGAAAGGCTACTCCTTTGTCTACTTCTATAGTGTTTGCAACCAATGTATTGGATACGGATGGAAGCGCGTCACACTAATAGATTATATTTTAAATGGAATGGAGCAGAACCAATTGGAGATAAATGAAAAGGATGAGGCACTGAGACACGCTCAGCAGAGTACAAGCAGCAGTGCTTGAACAAGTAACTGGAGCGTGATGTGCACTCAAAAAATAAAAAACACAGACTGAAGTGAACACTGAAACACAACTGTTCACAATCTGTGAAAGGCTACTCCTTTGTCTACTTCTATAGTGTTTGCAACCAATGTATTGGATACGGATGGAAGCGCGTCACACTAATAGATTATATTTTAAATGGAATGGAGCAGAACCAATTGGAGATAAATGAAAAGGATGAGGCACTGAGACACGCTCAGCAGAGTACAAGCAGCAGTGCTTGAACAAGTAACTGGAGCGTGATGTGCACTCAAAAAATAAAAAACACAGACTGAAGTGAACACTGAAACACAACTGTTCACAATCTGTGAAAGGCTACTCCTTTGTCTACTTCTATAGTGTTTGCAACCAATGTATTGGATACGGATGGAAGCGCGTCACACTAATAGATTATATTTTAAATGGAATGGAGCAGAACCAATTGGAGATAAATGAAAAGGATGAGGCACTGAGACACGCTCAGCAGAGTACAAGCAGCAGTGCTTGAACAAGTAACTGGAGCGTGATGTGCACTCAAAAAATAAAAAACACAGACTGAAGTGAACACTGAAACACAACTGTTCACAATCTGTGAAAGGCTACTCCTTTGTCTACTTCTATAGTGTTTGCAACCAATGTATTGGATACGGATGGAAGCGCGTCACACTAATAGATTATATTTTAAATGGAATGGAGCAGAACCAATTGGAGATAAATGAAAAGGATGAGGCACTGAGACACGCTCAGCAGAGTACAAGCAGCAGTGCTTGAACAAGTAACTGGAGCGTGATGTGCACTCAAAAATTAAAAAACACAGACTGAAGTGAACACTGAAACACAACTGTTCACAATCTGTGAAAGGCTACTCCTTTGTCTACTTCTATAGTGTTTGCAACCAATGTATTGGATACGGATGGAAGCGCGTCACACTAATAGATTATATTTTAAATGGAATGGAGCAGAACCAATTGGAGATAAATGAAAAGGATGAGGCACTGAGACACGCTCAGCAGAGTACAAGCAGCAGTGTTTGAACAAGTAACTAGAGCGTGATGTGCACTCAAAAAATAAAAAACACAGACTGAAGTGAACACTGAAACACAACTGTTCACAATCTGTGAAAGGCTACTCCTTTGTCTACTTCTATAGTGTTTGCAACCAATGTATTGGATACGGATGGAAGCGCGTCACACTAATAGATTATATTTATTTTAAATGGAATGGAGCAGAACCAATTAGAGATAAATGAAAAGGATGAGGCACTGAGACACGCTCAGCAGAGTACAAGCAGCAGTGCTTGAACAAGTAACTGGAGCGTGATGTGCACTCAAAAAATAAAAAACACAGACTGAAGTGAACACTGAAACACAACTGTTCACAATCTGTGAAAGGCTACTCCTTTGTCTACTTCTATAGTGTTTGCAACCAATGTATTGGATACGGATGGAAGCGCGTCACACTAATAGTTAAATTGCATGGAGCTGCAAGAATTACACTGAAGAAAAAAAAAAGAGTCTGTGAGTGACACGTGCAGATGCCTACAGACAGCGTTGCATGCAGAGCAAACTGCAGCGTCACTTACACTCACACACACACCTTGCAGAGCTGTTAAAACAACACTGCAGGCAAAAGGAAGCTTTACACAGCGGTTGGTGCTAGCCTGCCTACAGCACAGTACACTAAATCGCAATCTCTAACTGTCCCTCAGAGTCAGCACAGCAGCGTTCTGTCCCTTACTGAATTCACAGCACAGTGACGCTAAAATGGCGGCGGCGCCTTTTATAGTGCATTCTGACATCATTTCAGCATCCAATCACAGCCATGCCATTAGTTAACATGACCGCAGCAGTACAGGATGTGCCCACACTTCTTAGGATTCCTCATTGGCTGACTAAAATCACATTGCCTCTCAAAGAATTATGGGAACTTCCGATTCCGGTATACGATATATGGAAAATATCGGAACAAAGTATCGAAAGGCCGATACAGCTAATATCGGCCGATACCCGATACTTGCGGTATCGTATCGCTCAACACTACTAGTGGGTCAAAGTTTCATCACTTCCAGAGTGGTGATGTCCCATTCATCTGTCACGTGACTGCTGCATCCAATCAGTGACCTCAAGGATTAGGTGGCTGATGGTTAGAAAGTTATAATTAACAGTCCTCCTGACATACCATTGGACCGGCAGTGCTGTAGTGGTTGGTAGTGGTTGGGGAATCTAATAGAATATATTGCTTCCTCCTTTATTCTGTAAGAATTCTACCTTGTGATAAATTGGATTGCCCAACATTGAAATATTTATTGTAGGCATGAATGGTATTAAAACAATAAATGAAGGCATCATCACCATCCAGTAACCCCATAGATCAAGTACAGGCTGCTCCATTTGAAAAGTAATATCCAGCCAGTGGCCTGCATTCATATATTTGAGAACTGGGGCAATATATATGTATGTGTTTATAATTTTACATTATAATATTCATGGGTACCATATGAGTATCTCCTGCAAAACGAGGAAGCAAAGACACCTCCACTTCAAATTCAGCATTGGAAGAAGTCATCATAAATGTCTGGAGCAGATAAAGAAGAGGAAAAAAGAGAAGACTCCAAAGCAGGGCCGGCTCCAGGTTTTTGTGGGCCCCAGGCGAAAAACTCTCAGTGGGCCCCTTTAACACATACCAATGTGTTAAAGGGGCCCACATACAATTCATGATGCACAGATACGGCAGAGAAATATAGATGTAGTAGAATGCCAAATATTTCACTTACTTCTTACATTACATGAGTGGTATCAGTAGCTCAGAAACTGGACAGTATATTCCTCCATATAGTATTATGGGCAACACATAGCGATCCATACAGAATAATGGGCCCCATATAATGCTTCATATAGAATAGTGGACCTCATATATTGCTCCATACAGTATTATGGGCACCACATAGTGCTCCATATAAAGTATTGTGCTTTATATATTGCTCCATATAGAATAATGTGCCCCATATATTGCTCCATACAGAATAATGAGCCTCATATATTGCTTCATAGAGTATTATGGGCACCACATAGTGCTCCATACAGAATAATGAGCCCCATATATTGCTCCATACATAATGAGCCCCATATAAGGCTACATACATAATGTGCCCCATTTAATGATTCATAGTTTATGATGAGCCCCATATTTTGCTCCATACATGAGCCCCAGATATTGCTCCATACAGTATATGATGGGCCCAATATAATGCTCCAGCTTATGATGGGCCCCATATATTGCTTAATATATAATGAGCCTCATATATTGCTCCATATATAATGGGCCCCATATGCTACTCCTGTATATGATGGGCCCCATATGATGCTCCAGTATATGATGGCCCCATATGATGCTCAATATGATGCTCCAGTGTATGATCGTCACATGCGATGCTCCAGTATATGATGGACCCATATGATGCTCCAGTATATGATGGGCCCCATATATTGCTTCATATATAATGGGCCCCATATAATGCTCCAGTATATGATGGGCCACATATAATGCTCCATACAGAATGGGCCTCATATATTGCGCCATTTATAATAGGCTCCATATGCTACTCCAGTATATGATGGCCCCATATGATGCTCCAGTGTATGATCGTCACATACGATGCTCCAGTATATGATGGCCCCATATGATGCTCCAGTATATGATAGCCCCATATGATGCTCCATATATAGTGGGTCCTATATAATGCTTCAAACATTATATTAAATATTCACCCCTCCTCACTGGCCGCTGCTCTGCTCCGGACTCTGATGTAGCTCTGATGTCAGTAACCCCTCCCTTCTTCTTCCTCATTTTGTATGTCAGCCATGTTAACATGCGCAAGTGTCTGTATCTCTGATTCAGAATCAGTTATTTTTACCTACCGTATTTGCGCATAACTACAAGAATTCAGCTGGAAAATAAACCTTCTCCTGGAATCTTCATACGAGCCCCCTGCAGTCGAGTCCAAGCTATCTGATGATATACTACATGTGAGTAACGGTACATAGAGACAGCCATAGAAATAGTATCTCAAAGCACCCTACACTTGCAGCCTAGTTATGGAGTTAGAATATTGGATGACCCGCTATGTACACCACTTTTTTTGTTCCCTTTGGAGTATCTCATATGTCCCTCTCCAAGCTTATCAATCATAATTATAAGCGAGATCACGAGTAAAGCACGGCCTCATATATTACAAGGTGAATTAATTTTCATGTAAAAGCTATGCAAGTAATGTTATAATTAGATTGTTTGCAACACTTTAATTGCATAATTAAGAAGTCTGATGCATTAAACTATATGCATGACTTGTTACAATGTCCAAGCAAGATTCCTGGGTGCTACTTTGACCCAGATAGATTCTAATACTTGATGAAGTTGTTGGTCCGGTGTTGACATGTGTTGCATATACTTTATACCTCTAACTTTATGCCTGTTTGCCTTTTATACTTTTCAGTAACTTTTTAACCATAAAATATTAATTTAGTCTATAACCCGCTGTGTCCACATTGTATTCCATCTGGACTTCCACAGCCGATAGCGCCCAAAGCTCAGTATTTTTCTTTGGACTTCATATTCTAATACTTTCCCTGCTTGAGATCGCACTGTTATTTTATAGACTCTCATACTAAACAGATTCTAACGTGTCTGGAATAAAATGTAAATCAAGCACAATATCACAAGATTGTCATATGAAACGTTAATTACCACTACAATGCTTAGCAGGATGTTAATGATAACATACTACATATTCATGCATCAACTGTAAGACGGGAATCCAGTATGCCTCTCTTTATCATCTGCACCCAATTCTTACCCCTGTGGGGATGAGAATATGTTAAACAATCTGTAAAAGAGTGGTAAGATTTAATCTTTAGCGTAAATTAAGTGTACTGGCAATGTTAAGATCCTTTTTCTGGCACCAAAGAGTGAATTTACATAGCAAAATACAAAGTATAATCAATTAGGTGGTTTCATCAACATATCTGAGGCCGGATAGGCATTCAATAAGGTGTAGGCAGTCCCCAACTTACAAACATCCGAATTACGTACAACCCTTAGTTACTAACGTCAGATGTTCGGAAAAAAATAATTCTCACTTTACCATTGACTTCTCCTGCTGCCCTGCAGCTCGTCATCCGATCTCGTGCTGAATTCTCCAGCTTCTTCGTTATTGGCCAACGTTGCAACCTTAAACTTATGAGTAGATTGGGTTCTTAAAATCCAAAACTGTTAAGACAATCACAGATTTCAGACTGGCACAAAACACATCACCCCTTTATGAATGAAATACTGTAGATTAGACACCACTGGCCATTGCAAGGGTATTCTCAACTACTTGCTCCAGTTCGCAGCCGAATCGTCCATAACAATCCGAATCAAATCAAATTGATCAAGGTCATTTGGCTTTCTTCTGGCGACTCAACCATGCAGCCCATTTTTCTTCAAGTGCCTCCTTATTGTGCATCTTGAAACAGCCACACCGCTAGTTTTCAGAGAGTCCAGTATTTCGGCTGATCTTATTTGTGGGTTTTTCTTTGCACCCCGAACAATTTTCCTGGCATTTTTCACAGGTCACAGGGGAGGATGTTACCTTTAGGAGCCATTCAAACCCATTTGTGTAAACTTCTGTGCATGTTATCTGGCCAAAATCACCAGCGGTATGTGAACTTTTGATCAGGGTCATTTTGATGTTTTGGGTTGTCATTATGTTTTAAAAAGAGAAAACACAGTAGTTTGATAAATGGCTTCACCCAACCACTAACCATGAATGGAGAAAAAGTTTTGGTGTTATCACTCATATTCTCTGAAAAAAGGCAAAGAAAGCAAAAATTCTGCCAGGATATGTAAACTTTTGAGCACAGCTGTATCTGTGGTCCCCAACCTTTCTTACATTTGGAGTCACGTTCATGTGTGAGAGATGGTCGTAGGTCACATCCATGTTTCCCCAAGAATAGTGACATCCAGACCAGCTCCTGCCTTCCAGACAATAGTAACCACCAGAGATCCCAATATCAGTATGATCACAGGCAAGGTCTCCACACAGAAACCACACCAAGGCAGCATACTGGCATTAAGGGCTTCCCACCCTACCGTCATTTGGCTTTCTTGCATCAAGCACTCCCACAATGCTATCACATGCAGCTTCAAGACCCCTCTCTTTTGGCAGTAACATACTGTGTCCAGCTTGGCATGTACTTAATCTCTCTAGTCTTCATTCCTGTATATGTGGATCGATATCTACTCTTCTATGTTTACCTAATTACAAGAGTCACCATCTGGAGACCTTCAAAGTTGTTTGCTAGACTTGGTGCTAATGCACCAAGTTGGCAGAAATGCATGAGCCACACACCATAAGCCAGCGAAACACATATGGCTCCTGAAACACAGCTTGGGGATCCTTGATCTTTGTGATAGAGTGACAGAAAGATAGGGAATCTATGTTTGTAGTATTGGTCTATTACTATTTTACTCTGGAGTGGCACCATTTATATAGCAGCAACATCGTTAGCTATGAGCTGCACTTACAAATGATTGGCTACAAGTATCTGAGGACCCTTGGGTGACAAGTTCACAGTAGACCCCCATCTACACCACCTTTGGATAAACAAGCATAAAGCATGCATAACCAGACTCAACCAACCATGCCCAGTGGGCTCTGGCATTTGCACAGGTTCGCCTTGTACTGACACTCATCCTAACAACATTCTCAGCTCATAACATGTCAAAACCTTCTTCTTGTTTTATGAAGGAACATTCTGTATATTGGATTAATTGAAAGAACTAAAACATATGCTAATATTCTAGATGCTTTCCTTAATGATGGTGGTGATAAAAGAGACAAGAGATTATTAACTCAATCAAAATATTTGTATTATGTGAACCACTTTGTTACTTGGCATGTTGCCTGCGTTACTCCATAAACGCAACAAACTAATGGGTCAAAGAAAGGTATGTCAGCTCTGCAAATTTTAGTGAAAAATATATTTATACATATAGGTCGAGAAATATTTGGACAGTGACACAAGTTTTGGCAGTTTGGCTGTTTACTTAAAAATATTCGAGATACAAGTGGGGTATGACAAGGCTCTGTCCTGGCCCCAGTGTTGTTCAACATTCTTGTAGATGATCTAGAAAAGAGAACTGAAGGTAAACTTATCAAATTTGCAGACAATACAAAGCTAGGAGTGATAGCTAAAGGGCCCGTCTCACATAGCGATATCGCTAGCGAAATCCGTGCTGAGTCACTAGTTTTGTGACGCAGCAGCGAGCTCACCAGCGATATCGCTGTGTGTGACATTCAGCGACGATCAGCCCCCCTGCCGGGTATCGCTGATCGTCGCTGAAATGTCTGGACATTTTTTTGCTCGCTGGTCTCCCGCTGACAGGCACACATCGCTGCGTGTGACAGGCGGGAGACCAGCGATCCGCTGGTAACCAAGGTACACAGCGGGATTCCAGGCACGGGGCTGTGCCTAGAAACCCGCTGTGTACCTTGGATACCAGCGCCCTGCTGCAGGGAGCTGGTAACCAAGGTACACAGCGGGTTTCCAGGCGCGTGGCTGTGCCTAGAAACCCGCTGTGTACCTTGGTTACCAGCTCCCTGCATCAGGGCGCTGGTATCCAAGGTACACTGCGGGTAACTAGCGATGTTTACCCGCAGTGTCCTTGTGCTGATCGCTGCCTGAGCTGCCTGTTTGGCAGCTCAGCAGCGATAATATAGCGATACACCAGCGATCCTGATCGTTGTCGGGATCGCTGGTGTATCGCTATGTGAGACCCAGCCTTAACACTATAGAGAAGACAGATAAATGATTCAGAAGGATCTAGATAAGCTTGAACAATGGGCAGCGACTAGTATAATGGCATTTAACAGGGAGAAATGCAAGATTCTACATCTGGTGAAAAAAAATGAAAATTACAACTACAGAATGGGAGGAATAGAACTAAGCAACAGTATGTGTGAAAATGACCTGGGTATACTAATAGATTACAGACAGGACATGAGTCAACAGTGTGATGCAGCAGCAAAAAAAAAAAAAAAAAGGCAAACACAGTTCTAGGATGTATTAAGAGAAGCATAGAGTCCTCCATCTGGAATACTGTGTCCAGTTCTGGGCACCACATTTTAAAAAAATATATTGAAGAACTGGAGCAAGTATAGAGAAGAGCTACCAGGATGGTGAGCAAATTGCAAAGTTTGTCCTACGAGGAACGGTTAAGGGACCTGGGAATGTTTAGCTTGCAAAAACAAAGGCTAAGAAGAGACTTAAGACTTATATTATTATTATTATTATTATTATTTATTTCTATAGCACCTTTGATTCCATGGTGCTGTACATGACAAGGGGTTACATGCAAATTACAGGTATCACTTACAGTAAACAAACTAACAATGACAGACTAATACAGAGGGGAGAAGACCCTGCCCTTTCGGGCTTACATTCTACAGGTGGGGAAGGAGACAGGCATTTGGTGGGTCGCAGCAGTTCCGGTGTTGGTTGAGGCAATATCTCCGATAGTGGTGAGGAGGCAGCGGGGTCATTGCAGGCTGTAAGCTTTCCTGAAGAGGAGGGTTTTCAGGTTCCATCTGAAGGATCCGAATGTGGTTGATAGTCGGACGTGTTGGGGCAATTAAAGGTCAGTATTATGCCAATGGCGCACACTTAATCTCTTTTTTGTTACACGTTATTTTCTGACTTTTAATCTTGCTATATGTATTACACATGAGAATGTATTCCTACTTTTCTAAGAAAATGACTCATTCTTTTTCTTTCATGACATCTGTGATTGGTTTTGATATATTTTAAATTGAGATGCAATATTCTGTCATTTAAAGAAGATCTTGATACATTCACTCCATGGCATCGATGAAGTTTGTTGACGTTGTAGAAGACAAGCAATACAATACTTAACAGGCTTTACCCATAGTTTCTTTTTTTCCTTTAATTTGATGGCTTCTTGATAATTGTTTTGTCATTGAAAAAAATTCACAGAAAGTTTCATCAGTTAAACATGTGATACTCTCTCGCCTGAAGGACTTTCTTCAATATCTGATGATTGGTGAAATGTTTGCAAATGTGTTAGAAATTTGCATTGTATGCAACTGTAGTGACAGGAGAAAAACGGTTCAAATATTGTTTGGAATCAATTCCATTATAGTTTTTACGTTGTCAAATTAAAATAAATAATTTGAGATCTTTAAAACACTTCTAGCATTAGCAAATTATTTTTATTTGATAGAAAAGTCTGTTCAGGCTCTTATATTTCATCCACCTTTAACACTCACATGTAAGAATACTAAATCAAAATTTACCACAATTTTTATTTCTTTTTATGCCTTAGCAAAAATTAGCACTAAGGGGATTAATACTGCCTCTCCTTGTTTTTAAAATTTGAAGAATAAAATAATACTGTTATTATGGTGCTGTTTCTGCAGTTTATTTCAGATCAATCAATTCACAGTCACACTGAGTGACTATACAGCTACAGTACTTCTCTATGTGTCACTTGAATCTTTGGGTTAGTATTCACAGACTGAGACTATTGCTTTCATTTTCAATCTTCTTAAGTACTAAAAGTAGTACACCACAATCAGATTAGGTCTGTTTCTATCCCTATGTGGAATCTGACCTCTATTCATACACTTTAAAAGCCTAAAATGGAGCTGCCTAGCCGGCTATCATCTTTTATACTGGTTGTAATATTTCATCCTGATTGGCTGAGCTAGACCATGTGATATGATAGCTGCTGGTCATCATGGAGAAGCCACAACTGATGTCATTAGCCCACTCTCTGAGTATTCAGCATTGTTTGAAATGGTAGTGGACATTTTAAATTTTTTGATGATCCTCGTAAATTGTAAATATGTTATGCTACATGGATTTATTGCGTTCCATATATCTTCTGCTACTAGACTTATCTAGAGGATACATTGAGTTAGTTTCTTTTTCCTGCAAAATTTGGGGAATAACTGAGTTTTGATATAATTGCTGTGATTTTGGATCACCTCAGACTAGGGCTAATGCGGGACCAATTATACAGTTGGGGATAATGTGAGGGCCATTTTACAGTTTGGAAATTAATGCATGGGTCATTGAACAGCACGGAAACTAATGTAGGGGTATTCTACAGTTTAGGGGCTAATGTGAGGGTCATTCTACAGTTTGGGGCTTACTGTGGGGGCCATTGTACAGTATGGGGACTAATGCGAGGGCCATTATACAGTTTGATGGCTAGTGTGGCAACTACTGTGGTGGCCATTATACAGTGTGGGGCCATTATTCAGTGCGGGTTCTACTGTGGGGGTTATTATACAGTGTGGGAGCTAATGTGGGGGTCATTATACAGTGTGGGTTCTAATGTGGGGGTTATTATACAGTGTGGGAGCTAATGTGGGGGTCATTATACAGTGTGGGTTCTACTGTAGGGGCTATTATACAGTGTGAGTGCTTCTGTGAGGGTCATTATACTGTGTTTTGGAGGAGCAGTGGGGACATCATACTATGTATAGAGCAGTTGTGGGGGTATCATACTGTGTATAGTGGAGTTTTGGACACACCATACTGTACATAGAGGAGCTGTGGGGATATCATACTTTTTATAAGACAGCTGTCGGCCCACCATACTGTGTACAGGGGAGCTGTGGGGGTTTGATACTTTGTATGAAGGAGCTGTGGGCCCACCATACTGTTTTTAGAGTAGCTGTACATTGGGTGACTCAGTGGACATTATAAAATGTTAAGTGGTCACTTAAGAAGCATTATTGTTATGGGGCACTATTGTTGCTGTCAAAGAGACAAAATGTGGACACTGTGTTCTGGGGCATTTGCACAGGGCATTAATATTTCCTACAAGTCAATTTTACCATCTAGAGGGCACAATGGAGGCATTATTACTATGTAAAGGGCATAGCGGTTGCATTATTATGTGGGGCAGTAAGCGAACACTGTTATTGTGCAAACAGCAGGTGCAGTAATAGGACACATACGGCAGCAGCGGCTCAGTATTGGGGTATCAGCAGGATAAGGAGTTTGTGCAGGTTGGGGATAGATGGGGACGGAGCTTGAAATGTGAGAAGTCAGATGTGTCTTTGCTGTAATCTCTCAGACGAGTCCTGGCTGGAAGAAGTTGTCATGTCGGTCTGGGGCAGATAGAAAAGATGGGAAAAGTGAACGACTCCATCAGCTGTAAGTTACTATATATCTGTACTGACATCAGTTGTATGTTCTGCAGGACTGGTATCTACCACTATATGTCACCATATGGCGATAATATCAGTGTGCCACCATAGTTGTAATCGAGGTTACTGGTTAGGGACCTACTGATATGCTTCGCCATCCCCTGATGACAGTTCCTCCTTAAGCAATGTTGTGACACCAGTCTCTCGCTCGCCTTCTAAACACAGCCCCACTCACCGCGTGTTTCACTCTGCTCCACCCAGTACCTGTCCATCTCTCTGAGCTGCCTTATGCTATCTTTCAGCTCTGCTGTTTGTGACTCATAGAGACGCATGTTCAATCTCTGCAGGAATTTGTATAGATTATGTCCTGCAGAGTTCTGCTTCCCCGGCCTATCACCTGCCATGAGGTGATATATCAGGTGACTCTAGTCTCCATTCCTTGCCTGATCTTAGGTTCTGAGTATCTCTGCCACTAGTTCTTGTATTGGATTATTTCTGTTTTGTCTCACCTGTTATCTACCTGGCTTGCCTTCTCGTTTATCTTGATCTCTCCTGACCTCGGCTCCGAATTCTGAACCTGTGCTGCCTGCCCTGACCTTGGATCGTCTGACCTCACTTTTGTCTTGCCTACTGGTACCCCATACCTGAGTCTCTGACCCTCAGTCAGCTGCTGCAGTCCCAGGGACTGTCCTGGAGTGGTACCTGGTCTACCGGTGACCCAGCCTCACCATCAGAGGTTCTAGTGAACACTAGGTAGACACTTAGTCACGCCCCTCCAAGGCAAGCCTGGCCCATGGCACAATGAGTCAACACCTACCAGCATTAGAAATGTGATAGATGAGACTTAAAATCATTTGGTAACGTGTACCAGCTACAGTTGATCTGCTGACAGGAGCTCCCTAAATGGAGGCAAAATATACTGTCAACTGTGAAATTTCTCTGAAATGTGTTGGTATTGTTCCAACCTCTACATCAATGCCTGCACCATAATCATAGTATCAGGAGAGTTAAACCTTGGTAACTGCTCTAATTATGCATCAGTTTGCATGTTAGTGTGTTCTTACTTGTTATTTTATGGTTCATAGTCATTTAAAGGTGCCATATCCTGAAGCCAAAAATTTCCATCTTCCAGAAAAATTTCCATTTTCCAGTAATCAATAAGAGACCTGCCTGTTTACCTACAGTGCCTCAAGAAATGAGAGAATGAAATAAATAAAGCTGTCATCTGATCACCACATGCCAATAGTAGTGTAAAAGTGTGATACCTGGTGGTCTGACTGCCACTTGGGATACTGCAAACCATTGTTTTATGGCATATCTAATTACCATAGTTGTTATTAAAGGAGTTTTCTCAAGTTATTAAATTGCTTTAATTAATTAGACAGCATGAAAATAAGTAAGTTTGCAATTGACTTGCTTTTTCTAACTGTTTTCGCCTGCAGTGAGAGCTTTTATCTTTCATAGTGTAAAATTTGTTTTCATGGTGCTCAGCCACTATTGACTGCACAGACCCTGGCTGCTTGTGGGTAGCAGTTACATTCCAGGAGTGAAGTTAATATACCATTTAGCTCTCTCCATTCCATTGATGCATAATATAGTTGTTATGAATGTGTTAGAGATGGTTTCTGAGCAGAGGCCCCCTCTGGTGGTTACAGAAGTACTGAACCTTTCAGCGAGGAGTGGCAATCTGGGTTCACTGACTGGTCTGATATAAGGGAGGTTCCCTCCCATGATGGTTGCCCGTGATCAATTGTTCTTGTCTCAATTGTGGTTCCTGGTTCATTTGGAAGTTTGCTGGAGTCTTGCCTGCATCTCCTGCTTTCAGATAAGATATTTTTTGCTTTTCTTTTTGTGCTTGTTTTTTGCATTGTTTTCTGCACTTTTGTGGAGGTCAGCCAGGTCCCCTCCTGGGGCCTAAGCTCCTCACAGTTTATCTGCAGCCACTGTTTTTTGCTCATTTGCTTTTTCCTGTTTTTTCAGCGGCTGCGGCTTGGTTTTTGTTCACACTGAGATCTGATTTAGTGGGAGGCGAGATCGTGTGATCTCAGTATTTTTGTAATCAGAATTGTTGGATTTTTGTAGGGTTTTCTGGGTTGCAGAAAGTAATCTCTCCTGTCCTATCCTATTGAGTCAGCTTGTGGCCCCAGCGTTTGCTCAGTCTATTTTCTGCCTATGTTTGTATTTTCATCTTGTCTAACCGCAATTATATGTTTGGGGGCTTCCTATTTTCTTTGGGGATCTGCTCCGGGGCAGATAGCTTTCATCTTTCTGCCTTTAGGTGTAGTTATCTCTCAGGCTGTGACAAGGCGTCTAGGATCAATGTAGGAACGCTCCACGGCTACCTCTAGTTGTGTCGTTAGTTTAGGAATCTGCAACCCATCAGTTACCAACATCTCAGGTGTTCGGCTGCCCTGCTGTTGTTCCTGTCCTCCTCAGCTACCGAAACATAACAGTATCACCGGCCATAACTGAAAATTATATGGTACTCACAGAAGGGAAAAATAGTGTGGAAAGAAAAAAGTTGTCATAGATTTTTTTTTTTTCTGTCTGTTGCATTTTTTCCCTCTTTTTCTTGGGTGCT
>JARQOD010000009.1:99065567-99105964 GCA_033576555.1 Oophaga sylvatica | reverse complement strand
CAGCGCACAATGTGAGGTGAATATTTATAGGGCAGTTAATAATATTGTTCCATTGCTCTGTACAAAGTGACGCAAGATGCAAATAGTACCATGCTTTGTCTCAGTGGTAATAATGTAACACAGCTTGATGTGGATGACGTAGGGGACATTATGTGCAACAATGAGAGGCAAAGGGTCTAGGCTCTGGGGGCTGGCAGCAGATTCTGAGGATGGTTCGGGCATGTTCATCAGACCAATCAGTGCTCGTTTGCGTTCTCCATGGAAAGGTAAAGAGTGGATTAAATCAGGTATGTAGGGCTGCACGGTTGAAATGGACACAGAATTGGTATAATCTTCATCGGGCAAACAACCCGGCTTAGAAAAGAGAAACCTGACGACAGATTCCCTTTAATGCTTCTGGAAGAATCTTTATAATCTGGTGCCAAACAGAAGTTTACAAGATCTAATAATGTAGCAGAAATAAAAGAGAGAGAGAGCAAAGTTACATTTTCGGCTTGATTTCTCTTTAAACAATTTCCCTAATGGATTGGTAAAAGGAGACTAATGTTCCCGTTGGTACATATGTTATCATTAGAGAATTTATGAGAAAAAGAAAGAAAAAGAAGGTCACAGCCATTTCTAAGAACTACAACAGAGACAACTAGATCGGGCTACAAAGATCCTGAGAGATTAAAAAAAATGATTAAAATGAGACACAGAGAGGAAGAATTAAGACAATCGGGTCGCGGACATGTGCGGTACAGGGAGTTCTTACGGGACAATAAACAATTTTTTTTCCTCCCTGTAATTTGTTCTAATTCCGAGCTTTCTTTGTGCGTCTCCTTTTAAATCCGCAGTTAGGAACAAGAAGATCTTGTTTCTCATTACCCAGCTGCTCCCCTTTGGCAGTGCCCGCTGTGAGATGAGCACTGTCCTGTGCTGGTACCACTGGTCGATGACGTGGAAACCTAGAGGAAGATCAGAAATCCCAAGGAGGTTATGGCAGTCATATATGATCCACAACAGCAAAGCGACAATTACAATTTACATTTCATGATAATATTAATCAATACTGTCTCTTTGAGAGTGCAAACCGACACCAGGCAGTCATAAAATGCACCAGATTTATTATACTGCTATTTAATAAATGTGGTGTATATCAGTTTACAACACCTCTTAGATTCCTTATGTTGTGCCAAAAAGTTGTGCCAAAATTAAGGTGCATTTTTGGCACATGCCGTCGCACATTAAGTCATGCCTTTTTATACAAAACCACGCTTCCTTATAAGACAAGGCACAGAAAATGGGGGATTCCAGCGCAACCGTCGGGTGGGATCAGAAAATGCTACTGAGACCAAACCAGTGACTGTGAGAAGCAGAGAGGCTGAGGGAGCAAGTATAAGGATTTTTTTTTTGCTTTTTAACATTTTGATGGCTTTTTATGGTTCAGTGAAATGGCGGACAGTGGCTGAATCCACACATAAGGGAGTTTGAAAAAAAATCGGCATTTTTGGCGAATGCGTATTTTTGTAAAATTCGAGTAGAATTCAATGCCACTCGAAATTAGTTGCTTATCTCTAATAGATTCCTTTTAATAAGACCACTGCTGTGCAAATCGTTTCCCAATTTTCCTCTCCTCCCAGTTGGCTGGTTGTAGTTGGACATTGCTAGTCATATGGGGGACAAATATTATTGCGCATCAATTTTCTAACAATTCTCAAAAGACCCTAATTGTGCAGCTAAAAGCCAATGAAAATGTATAATAAATAGTGAGGAGCGAGTGTGCTATCGGTGTTATATGAGCATGCTCGTGTGTAAATAGAGTGTCTTCGCCGTGCTCAAAAACATATTCCAGTCCCAGCGGCTGCATGTCTCGCGGATGTTCGACAGCCACAACACATGCAGAGATTGTCTGTTTGTTAGGAAATCCTTGCATGTTTTGCGGCTGTTGAACGGCCGTGAGACATGCAGCCGCGGGGACTGGAATATGTTTTTTGAGCACGGCGAAGACACTCTATTTGCATGCTCCGATAACACATCACAGCTCATCACTAATAATAAACACACAATATTGTTGCACAGCCCAACCCTCAGATGATATTCTAGATCGTTCCACTCGCCCCACCAATAAAATATATATCTAGCAAAAAGATAAATGACAAAGAATAATAGTTTAACAACGTATATATTATCACAGCAAACATCAGCGTATTGCTTGAGGATTCTACCAGCAGTGGATATTTTGCTATAGCAGCGGGACATTATAAATAATGAATCCATGTTCTTAGTCTCATATTAATGTGCCCATCAGTAGAACTTCCAGGACCGTTCTTCACAAGGAATGTCTTTCCACTGTCCCAGATTCCTGAATGAAATATCTTCTGTGTAAAATAGGGAAATCTCTTGGAAGGGCGGGCATTTACTGTATTCTCTTTGCAGACAATGTTGTTGCTAGATTATCAGCTTTAGTCCATGTGCACACGTTCAGTATTTGGTCAGTATGTTATATCAGTATTTATAAGCCAAAACCAGGAGTGGAAGAATCAGAGGAAAAGTATAATAGAAACACGTCACCACCACTTCTGTATTTTTGCCCACTCCTGGTTTTGACTTACAAATACTGATGTAATATACTGACCAAATACTGAATGTGTGAACATGGCCTAAGGGCTTGTGCACAGGACCAATTATGTGGGACAAGCACTATCTGTGTTTTCACGGATAGCACTCGTACCCATGAAATTCTATGAGGCTGTGGTCAAAATCTAAGGGGAGATGCACATGACCATATTCTCTCTATCTGAGAAAAACTGTCCGTTTATTATGATTATACTCTGATCAGATTTCATCAAAGTTCATCAAATTTCTCTCCAAGGTGGAGAGAAAATTTTTTTCTCCACTCTCTCCATTCTGTCAGTCCGTGAAAATGAGACTGCACTTGGATATCATCTGAGCGCAGTCCCATGTTCTTCATGGACCTATAGACTTGCATTTCTGATTTTGATCCCACACTCGGCTCAAAATCGGACATGTCTCTGATTTTTTCCTTGGTCCATTATGTCCTAGTAAAAAATAGGACACGTTCACAGCGCCATAGAATATCATACAGCAGGTATGAGCGATTTTGTTCGGATTCAGTTCCGAATATGATCGGATTCGAATATTGTTTTTGCAATATTCATCGAACACAGCCAAACGTTATTAGATTCAATGGCAGTAGAAGTTACCGAATACGTTCGGAACCAATCATAAGACATACATTCAGCACCAATAGTGTTCGAATATGACCCGAATATGTCAAAATCAGATCGGGGCCAAAATCCGAACAAATTCGCTCATCTCTAGTGTGCACGAGCCCTGATCAGAATTATCGGACGGAGAGAAAACGATGGCATGCGCCTTCACTGACAAAGCGGGTCTGTAGCAAGGTCAATAAAAGAGGGTAAGTAAATGTAGTGGTTTCAAATGTCCGAGTTGAGAGCAGTGCTTGTTTTTTCTCAGACAGTCCCATAGTCAATGAATGGAGCAGAAGTTGAGCATGTGCACCTCTACTCCATTCAAAGCACAGCTCTGTAGATCACTGTTCTCGCTATTCCAGAGCCCCATTCACAAGATTCATGGGGTTCCCAGTATTCAGACTCCCATAGATCAGAAAGTTATCCCCTAGGTATGTATTGGGAATAACATATGATTTTGTGAAAACCCCTTGAAACCTAAACCTAAAAATGTGACATGCCGCCAAAATGTTTTCTGGTGTAATTTCTCAAAAAGTATAGTATAAGTTTATAAGTATAAGGCTAAAATATTCTTCTCATACATCTAAATTGAGATGTTGGTGCTGTATATTTAATGATTTCTGCAATCTCCACTCCGATGAATGAGAAACGCTCAAAATTCTCTGCAATAAATCTACAACATGTGACTATCCACTTATTGGCGCGAATTGATGTGAATCATTTCGTATGTCCCAGTAGTCAGTGGCCACTGGACGGGAGCCGGAGACCCACCTCTTACCTGATGTCATCCACAGTTCTTCTTTTGATTTATTGGCACAATATCAACTTTGCAGCGCGATACTCCAACTATATTGAGCGTGCTATACATACCTCTGCATGAATACACAGATATTGTGCATGACGTAGCCAATGTTGGAATAGGACTTCTCGGGTCCACCAGAGGAGATGATTCTGAGGGCCCATTCTCCCATTTGTATAGAAGCTGTTCGCAGCCACTTTTAATTGCATTCTTAATGTTGTTTCCATTATAGACACTGGAGAAATTATCAATAGGAATTGATATGTCTTTTGTGAATCGAGCCTTAAGAAATGGATCTCAGTAGTAAATGATTGGCTCTAATGTAAGATCTTCATGTGGATCTCTACCTCTGGTAAGCACTGATAGTGTTGTGAACACGTTGGAGGCGACTTCGGAGCTGGGGCTCCCTCCGGTGGTTGCTGAGGGTAATGAACCAATTGCTGAATGGCTTTCAGCTGGGTCCGATTGGTCTGATATAAGTGACCTGAACTCCCATCAGCCTTGCCGGTAATCAATTGTTCTTCCAGGTCTTGCTTGGAGCTCAGCTTGCATTCCTGCTCTCATTCAGATACATGACTTGTTGTTTTTTTTCCTCTGGTTGGATTTTCCTTGCTAGTTTGCTGCTTGCAGTGGACTTCAGCCTGGTCCCCTTTTGGGGCCTGGCTCTGCATTGTGCTCAGTTTGTGTTTGCACTTTTGCTCTTTTCCTGTGTCACTTTTTATTTGCTGAATTGCTGTGTGTTACACCAGAGATCTGATTTAGGTGGTAGAGATCGTGTGATCTCAGGTTTTTTGTTAATCAGAATTGTTGGTATTTTTGTCAGGGTTTTTTGGGTTGCAGTCAGAATTCTTTCCTATACTTTTCTATCTAGACAGTATTGGGCCCCAGCGTTTGCTCATTCTATTTTTCTGTCTGTGTTCGTATTTTCCTCTTGTCTAACCACCATTACATGTTTGGGGGCTTCCTATTTCTTTGGGGGTTCTGCTATGGGGCAGTTAGCTTTCATCTTTCTGTCTTTAGGTGTAGCTATCTCTCTGGCTCTGACGAGGCGTCTAGGATCACCGTAGGTACGCTCCACGGCTACTTCTAGTGTTGCGGTTAGTTTAGGGTTCTGCAACCCAGTAGTTTCCAGCCTCTCTGGTGTATTGCTACTTCGGCTATTTTTTGCTATTTTTCCTCAGGTACCGAAACATAACAGATAGGTTATTATATATGCAAAAGAATCAGACATGGAGGACCCCAAAATCTCCTTGAAACTCCAGAAAAATAATGTTTCCATGGCTGGTGTATTAAACTAATAATTTTGCCAAAACCTAAAAGTTCTGAATTGTAATTCAACTCAACTACAACATACGTAACTTAATCAACAGTGGAATTTTCTTAAGGACAAAAGGAGAGAGCATGGTGATTTCTGAGTTTTGCATGTTTGAGAATAATCCCTAAATATGCATGAAGTTAATCCAAAAGGTGCAGCCAACCGTGTGTGGTAATGGAAATTCCTCCAGGGTAGTTTCAGTAGTGTTTAATAAGGATGGAGATACCAGGAAAAGGGCGCTCGCATGATAGCTGATGTAATCAAATGGAAAAATTACCAAAAAACTACCAGATAAATAAAATAAAATAAAAATTTGTTTAAAAACACAACGCGTTTCGGCTGTATCCAGCCTTCCTCAGGTGTCTGGCTACATAAATTATTGTTACTTGTATATTATCAGTATAACATACTGTTGTATAAAGACAGGGCCAGAGTTAGGAGGGAAAAACTTCACAAACCAGAACTTACATTGATAATGCCAGTCCTGTATTATTGTAAGAGTTGCATAGGCTGAAGAGTTCTGCTGTGACCCCAGTCACCAGAGAGATGGGTTCCTGTGAGTGTCTGTGTGATGTTATACTCTTTAGATAACACAGGAACTCCAGATGTAGTGCACTAGCAAGGAAGGATTAATTCGATTTTATGAAAATAAAGTAAACTTTACTGATAGAACGATACAGTGCAGTAGGTAGCAGGTTCAAAACTTGGCTTTCACATCTACTGTTAAACACAGAGGCACAGTCATAGCAATCACATGTCGTAGCACATCATTTGTTAGCAACATTGCAGCAATACGGCATCCGTGACTTGAATACTCCAATTCAACTGACTGTTGTTCACTGACCACAGCAAATTCCATGCGAAATCCTTGACCTGGCCTGGCAAATCCAGAATTTCTTCACTTAGACTCCAAGGTCTGGCCTACACGTTGCCTCTTCAGTCCCACTTTGCACGTCTCAGGGTTACTCACAGCTCACAGATCTACCTCCTTGTGCTCCCGGTCGTACCCAGTGCAGCTGTATTATCCTTCTGTCTGTTCCTCTTCCAGGATCCAGGATGTTCTGGCCATATTAAGATCTAGACTGCCGCTTTATTCAGTGCAGTTGCAGTGTTCAAAAAATCTCTTGCTTGCACACAGAGTGTATGGTCTGTCTGTCACACTCTTGTGACTGTCTTCAATCTCTTCACCACTGACTCTCTATCTCCAACTGCCTGAAACCTACACGAAACTACTTTGCACTTTTGGAATTGCTCCCACCTACAGAACCTCGTACCTGTTAACTCTCACTTCACCCTATGCCTGCAACATTAGTTTTACTTCCCAAATAATTACCATAATATATTTTATCTCAGCACTAGAAACATCTTCAGGAGGTTTCAGACATCTTCCTCTAATTTATCTTATCAATGCAGTTTCCAAAGTTACAAGGATCTTTGGTGATATCATTATATAATTTCTTTTTTTTGGAATTACCAACATATCCCACAGCAAGCCTAGACCGAGAAATACAGCCTATTGGTAGACCCTCCTGGTGTATACCTCCAAGATACGCTCTGACCAGGACATGAACAGAGCTTAGCCCATATTATATAGACACAGTGTGAGTGTTGGCACATTAACAATCCTACCTTAGTCAGCCATGTACCCACCCCAAAATGAAAAAGATATGCCAGTTTAAGAACACAATAAAATGGTCCTGTAAAACAGTAGCTTCTAATACCAATAATTCTGTTTATTACATTTATTACATTTATTGATCTGGTAGAACATTTTCTACAAATATAACATAAAAGTTTTCCCACTTACATTGATTAAGGTTGTAACACACGTGATTTTTGGATAAAGCCGTTTCACAGTATATATTGCTGACTTCTTTGTGTGAGCGAATTCTTTTGTCTTATTTATAAAAATAAAAATGCTTTTTTAACATGTTAGCTCAAATACTAATCTGGATAAATTCTAAGAAAAAATGAAGGACAAGTCTGATATTTTTTTATCAGAAAGTACTCGGACCCCTAGAGTAGAATGGAAGTATACACACATCCTTTAACCCCTTCCCGACCCATGACGCCACGTAGGCGTCATGAAAACCTGTGCCAATCCGACCCATGACGCCTATGTGGCGTCATGAAAGGATCTCGTCCCTGCGGGCCGGGAGACCGGGGTCACTGAAAGGTCACCCGACCCGCCGGCACAGGACCCTTTGTACTTCACCACAGGGGGGTTGGCTTAACCCCCCGTGGCCACGATCGCTCTGATTGGCTGTTAAAAGTGAAACAGCCAATCAGAGCAATGTGTAATATTTCACCAATTTAATTGGTGAAATATTACAATCCAGCCATGGCCGATGCTGCAATAGCATCTGCCATGGCTGGAGACCGAGCCCTGACCCCCCCACACCGAGTCACGGCGGTGATCGGCCGCCGCCACCGAAAGATGGCAGCGATCGGTCACCGCCGTCACTTACAGCTCCCCTCCTCTTTTGGTCCACTGCCCCCACTTCCTATCCCCCCCCCCAGCCTTCCGACCCCCCTACTCACCTCTCCCGATCCACCGATGTCCCACGATCGGGCCCGGCGTCCGCCCGGGCCTCTTCATGGGCGCCGCCATATTGGAAAATGGCGGGCGCATGCGCAGTGCGCCCGCCGGCCGGCGCATGCGCAGTGCGCCCCCCAGTGTTCAAAAATTTATTTTGATCACTGTGATAAACTGTCACAGTGATCAAAATAAAAAAAAGTAAATGAACCCCCCCTTTATCATAGGTAGGGACAAATAAAAAAAATAAAGAATTTTTTTTTTTTTTTCCTAGCGGATTTTGCTGCTGATCCGCAGCTGATTTTGCTGCGGATCCGTGGCGGATATCGCTGCTGATCCGCGGCGGATTTCGCTGCTGATCCGCGGCGGATTTCGCTGCTGATCCGCGGCGGATTTCGCTGCTGATCCGCGGCGGATTTCGCTGCTGATCAGCGGCGGACTTCGCTGCTGATCCGCGGCGGACATCGCTGCTGATCCGCGGCGGATTTCGCTACGGATCCGCTGCGGATTTCGCTGCTGATCGGCGGCGGATTTCGCTGCTGATCGGCGGCGGATTTCGCTGCTGATCGGCGGCGGATTTCGCTGCTGATCCGCGGCGGATTTCGCTGCGGATCGGCAGCGGATTTCGCTGCGGATCAGCAGCGGATTTCGCTGCTGATCCGCTGCGGATTTCGCTGCTGATCGGCGGCGGATTTCGCTGCTGATTGGCGGCGGATTTCGCTGCTGATCGGCGGCGGATTTCGCTGCTGATCCGCAGCGGATTTCGCTGCTGATAGGCAGCGGATTTCGCTGCTGATCGGCGGCGGATTTCGCTGCTGATCGGCGGCGGATTTCGCTGCGTATCCGCGACTGATTTCGCTGCGTATCCGCGACTGATTTCGCTGCGGATCCGCGACTGATTTCGCTGCGGATCCGCGACTGATTTCGCTGCGGATCCGCGACTGATTTCATTGCTGATCCGCAGCGGATTTCGCTGCTGATCGGCGGCGGATTTCGCTGCTGATCCGCGGCGGATTTCGCTGCGCATCCGCGACTGATTTCGCTGCGGATCCGCGACTGATTTAGCTGCGGATCCGCGACTGATTTCGCTGCGGATCCGCGACTGATTTCGCTGCGGATTCGCGGCGGATTTCGCTGCTGATCCGCGGCGGATCTCGCTGCTGATCCGCAGCGAATTTCGCTGCTGATCCGCGGCGGATTTCGCTGCGGATCCGCGGCTGATTCGCTGCTGATCCGCGGCGGATTTCGCTGCTGATCCGCGGCGGATTTCGCTGCTGATCCGCGGCGGATTTCGCTGCTGATCCGCGGCGGATTTCGCTGCTGATCCGCGACTGATTTTGCTGCTGATCCGCAGGTGATTATCTGCTGATTCATCTGCGCTAGCGGGTATAGCATAACGCGATCGCGTTATGCTATACCGTTACCAGCCGGTCAACGCTACGTGTTGAACGGGCTGGTAAAACGCAATATGAACCCAGCCTTAGGGTTAGAACTAGGGTTAGGGTTAGCATTAGGGCTAAGGTTAGAATTACGGTTAGGGTTGGAATTTGGGTTAGGGTTGGAATTAGGGTTAGGCTTGTAGTTAGGTTTATGGTTAGAGTTGGGATTAGGGGTGTGTTGGGGTTAGGGTTATGATTAGGGTTTGTATTAGGGTTAGGTGTGTGTAGGCGTTAGGGGTGTGTTGGGGTTAGGGTTGGAGTTAGAATTGAGGGGTTTCCACTATTTAGGCACATCAGGGGGTCTCCATACGCGACATGGCGCCACCATTGATTCCTGCAAATTTTGCGTTCAAAAAGTCAAACAGTGCTCCCTTTATTCCAAGCCCCGACGTATGCCCAAACAGTGGTTTATCCCCACATATGAGGTATCAGCGTACTCGGGAAAAATTGCACAACAACTTTGGGGGTTCTAATTTCTCCTGTTAACATTGGGGAAAAAAATTGGGGACTAAAAATTATTTTTGTGGAAAAAAAATAATTTTATATTTTCACGGCTCTGCGTTATAAACTTCTGTGAAGGACTTGGAGATTCAAAGTGCTCACCACACATCTAGAGGAGTTCCTTGGGGGATCTAGTTTCCAAAATGGGGTCACTTGTGGGGAGTTTCTACTGTTTAGGCACATCAGTGACTCTGCAAACGTAACATGACGCCCGAAGACCATTCCATCAAGTGGGCATTTCAAAAGGTCACTACTTCCCATCCGAGCCCCGACGTGTGCCCATACAGTAGTTTTCTCCCACATATGGGATATCAGCATACTCAGGACAAATTGGACAACAACTTTTGGGGTCTAATTTCTCATGTTACCCTTGCGAAAATAAAAAAATTGGGGACTAAAAGATCCTGATTGTGGAAAAAATATGATTTTTTTATTTTCATGCCCGGGCGTTATAAACTTCTGTGTAGCCCTTGGGGGTTCAAAGTGCTCACCACACATCTAGATAAGTTCTTTGCGGTGTCTAGTTTCCAAAATGGGGTCACTTGTGGGGAGTTTCTACTGTTTAGGCGCATCAGGGGCTCTGCAAACGTAACAAGATGCCCGCAGACCATTCCATCAAGTTGGCATTTCAAAGCGTCACTACATCCCTTCCGAGCCCTGACGTGTGCCCAAACAGTGGTTCCCCCCCACATATGGGGTACTAGCGTACTCAGGACAAACTGGACAACAACTTTCGGGGTCCAATTTCTCCTGTAACCATTGTGAAAATAAAAAATAGTGGGCTAAAAAATCATTTTTTGAGAAAAAAAAATGATATTTTATTTTCACGGCTCTGCGTTATAAACTTCTGTAAAGCACCTGGGGGGTTCAAAGTGCTCACTATGCATCTAGATAAGTTCCTTAGGGCGTCTAGTTTCCAAAATGGGGTCACTTGTGGGGGAGCTCCAATGTTTAGGCACACAGGAACTCTCCAAATGCGACATGGCAACCGCTAAATATTCCAGCATATTTTCTATTCAAAAAGTCAAATGGCGCTCCTTCCCTTCTGAGCCCTGCCGTGCGCCCAAACAGTGGTTTATGATCACAAATGAGGTATCTGTGTACTCAGGAGAAATTGCCCAACAAATTTTAGAATCCAATTTATACTGTTGCCCATGTGAAAATGAAAAAAACTGAGGCTAAAAGAAAATTTTTGTGAAAAAAAAGTACTTTCTTTTTTTACGGATCAATTTGTGAAGCACCTGGGGGTTCAAAGTGCTCACTATGCATCTAGATAAGTTCCTTAGGGGGTCTAGTTTCCAAAATGGGGTCACTTGTGGGGAGCTCCAATGTTTAGGCACACAGGGACTCTCCAAATGCGACATGGCAACCGCTAAATATTCCAGCATATTTTCCATTCAAAAAGTCAAATGGCGCTCCTTCCCTTCTGAGCCCTGCCGTGCGCCCAAACAGTGGTTTATGACCACATATGAGGTATCTGTGTACTCAGGAGAAATTGCCCAACAAATTTTAGGATCCAATTTATACTGTTGCCCATGTGAAAATGAAAAAAACTGAGGCTAAAAGAAAATTTTTGTGAAAAAAAAGTACTTTCTTTTTTTTACGGATCAATTTGTGAAGCACCTGGGGTTCAAAGTGCTCACTATGCATCTAGATAAGTTCCTTAGGGGGTCTAGTTTCCAAAATGGGGTCACTTGTGGGGAGCTCCAATGTTTAGGCACACAGGGACTCTCCAAATGCGACATGGCAACCGCTAAATATTCCAGCATATTTTCCATTCAAAAAGTCAAATGGCGCTGCTTCCCTTCTGAGCCCTGCCATGCGCCCAAACAGTGGTTTATGACCACATATGAGGTATCTGTGTACTCAGGAGAAATTGCCCAACAAATTTTAGGATCCAATTTATACTGTTGCCCATGTGAAAATGAAAAAACTGAGGCTAAAAGAAAATTTTTGTGAAAAAAAAAGTACTTTCTTTTTTTTACAGATCAATTTGTGAAGCACCTGGGGGTTCAAAATGATCACTATGCATCTAGATAAGTTCCTTAGGGGTCTAGTTTCCAAAATGGGGTCACTTGTGGGGGAGCTCCAATGTTTAGGCACACAGGGACTCTCCAAATGCGACATGGCAACCGCTAAATATTCCAGCATATTTTCCATTCAAAAAGTCAAATGGCGCTGCTTCCCTTCTGAGCCCTGCCATGCGCCCAAACAGTGGTTTATGACCACATATGAGGTATCTGTGTACTCAGGAGAAATTGCCCAACAAATTTTAGGATCCAATTTATACTGTTGCCCATGTGAAAATGAAAAAACTGAGGCTAAAAGAAAATTTTTGTGAAAAAAAAGTACTTTCTTTTTTTTACAGATCAATTTGTGAAGCACCTGGGGGTTCAAAATGATCACTATGCATCTAGATAAGTTCCTTAGGGGTCTAGTTTCCAAAATGGGGTCACTTGTGGGGGAGCTCCAATGTTTAGGCACACAGGGACTCTCCAAATGTGACATGGCAACCGCTAAATATTCCAGCATATTTTCCATTCAAAAAGTCAAATGGCGCTCCTTCCCTTCTGAGCCCTGCCGTGCGCCCATACAGTGGTTTATGACCACATATGAGGTATCTGTGTACTCAGGAGAAATTGCCCAACAAATTTTAGGATCCATTTTATCCTGATGCCCATGTAAAAATGAAAAAATTGATGCTAAAAGAAAATTTTTGTTGGAAAAATTAAAATGTCCATTTTTTCCTTACACGTTGCTTTAGTTCCTGTGAAGCACCTGAAGGGTTAATAATCTTCTTGAATGTAGTTTTGAGTAGCTTGAGGGTGCAGTTTTTATAAAGGTGTCACTTTTGGGTATTTTCTGCCATATAGACCCCTCAAAGTGACTTCAAATGTGAGGTGGTCCCTAAAAAAAATGGTTTTGTAAATTTTGCTGTAAAAATGAGAAATCGCTGGTCAACTTTTAACCCTTATAACTTCCTAACAAAAAAAAATGTTGTTCCCAAAATTGTGCTGATGTAAAGTAGACATGTGGGAAATGTTATTTATTAACTATTTTGTGTCACATAACTCTCTAGTTTAACAGAATAAAAATTAAAAATTTGAAAATTACAAAATTTTCAAAATTTTCGCCAAATTTCCATTTTTTTCACAAATAAACGCAAAAATTATCGACTTAAATTTACCACTAACATGAAGCCCAATATGTCACGAAAAAACAATCTCAGAATCGCTAGGATCCGTTGAAGCGTTCCTGAGTTATTACCTCATAAAGGGACACTGGTCAGAATTGCAAAAAATGGCAAGGTCTTTAAGGTCAAAATAGGCTGGGTCTTGAAGGGGTTAAAATCATGGGTCCAAGCATGCAACCCGTTGAATCAGAGCATGTCTTATTCTAACCCGAATTTGTGGTTCAGGATTGGCCATTAAAGTCTACGGGGATTCGTAAAAATTAGATGACACTTTGAAGACATACTTTGCACTTTAAAGTTGGATCGGAGTTTTTTTTTTTATCCATTGTTAAGAGTTAAAGAATAAAAAAGTTCAGTCTACTTGCTTCAGTGGCCAAAGAAATGGATGAGAAAAAAAAAACAGATGCAACTAGGATTAATATCGGAGAAAAAAATGGTTTATTTCTCTCTGATGGTAACACTCATATGAGGGGAGGACAAATCATTGATGCAGCCTATGCAGTGCAACAGAGGTCCAAGAGGTAACGGGGCCACTTCCACCTTCAAGGCAGGAGGAATTGTGCATTATGAAGAGTTATTGGACTGCAAATGGCCTATATATTGTTCTTGCACGGGGACTTCCTTCTGTCTGTGTCCACTAATGAGTCTGACATGGATATTCAAATGCAACTTAATGCCTTAATTCATCAAGATTGGCATTATTTTTCTACTTCAGTCTTGATGGAAGGACCACTAAGCTGCACCAAAGTCACAACATTTTGAGCAACTGTAAATGAACTTGGCGCATCTTTCAGCTGTGGTGCGCCAACATTTCTGTTTTAATTTATGCTGTAAATTATCATGACTTTGACATCCAAGCTCAGTCATGCTCCTTTCCACCAAGCTCCATAAACTTTTCAAAAACTGCAACACCAAAACTCGGAAACTTTTGTTCAACTATGAAACGGTAAGAAATTTTTATGACATCTGAAACTGAACTCTGGCACAAAGTTTTTGATGAATCGGGGCCAAAGTTGTACCTTATATCAGAGTTTTAGAGAAAAAAAGGTAAAGTAGGGCTATACAATATTGCTTTCCACTCCTCACATAATGCTATATTGCTATTTTTTAGTGTTGAAGCAATATTGTTATTCAGATATTCAGTATGCAAGGCTAAAATTACACATAGGGTGGAAAAAGTTGTCTATTAATGGCTTTATAGTAAATGTTGACACTATAGTCTATAGCACACCTGCGCAAACAGCGGCCCGTGGATCACATATGGCCGGCTGGCTATTTCCGCTGGAAACAGTGGCCTATGGCTGAAAAATGCCCTCCCCCCGCCGTCCATCTACTGCCGCCATCTGCTGTGACCACTATCTGCATCTGGATGCAGATAGCGTTGAATACATTGGTAGAGGACAGGGAGGACAGCTAAATGTTCCACCAATCAACGTGTGAGACAGCAGTAGCAATGACATTTACATCCACGATGCATCAACACACTGCGACAAATGAATACACAAACTCTAATATTGGTACTCCAATAAGGTACTTAGTGTTTTTTGATCAAAGAGCACAAAAGCCATCCAATCATGTCAAGGTGACCTTTACATATCTATGGTCCCTAAACACAAAATGTCTTGCCTCTCTATGTGCCAAAACAGCCTCATGTGAATGGCAGCAGAAAAGAAACCAGGCATAGCTCGCAATTAAAACCTTATGTGGTAATGATGGGTGGATAAGTGTGCTGGGCCCTGGAGGGGGCCACATTCCCACAATATGTAATACACATAAAAGATAATAGGACCCTCACACATTTAGTGTTAAATTTATGCACAGTTGCACAAATACGCTATGTTGGGCTTAAGCTGTATATAAGAGGCTATGTGGCGGCTCATGTTTCATATCGGAGGCTGTATGGGGCTCAGACTGTACATAGGAGGCTGTGTGGGAGCTTATGTGCTATATAAGAGGCTTTGTGGGGGCTCATGCTGTTTATAGGAAACTATGTGGGGCTCAAAAACTTGCTCAGAAATCAAGAAGGCTTATCATAAACAAAGGGGTAAGGCAAAGGCGTAGTCAGGTCACAGTCCGAGGTCAGAATTCCATGAAGGTAGCGGATCAAGACAAAAGGGCAAGGCAAACAGATGGTAAACTGCAAGGTTCAAGGTCGGGCAACAAAGATCAAATACAGGAACACAGAGTACAGAGCAAGCGCACCCCACTTGAGCTAAGCTACAACTGGCACTAATTGGAGGGAGAGAGCCAGCTAAATAGCCAGGTAATGACTTGAATAGCAGACATATTGAGGAAGCTCCCACACCCTGACTGACATGCTAAACTTTCACTCAACACACTGCAGATCGGCACGCCCCAGCCTCCGATTGGACAGCTGAGCTGTTCATCACCACACTGACAGGTCAGCACGCCCCTGCCCTATAATGGATGGCTGATAATGATCATGATCATGATAATTCTGCTCAATATTAAGGCAATTAATAGTAATATAAAATAATTATAATTATTATGTTAATATTAGTATTAAGCAGAATTAATTTCAGTGTATTGGTTTGGCCCTCCACAACAGTCATGGTCTCATATATGGCCTCTCAGTAAAATAAATTGCCCACCCCTGATCTATACTATTCCCTTCTCTGATGCATATTACAAATCGTCAGTGTGACTACAAACGTACGTATATGCCACTGGCACCTCTCAACTCTAGGAAGTGTTCTCAAAATATATGGAGATCTTTTCTATCAAATGGATTTCTGTGCCGCAACATACAGTTATGGCCGAAAGTGTTGACATCCTTGAAATTGTTCCACAAAATGAAGTATTTTTCCCAGAACATTTTGTAATTACACGTTTTATTATACACATGTTTATTTCCTTGGTGTGTATTGGAACAACACAAAAAATAGAGAAAAAAAGGCATATTGGACATCATTATACACAAAATTCCAAAAATGGACCTGACAAAATTGTTGTCACTTTTAACTTAATGTTTGGTTGCACACCCTTTGCAATAAATAACTACAATCAATCGCTTAGTATAACCATCAACAAGCTTCTTACACCTCTCAACTGGAATTTTGGAGCACTCTTCTTTTGAAAACTGTTCCAGGTCTCTCATATTTGAAGGCGCCTTCTCCCAACAGCAATATTAAGATCTCTCCACAAGTGTTCAATGGGATTTTAATCTGGATTCATTGCTGGCCACTTCAGAACACTCCAGCGCTCTTTTCAATCCATTTCTGGGTACTTAATGAAGTATGTTTGGGGTCACTACATTGTGAGTGACCCAAAATCCTTTGGTAATCTTCAGATTTCATGATGTCTTGCACACAGTCAAGATAAGGGGTATAATGGTGTGCACACGGTTATAAGAGAAGACGAGGTGCAGGTATAGTGGACAAATGTCCCAAATCTATGAAATGTAAATTATACCGCACACTCTAAGAATTCCATGCAAAAGTTATAGATTTATTTATGACACAGCAGGGAGCAAACAAGCAAAGCGATTAATAGCTGACGTTTCGACTCTCCCGAGTCTTACTCATAGAATCGCTGAAGGAAGGAAAACAAAGTATAAGCATCATAAACATTAAGGTGTAAAATAAAAACAAATACAATAAAATACAATAAGTAATTGCCAAAAAGTGAAAATTCAAAACAACAAGTGAACATGTAGCATCACCATAGAACACAACTGGCACCAACTGTAAAAATGGAAAAAATATGAAAAAAGGGGAAAAAAAGAAAAGAAGGTGAAGGCCCAAGTTTTGGTAAGTGAAACTTCAAATCACCAGAACATGAGGTATATGATACCAGAGAGAGAGTTGTAAGATACCAGAAAAGCGATTATAGAGCACTTGAAACAAGGAAATATGTGCAGGGGAAGCAGGGTTACCTTTAATCGAATTGTCAATGGAAGTATCTATAGAAAATTAGATTCTTAAGGAAAAGAATGCATAATTAGACAATGGAGTAGTTAGCCCCAGGGTTAATTTGTAGTGGGCTAGGTATAATAGGTACCTTGTATATAGAGTGAAAGCCATATAATCCAAAAGAGGATATTCACAATAAATTCATGAATGGTAATGCACCTAGTGTCAATAATATGAAACACAATCAGTTATATCTTATATAATGGTATATCAGATGAATTCAAAATATTGTAAAGGTAGAATGATAATATAAAATATGATCAGAGGGATTCTGGAGTTAGGTACGCATGCCATGATGGAAGGTTATTATCGTGAAGTGCTATTATTGTAGCTAATTTATGTTGGTAATTTACAAGGTATTAGGAATGGGCTAAATTAAGGCATCACGGGTAATCAAATCCAGAATGAGGTAATAAAATCAACAGGTTCCCATAAGAGCCTAGTGACCAGAGACTAGGAGAATAACTCCAATATAAAGCATGACATCTGAGGACGCTGTAGAGCAAAAAGGGACATTTACCTGTGCTTGTATTAGTAAGAGCGGCGCTCCCGCGCCTTGCTGCTGGCGGTGTGCGGTGTGGAAATGAGGACGCCGGGTTTAAAAGCGTCGCTGGTGACCGCTAGACCGGAAATGCATCATCTGGTCTGCAGGTCACTTCCTGTGTTTGCATACAGCGGTACTGCGCCTGCGTAGAGCATCCATAGTATAGTGCATGCTAAAATGGATGTGGACATGTCTGCAGATCTCATCTTGTGTTAGGATCCAGCGGTATTGCGCCTGCGCAAAGCATCCACAGTATACTACATGCTAGAATGGATGTGTGTATGTCAGTAATACGGAGGAATTGGTGGTAATTGATAAGGTGTTTTCTAGGGAGAGTATATGTAACATGTAACTTAGGAATGGACACTGGATATGCCTGTAAAGTCTCTAGTAGGAATAAATTCTTAATAATAAAGAAAATAAGGAAAAGGAAAAATTACATTGAATAAATGGGACAGGGGGAGTTGTTCTTGGAGGGTCATTGAACGGGATATGCAAGTCATAGTAATATCAATGATAATTCATGGACCGGGAACATGTCAACTAAAACTCACCGGTATAAGCTTGTCTTTAACGTGTCTAGGGAGAGAGGATAAAATAAGTTATCGATATAGATATAATCATATTAAACGGACCAATCAATCTCCCTGTTAAGACCATGGGGAAACAATGTGTCCAATGTGTAGATCCAGAACGTTTCTCTGGATTTTAGTAGTCGAATGTGGTGCCCACCTCGTCGGGGGCGTGGGACCTGTTCTAACACTTGATACTTAAGTTGGGCTACTGTATGATTGAAGTTAACAAAATGGTCTGGCTTCCCCTACCAGACCATTTTGTTAACTTCAATCATACAGTAGCCCAACTTAAGTATCAAGTGTTAGAACAGGTCCCACGCCCCCGACGAGGTGGGCACCACATTCGACTACTAAAATCCAGAGAAACGTTCTGGATCTACACATTGGACACATTGTTTCCCCATGGTCTTAACAGGGAGATTGATTGGTCCGTTTAATATGATTATATCTATATCGATAACTTATTTTATCCTCTCTCCCTAGACACGTTAAAGACAAGCTTATACCGGTGAGTTTTAGTTGACATGTTCCCGGTCCATGAATTATCATTGATATTACTATGACTTGCATATCCCGTTCAATGACCCTCCAAGAACAACTCCCCCTGTCCCATTTATTCAATGTAATTTTTCCTTTTCCTTATTTTCTTTATTATTAAGAATTTATTCCTACTAGAGACTTTACAGGCATATCCAGTGTCCATTCCTAAGTTACATGTTACATATACTCTCCCTAGAAAACACCTTATCAATTACCACCAATTCCTCCGTATTACTGACATACACACATCCATTCTAGCATGTAGTATACTGTGGATGTTTTTGCGCAGGCGCAATACCGCTGGATCCTAACACAAGATGAGATCTGCAGACATGTCCACATCCATTTTAGCATGCACTATACTATGGATGCTCTACGCAGGCGCAGTACCGCTGTATGCAAACACAGGAAGTGACCTGCAGACCAGATGATGCATTTCCGGTCTAGCGGTCACCAGCGACGCTTTTAAACCCGGCGTCCTCATTTCCACACCGCACACCGCCAGCAGCAAGGCGCGGGAGCGCCGCTCTTACTAATACAAGCACAGGTAAATGTCCCTTTTTGCTCTACAGCGTCCTCAGATGTCATGCTTTATATTGGAGTTATTCTCCTAGTCTCTGGTCACTAGGCTCTTATGGGAACCTGTTGATTTTATTACCTCATTCTGGATTTGATTACCCGTGATGCCTTAATTTAGCCCATTCCTAATACCTTGTAAATTACCAACATAAATTAGCTACAATAATAGCACTTCACGATAATAACCTTCCATCATGGCATGCGTACCTAACTCCAGAATCCCTCTGATCATATTTTATATTATCATTCTACCTCTACAATATTTTGAATTCATCTGATATACCATTATATAAGATATAACTGATTGTGTTTCATATTATTGACACTAGGTGCATTACCATTCATGAATTTATTGTGAATATCCTCTTTTGGATTATATGGCTTTCACTCTATATACAAGGTACCTATTATACCTAGCCCACTACAAATTAACCCTGGGGCTAACTACTCCATTGTCTAATTATGCATTCTTTTCCTTAAGAATCTAATTTTCTATAGATACTTCCATTGACAATTCGATTAAAGGTAACCCTGCTTCCCCTGCACATATTTCCTTGTTTCAAGTGCTCTATAATCGCTTTTCTGGTATCCTACAACTCTCTCTCTGGTATCATATACCTCATGTTCTGGTGATTTGAAGTTTCACTTACCAAAACTTGGGCCTTCACCTTCTTTTCTTTTTTTCCCCTTTTTTCATATTTTTTCCATTTTTACAGTTGGTGCCAGTTGTGTTCTATGGTGATGCTACATGTTCACTTGTTGTTTTGAATTTTCACTTTTTGGCAATTACTTATTGTATTTTATTGCATTTGTTTTTATTTTACACCTTAATGTTTATGATGCTTATACTTTGTTTTTCTTCCTTCAGCGATTCTATGAGTAAGACTCGGGAGAGTCGAAACGTCAGCTATTAATCGCTTTGCTTGTTTGCTCCCTGCTGTGTCATAAATAAATCTATAACTTTTGCACACAGTCAAGGCACCTAGTGCCGGAGGCAGCAAAACAACACCAAAACATCTTTGAACCTCCACCACATTTTACTGTAGGCACTGTGTTCTTTTCTTTGTAGGCCTCATTCCGTTTCAGTAAACAGTAGTATGATGTACTTTACCAAAAAGCTCTTTCCTGGTCTCATCTGTATGCAAGACACTTTCCCAGAAAGTTTTTGGCTTACTCACATACATTTTGGCAAACTAAAGTCTAGATTTGTTTATGTCTCCATGTCAGCAGTGGGGTCCTCCAGGGTCTCCTGCCATAGCATTTCATTTTATTCAAATGATGAAGGATAGTTTGCGCTGACACTGACACTGAAATTGTTCAGAACTTGATTGAAGCAGCTTATCCAAAATCCGGACTATCATGCATTGCAGCCTTTCATCAATCTTTCTCTGCCATCCACTTCCAGGGAGATTAGCTACAGTGCGACAGGTTGTAAACTTCTTCATTATGTTATGCACTATGGACAAAGGATCATCAAGATCTCTGGAGTTGGGCTTGTAACCTTGAGATTGCTGATATGTTTCAACAATTTTGGTTCTCAAGTCATCAGACAGTTCTCTTCTCCTCTTTCTGTTCTCCATGATTAGTGTGGCACACACAAACACAAAACATAAAGACTGAGTCAATTTCTCCCCTTTTTATCAGGTTTCAAGTAGGACTTTTATATTGTCCACACCTGTTACTTACCATGGGTGAGTATGAATGAGCATTACATGCTTGAAACAAAGTTGCTTACTCACAATTTTGGAAAGGTTCCATCAATTTTGTTCAGCCCATTTTGGGGGTTTTGAGTGAAATTGTGTCCAATTAGCCTTTTTCTGTTTTGTTATGTTAATCTAATACACACAAAGGAAAAAAATCATGTGTATACAAAAACATGTGTAATTAGAACAATTATTCGGCCATGATTGCAAGCTTAAGGCTAGGTGCAGACGAATGTATTTTTTCTTCATCCGATAAAATTGGATCAATTATGTTAATCACACTCTGATCAGACTCTCATTGGAGATTAATCAGAGTGTGATCATACTGTGATCTGATTTTTTAGAATGTGGAGAAGATAGAGAATTTTTTTCTCTATCTTCTCCATTGTGTCAGTCCGTGGAAATCAGAATGCGCTCAAATGTCATCCGAGTGCGGTCCAATGTTTTCCACGCAATCTCTGACTTGCTTGGCTGTGTGTGATCTAAATATCCACACTGTCCGAGGAAAAAAATTGGACGCGTGCACGGCCTCATTGGATAACATGGTTGACGAGTGCTATCCATTACGATCATCTGCACGAGACCTAAAATTTACATGTCAGCATGTTTTCACGCCTGATGTGCCAAGTCTTGGTTCTCCTCCCTAATCTTTGTTTCTCACCCTTCCCTGCATGTCAAGGTTTCTGAGAAATTAGGGAAAGTCAGACTCGGGACATTCTGTGCCCTGTAAAACGACATTTTTTATACATCTTTAGTACAACACCTTAAGTTATTTTAGTAACATAAGAATTACATTCATATATTACATATCTGTCTCACAGTCTCGATGAGATGTGAGCCATGGCATGAATTATTGTCCGATAGACATAGCATGGCATGAATTATTGTCCGTACGAATAGCATGGCATGCATGATTGTCCATAACAGTAGCATGGCATGAATGATTGTCCATACGATGTAGCATGGCATGAATGATTGTCCATACGATGTAGCATGGCATCAATGATTGTCCATATGATGTAGCATGGCATGAATGATTGTCCATACGATGTAGCATGGCATGCATGATTGTCCATAACACATAGCATGGCATGAATGATTGTCTATATGATGCAGAATTACATGAATGGCTGTCAATATGACATAGCATGTCATAAATGGCTGTCCATATAATGTAGCACGGCATGAATGGCAGTCCATATGATGTCCATATGCATTAAAACGGAATATGGACATGGTATGACATCATGAGAAAACTTTTCTAAAGGCAGACCATATAAATGGAGAAGTGCAACAAGACCATATACTAAATACACATCTTCAATAAACAGAACCAAGAAGCGGTCAGTTTGTAGGCCATGAAGGTGTTATTAATGGTCAGGCGAGGCTATCTAGTGTCAAACTTTTTTATAGTATTCAGGGGTGCCTGGACTTCCCTTCACGGGGATCACAGGAGGCTCAAACTTGGGTTGTTGATGGGATAATATGTAAGTATCTGCCTTATTTGAATGCGTTGGACACTTTGAACCTGAGGAACCATGGCTGCTCTTCCACATCAGTCCTGGAGAAACCTTTGTCACTGCATTTGGCACTAACGTGTACAGGACCGTGGTTGCTCTCGGAGCAGCAGCTGCGGCCCACACACTTGTCTTGCTTGAGAAGGGAATACAGAATTCATTGGATGTAACACCAGCGTGAGTCCCGAAATATTTCCTCCGGGTTAGTACGGGAACAGTTAGATCTGTATCCATGACAACAATGGCAAAAGTCAAAAGAAAAAATCTAAATGACAATTTTGCAATTTCCTGGCTGTGTTGTTGGTAGCTGCAGTGTGCAGGGCTCTGTATTCAGTTATTCAGTTATGGATTTTTTCAGCGGCTCCCTCTCGATGATGGCAGCGTGTGATCTGTATTATGCTTCTGTGTTCCATGAGTCCAAAAGCACATTTAATAATACTGCTAGAGAAGAAGGGGACTGCCGTAATGTTCCCGGTACAGAGATGTAACCATGGCAACCATGCAACTTACAGCGCCCAAAGACCTACTGTGAGAGCGGCTTCAAGCTGACGACCTCTAGAAGTGATTGGAGTGATATATGGGAATTGTGAAAATAAAAAAATCAGCCAGCAATTTGACTTTTACATCATTCGAGTGCACCGTTTATCTCAGACACAGGCCATACACATGCAATACATGCTTGGATTTCTACATCCCCGTGGTCTCGGCCTGTGCGCTGTGTCTGTTCTTTCACACTTACTGCCATGGCTCCTGATCAAAGCAACTGCCCCTCTCAGCCAATCACTAGCTGAGGTGGGTCATTGATGAGACCAGTGATTGGCTGGATAAGAATTTTCTGCCATTTTTGAAGCGTCAAGATGGGGCCAGTGAATAGAGACCAGGAGGAACTGGGCAAGAACAGAAATAGAGCTTTTGTGTATGATATAAGCTTGAGTATTTATATTCTTTTTAATTTATTTTTACTGCAAATATTTTTTTATTGGAGGGACAACCCCTCTAAGGCTAGGTTCACATTGCGTTAGTGCAGTCCGCTCAACACAGGCGTTAAACGGACTGCGCTAACACAAGTGCCTTTTAAAGATCGCGTTATGCGATCACGCTAGTGCAGATGCTCTATCTGTGCTAGCGGTGACAGACCGCCGAACGCTGCAGACCGCGTCCGGGGTCCGTCACAGAATGACGGCACATCACTAACGCATGCCGATTATGACATGCGTTAGCGATGCGCTACTTAATGGCAGTCTATGGGTGCGCTAACGCATCCGTTACATAGCGTTAGTGCCGCTATGTAACGGATGCCGTCAGTGCATTGCCATTAATGCAATGTGAACCCAGCCTAATAGATGTTACAAATTAGCGTACCTTCCAAGTCTATACCAAAACTAAGGAGGCACAGTGGTTTTGGTGAAGGACATGGTTCACCGAAGGCTGTTAGCACGCCCTGGCCCTAATGCACTGCGGAGCCAGCTGTCAGTCAGTGCCGGTGGGCTGCTTACAGCGCAACACACACCTGCATGACTGAAAGCTGATTGCTCCGGAGATAAATATAATTCATTGGATGCCACACTCTCAGTACAGCAGACTGGAACCTCCATGACCTTATTAACCTGCAGATTAACCTTAGGATTCCCCTACTGTGACATCACTGTGTGTAGGATTCCTCTACTGTGACATCACTGTGTGTGTAGGATTCCCTTATCGTGACATCACTGTGTGTAGGGTTCCCCTACTGTGACATCAATGTGTGTAGGATTCCTCTACTGTGAAATCACTGTGTGTAGGATTCTCCTACCATGACATCACTGTGTGTAGGATTCCCCTACTGTGACCTCATTGTGTCTAGGATTCCCCTACTGTAACATCACTGTGTGTAGGATTCCCCTATTGTGACATCACTGTGTGTAGGATTTCCCTACTGTAACATCACTGCGTGTAGGATTCCCCTACTGTGACATCACTGTGTGTAGGATTCCCCTACTGTGACAACACTGTGTGTAGGATTCCCCTAAGGTGACATTGCTGTGTGTAGGATTCCCCTACTGTGACATCACTGTGTGTAGGACCCCTACTGTGACATCACTGTGTGTAGGATTCCCCTAGTGTGACATCACTGTGTGTAGGATTCTCCTAGTGTGACATCACTATGAGTAAGATTCCCCTGCTATGACATCACTATGTGTATGATTCCCCTACTGTGACGTCACTGTGTGCAGGATTACCATACTGTGACAACACTGTATGCAGTATTCCCCTACTGTGAGATCACTGTGTGTAGGATTCCCCTATTGTAACATCACTGTGTGCAGGATTCTTCTACTGTGACATCACTGTGTGTAAGATTCCTCTAATGTGACATCACTGTGTGTAGGATTCCCCTACTGTGACATCACTGTGTGTAGGATTCCCCTACTGTGACATAACTGTATGTGGGATTCCCCTACTGCAATGTCACTGTGTGTAGGATTCCCCTACTGTGACATCACTGTGTGTAGGATTCCCCTACCATGAAATCGCTGTGTGTAGGATTCCCCTAGTGTGACATCACTGTGTGTAGGATTCCCCTAGTGTGACATCACTGTGTGTAGGATTCTCCTAGTGTGACATCACTGTGTGTAGAATTCCCCTACTGTGACATCACTGTGTGTAGGACTCCCCTACTGTGACATCACTATAAGTAAGATTCCCCTGCTATGACATCACTATGTGTAGGATTCCCCTACTGTGACGTCACTGTGTGCAGGATTCCCATACTGTGACAACACTGTATCCAGTATTCCCCTACTGTGACATCACTGTGTGTAGGATTCCCCTATTGTGACATCACTGTGTGCAGGATTCTTCTACTGTGACATCACTGTGTGTAAGATTCCTCTACTGTGACATCACTGTGTGTAGGATTCCCCTACTGTGACATCACTATGTGTAGGATTCCCCTACCGTGACATAACTGTGTGTAGGATTCCCCTACTGCATTGTCACTGTGTGTAGGATTCCCCTACTGTGACATCACTGTGTGTGTAGGATTCCCCTACCGTAACATCACTGTGTGTAGGATTCCCCTACTGCAATGTCACTGTATGTAGGATTCCCCTACTGTCAATCACTGTGTGTGTAGGATTCCCCTACCGTGACATCACTGTGTGTAGGATTCCCCTACTATGACATCACTGTGTGTGTAGGATTCCCCTACCATGACATCACTGTGTGTACGATTCCCCTACCGGGACATCACTGTATGTAGGATTCCC
Source organism: Oophaga sylvatica (assembly GCA_033576555.1). NCBI lineage: Eukaryota > Metazoa > Chordata > Amphibia > Anura > Dendrobatidae > Oophaga > Oophaga sylvatica. Next base: position 99,080,328 of record JARQOD010000009.1, on the reverse strand, counting down.
CTACCGTGACATCACTGTGTGTAGGATTCCCCTACTGTGATGTCACTGTGTGTAGGATTCCCCTATTGTGACATCACTGTGTGTAGGATTCCACTTCGTTACATCACACTATGTAGTATTCCCCAATTGTGAGATCACTATGTAAAGTAATCATCTAATGTCACATCACTGTGTGCATTATTTCTCTCCAGTAACATCAGTGTGTGGTTTCCCCCCTAATGTGACATTATTGTGTGTAGGTTTCCCCCATTGTAATTACCCTGTTTGTAATATTTACCTTCTGTGACATTAAAGTGATTAAAGTGGAATTTTTTTTTTTTTTGGCTATGGGGCTAAAAACATCATCAGGTAATTGCTAACTACCTGCCTGCTCTGCCATGTGAAGAGTTGTTATGGCTCAGAGAGGTCACGGACCTCTCCTGTCGGCAATTCTTTTTTTTCTGGTGACATCCCTTTGTCAGTGCAGCATCTTCTCTGTCAACAAGTCCTCACAGTCGATTTCATGTTGATTGACAGGCAGCTCCTCGCTGGGCTAGGCTTTGCAGGCTGTCAGTCAACACGATGTCGGCAGAGCAGAGCGGAAGAGAAAGATCTTCTCTGTTGATGCAAGGTCAGATGAAACCTAGAGAATTGCTGCATGAGCTGGAACAGATTGTTGCGTGGCAGAAAAGGCAGGGAGTTAGCAACTCCATGCTAGTCAGTTCTTAGCCCTATACCCCCAAAAAAACCAAAGTCCTGTATAACTTCTTTAATTAGTGTAGGATTTCTCATCCAGACAGCCATTTTAAAATAATCATAGACGTTAGACAACATAAAAATTAAAAGGTGTTCCAGATTCTTTGATCATCATTGCTCCAAGGTTAGGTGGTAGCACATCCTACCAAAGTATGAAAAATATATTCTTTCCTTAGGCCTACCAGATATACTGTTAAGATGTACAGTAATGTAGTTGCATCTGCTGTAAGCTTCATAGCTATATGATTTATAGGTGTAATAATTGGGTTTGCAAAGAGTTAATTGTTCATATACATATTTTATCACTCATGTAGATTCTTGTTAATATGTGATTAATTCAGTCTTCTTTTCCTGGTTTGTAATAACTAACTCTACTGTAACCCCACCAGCATGTGACTCATTTATTTGTGAGAAACATGATCTCAGACAAGACACTCAAATATAGTACATGTCACTTATATAGTCCATAGAAGGACAAGAAATAGGACAATTGCCCAATGGAGCTCCTATACTACAATCCAAAACACAAGAACTGGAGCAAAACACCAACGAATGATATAAATAATTATTTTATTAATATCCAGTGATATACATCTCAATAAATACCAGAATCATATAAATGAATATAAAGCTCAAAAAGCGGTTTGAAATGGCATACGAGTTGTTGCTAGATGTAACATAAAGCTGTGCCACATGCATCAGCAGGGTGAGATGGGACACACTTAGTATAGATATATATTACAAATACTGTCAGAGTCAGTATCTAACTCTAAAATATAGTATGTTCCCAATATGGGTAACAGAAGAACTCCCCACAAAAAGAAAACCTAAATGGATTTAACTAATGCAAGTGTATGGTGAGTCAGGGTCCGGATCCCTGGTCTCATGAGGGGAGAACTACAAAGTACAGACACAGCTATAATAAAGGTACCAACTCACCCATACTGGCAATGTCACACAGAGACGTGCCCCGACGCGCGTTTCGCAATAGCTTCCTCGGGGGGCTTGTAACTCATTTATTTGTGACCAGGACACTGGCCCAAACTGCCAAATAAAATTTCACATAGGCAGCGCTTAACCTTTCTTCACACACATTTTTTATTTTTTTTTCTGTATAAATGTCTATGAAAAATAGTAAAGAGAAAAGAATAAAACATGCAAAAAAAAAAAAAAAATTGCAGTTTATTTTAATTGTGTTTGATACTTCCCTATTGCCTTACAGCTAAAATCTGGGCAGAGCTTTTTGCAAGTAAAAAATGGCAAAAAAAAGACAGAAAAAGTACAGGAAACAGCGGCGTTTAGCCGTTTATGTGACAAGTTGTTTGCAAAGACACTATAATATATATATATATATTTAAAATATATACTATATAAGTGCAGATGATCTGGTCTAGGAAAAATGGGTGCCTCATACACAGTATAGAGTTATCGGCCGAAATAAGATTTGGCTGATCGCTTGGCCAACAGCTATGTCTTTGAACTCTTCAAAGCAAGGGCGGTTCACTCTGCCGAATCCTCTTGTGTTCTCTATGAGAGAGTCGCTGCCAGAATCCTGGTGGTGGCTTATCTTGCAGTAGACAAAATGGTTGACAATCTGAAATCAGACATCCTGAAGCCTTATTTCCCCCAACATTATCTGTCACGGGACAGTTGAGAAGTTCCCATACACATTAGACTGTCATTTGAGCCCTACGATATCGGCTGGTTGGGTGGACGTTAGTCTAATGTGACCTTAATACTGCAGGTGCTCAGTCAAGCATTGGCCTGAAGCCAGTATCATCATCCATGGGTTTCCTAATCCTCAGTAATTAGATATTATTGCTAAGGCGATATGACCCTTACAAAAATTGGCATCTTTCAATTCCACCTTGTAAGAAAGAGGCCTGAGCTGGGGTCATCCATCTTTGGTGTCTATATGGATAGGGTTGTACCAATGAGAGTGTTTATAAAACTAAATGTTTGTACTTTAATCTTCCTGAGGTTTTAGAAAGATGTATTGTGAAACTGAATATTACAAACCAATAGTTGAATTAATTTTAACTAATCTTCACAACTATGGATGTGCTTCAAATCTTCCTTAATTTGAGGTGTAATTAGGCTCTCCTAAGCCTCGGAGAAAAATTCAATTAGATGCCTTCGATCTAAACCTAATTATCAAAGTCCAACATGAAGAAACCAACACATTCGCCACACCTATAATAGCTTCTTCCAAGGTGCTCGGTAGACTGAGCAAAGCTTGTCAATATAATCCGGCAAGATGAAAGCCAGTACTTCGTCCTTCAGAAACTCCATGTTTATTGTAGCTTTATTCCATGTGTGCTAAAACCATCAAATACAGGTTATCAAGCATCTAATGCGTTTTAGAAGTAATTGACATAATGGAGAAGGTGGAAAAAAAATTTTTTCTCTTCGCCTCGGAGAAAATCAGATCAGAATCCGATTAGCATAGTCGGGCCGATTAACTTGGATGGAGAAAAATCGGTCACCTGCGTTGTTCGTCAGTGTTTTGGATACGACTTTCCTCAGCATTTGGTCAGTCTGTCAGTTTTTATGAAAAAATAAATTCCAAAACTTCTACCCATTGCAATGTTAATCATGGACAACACATGGATTGTTCAGTGATGCCATCCGTGTGCTGCCTGTGATTTTTAAACTTATACGGGTCATTTTGATCCATGACTCGGATCAATAACGGACAGGTCTCCGAGATTTTTTTCGGACCATGCGGTCACCCAAAAAAGACATTGATGTGTAAACAGCAGCGTAGACTCTAATAAGCTACTGTTCTGTCCAGGAAAAACAATAGAACACGTACGTTACTCAAGGACATCTGAATGAGGCCTAAAGAGAAGACATCCGATTAGGGAAACATCTGTAGTGACTATTGTTAACAATTTTCTTCTTACATCTGCAATCAATTCAAGTTGAAAAGCAAATCATGTCATTTTGTACAGGAAGATTGCCCTGTAGACGGTGCAAGGAAGACAGATTTTTTTTAAAAAAAATTGGATGATCTGTGCATTCATTTGTTCCAATGTTGAAGGATTATTGTCATCCTCTAAAATGAGTAAAGTGGCAAAATAAATTGCTTTTAAAAACCAGCAATTCTGTAATTTATCTCTAAGGCCGGGGTCACATACAACTGCAATGTAAGAAACTCATGCGAGTCTCTCACCTCAATACCGGACCGGAGTGTGCGGCTGCATTGTTTCTATGCATTTTTTCTGGCATTTTTCGGTCGATTCCTGAGCATTTTTTCTGGCATTTTTCTCACTTTTTTTCCCCAGACTTTTTTTGAACTCCATTATTCTGGTGCATTTTTTTGCTGCAGAATTGCTAAAATACATAGAAATAAATTCCTGTCGTCTTGTGTTCAAAGATTGGATAATCGTCCCAGAGGAAAATAACTGAAGAATGTACGTGTTGTTTCTTTTAATTGATTGGCGTCTTTTGAAGCGTCAGAGAGTGCAGTTCTGGCTAGTGGTGCAACCGTGCCTCTGGTCTGAACTGTCACTTATTAAGACCGGAGTCACACTAGCGAGAAATACAGACGAGTGCAATGCGAGAAAAAATCGCATTGCACTCGGACCAATGTTAATCTATGGGGCAGCTCCCAGCATCCGATTTTTTCTCGTCCATTTTATACGTGCGAGAGAAATCGCTGCGATTGTCACCGTATTAAGGCCAAGACTCGCCAATGCAAGTCTATGGGTGCGTGAAAACATCGGATTACACACGGACCACATGTGTGACTTGCGAGAAATACGCACCGGTGTCCTTTAGAAAAGCCGACAATTCATCCCCGGCTATACTGTAAAATCACACTGACAGGTTTAATAAAGAATGGAAAGAATAGATACATACACATAGAATACATATATATATATATATATATATATACATGTCATTGTGACACATATATATACATATCAGTTCAGTCAGGTCCCAAGCTGCAATCCATCTGAAGGGGTTAACAGGTTTACAGCAGGGACCGATGCTAATGCGACCAGCCCTGCTGTAAACCCCCGCAGCCTCCCCGACTCACAGGATATGAACTGATTAGTGTGGGAAGCTTTACTGATTGTTTCCCATGCTATTGAGTTCACTTCAGATCAGGCGGGGATTCCCTCTGACGTCACTGATGCTGTGCGGAGTCCCCGGCTGACCTGAAGTGAACTCAATAGAGTGGAAAACAATCAGTAAAGCTTCCCACACTAATCAGTTCATATCCTGTGAGCCAGGGAAGCTGAGGGGGTTTACAGCAGGGCTGGTCGCATTAGCATCGGTCCCTGCTGTAAACCTGTTAACCCCTTCAGATGGATTGCAGCAGGGGACCTAACTGAACCCCGGACATGTAAGGATATTGTTGCTTTATTATTTTATTTTTATTACAGGAGAACAAGGGATTCAGAAGGATTACCAGTACAATAAAATATGGTCAAAAACTATGTGTATTTATTTCATTAAAATAATTTTAAATTAATATGTGTGTGTTTTTTTTAACCATTTAATACAATAGGATTAATAATGGAGAGTTGTCTAATTGACAACTCTCCATTATTAACCCAGCTTAATGTCACTTTCCAATAGCAAGGTGGCCTTAACCCATTATTAACCCATTAGCCACCGCTAAAGGCAATGGGAAAGAAGGGCTAAGTGCCAGAAAAGGCGCATCTAATAATAGATGTTCCTTTTCTGGGGTGGCTGGGGGCAGATGTTAGCAGCCAGGGTGGGGCACAAAAACAATGCTCCCTCCCAAGGCTATTATTATCTGTCTTAGAATCATAGAATCATAAAATCATAGAATCATAGAATGGTAGAGTCTTCAGTCGCTGGTTTTCCCTGTCTGGTGGAGAAAATACCGCGGGAGCCCACGCATTTTTTTTCAACGAATTTACACATTAAATTAACACCTACATGTATGAAATTTTGCACACATACACTCATCTTATTATTTTGAAAACCATATATCAAACTACATGAAATGAAATGGTTTACTGTATGTAAACCATGTGTCATTTCATGTCAGGTTCTGTAATGATTTTACAGAAGCCGGCAATTGAATTAGCAGCTATTATGCTATGTAGAAGTGTATAAACTATAAATATATATATATATATGTGTCACAATGACATGTATATATATATATGTATTCTATGTGTATATATCTATTCTTTCTTTTGTGATTTAAAAACTGTTATTTGGATCCATTATATTTCGGTTTTGCAAGCCGTCGAGAAAATCTCGCCATACTGATGCCATAAGGATGACACACGGATATTTTGATGCAAAGAAATCGCATCCTCGCATTGCACACGGATGACATACGGATTACTGTACAGGGAACTTTTGTGCGATTCTCGTCCGTAAAATACGGTCCGTGTTTTTATACGTTGTGTGTGACTCCAGCCTAATAGTGTACCTTCTTCCTGACAATTAGGGGAACGCTGCGCTCCTGAAGAATGAAAATGTGACAATTCCTTTAGTAAAAGAGAATTTGGATATTTCTGATCTTTCCTAATGCTGTCCTACCAGCAAAACTACTATGATCAATAACAGTCCTGTAATTGACCAAATATTGAGAAATTGTTTTACAGTTATATAGGCATTGGTTGTAGTGGGCAGGAGGAAATCTATGAAGACCACCATCTATATGGGCAGCATGATTGCTCAGTGGTTAGTACTGATGCTTTGCAGCACTGAGGTCCTGGGTGCAAATCCCACCAAGGACAACATCAGCAAGGTGTTCATATGTTTTCCCTGTGTTTTTGAGGGTCTTCTCCATTTTCCTTCCACACTCCAAAGACACACTGAGCCCTTAAAAAAGCATCAAAACCATTTAAAAGGGGAAAAAAGTTACACAAATTCCTTTTGCGCAAAAATTTTGCAACATTTTGAATCCAGTAAAATAAATCCTCCCTTTCATATATACAGACGCTTTGAATCTCTGTATCAAAATAATGGAACATTGATCATTTTAATGACAAAATAACAAATTGATCAAAGGGAGTATTCACTCCAAAGGAGATGGAAAAGGGGATTCCTTTTTTTTTTTTTTTACCAGAAACAGCGCTACTCTTATCCATTCAATGAATGTCAGTAAGGATTTTTCTAACCTTTCCCTGAATAATAGCAGACCCTTCATCTAAACCTAGACAATCACCAGATTTTGATATCCTTTCCTTTGAATAAGTCATCAATATCAGATTGGTTGGGGTCTGAATCCTGGCACCCCCACCAGTAAGCTGCTGTAAGCTCCTTGGGTGGGATATGAACGCGTTGAATAGAGGTGCTATGTGCATTTCCATTCAATGTGTAGCAGCAGATGCTGAGTACTGCAGAACATCTCATATTTTAGAAAATATTTTAAAACAATAGAAGCTGATCTGCAGGACCCGGTGATGGGATGGCTGCCACACACTGAATCATGGCATGCATTTCAGTTTGAGTCAATGCGTTTAGATGTGGTGTCCGCGGGCGCTTATAACAGCAGATCGACGGTCTTGCTTGGTGTCAGTTCTCCACCTATCTAATATTGATGATTTATCCTGAGGAAGGGTCAATATATTTTAACTGGAAAGCCCCCTGTAAGCTTTTTATCTCAGGGACTCAGAGTTTAATAATCTCCATTTTATATCACTATTGTCCACTTTTTGGTGATTTAACTAACAAATTAGCTGGGATGAAGTCTGAATTCATTAGGAATTATTTTTTATTTTGCATAAATACAAGGTTATTGTGGGTACTTATAGTAAAATCTGGTACTACAGAAAAATAGGGATATTTTTTTTTTTAGCTTTAAGGGTGACTTCTTTTCCACAAAGACATTTCATGATACTTCATTGCAGCGCCATGCTTATATCCCAGTAATTTCTGACTGTATCAGGAACAGGGTAAGCATAAAAAATGTGTCTAGGTATGCTAAGTTGGCAGAAAATTCTCAATGGTATAACTGCCAATGGTCACAAGAAAAGCATTAAAATGGATCATATGCCCGGATGTATCCCTTTAATTAATGTGATCACTGATCATCCAGAGAACTGGGAATCAGCAAGGCATGCTTGGCAGAAAATCTCATTAGTTAATGCACATGTGATATTACCGACTCACATTTATTCATTTAACGAGTTTAGCTCATTACTAATTTGCTGATTTTTGCTTTAGCGGGGATGTATCCTCTTTCCTTCAGAAGCGTAGAATATAAGGGGTTATTATGAAAGTGTTGCGAGATGAAGGCTTACATAGAACAGAAGAGAAACAGGAGCACAACTTATAGTTTGAGGAATTAACTATGCTTTTTGTTTAATTTAATTAATTATTTAATCAAATAATAACAAGAACTTCATTATCTAAAAAGAAATATAAAAAAAATATTAAAGCGAACAGTACTCATCTCTTCAATCTCCCACGGATCTTGTGCTGATGCTCTGGTGGTCTGGTTTATTTGTAAGTTGGAAGCATGTGATCACCGCAGTTACATTATTTATTACATTTGTAAGTATTTTTTTTTTTCACAAACTGGACAACATTCAAATTTTATAATTTCGAGAATTTCTTTTTGCTACAAAAGGCTCTTAACCCCTTCACCCCCAAGGGTGGTTTGCACGTTAATGACCGGGCCAATTTTTACAATTCTGACCACTGTCTCTTTATGAGGTTATAACTCTGGAACGCTTCAACGGATCTTCGCAATTCTGAGATTGTTTTCTCGTGACATATTGTACTTCACGTTAGTGGTAAAAAATTTTCGATATACCTTGCGTTTATTTTTGAAAAAAACGCAAATATGGCGAAAATTTTGAAAATTTTGCAATTTTCAAACTTTGATTTTTTTTTCCTTTAAAACAGAGAAATATGTCACACAAAATAGTTAAGAAATAACATTTCCCACATGTCTACTTTACATCAGCACAATTTTGGAACAACATTTTTTTTTGTTAGGAAATTATAAGGGTTAAAAGTTGACCAGCGATTTCTCATTTTTACAACAAAATTTACAAAGCCATTTTTTTTAGGGACCACCTCATATTTGAAGTCACTTTGAGGGGTCTATATAGCAGAAAATACCCAAAAGTGACACCATTCTAAAAACTGCACCCCTCAAGGTACTCAAAACCACATTCAAGAAGTTTATTAACCCTTCAGGTACTTCACAGGAGCTGAAGCAACGTGGAAGGAAAAAATGAATATTTAATTGTTTAGCCACAAAAATGATCTTTTACAAACTTTTTTTTTATTTTCACAAGGGTAAAAAGGAGAAAATGGGCAGATAAAGTTGTTGTGCAATTTCTCCTGAGTACGCCAATACCCCATATGTGGGGGAAAACCACTGTTTGGGCACACGGCAGAGCTTGTAAGGGAAGGAGCTCCGTTTGACTTTTTCAAACTAAAATTGGCTGGAGTTGAGATTTGATGCCATGTCGCGTTTGGAGAGCCCCTGATGCGCCTAAACAGTGGAAACCCCCCACAAGTGACACCATTTTGGAAACTAGACCCCCTAAGGAACTTATCTAGATCTGTTGTGAGCACTTTGAACCCCAAAGTGTTTCACAAAAGTTTATAATGCCTGCGTGTGAAAAAAAATAATAATAATTTTCCACAAAAATGATTTTTTAGTCCCAAATTTTTGATTTTTCCCAAGGAAATTTGACCCAAAAAGTTGTTGTCCAACTTGTCCTGAGTACGCTGATACCCAATATGTGGGGGGGGAAACTGTTTGGGCGCACGGCAGGGCTTGGAAAGGAAGCAGTAACATTTTGGAATGCAAACATTGATGGGGGTCACGTTCCGTTTGCAGTACCCCAGATGAGCCTAAACAGTGGAAACCCCCCACAAGTGACCCCATTTTGGAAAATAGACCCCACAAGGAACTTATCTAGATGTGTGGTGAGCACTTTGAATCCCGAAGTGCTTCACAGAAGTTTATAACGTACAGCTGTAAAAATAAAAAATCTTTTTTTTTAACAAAAATGATTTTTTCGCCCCCAATATTTTATTTTCACAAGGGTAACAGGAGAAATTGGACCCCAAAAGTTGTTGTCCAATTTGTCCTGAGTACGCTGATACCCAATATGTGGGAGAAAACTACTGTATGGGTACACGTTGGGGCTCGGAAGGGAAGTAGTGACGTTTTGGATTGCAGACTTTGATGGAATGGTCTGAGGGCGTCATGTCGCATTTGGAGAGCCTCTGATGCGCCTAAACAGTGGAAACCCCCCACAAGTGACCCCATTTTGGAAAGTAGACCCCACAAGGAACTTATCTAGATGTGTGGTGAGTGCTATGAAGCCCCAAGTGCTTCACAGAAGTTTTATAACATACAGCCGTAAAAACAAAAAAATCTTTTTTTTTTTACAAAAATGATTTTGTCGCCCCCCAGTTTTTTATTTTCCCAAGGGTAACAGAAGAAATAGGACAAATTGCACAATAACTCTTGTGGTCCAGAGTACGCTGATACCCCATATGCGGGGTAAACTACTGTTTGGGCGCATGGCAGAGCTCAGAAGTGAAGGAGCACCGTTTGACTTTTTCAACGCAGAATTGGCTGGAATTGAGATCAGACGCCATGTCACATTTGGAGAGCCCCTGATGTGCCTAAACAGCAGAAACCTGTTATGTTTCGGTAGCTGAGGAGTGCAGATAAAAAAGGAAATACACCAGAGCAGTTGGAATCTATGAGATTGCAGTACCCTGACTAACCACCACAACTAGAGGCAGCCGTGGAGCGTTCCTACGTTGGTCCTAGACGCCTCGTCACAGCCTGAGAAACTAACTACACCTAAAGATAGAAAGAGGAAAGCTATCTGCCCCGGAGCAGAACCCAAAGAACATAGAAAGCCCCCAAACATGTAATGGCGGTTAGACAAGAAGAAATACTGACAGACAGAAAATAGTATGAGCAAACGTTGGGGCCCAAACTACCTAAATAGAAAAGGATAGGAAGGGCACTTACTGCAATCCCAAAAAACCCTGAAAAGCACCAACTCTACTAATTTCAAAAACACCTGAGATCACACGACCTCTACCACCTAAATTAGTTCTCTGGTGTAACAAAATCAAAACAGCAGCCACTGAAAAAACTGGAAAAAGCAAATGTACAAACATCAGTGGCTGAACTAAACTGAGAGGGCAAAAGCCCCCGGAGGGGACCCTGAAGGCCCCCACAGAAGTGCAGGACAAAATGCAAAAATCAAGCACAAAAACAAAAAAGAAGAAAATGTCTTATCTGTTACAGGAGATGCAGACACGACACAGCAGGCTACAAAGGAAACAGGAATCAAGGATTGAGACCAGAACAATTGATCACCGGCAACCCTGATGGGAAGGCGAGTCCCTTATATAAGACCAGTCAGTAACACCTGATTCCCAATCCTCACAATCTTCACTGGACAGTCCAGTACCGCTTGTAACCACCAGAGGGAGCCTCTGCTCAGAACTCATTTCAAGTCCATTCACAACAGTACCCCCCCTTGAGGAGGGGTCACCGAACCCTCACCTGAGCAACCAGGTCGGTCAGGATGAGTTCTATGATACGCACGGATGAGTCTCCTAGCATGGATGTCCGAAGCAAACACCCAAGAATTGTCTTCCTGACCATAACCTCTCCACTTAACCAAATACTGGAGTTTCCGTCTAGAAAAACGAGAATTCAAAATTTTCTCAACCTCAAACTCCATATTGCCCTCAACCAGAACAGGGTCAGGAGGCAAAGCAGTAGGAACCACTGGCTCAACAAACCTCTTCAACAAGGACTTGTGGAACACATTATGGATCTTAAATGTCCCTGGAAGAAGCAAACGAAAAGAAACAGGATTAAGAATCTCCATGATCTTATAAGGTCCAATGAACCTAGGCTTAAACTTAGGAGATGCCACTCTCATAGGAATATTTTTTGAGGACAACCAGACCAAGTCCCCCACTTTAAACCGAGGACCATCAGTCCTATGCCGGTTAGCAAACCGCTGGGCCCTCTCCTGAGAGAGGGACAACCTCTGCACTACCTGGTCCCAAATCTGTTGCATACGCTCCACAACAGAGTCAACACCTGGACAGACAGAAGCCTCCGTCTGTCCTGAAGAAAATCGAGGGTGAAACCCAGAATTACAGAAAAATGGAGACATCAAAGTGGCAGAGCTAGCCCTATTATTAAGAGCAAACTCAGCCAAAGGCAAAAAAGAGACCCAGTCATCCTGATCAGCAGACACAAAGCATCTTAGATAAGTCTCCAATGTCTGATTTGTTCTCTCAGTTTGACCATTGGTCTGAGGATGAAACGCCGAGGAGAAAGACAATTGAACACCAAGTTTAGAACAAAAGGTCCTCCAAAATCTGGAAAAAACTGGACTCCTCTGTCAGACACAATGTTCTCAGGAATGCCGTGTAAACGAACCACGTGCTGAAGGAACAAAGGTACCAATTCAGAGGAGGAAGGCAACTTAGGTAATGGCACAAGATGTATCATCTTGGAAAACCTATCACAAATCACCCAGATGACGGTCATTCTCTGAGAAACAGGGAGGTCGGAAATGAAATCCATAGAGATATGGGTCCATGGTCTCTTGGGCACAGGCAATGGCATCAACAAACCACTAGAGCGGGAGCAAGGCTTGGAGCGAGAGCAAGTCCCGCAGGACTGCACAAATTCCCTGACATCACGAGACAAGGTAGGCCACCAAAAGGACCGACTAACCAAGTCTCTGGTACCAAAAATTCCGGGATGACCGGCCAACGCGGAACAATGAATCTCAGACATCACACTCTTTTTCCAGTGGTCCGGGACAAACAATTTCCCAACAGGACAGCGCTCGGGCCTATCCTCCTGACACCCCTCCAGAGCCAGTCTCAAATTGGGCGAGATGGCGGAAAGAACTACACCTTCTTTCAAAATAACAGAAGGATCAGATAACTCAGGAGAGTCCGCAAGGAAACTCCTTGAAAGGGCATCCGCCTTAACATTCTTAGTGCCAGGAAGAAAGGAAACCACAAAATTAAAACGTGTGAAAAACAAGGCCCACCTGGCCTGTCTAGGATTAAGTCGCTTGGCAGATTCCAGATAAACCAGATTCTTATGGTCAGTAAGGACCACCACTTGATGTTTGGCTCCCTCCAGCCAATGTCTCCACTCTTCAAAAGCCCACTTCATGGCCAATAACTCCCGATTACCCACGTCATAATTACGTTCAGTAGGAGAAAATTTTCGAGAGAAAAAGGCACAAGGGTTACTTTTAGAGGTCTCTGGATCTCTTTGGGACAAAACGGCACCTGCCCCAATTTCAGAGGCATCAACCTCCACCTGAAATGGCAGAGAAACATCAGGCTGCCGTAGAACAGGAGCAGAAATGAATCTCTGCTTAAGTTCCTGAAATGCAGAGACTGCCTCAGGAGGCCAATTCACCACATCAGAACCCTTTTTGGTCAAATCAGTTAATGGTTTAACAATAACCGAGAAATTACCAATAAATTTACGATAAAAATTGGCAAAACCCAAAAATCTTTGAAGAGCCTTTAATGAAGTAGGTTGGACCCAATCACAGATGGCCTGAACCTTGACCGGGTCCATTTCAATAACAGATGGGGACAAAATTAATCCCAAAAATGAGATCCTCTGTACGCCAAAAAGACACTTTGATCCCTTCACATACAGAGCATTCTCTCTCAAAATCTGGAATACAGTTCGAACATGTTTCACATGAGAGTCCCAGTCATTGGAAAAAATCAAGATATCATCCAAATAAACAATCAGAAATTTATCCACAAAATCCCTGAAAATGTCATTCATGAAGGACTGGAAGACAGAAGGAGCATTAGTGAGCCCAAAGGGCATCACAAGGTACTCAAAATGCCCCTCAGGGGTGTTAAATGCCGTCTTCCATTCATTCCCGTGCTTAATGCGAATAAGGTTATATGCCCCCCTGAGGTCAAGCTTGGTAAACCAAGTAGCGTTTTTCACCCTGGAAAACAGGTCAGAAATCAAGGGTAACGGGTATTGATATTTCACAGTAATATTGTTCAAAAGACGATAATCAATACACGGCCTTAATGAACCATCCTTTTTGGCCACAAAGAAAAAACCGGCACCTAAGGGTGAAGAGGATGGTCTGATATGACCTTTCTCCAATGACTCCTTGATATAAGACCGCATAGCGTCATGTTCAGGTACAGACAAGTTAAAAAGGCGACCTTTAGGGAATTTACTACCAGGCACTAATTCAATAGCGCAGTCATAGCTCCTATGGGGAGGCAAGGATGCAGATTTACTTTCGCTAAACACATCAGAAAAATCAATCAAAAAGTCAGGAACATCCTGAGCCTGGGGGGAGGCAGAAAAAACAGGAGTGTTGGTATTAACACATTGGCAGCCCCAACTGGTTACAGACACAGATTTCCAATCCAAAACAGGATTATGAGACTGTAACCAAGGGAAACCCAGCACGATAATGTCATGCAGATTATACAGAACCAAAAATTTGCAGCTCCCTGATGATCAGGTTCAACCCTCATTTTCACCTGAGTAGAGAACTAGGTTTTTTTCTCAGCCCAAAGGGGGAAACGATCCCCAAGTAGGGGAATAGACTTTTTAGGGTACAAGGGATCCCAAACGTTTTGCAAAATCAAAATCCATCAGGTTAAAGCGCTCCCCAATCAACAAGCCTGAGCAAAAATGAGGACAAGACATATCAAGTAACAGTTTTAAAAAAACTTATCTGAACACTACCCAAACCGGCGTGCAAAACGTCTTCCCCCTTAGGGCGACGAAATAGCATAGAGGCTTTACCACAGTAGAAAAATAACCCTTGCGCTTCGAAACCATGCGCGTGCCCCAAAAACCCCCTATCACACTGCATGTTTTAGAAACAGTTCCCAAGGCAACACTATTCCCCCCTACTTCTCCCTCACGCAAACGTCTGTCAAATTTGAATCCTAATGACATAGAAAAAAATTTTGACTTGAGGTCCCATGTTTATACCCTTTTAAAAAGGGTAACTGAAAAGTGTAACAAATTTCAAGCTTTTGAGACTACTCAGGG
>JARQOD010000009.1:98844774-99065467 GCA_033576555.1 Oophaga sylvatica | reverse complement strand
CTACTGATTGTTTTTCCAATAGGGGCAGTAACAAAGAGAAAGGTGGGCCTAAATTATCTTTTGGGGAACCCCCAAACAGAAAGGGGAGAGAGAGGAGGGGGGGAACCAGCAAAAGAAACAGTGAAGGAAGGGTCAGAGAGATAGGGGGAAAACCCCAGGAAGAACGTTCCTTGAGGCCGTGGAGCAGCAAGGGGGAGGAGCTGATGGTCGACAGGCGAATGCGCAGAGAGTCCAAAAAAATTTAGCAGGGGAAGTGAACCTTAATTTAGCATTTAAGGACATTAAACTTTAGTGGGGGCATTCGAGAGTGAAAAGGAAAACCAAAATTAAGAGGTCGAGAAAGAGTTATCTGGAGATAGGGATAAAAAACGGGTGGGGCCAGCGTTCCGAGTTTAGAGATAAAGGGGAAGATTAGAGACGGTCATATTTACGGCACATTTTGGGGTCGGGGGATGAGTTTTAAGTAATGGATGTATGAGGCATGTTTAAAAGAGGAGGAAAAAAATCCCGGAAGAGAGGAAAAGGGGTTTGAATATTTTTTTAAAAAGGGAAGGTGACAGCAGGGAAAAGGGGCTGGGGGAATGTGACGGAAGGGGGTCACTAAAGCAAGGGGTAGGGCAGAAGATGCAAGGACCCTATTTACTTCTTCTTCGTGACTGGTTCAAAACAAGAGTGGCAGGATGCAGTGGGGGAGGGAGGAAAAAGCTGGTATAAAGGGGTGGGATATAAATTTTTTGTCGATGTGGGTTTATTTTTTCTTTGAAATAATTGCCCGATAGTCACGTGGAGACGTGGTTGGAGCCTGCACTTTTTGGGGGTTTATAGGGAGTGAAATTGTCAAAAAAACATTTTGGGGGTTAATTTGGGGTATGAGGGGATGAGGATTGAAATAGGTTTTTTTGAGAGGGAAGGCAAGTTTTATGTTTTTTAACTAAACTTTTTAAGTTGAAATCACAGAGATTAATTTTCTCCACAGACGTTCGGCCCATAAAGCACCGCTGTAGGGAACTGTTGCGCGTGTGCCACAGCTGTCGCCTCTGTGTCGTAATTTCTATGTAAAGGGGTGCAATTCCCCCGGGCCTTTTCAGGGTTTTCGTTTAATGCTTCAGTGCAGAATCTGACATGAAGGAAAGATAGGGGGCCATGATGACTCAAGTTCTTCAAAGTTTTCTGGGTGTTAATGGCTTATATGTTTCTATATGTGTGGAAATTTGGGGTGACCTGAGCGGGATGGCAGTTCTTGATAAAGAATGAAAGAAGGTTGTGGTCAGAGAGCGGGAGAGGGGAATTTGTGAAATCATCCACTGAGCAAAGCCGGGTGAAAACCAAGTCGAGGGAGTTTCCATCTTCATGAGTGGGGAGTTAGTATGCTGCAAAAAACCGAAAGAGGGGGTTAGAGATAAAAGGTGAGAGGCAGATGGGAGAGGGGAAGAGCAATGGGGATGTAGAAATCACCTATGATGAGAGTGGGGATGTCACAGGAAAGAAAATGTGGAAGCCAGGTGGCAAATTGATCTAGGAACTGAAGACAAGGGCCGGGAGGACGATACACCACTGCCACTCGCATGGAGAAGGGGATGTAGAGTCTGACAGCATGGACCTCAAAAGAAGGGAAGACAAGTGAGGGTTCTTGAGGGATAACTTGAAAAGTACATTTGGGTGATAGGAGCAGACCAACGCCTCCACCTGCTCTGTTGTCCGATCTTGGGGTATGAGAGAAGTGTAGTCCACCATATGAGAGAGCAGCAGCAGCGGTGGTGTCTGACTGCTGGATCCAGGTTTCAGTAAGAGCTAGAAGGTTAAGAGAATTTGAAAGGAAGAAGTCATGGATGAACAGGAGTTTATTACACACTGAGCGAGAATTCCAAAGGGCACAATTAAATGAGACTGAAGGCATGCAGGGAATATTAATAAGATTAGAGGGGTTTCTGAGTGTAGCAGTTGGAAGGTTTGACTTTCTATAACATGAGGGGCTGGGGTTTGGAGCAATATCTCCTGCGACTAGAAGAAGGAGAATAGAAAGAGTGAGCAGATGGTTAAGTGATTTGTGAGAGCGTCTTGTGTGTTGGATGGAGGGACTGAGTGGGTTTGTGCTCTTTAGCAGTGTGAAAAGAGCATGAGTGCCATACATAGGAGAGAAAAGGACAGTGGGGCTGATATGGATGGAGTGTAACGAGTTAATGCAAGGGCGGTGGATGTGAGTGAATGCAGCAGCCAGGATATAAATTATACAAATGCATATGGTGAATATGTGTTGTAATCTAAATGTAGAGGGAATAGATTTTGTAATTTGTCTTACCAGTCTCCTTCCCTGTCTAACAGCCATGTATTACTGCGGCAATACTTTGATACATGTACTTCGATTACATGTACATAAATGCTACCCCTGCATAAATGCTTCCCCAGACTATGTCTCAATATATAGGAGGCTAGATCTAAGAACTTTTTTTTTTCTCTCACTCGTTAGCAATCAGTCAAACTGAGTTGAGACAGCAGGCCACAATAAATGTAGTGAGCAGATAAACAAGTGTCCATGCCTACACGAATCATAAACCACTTTGAAAAGTTGTTTGACCTCATATCATAAGTAGTGTTGAGCGATACTGCTCGATATCTAAAAATATCGGATCGGAATGGTATCACCGATATCACTAAATATCGTCGATATCCGATTCCGATACCGGAAGTCCAATGTAAGTCTATGGGAACAAAATATCGCAACTAAAAAAACACTTTCTTTCGTTGTAAACACAAAAGATACACACATAGAATACATATATATATATATATATACATGTCATTGTGACATATATATATATATACATATATTTATAGTTTATACACTTCTACATAGTAAAATAGACTCTGATTCAATTGCCGGGTAAAGCCGTGACATACCCCATAGAAGTCGACGGGCTCGGTGCCGAGTACCCCCAAAAACTCTGGCTCTGTGCGACTCAACTTGGGCGCCACAAACAGGATTCTGTAGCTCGCTATAAGCGAGTCCTGTGTGCCTGAATTGAACTGGTTTTGTGCTTGAGAATTGCTAAAATCATCAGAGAATGTATTTGCCATTTTTCCGCCATATCTGCGTCACGACGAGGCACTGGTGAAGAAGAAGGGCGAGCTCTTCGTGGGTGTACACTCACTCAGTGGCGCGAAAACGATGGCCGACCACTCTAAATGGTACTGCAATGTAAGATCGTGCCCCACAGCTCTTGAGTTCCGCCTCCTCATCCTCCTCAGTGTGCGGAAACTAACACGAAGGTCCCGCCTCACTACAAAAGAGGGGCCCTTTCCAGATGCTAATGACACATGTGACTTGGCAGAGATGGCTAATGGACACGAGCAGAAGTGTGAAGGGATGGAGCAGTCAGAGCTCTCCCCCCACGGAAGCGACCCGATCGCCACGGAACCACCGTTGGGCACCCGGCCTGGAAACCCTCCTACGCTGCAAGAAGCGGAGGATACCCTAAGAGGCCTGGCCCGGCACCGGGAGGAGGTCGCCAGGATGGAAGCCAGCTGGCGTGCCCTAAAACTAAACTTGGAGCGGCGCCAATCCCTCTTACCTCAAGTGTCTGTACCGGATGGTGAGGCACCCGTTCTAGTAGTGGAGTCCGTGCGGGCATCCCAGCCCTTGCAATGTGATCCGGTTGACGTTGTCGCAGTGGAGGCACCCGTTCCTGCAAAAAACGCTGCACCGGCAGCACCCCAGATCCCGCTGTCTGCCCCCGTCGCTGAGACAGAAGAAGCGACACCCGTCCTCATGGAGGAGGCCGCGCAGGCACAAGAGGTCTACCTGTCTGTACCGGAGTCCCGACTGTCATCTGTTCCAGAGCCGGCTGCTTCCTCCGCAGGTGAGCGCCGCCAGGACTGTCGGGCGCCAGGAGAGCTGCCGCAAACCGGACATCGTAAGCTGCAGTTTGATGGTGGAGACATGGAGATGCTGGTGGAGGAGAATTACAACCGGCGTCAGGAGGAAGAGTGGAGACGTTGGGAGAGAGAAGCCGAGCGACAAAGGGAGCAGCGCGAATCCCAGAAGCTTCGCCAACGTCACATCGAGAAGGACCGGGCAGATAAGGACCGGATGAGAAAAGATAAAGGAACCCTGATGGAGCCGCGGCGTAAGGGTGCAGTACGGAGCTTTAAATTGAAAGGTGGTTGGGGCTTCATCCAGGAGCCTGGACTTTATTTAGAAGTGTTTGTGACCCGGAGGGACGTGGAGACTCACCTCCCAGAAGGACACCCGGGGAGGGACCTGTTGCCAGGAGACTTGGTAACTTACACCCGACACTGGGGTTACAATGGATGGTATGCCCTAAATGTCACCAGGTGCGACCCCTGGTCCCCAGAGTGTCAGGAACCTGTGAGACCCTCGGAGCCTTCAGCCTCCCACATTCAGGCCTCTGCACAAGTGCCCACCCCACGCCGTAAATCTCCCCAGCCTCCCTCAGTGGTCTCCTCAGCAGCCCCAGCTATGGACATGATAATGATAGCTGGCCCGTACCCGGCGCCTGTTAGGCCCCCTGGGGTTCGTTCAGTCCGGGACATAGGGCTCCAGACCCGGAGGGAGATGAAAGAGGTGGCCACACAGACACAGATAGCGGGTCACGACTTGACTGTACAGGCCACACGACGTCATCAGGTCCTGGTGGTCCTTGGTGTCTCGGATGTTTGGCAAGCATCAGAAGAGTACCAGGTGGTACCTGGAACACCCCTGCCAAAGAATTATAAATAACCCGGACAGGGTCCCTGTATGTAAATAGTTAAATTGTTGATGTACCCGGACGGGTGAATGTTCATAAAAAAGTTTTTTAATTTAATAAAAAAAACAACACAGTTTTCATTACTTTTATTACAGTCTCATCCTGCGACGCCATCGATCTCCTGTAAAAAAATGAAAAAAAAAAAACAGCAGTATACCACCTGTCCGACGCAGTCCATAGTAACGAGTGTCCCACGACGATCCAGCTCTGCTACATCAGAATGACATCAGAGGCAGGCAGGCAGGCAGAGGCTGTCATCCCGGCGCAGCACAGCTGATTACCTGCTTCCCCGGCGGTGACGTCATCGGACTGACTGCTTTACGGCCGGGATTACCCAGCAGTCACTGCAGTTATCGCGAAAAACTGCATGTGACCGCCAGGGAGAAGATAATGGCGGCCATCAAGCAGTCCAGGACGTGACCGCCGGAGATCTTCTGCCAGGTAAGTGCCGCTGACTCCTGACAGACCCGACCGACGGACACTCACAGTGACAGTGACAAATCCGATTCCGGTATCCGATATGACGAAAATATCGGTACTCGGAATCGAAAGCCCGATACAGCTAATATTGGCCGATACCCGATATTTGCAGTATCGTATCGCTCAACACTAATCATAAGAGGACAAGCAGAGTAAGTTGAAGTAACTATATACCATTATATATGCTGCTAAGATGAATAACATAGATGGGACTCATTCAGGATTCACTGAAGCAGCTTGCAATAGTTAAATACCATTAAATATGCTGCTAAGATGAATAACATAGATGGGACTCATTCAGGATTCACTGAAGCAGCTTGCAATAGTTAAATACCTTTATATATGCTGCTAAGATGAATAACATAGATGGGACACATGCAGGATTCACTGAAGTAACTTGCAATAGTTAAATACCATTAAATATGCTGCTAAGATGAATAACATAGATGGGACTCATGCAGGATTCACTGAAGTAGCTTGCAATAGTTAAATACCTGTATGAAGAGAATAGAGATGCGTGTTAGAATCGGCCATGTATAACTGCGGCAATACTTTCACACATGTACTTCGATTACATGTACATAAATGCTACCCCTGCATTCACACCTCTGTCCACGCTACCTGCATCTTCAATGTCTGCCACCACAGTCATTACTTCTGTCTCCTGCCATCTCTTTCCCTGAAATGAGACGTTGTAAGGCTGTGGTGATAGAAGCAGGGTGAGTGACCATGTAATGCAGCTGATCTAAATGCAACAGCGGAGACAACAGGCGTGATCAACAATCTACTTCTACTTTATTCACTTAAGAGGGTTAAAAGCGGGAAAGATTATTATCGCATATAAATGCACAAGAACAATATTCACAGTATCATTTACAAGCAACAGGCAATTAAATGTTTATATATATTGGTTAGTACAAGAGATATGTCCTCAAGATCAGCTCAGGGTCTACAGTCCAACCTTGATCTAACCGGTAAGGGGGAAAACGCTGTATTTGGCAGGAACCGTCTCTACCCTTGCAGCATTCCAGCCACTGATAAAGTCTAATGGCACTTTCTGGGGCTCTTTATCGCCAGCCAGGACCTGTCTCATCTGTAGCCTCCCCCTGCCCACACCTGGTACTGTGATTCTGTGCTGAAACCAATGGCCCTGCTCACTCGCGTCCTCCGATTACCAGCTGAGGTGAGAGTCTCTGGTCATGTATTTTTGGGGTATCTTCGGTGCTTGACCACCGACGGGCGTTTCCTTGATCTGGTAAAGTGGGGGACTGGTCCTTGACTCTTAACTGGCGTCGTCTGGGGTTCGGGTCTTGACCGGCGTTACTCTGGTCTTCAGCACTTGACCAGAGTAGTCTGGAGCCCGCGGCTCTGGAGTCTTCCGAATCTCGCTCACTCAATCACAATGTCCTGCCTGTCTCGCTCTCCAAGCATGTCTCAGTAACTCGTCCATGGCGTCTCTTGGACCTGGTTTGGCTCTGATCAAGGCCTTCCACTGGAGCTGGGCACGGATCTTCCTTACAACTTAGGCCCACTTCACAGGCATACAACCTGCCCTGGTGCAGGTTCTGGCGTCAACTGCCCTTCTCAGCCTGGCCAGGCCTTTTATATTCAGGAAGTCCTTCCTGTGTGTCACCTGATCAGGTTCATCACGTTAATACACTCCCTCTGCAAATCTCCCAGCACAATATGGTTCCTGCTAACACAATTCTTTTTTTTCACTTTCACTTTCAGTTTGGTCCAGCAGATAGCAGTGTTTGCTTAGTTACTTGGTATCTCTTTTCTATCTCGTTACAACTGCCCCACAGCTGCTGTCACCACCCTCAAACTAATCATAACGAGAGGGTGGCATTGGTGTCACTCACCCTGCTTCTATTACCACTCCCTTATGTCATTTCAATTCAGGGAAAGAGACAGTGGAGTAAGAAGCAGTGACTGTGGTGGTGGTCATTGAAGGTGTAGGTGGTGGCACACAATTGTGGAGGCAGAAGAAGCTGTGGTAAGTGACAGCAGTGCACCTTCATGATGACGACCTGTTTCAGAAAGGGGTGATAGAAGCTGTGGGAGAAGTGACTACAGGCCCATCTGTTATGATTTGTTAACCGAGGAGGATAATAGAAAAATAAGCTAGGCAACCAGATACCCAGAGAGGTTGGTAACTTAGGGGATTGCAGACCCCTAAACTGACAACACAATTAGAATTAGCCGTGGGATGTACCTACGATGCCCTAGACACCTCGACACAGCCAAAGAGATAACTAAACCTAAAGAGAGAAAGGGGAAAGCTAAACTGCCCCGGAGTAAAGCCCCAAAGGAATAGATAGCCCCCAAACATATATTGCCGGTGAGACAGATGAGACACAAAACACAGGCAGAAAATAGAGTAAGCAAATGCTGTGGCCCAAACTGTCTGGATAGAACAGGACAGGAAAGGATACTGTCTGCAATCCCGCAAAAACCCTAAGAAAAATTCCAACACGTCTGATATACAAAAATACTGAGGCCACACGACCTCTCCCCACTAAATCAGAATTCTGGTGTAAACTGGCCGCAAAACAACAGATACTGAAATAACAGGGGACTAGAAATACAGAAAAGACTGACATAAGCTGTGGCAAATGAAAACAGAGTCCAGCACAGGTCCCAGCAGGGAACCTGGCTGAACTCACACCAGCAAAGCAGAAAACAGAGAAAAGCAAAAAAGGGAACAAATGCCGCAGAATAAAACAGACAAATAACTTATCTGAAAGATGAAGGACAAAGCAGGGAGGAAGCAGACTTCCAAAAGGCTCAGGAAGAAAACCAAATCACCGTCAACAACTGAGGGAAGGCTGCTCACTTAAATCTCTCCAGCCTTTAACACCTGACCTCCAATCATCCTCTTCAGGTGATTGACTTCTGTCAGCCATACCAGCTCCAGTACCAGCATCAACCACCAGAGGCAGCCCAAACTCAGAAGCCAGATCAAAAGTGTTCACAACACCCATCCTCCTGTGATGTCCCAAGACTCCCATCAAATCTATTGTCACAGGAAGTAAAGAAAAAAACATATAAGGATAAGTAGAATAGTAGGGCATGTTGTAAAAAAAGTATATTACAAAAGTGGTTAGGGCTTAAGGATAGATATTTATAAAGGTAATTATAGGTATTGGACAACCTCTTTAAGTAAAAAAATAACAATAATAATAACAATTGTTCCCAAATATGGACAACCTCTTTAAGGGGAATTAATTACAGGATAATGACAGGTGTGAGAATACTTTTTTTTAATGGAATGTATGTATTTTGTACTAAAAATAAGTTTGTAATTGAGTTTTATTAAAGGGAATCTGTCACCTATTTTTTCCCCTATGAGATGCGGCCACCGCCATCAGGGGCTTATCTACAGCATTCTGTAATGCTGTAGATAAGCCCTGATGTAACCTGAAAGATAAGAAAAAGGAGTTATATTATACTCACCGTGGGGGGCGGTCTGGTGCGGTTCGGACCGATGGGTGATGCAGGTCCGGGTCCGGTGCCTCCCATCTTCTAGTGATGATGTCCTCTTCCTTGCTTCTGTTTCGGCTCCTGCGCAGGCATACTGATCTGCCCTTTTGAGGGCAGAGCAGAGTACTGCAGAGCGCAGGTGCTGGACCTCTCTGACCTTTCCCAGCGCCTGCGCACTGCAGTACTTTGCTCTGCCCTCAACAAGGCAGAGAATTATACAGGGCCCCATGATACAGTATGGGGCACTATCTGGGGCCATTATACTGTATAGAAGACTATGGGTACCAATTATTCTGTATGGAGAACAATGCAGGGCCCCATAATGGGGCCATTATACTGTATGCAGGACAATATGGGACCATTATACTGTATGTAATAGAATGCAGGGCCCGTTTTACAGTATGGACCACTATGTGTGGCCATTATACTGTATGGAGCACTATGTGGTCCCATTATACTGTATGGAGGACTATTTAGGACCATTATACTATATGGATGACTATGTGGGCACATTTACTGTATGAAGGACTATTTGGGCCATTATAATGTATCAAGGACTATGTGGCGCCATTACACTGCATGGAAGGCAATATAGGGCCCATTATACTGTATGCAGTACTATTTGAGGTCCATTATACTGTATGTGGGGCCCATTATACTGCATGGAGGGCTGTGTGGTGATTACAGTTGGGGAATCATACTGTGATGCAGTCATAATTCTTTGTCAGGGGGATTGAGGGGATACAGGAGGGTCATCATACTATGCGTGTTTAGGGTATTGTGGAAGAATTCACTGTGTGGGTATCTTACTGTGTTTGGGCTCACTTTAGTTGGCAACATACTTTATTATCTGTATTATTCAAGGTTTTTATAATTTGTTATTGCATATTTAAATTAGGCCATTGGGCCATATGGTTTTTACTGTTCTCACATAACATATTATATTATTCCAATATTTTATTCTAAGATCTATTAAAATGTACTTTGTTCATGAGACAACCCCTTCGAGTTTGTTTCCATATGAAAAAGTTCATCATTACATTTGATGATAAGGAAAAACGTCCTCAATTGTAGACATTTTTTTATAAATATCAAGGTTGGCCCACAACTTTGTCAAAACTTTTAATTTTGACCCTCTGTGTATTTGAGATTGATATCCCTTGAGTAATGACCCCTGCATAGTAGATTTTATGTGAAGACCTCTGTATGAATTGTACTTACCATTACAAATCCCAGTGAGTTAAAATTTTTGCAGAAAATCTGTCTGAAATGTAGTCCATGTGTAGTGATAGTGTTATTTCACATGGACCATGTAAGTCATTGCTGTCAAGAACAATATGGTTCATAACTTAGTGCTAAGCACAGCACCACCAACAAAGACCATCCTCAATAAACATCTTCTCGGAGCTAATCAACAAGTGTAAAATAATTCTACATTTCAGACAGATTTTCTGCAAAAATTTTAACTCACAGGGATTTGTAATGGTAAGTACAATTCATATAGATGTCTTCACATAAAATCTACTATGGGTGAAGTTGACAACCCTTTAAATCCCTAATGATTGAACCTTGGTAGCATATACTACCAATGTTTATCATCAGACAAACTGTTGAGGTCCAATAGCTGAACTGAGCACCTCATCTATGAAATATGGCACCTACAGGGGGAGTTTTAAGTGACCTCTACGCTTCATGGATCCAGCTCAAGGCCTTGTCAACTTCACCTATATTTTACCAAATGTGTTGTAGACATGATTTTGTGGCATTTAGGCTAGGTTAGCGTTTGAGTCCGCAGCGTATCATCCGCATCCCCAAATGCATGCAAATGCATGTTTACACAGTGTTTTTTATCCGCATCATTTTACGCCGCCATGACCTCTTCCCAACACTAAAGGACCGCCAATGACGGTTATGTTATGTTTAAATGTACCTGTGATGTTAAAATTTACCTCTAATGTTTGCTGAGGTAGATAATAAACTACCTTCCCTCAAAAATAAAGAGCGTTTGTGGCGGCAGCGGCGCATAAAGATGAAAATGAAACAAGATATAGTGCAAACAAAACCCAACTTTAATTTTCAAAACCTTTAACAAAAAAGAAGGGTTAAGGTTGGGGTGAATGGTTTTTGTGTCAGGGTTTACGTGAGGATGAGATGGGGTGGACCTTGGGGGTGTAGAGCTGTGAGGATTGGGTGGTAGTTGATGAGGAAGGGGTTGCAGGGGAAGGGTCTACAGCAGAACATAAATATTGGAACTGAGGACTCTCAATTCTAAATATTTTTCTATCTACTACCTAACACGGTACGAAGATACACATCTTTCCTATATTCAGAGAGACAGACATTTACAAAGCTTCTATATTTACATAGACAGTGTTGTCCTCACCACGACAGAAAGCAGCACCAGGAGACAACCAGGAGAAAACTATTTCACCAGAAGCCAACCAGGAGCCAACCACTGCACCAGGACAGTCGACACGCCTAAAAGTAACAGAAAAAAAAATTCTCGCTATCTGAGGAATAACAATAAGCTATTTTGCCTTGGCCAAGGTATTTAGAAGCTGGTCTGGGATGGAAAACAGAACTTTGCCTTATTGAAGGCAAGTGTAGCTACATCTCTAAATCATAATAACCCAAGGGTTCACAAGCTGTTAAGGTCAGGATCTATCACATGGATCATCATAAAGGGGTCATTTTCTTATGGAGACGCTGCTGTTCTGAAAGTGAGGAGACG
The DNA here is from genome assembly GCA_033576555.1 of Oophaga sylvatica. Lineage (NCBI taxonomy): Eukaryota > Metazoa > Chordata > Amphibia > Anura > Dendrobatidae > Oophaga > Oophaga sylvatica. The sequence goes on along the minus strand of JARQOD010000009.1, from coordinate 99,054,007 downwards.
CTCAGTGATTTTTTTAAAGCCCATATGGTCCTCAGTCTGATCTCCGTATGCAGTGTTTTGACACTGCGGGTCGTATTGATATAACAGGGGTAACAGAGTCCTCCTTCCACATTCAGGTCACAAGGACTTGATGTAGGATCGCATTGCAATGTCACCCTTTCCTGTCTACATAACACATGTATGTAGGTTCAATCCCCAGATTACATAATTTTGTTATCATAAATTTCTATCAATTTCTATAGTCTTGACTTTACTCTACAAGTCTAAAACTTTGCCCTTTAATTATTCCTTAGTTTTAAGGACCAGGCAATTTTTCGATTAATTTTTTTCCTCCATTACTTCCAAGAGCCATCCTTTTTTTTTTTTTACTTTTCTGTAGACCTAAAGTATCTGAAGGAGGGATTGTTTGTTGAAGAATAGATTGTAATTTTGAATGACACCATTCACTTTACCATTCAATGTTCCAAAAAAACAGAAAAAAAAATCCAAGTTTGTTTAAATGATAAAAAGAATACAATTCCTCCATGATTTTTGTTTTTTTCATTAGTGCAGTGTTGACAACATTCTTCTGGTCATTATTTTTATAGTAATACTTAACTTTGGAGGTTTTTTTTTTCATATATTTTAGTGGTTAAAAAGAAAAACAGAAATTGGTAAAAAAAAAAATTGTGTCACTAGTTTTTGAGCAATTCACCATCCTAAGTACTATATCCATATGTATTTCACATAAAAAATAAACTATTTTTATTTTATTTATTTTTGTTTTTTAAGTTTTTATGAAAAATAATTTAGGATATATATATATGGCATTTTAATAGCTTTTTATTGCATATTTGGCTTAAATAGACCCAAAAACTACAATTCTGGCATGTTGAATACTTTTATACACATTTGGGGAAAAGGGGGTGATCTTAGGCCTAGGTGAATATTTACTGCAAATTTTATCCCTGATTTCTCTTATAACCTGAATTGATCCCTGTGAGAGAGAGATATATGTTAGACAGCTGTAATACAAAGAGGAAAATAAGTATTTGATACACTGCTGATTTTGCAAGTTTTCCCACCTACAAAAAATGGAGAGATCTGTAATTTTTATCGTAAGTACACTTCAACTGTGAGAGACAGAATCTGATTTTTACATACGGTAATTATTTTGCATTTTATTGCATGAAATAAATCAGACCACACTCTGATGTCATCCGAGTGCAGACTGATGGTTTCCACACTCTCATGGTTGAGAGTGATCCAAATATTGGATCAAACTTGAGCATGCTGTGCTTTTTTGCTGATCCAAAGAAAAAATCAGACATGGACAGCCCTATAGAATAGCAATGGTCCGGGTGCTATCCAATGTTTTGTAGTTTTGTTGTATCACACTCAGACCGAAAATATGCTTGTCTGCATGAGACCTTATACTACAATCTGTGCGGGTTAAATGTGGATCAGTACTGAATAAATGGTTAACAGTTGCTACAATCCGGTAAATAAATAAATGTTGTGAACACCTTTAATCTAGCTTCTGAGTTTTGGCTCCCTCTGTTGGTTGCTGCTGGTAATGGAGCTGGTCTGGCTGACGGAAGTCTATCACCTGAAGAGGATGATTGGAGATCAGGTGTTACTGACTGGGGAGGTTTAAATGAGCAGCCTTCCCTTAGCTGTTGCCGGTGATTTAGTTTTCTTCCTGAGCCCTTTGGAAGTCTGCTTGCTCCCTGCTTTGTTCCTGCATCTTTCTGATAAGTTATTTTCTCTGTTAAATCTGTGGCATTTGTTCCTCTTTGTTTTTCTCTGTTTTCTGCCTTACTGGTGTAGTTCAGCCAGGTTTCCCTGTGGGGACCTGTGCTGGACTCTGTTTTAATTTGCCACAGCTTATTTCAGTCTTGTTGTATTTTTAGCTCCTTGTTATTTCAGTATCTGTTGTTTTGCTTCCAGTTCACACCAGAGTTCTGATTTAGTGGGGGAGAGGTCGTGTGGCCTCAGTATTTTTGCATATCAGACATGTTGGAATTTTTCTTAGGGTTGTTTGCTGGATTGCAGACAGTATCCTTTACTATCCTGTTCTATCTAGACAGTTTGGGCCCCAGCATTTGCTCACTCTATTTTCTGTCTCACCGGCAATATATGTTTGGGGGCTATCTATTCCTTTGGGGCTCTACTCTGGGGCAGTTAGCTTTCCCTTTTCTCTCTTTAGGCTTAGTTAACTCTTTGGCTCTGTCGATGCAACTAGGGCATCGTAGTTTCGTCCCACGGCTAATTCTAGTTGTGTTGTCAGTTTAGGGGTCTGCAATCCGCTAAGTTGCCAACCTCTCTGTGTGTCTGGTTGCCTAGTCTATTTTCCTGTTGTCCTCCTCGGTTGCTGAATCATAACAAATAAAATTACAATTTGCAAAGCTGATCTTGGTTAGAATAAAAATACCAAAGCAGCTGGGACATTTTTACCAGGTCACTTGTTATTCATAATCATAGAAGGATGTTTTTCATTTGAAAAAATGATTCTGGGTTCTAAAAATAGGAAATGCTGCCCATGTAAACATCACATCTAACCATAGGTGACGGGGTAAGGAGGCTGAAGAAATAGGTTAGATGATTCATTAGCACCAGGGTGCCATCTGCTGGCAGAAAAGTCAATGGCAGCATGGAGTCTGTGTTATGCTGAAAATATTCAGTTTAGTTTAACAGGTAAGGTTTTTCCTTGTGGAGAGTGACATGCCAGGTCTGGCATGCCAGTATGAGGAGACTTAAATGCCTTGCATGTTCCTCTGGGAAATTAAATATGCAAATTGTCTCTTCAGCGAGGAAGAGGACTTGAACTCTAGTGCCATCTACTAGAAGTAGCAATCCTACAAGTCAATATGTTACTTCTAATACGTGGCACTAGACTTCCAGTCTTCTTCCTCTCTGAAGAGACAATATTTCCTTTCCCAGAGAGTATGCATAGCGTTTACCGTAATTTTCGAACTGTAAGACACACTTTTTTACCAAAAAATTTTGGGGAAAAATAGGGGTGTGTCTTATAGTCGGAATATACTTACCAGTAGTGTGGCGGCAGCAGGAGTCATGCAATTCTGCAGTGGTCCAACACTGCAGGGCAATGATCTCACTCCCATCCCATGATGTTGCGGCAGTATTCGGTGGTGCTCGGTAGTGCAGGGGCTCCGCTGACACTTTGTGAAAGCCCAGAGCCCCTGCAATTCCATTGCTTCGATGTGGTGGTATTACGATCCTGTCAGCACTGGTGAACTGCCATGGCTGAGCAGTGTGACTCACCCACACTGCGGGAGGGCCCGGGGTCAGATGCTGCGGGGGAGCTCAGGCAGACGGGACCTGAGCAGCGTGGTGGGAGGGGACGCTGAAGGTAGCAGAAAGCAAAAGGACCTATGATCATGTGACCACAGGGGCGGGGCTTAGCGTCCTGCTGCTGGAGATGCTACAGGTACCCTGGAGTAGAGGAGAGGGGAACTCAGGTCGGACAAGCGGGGGTCATACACGAACAGGACGGTGAGGTACAGGAGGGGCAAGCAGAGAATAGTCAGAACGTAGGCAAGGAGTCATACACGGACATAGCAGCACAGTACAGGAGGGGTGAGCAGAGAATAGTCAGAACGTAGGCAAGGAGTCATACACTGAGATAACAGCGTAGTACAGGAGGGGTGAGCAGAAAATAGTCAGAACTTAGGTAAGGAGTCATACACGGAGATAGCAGCATAGTACAGGAGGGACAGGCAGAACTCATAACGGGAACAGAACCAGATATAAACCAAGCAAGCATAAAGTAGCACAGGCACAAAGCACAGGCACAGGCTCAACAGTGTCACACACACTCGGCCAAGGGTCAAAGTATAAGCGACGAGGAATGACCCCACAATGAGGCTATAAGAAGCCTCCCAGAATCCCAGAGTGAAGCAGTCAAGATTAACCTCTGAACTACCTAATCCCACAAACAAAGCAGATCATGACAGGTGGCCTCCCGGAAAATGGCAGCCGGAGTTGGCACATGCACAGATTCAGATCTCGACAACAAGATTTCATCGGGAGACGAGATCTTGGTGCCGACATCTCACGGAACACCACCGATCCTACTGCACTAGTTTGGGATTCCAGACCACTGAACACCCCCTGTGACCCTGCTCCACCAGTGCTGCCAATCCCCCCCGGTAAGCTGAATTTGGACTGTAAGATGGACCCCCATTGAACGTATTCATTTTTTTCACCTATTTTCCTTCTGAAAATTTAGGGTGCGTCTTATGGTCTGGTGCGTCTTAGGGCCTGTGCACACGTTGCGGATTCCTAGCGGTTTTGCCGCGGTTTTTCGCGGCGGAAACGCCGCGAAACCGCGGCAAAACCGCTTACACAATACAACTCATTAAGGACTATGAGATTCCGCAATGCTGTGCACATGCTGCGGGTTTTTCCGCGGCGAAATCGCATCGCGGGAGAATCCGCAGCATGCTCATTCTTTTTTGCGGAACCGCGGCGATTCCGCCGCCATAGGAATGCATTGAACCAATTACTTTCTGCATGTGGCTGTGCCCACCATGCGCAAAGTAAGCGGTTCATGTGCGGATGGTACCCAGGGTCTGGAGGAGAGGAGACTCTCCTCCAGGGCCTGGGTACCATATCCATGTAAAAACAATAGTTAAAATAAAAAATAGTGATATTCTCACCTTCCGGCGGCCCCCGCAGCTTTCCCGCCTCTCAGCGACGCTCCCGGTCCCAGTAATGCATTGCGAGATCACCCAGATGACGTAGCGGTTTCGCGTGATGTACGTCATTGGGATGATTGTCGCAAAGGACTCCTGGGAACGGAACTTGCCGGGAGCGTCGCTGAGAGGCGGGAAAGCTGCGGGGGCCGCCGGAAGGTGAGAATATCACTATTTATTATTTTTTTAAATTATTTTTACATTAGATCTTTTTACTATTGATGCGACATAGGCGGCATCAATAGTAAAAAGTTGGTCACACGAGTCAAACACTTGTTTGACTCGTGTGACCAACCTGTCAGATCGCTTGTAAAACGCTAGCATTCTGCAAGCTAATTACGCTTGCAAAACGCTAGTTTTTAGCGGGAATACGCATACCTATAATATGCGTATTTCCCGCGGCAGGGAGGTGCGGAATTGCAACGGAAATTTCCATGGCAATTCCGCAACGTGTGCACATAGCCTTAGAGTCTGAAAAATATGGTAAGTCTCCTCATGCTGGCATGCCAGACCTGGCATGTCACTCCCCACATGGATAAAACCTTACCCTTAGATCCCAGTCCTAACCCCTCACTTAACCAAATCAGATCTCCCACTTTGTACTGATGAGGGGCAGTACCCCGAAATACAGTATCTGCATATTGGGATTTTAGTTTGGCTTTTATTTTAAGTCATATTGCAAGGCTCGTTAGAGGATCAATATGGACATGTAGGATTGCTACTTGTAATAGGTGGTGCTAGTGTTCAAGTCCTCTTCTTCTCTGAAGAGGCAATTTGCATAGCTTAGTATATAAATCCTACAGCCGTCCAAACTGCAGCACGGACACAGCATCTCCTGCAATCACACCCTTCAGGCTCGGCTATCTGGGTCACACCGGACAGTGTAGTTTTCTACTGTGTGCATTTTTTTGTATGTCAATGCAGTTTGCGGTTGCAATGTTGGTATATGTTTTTTAGTACTAGCATTTGAAAATAAAATAAAAAAAAAAAACAGAATAAAAAAGAAAAATGAAGTTCAATTTTAATTATGAAATGTAAGAATATCCCTTCTGCCTAACTGTGTGAGCTGACTGTCAATCACTGATTAGGTCCACATTTCCGGGCTGTCCGGTTGTTCTATGTACTGTATACTCCTGCATCATGTTCTTTGAGTTCAGTTTTTAGAGCAAATCTCAAGATCCTTACAATCTGTTGACCTTTGCTGACTTTTTCCACCCTTTAATAAGTCTTTCTTCTTTATATTAAGACGCTTTGTTTATTTTCCTTATAAATACATACAAAATCTGGGACAATATAACACATAGTAATTACTTGTTAGAGGATATAATCGGAAAAAAATTGTGATTTTTGTCATTTTCTTCACAGTTGACAAAATATCACACAAGTGAACAGCAGAGCACACAGTGACCCGAACGTGAGTGCCCCCCAGTGTTCACACAAAGTAATGCACATATCCTTTTTTAATTAATAGAATTAATTAATATATTGTTCTTCGGATATCTGGCTGTGTATCATGTTTGTATGTTTGCACTAATTATGGATACACAGTAATAAGCTACTCTAATCGTCCCATGTTTAATTTCAATATCCGTGTTAAAAATCATATAGATTTTATCAAGGAGAGTTTTTACAGTTCTTGGAAAACTCAAAGAAAGTCTTAGTTTGCTCTTAATATATTTCTTAAGCTTCAGCAGGTTAAATAATTCCTCGTCTGGGAGGCCGTATGAAATTTTTCATGTTAAAAAGTTTGTAATTGAGCAATCCTTATGACTTCATCCACTTTAAATTCATGTTAAGAACTTATAATGCTGCCCTTCACCTCGCCAAACAGACCTACTTCACCACCCTGATCTCCTCACTAGCCAACAACCCCAAGAAACTTTTTGACACTTTTCACTCCCTCCTCAGGCCAAAAGCACAAGCCCCTATCACAGACATTTCTGCTGACGACCTGGCCTCCCATTTTATAGAAAAAATAGATACTATCCGTCAGGAAATCTGCTCTCAACCACCAAGTGCTGTGACTCCCATCCCACCCTGCATTTCCCCTGGCTCAATTTCCACATTTGATCCCATCACAGAAGAAGAAGTCTCCAGACTCCTCTCTTCCTCTCGTCCGACTACATGCACTACCGACCCCATCCCCTCACATCTCCTCCAGTCTCTCTCTCCAGTTGTCACAACTCACCTAACTACAATCTTTAATCTCTCACTCTCCTCTGGCATTTTCCCATCCTCCTTCAAACACTCCATCATTACTCCACTACTAAAGAAACCCGCTCTCGACCCTTCCTGCACAAACAACTACAGACCGGTCTCCAATCTCCCCTTCATCTCTAAACTTTTGGAGCGCCTAGTCTACTCCCGCCTTACCCGTTACCTCTCCAATCACTCCCTCCTAGACCCTTCACAGTCCGGTTTCTGCCCCCTACATTCGACCAAAACTGCACTCATCAAAGTGACCAATGACCTTCTGACAGCAAAACGTAACGGTGACCACACTCTGCTCATTCTTCTCGACCTTTCTGCAGCTTTCGACACGGTTGACCACCGTCTCCTACTGTCTAGGCTCCACTCACTAGATATTAAGGACACTGTTCTCTCCTGGTTCTCCTCCTATCTTTCTGACCGCTCCTTCAGTGTTTCGTTCTCTGGCTCCACGTCATCTCCTCTTCCTCTCACTGTCGGTGTACCCCAGGGCTCAGTCCTTGGCCCCCTTCTCTTCTCTCCCTACACGGCCCCAATTGGACAGACTATCAGCAGATTTGGCTTTCAGTACCATCTTTATGCTGATGACATACAACTATACACGTCATCCCCCGACCTTACCCCCGCTGTACTACAGAACGCCAGTGACTGTCTGTCCGCAGTCTCCAACATCATGTCGCTCTCTATCTGAAACTCAACCTCTCCAAAACTGAACTTCTTCTGCTCCTGCCGTCTACTAACCTCCCTAAATCTGACATTTCCCTTTCCGTGGGCGGCACCATAATAACACCCCGGCAGCAGGCTCGCTGTCTGGGTGTTATATTTGACACCAATCTCTCCTTCACCTCCCATATACAATCTCTTGCCCGCTCTTGCCGCCTACACCTAAAGAACATCTCTAGAATCCGCCCTTTTCTCACCATGGAAACAACAAAAACCCTCACTGTAGCATTGATCCACTCCCGCCTGGACTACTGCAACGCTCTATTACTTGGCCTCCCCATTACTCGACTATCCCCTCTCCAGTCCATCCTTAATGCAGCAGCCAGGGTCATCCATCTGGCTAATCGGTACTCGGACGCGTCCGCTCTTCGCCAGTCCTTACACTGGCTGCCCATTCATTATAGGATCCAATTCAAAGTACTTGTTCTCACCCACAAAGCTCTCCACACTGCAGCACCCCCCTACATCTCCTCCCTCATTTCTATCTATCGGCCTAACCGACTGCTGCGCTCTGCAAACGACTTTCGACTAACCTCTGCACTAATCCGTACCTCCCACTCCCGACTCCAAGACTTCTTCCGCACTGCGCCAATCCTCTGGAATGCTCTACCCCAAGAAATTAGGACTATCCACAATTTACATGGTTTCAGGCGCTCCCTCAAAACACATTTGTTCAGAGCAGCCTATCACATTCACTAATCAAAGTCATTCTATGTGTAAGTGTGTGTGTGTAGTCCATTCACTATCTCCATCCATCCCTCACTCCCTCAAGATGGCTGTACCATCATTGTAAATGCACCATTGTATATACACACCTGTACTTTGTATCTCCCCCACCTCATTGTAGATTGTAAGCTCTCACGAGCAGGGTCGGCTTATTTTGCTTTAATTATTGTATTGTTAACGTTGTTACTTATGACTTGTGTTTTGAAACTGTTAAACTGTAAAGCGCTGCGGAATATGATGGCGCTATATAAATAAAGATTATTATTATTATTATTATTATCTCTTATTACTACCTTTATGTAACCATATTTTAAATGGAATATTGAGAAATTTTGGTTAAAAGTTGGAACATTTTTAAGTAACTTTGATTTCCACAAAAATGTTGATATTTTAATATGCAAATTGCTTCTTCAGAGAGGAAAAGGACCTGAACTGTATAGCGCCACTTGTTGGAAGCAGCGATCCTACAAGTCACTATCGACCTAAGTCCCATTTCAAGGCTCGTTAACCCCTTAATGACCCCAGCTTTTTTCGGTTTTGCGCTTTCGTTTTTCGCTCCCTTTCTTCCCAGAGCCATAACTTTTTTATTTTTCCGTTAATATGGCCATGTGAGGACTTATTTTTTGCGGAATGAGTTGTACTTTTCAACGACATCATTGGTTTTAGCATGTCGTGTACTCGAAAACGGGAAAAAAGTGCGGTGAAATTGCAAAAAAAGTGCAATCCCACACTTGTTTTTTGCTTGGCTTTTTTGCTAGGTTCACTAAATGCTAAAACTGAGCTGCTATTATGATTCTCCAGGTCATTATGAGTTCATAGACACCAAACATGTCTAGGTTCTTTTTTATCTAAGTGGTGAAAAAAGATTCCAAAGTTTGCTAAAAAAAAATAAAAAATTTGCGCCATTTTCCGATACCTGTAGCGTCTCTATTTTTTGTGATCTGGGCTCGGGTGAGGGCTTATTTTTTGCGTGCAGAGCTGATGTTTTTAAGGATACCATTTATGTGCAGATATGATCTTTTGATCACCTGTTATTGCATTTTAATGCAATGTCATAGCGACCAAAGAACGTAATTTTGGCGTTTCGATTTTTTTTTCCCGCTACGCTGTTTGCGATCAGGTTAATCCTTTCTTTTATTGATAGATCAGCGATTCTGAACACGGCGATACCAAATATGTGTATGTGTGATTTTTTTTACATTTTTTTATTTTGAATGGGGAGAAAGGGGGGTGATTTAAACTTTTATATTTTTTTTTTTTTCATATTTTTAAAACATTTTTTTAAATTTTGGCATTCTTCAATAACCTCCATGGGAGGCTAGAAGCATCCACTACTTGATCGCCTCTGCTACATATAGGCGATGAGCAAATCGCTTATATGTAGCAGAATTACAGCATTGCTATGATGTAGGAAAGATGTGTATCTTCGTACCGTGTTAGCCAGTAGATAGAAAAATATTTAGACTTGAGAGTCCTCAGTGGTTGATACCTTTTAATGGCTAACTGAAAAGATGGTAACAAATTGCAAGCTTTCGAGACTACGCAGGTCTCTTCATCAGGCAAAGACTAAAACAAAAGCTGAAGAATCACATATTTATACACAAGAGGACACAGGAATAATGCAATAGGTAAGACAAGTGACGTGAAGCGGAACTGTCATTATGGCAGAGGGATTAACATAAATATGACTAGTTCATAGATAAGGAGTGAAGGTTTTATTACCCTCTGATTGGGGTCTGGTATTGTGTTGTGATGACCCTAAAAGGTCAGGGAAGCAGATTCCTTAATTGTTGTAGAAAGACATAAAACTCTGGGATATATTCATCCCAGCACTAAGCGTGTCAAAGGTCATCATAAGTTTATATTCCCAGACTTTTCTATCCTTCTCAGATTTGAAGTTAGATTTTAATACAAGTAATTCCATATCCGTCATGCTATGACCGGGCATACCAAAAAGTGTTTTGCCACAGGTAAATCCATTCTCCTTTCTCTTATTGTGTGGCGATGAGAATTCATCCTTGTTCTCAGTTTTTGCCCGGTCTCCCCCACATACAGACCCCCAGTTGGACATTTAGTACATATAATTAGGTACACCACATTAGATGTGATGCAGCTGAAAGTACCTGGTATCTTGTAGTCCTGATGGGAGTTGGGGATCTTTATCCTGTCCGTGGTCATTATAGATGTACAGGTTTTGCATTTCTTTTGTTTGCAAGGAAAGGTACCTGCAGCTGTTGGGGAGGACAGGGAGCTTCTGACAATGATGCTTCTTAGATTTGGGGGCTGCCTAAAACATAGTAGTGGGGGGTCTGGAAATATGGATTGTAATCGGGCATCTTTTTGTAGTAAAGGTTGTAGTTTCCGTGCAGCTCCCCTTAGCATCTCCAGACTTGGATTGTAGGTGACCACTAGAGGCACCCGGTTATTTTCTTCTTTAGCTTTGTAATGTAGCAGGTGATTCCTTGATATTCTGGTGGCTCTTGTAATTTGGTTTTCAGTTGTTCTTGGATGGTAGCCCTGGTTCAAAAAAGTCTTTCTGAGGCGACCAAGGTGTTCATCTCTATCCATGGGGTTGGAACATATACGGTTGTATCTGATGGCTTGGCTGTAGACAATAGAGTTTTTTATGTGTTTTGGATGGAAACTGTCCCAGGGTGGTGCTCATAGCAATGCCTCATCAACAATCATAGAGGTCTCTATGAGACCTCAGGTTGTTATGGCAACGCATCGCCGACCCCGATCACGTGACGGGGTCGGCGATGCGCGTATTTCCGGACCTGAGGCCGGAAGCGCTGGTTAAAGCCCGTTTGACAGCGGGGTTTAACTAGTTAATAGGCGTGGGTGGATTGCGATTCCTCCTGGGACTAATGCGGGCACATGTCAGCTGTTCAAAACAGCTGACATGTCCCGGCTTTGATGGGGTTCACCGCCAGAGCCCCCATCAAAGTGGGGGATCTGACCTAGGACGTACTATTCCGTCCAAGGTCAGAAAGGGGTTAAAGGGTCGATAGTGACTTGTAGGATTTCTGCGTCCAACAGGTGGCACTATAGAGTTCAGGTTCTCTTCCTCTCTAAAGAGGCATTATGCATATTAAATTTCCCAGAGGAGCATTGCACGGTAAATAAGCCTCCATGGCATGCCAGAGCCAGCATGTCACTCTCCAAAAGGAGAAATGTTACCAATTGGACCATTGATATTTCAAGGAATTTTAAGGCTGAATTCTGCTGAAAACTCCTTGAAGAATCAGGACCTTAGTCTTGGAGTTGTGTTTAGGCAGCAGTTACAGATGTAGCCACGATTAAGCTAAGGCACTAACAGAAAATTAACACATCAAAACCATTGAATTTATATTGTTTTGTGTTGAATAAGTCTTTTCCGCACCTGGATATCTTTCTGCTCCTGCGAGATCCTGTGACTCTGAACAGCGGTGATATCAGTAACTACACCTCTCATCAGAGCCTCAGTGTCTCATAGAGGGCCGCATGGCTAGGCGACTCTGATGAGCAGTGTAGTTATTGATGTCACCGCTGTTCAGAACCGCCGGGTCTCGCAGAAGCCAGCAACTTGATTCTGTCCTGTAACCTTAGGTCACTCCCGATTAAGTCTCACGAGCAATGACGTTATTAAGTTATTGACTTCATCACTCATGAGACATGACCTAGAAGCGTCATTCTCAGAACAATGCTCCATAAGTTGCAGTACTGAATCGGTGGATGTCGCGGGAACGCCATGGACTACGTCGGTCCTGCAGGGATTTTAATTTTTATAATAAATTGGTGAATGAGGGACTGTGCCTTGTCTTTATTAATTTAGTTCTCTATTTTTAAGTCTTTCAGGTTCCCATTTGTGGACTACTTCAGATTAGCAGGACTACTTTGGATCTTCATAGTTTTCTTTTTTTTAACAATTTGGTGAAACTGGCCTAGAGTCGGGCTGTTGTTTTAGATAAAATATTTATGCCTTTTTTTTCTTGTAACTTAGCGGGCTAGCAATGGGGATTTCTGATAGACGCCTTTCGATTGCTAACCCCAGGGGTTGATGCTAGCAGACATTACACAGTTGTCAACTCCATAAACTATTACCCCGCACCGTGGCAATCGAGAAGAGCCAGGCAAAGTGCCAGATTTGGCGCATCTAATGTGATGCCGCAATTTCCGGGCGAATGCGGGCTTGTATTTTTAGGCTGGGAAGGTCCAAATAACCATGGACCCTCCCAGCCTGATAATATCAACCCACAACTGTCTGCTTTACCTTGGCTGGCTATCAAAAATAGGAAGGACCCCACGTCATTTTTTTTTATTAGTAATTTAACAGGTTAAATAAGCCTAAAAAAGTCTCTTTGGTCCCAGATGAAATTCACTTAAAGGGTGCAAGTTTATTATATGTAGGGGGCTTGTGACATTAAATATCTACAGGACATCTAACCTATTATATATATATATTACTGTATATAAATACTGTATCTATCTACCTATTATCTATCTGTCTATCTATCATCTATCTATCTAATCCTTTTATTCTATCTATATCAGTATATAATATTATAATATTGCTTTATTAGTTTGAAAACTAGCTTAAAATTACAGATAATTACAGTATGTAACAGATTATGTTAGAAACTCATGTCATTTCCAGTACAATTAAATGAGTAGTCTCATAATATTTAAAATGGTAACATTGTAAATTGCTTGCAATTTCTTGAATATTAAAATCCTCTCTGCTTTCAAGAACAAATGGATTTTTAATTATATAATTTCATTCTCTTTGTATAGTTACTTACCACCTCGATAGTCTACATGTGGTCCCTTAAGAAAGAACTGTTTCTAAGATCTTTCCAATAGAGCTTGTAAACTGAATTAACCTTAACCTGGCTGGATTTCTTCACAGAGTGCTGTATCCAAGCATATTATTGGAAAGTTGAGTGGAAGGAAAAAGAGTGGTAGGAAAAGGTGCACAAGCAACAGGGATAACTGAAGCCTTGAAAGGATTGTTAAGAAAAGACCATTAAAAATTTTTGGGGAGATTCACAAGGAGTGGACTGCTGCTGGAGTCATTGCTTCAAGAGCCACCACACACAGACGTCTCCAGGACATGGGTGTCACGCTGTTACTGCATACAGGAGGTCTGGGGTCTATGCTGACCCTAAGCTGGGGTCCTGACTAATCCCTCTACCTGGAGGTACTGTTGATGGTACAGAGGTCCAGGCCGCCAGCGTAATCCCTACCTCCTGAGGATCCCTGAACCTCAGTGATCCAGTCCTGAGAAGGACCCTGATCACACACCGGGGACTGGTAGGTATATGCCTAAACACAGTAATAAACGAACGAGACAGTACAAGGGGTAAACTAAAATCCACCTTGCATACAAAAATCACACCACAGGAAACAGAGGGGACACCAACGGGTATGGAGATAAATGATAAAGCGAGGAGGGGAAAAAGACCACACAGGTACTCTTAACTTCAGCCTTCACCATACAACGATCCGCTCTGCTTGTCTGCATGAATGCTTTCACCGACACTTCCCCAGCAGACAGGCAGGTATTTGAAGGAAACCAATTATCACAACATTAATTGCAGCTGAGCGAGGCTGGTCTAGTCCAGCACAGAGAGAGGAAGAATTAACTCCCTCTCTGCCGAAAAACACCCAGCACCAGAAACTCAGCTGTGAGAAGTCAGGGTGTGCAATCGCGACGATCTTCACAGCGACACACCCATGACAGTACCCCCCCTTCTACGAGGGGCCTCCGGACCCTCAGGGCCGGGTTTATCTGGGTGAGTAGTATGGAAGGCCCGAACCAATCGGTCTGCGTTAATATCCGACGCAGAAACCCACGTCCTCTCCTCAGGACCATACCCCCTCCAATGAACAAGGTACTGAAGGGACCGGCGATTCAGACGTGAATCGATGACTCTCGACACCTGGAACTCCAAGTTACCATTGACCACCACAGGAGGAGGAGGTAAAGGTGAAGGTATCACCGGCGCCACATACCTCTTAAGCAACGATCTGTGGAACACATTATGAATTTTAAATGTAGGAGGGAGGTCAAGACGGAATGCAACCGGATTAATTATAGCACTGATCTTGTATGGCCCGATGAACCTGGGACCCAGTTTCCAGGAGGGAACCTTAAGTTTAATATTTTTGGTAGACAACCATACCAGATCGTTCACACTTAGGTCCGGACCAGACACTCTCCTCCTATCAGCCATACGTTTGTATCGGTTCCCCATAATACTCAGATTATTCAGCACTCTCTCCACACTGAAGCAAGTGACGACGAAAATCGTTCCTCCTCAGGAACCCCAGAAGAGCCCCCCCTATTGAAAGTACAAAACTGGGGGTGAAAACCATATGCCCCAAAAAACGGGGACTTACCAGTGGACTCGCTCCGCCTATTATTTAGAGCAAATTCCGCCAGAGGCAAGAAAGAAGCCCAGTCCTCCTGGTTCTCTGACACAAAACACCGGAGATATGTCTCCAAGCTCTGGTTCAGACGCTCTGTCTGACCATTGGTCTGTGGGTGAAAAGCCGATGAAAATGACAACTGCATCCCCCGCCGTGTACAAAATGCTTTCCAGAATTTGGACACAAACTGAGACCCCCGATCCGACACCACATCGGAGGGTACCCCGTGAAGCCTTACAATCTCCCCAATAAACACCTGCGCAAGAGTTTTAGCATTAGGAAGAGCAGGAAGAGCGATAAAATGTGCCATCTTGCTGAACCTGTCCACTACAACGAGTATGACTGTTTTACCCGAAGATGGCGAGAGGTCCGTAATGAAGTCCATAGACAGATGAGTCCACGGACGCTCCGGGATCTTCAAAGGTAAGAGGGTCCCCGACGGACGGGTATGTGGGGTCTTAGAGCGCGCACAAACCTCACAGAACGCGACAAAAGTTACCACCTCCCTATGTAAGTTAGGCCACCAAAACCGGCGCGAGAGGAGATCCTCAGTTGCTTTACTCCTTGGGTGTCCTGCCAAAGCAGAATTATGGTGTGCCTCGATCACCTTTTGTCGCAACTGATTTGGAACAAAGAGTCTCCCTGGAGGTCCTACAGGGGCGTCCCCCTGAGCCTCCAATACCTCCTCCTCAAGCTCAGAGCATACAGCCGACACCACCACCCCCTCCTGAAGGACCGGAACCGGGTCCTCCGTATTCCCAGCCCCTGGGAAACAGCGAGATAAGGCATCCGCCTTAAAAATTTTGACCCAGGACGATATGTGACGACAAAATTAAACCTGGTAAAAAAACAACGACCACCTAGCTTGTCTGGGATTCAGACGTTTAGCGGACTCTAAATATAGCAGGTTTTTGTGATCGGTAATGACGGTGACCGGGTCGACTGCCCCCTCCAAAAAATGACGCCACTCCTCAAAAGCCAACTTAATGGCCAAGAGTTCCCTATTGCCGACATCATAATTCCTCTCAGCGGACGACAATTTTTTAGAGAAGAAGGCGCACGGATGCCATTTACCAGGGGACGAACCTTGTGACAATACTGCTCCCACCCCTACCTCGGAAGCGTCCACCTCAACAATGAACGGCTGTGACGCATCAGGTTGAATAAGTATGGGTGCTGAAGCAAAACATTTTTTCAAAGAGGAAAACGCTTGACAAGCCTTGTCAGACCACTTTGAAAAATCCGTCCCTTTTTTAGTCATGTCTGTGAGAGGTTTAACTATGGACGAAAAATTACGAATGAACTTCCGGTAGTAGTTAGCAAACCCCAGGAAACGTTGTAATGCCTTAAGATCCTCTGGCAGATCCCACTCAAGAACTGCCCGCACTTTCCCAGGGTCCATACGAAAACCGGATGCTGACACCAGGAACCCTAAAAACTGAAGTTCCTGTACGGCGAACACACACTTCTCCCATTTGGCGTACAGTTTATTATCCCGCAAGATCTGTAACACCTGCCTAACATGCTCCTGATGAGACACAAGATCCGGCGAGTAAATTAAGATATCATCCAGATATATGACCACAAACTGTCCCATTAGGTGGCGAAAGATGTCATTTACAAAGTGTTGAAACACCGCCGGGGCAATACTCAGACCAAATGGCATGACAAGGTTCTCATAATGCCCCTCCGGAGTGTTAAACGCCGTCTTCCACTCATCCCCCTCCTTCATCCTAATCAGATTGTACGCCCCCCTGAGATCCAACTTAGAGAACCATTTGGCACCCACGATCTGATTGAAGAGATCAGGAATAAGTGGGAGCGGATACGGATCTCGGACCGTAATCCGATTAAGCTCACGGAAATCCAGGCAAGGGCTAGGCCTCCATCTTTTTTTTTTCACAAAGAAGAACCCCGCGGCCACCGGGGAAGATGAAGGTCTAATATGCCCCTTAGCCAGACTCTCTGAAATATAATCCTTCATGGCCTGTCTCTCAGGACCAGAAAGGTTATACAACCTAGATTTCGGTAACTTGGCCCCAGGGAGCAGGTTAACAGAACAGTCATACTCGCGATGAGGAGGTAGTTCTTGACACCCCTTCTCCGAGAATACATCCTCAAAGTCCACCAGAAATGGAGGTAAGGCCCTAGGAGCGACCGCCCCAATGACCGTATTCATGCAGTTTTTATTACAGAATTCACTCCATTGGCTTATCTCTCTGGATTGCCAATCAATAACCGGGTTATGCTTAGTTAACCAAGGAAGGCCCAGCACTATAGGAGTGGGAAGACCTTCCAACACATAACAAGACAACAGTTCTTTATGTAACGCCCCCACTTAAAGATCTATGTTATGCACTGCTTGCAAAAAACTTCCCTGACCGAGAGGTCTGGCGTCGATCGAGAATATGGGGACGGGTTTAGTCAACACACTCAATCGCATACCTTGAACCCGGGCAAAGCGAGCATCCACCAGGTTAGCCCCAGAACCACTATCCAGAAGAACAGATATCCTCTCAGTTCTCACACCCACCACCACCTCCGCCGGTACGAGAAACTGAGACGAACTTAGGGACGAAATACTTACTCCCAGATTGCCGTCCACCACACAATCTGGGATCAATAGTTTTCCGGCGACTTCTCACTCTGCAAAGGACGGGAAGGACACCCCCTAATAAAATGTCCCTTTTTTCCACAGAAGAAACAACCTCCTGTTTTGTGGCGCCCCACCAATCCCCTCCCCCGGAATGATGTCCCTCCTAATTGTATAGGCTCCTCTGGACTGACCAGGGGAAGCTCCATATAAGGGACCCTTGAGGAAGGTGGAGTCATCACAGGGGGCGAAGTTACCCCGCACCTCTCCCGAAGACGTCTGTCAATGCGAATAGCAAGGGCCATAGCGGTTTCCAGTGACGTGGGAGGGTCATACTGTGCCAGCACATCCATTAATTTGTCAGATAAACCTTGACAGAACTGGCTCCTAAGAGCCGGGTCATTCCACTGGGTGTCCGTGGCCCATCTACGGAACTCCGAACAGAATTCCTCTGCCGGACGATCTCCCTGCTGGATCCTACGTAACTTAGATTCAGCAAGGGAGACCCGATCGGGTCATCATACACAAGACCCAGAGCCGTAAAAAACCCATCCACTGACTGGAGAGCTGGGGAGCCCAGGGGGAGAGCGAACGCCCAGGATTGGGGGTCTCCTTGTAGGAGCGACATGACAATCCCCACCCTTTGTTCCTCACTCCCAGATGACCGGGGTCGCAGCCGAAAGTACAATTTACATGCCTCCCGGAAAGCAAAAACTTGTCCCGCCCCCCAGTGAATCTGTCAGGGAGAGCTACTTTAGGTTCAGGTCCGCTTGCTCCGGGGGGTACAAAACCTTGGACTTAACGTCCGCCAGCTCCATGGACAAACTCTGCAACTGCCGAGCAAGACTGGCTACTGGATCCATGGTGACTGGAGAAAATCTTTAGTTGGTCGGTGAAATGTCACGCTGTTACTGCATACAGGAGGTCTGGGGTCTATGCTGACCCTAAGCTGGGGTCCTGACTAATCCCTCTACCTGGAGGTACTGTTGATGGTACAGAGGTCCAGGCCGCCAGCGTAATCCCTACCTCCTGAGGATCCCTGAACCTCAGTGATCCAGTCCTGAGAAGGACCCTGATCACACACCGGGGACTGGTAGGTATATGCCTAAACACAGTAATAAACGAACGAGACAGTACAAGGGGTAAACTAAAATCCACCTTGCATGCAAAAATCACACCACAGGAAACAGAGGGGACACCAAAGGGTACGGAGATAAATGATTAAAGCGAGGAGGGGAAAAAGACCACACAGGTACTCTTAACTTCAGCCTTCACCATACAATGATCCGCTCTGCTGGTCTGCATGAATGCTTTCACCGACACTTCCCCAGCAGACAGGCAGGTATTTGAAGGAAACCAATTATCACAACATTAATTGCAGCTGAGCGAGGCTGGTCTAGTCCAGCACAGAGAGAGGAAGAATTAACTCCCTCTCTGCCGAAAAACACCCAGCACCAGAAACTCAGCTGTGAGAAGTCAGGGTGTGCAATCGCGACGATCTTCGCAGCGACACACCCGTGACAATGGGCTACAAGTGTCACATTCCTTGTGTCAGCCACTCATGACCAATAGACAACGCCAGAAGCGTCTTACCTGGGCCAAGGAGAAAAAGAACTGGACTGTTGCTCAGTGGTCCAAGGTGTTGTTTTCAGATGAAAGTAAATTTTGCATTTCATTTGGAAATCAAGGTCCCAGAGTCTGGAGGAAGAGCGGAGAGGCCACAATCCAAGCTGCTGGAGGTCTAGTGTGAAGTGTCCACAATCACTGATGGTTTGGGGAGCCATGTCATCTGCTGGTGTAGGTCCACTGTGTTTTATCAAAACCAAAGTCAGTGCAGCCGTCTACCAGGATATTTTAGAGCACTTCATGCTTCCCTCTGCCGACAAGCTTTTTGGAGATGGAAATTTCATTTTCCAGCAGGACTTGGCCCCTGTCCACACTGCCAAAAGTACCAATAGCTGGTTTACAAACTACAGTATCACTGTGCTTGATTGGCAGCAAACTCGCCTGACCTTAACCCCAGAGAGAATCTATGGGGTATTGTCAGGAAGAAGATGAGAGACACCAGACCCAACAATGCAGACGAGTTGAAGGCTGCTATCAAAGCAACCTGGGCTACCATAACCCCTCAGCAGTACCACAGGCTGATCGCCTCCATGCCATGCCGCATTGATGCAGTAATTGATGCAAAAGGAGCCCGAACAAGTATTGAGTGCATTTACTGAACATACATTTCAGTAGGCCAACATTTCAGATTTTAAAATCATTTATCAAGCTGGTGTTATAAAGTATTCTAATTTACTGAGATAATGACTTTTGGGTTTTCATTGGCTTCAGCCATAATCATCAACATTAACAGAAATAAACACGTGAAATAGATCACTCTGTAATGACTCTATATAATATATGAGTTTCACTTTTAGTATTGAAGAACTGAAATAAATTAACTTTTCGATGATATTCTAATTTAGTGAGAAGCACCTGTATATGGGGGTGCACCAGCACCATCATCTTTGTGTGACTTCTAGTTGCAGAGGCCGCTAAACTTTTAATTAGTTACTAAAAGTGAACATAAACAAAACTGAAATTATTATCTTTCCATCTCATCGAGCCAATACTAGAGCTATCAGAGGTAATGGCTCCACTTTCTCTAGGTTCACACTTCTTTGAGATAACCTTAAATTCAGTCTTATCCATCAGAACACACATCTGAGGCCTTAGCACAACCTGCCACCTGCACTTCAAAAACGTATTGCATGTTGGCGCTATAGAAATAAAATTATTATTATTATTATTATTATTTATGATTATTATTATTGCAGCATCCGTCTGTAGCATTCCCTCTAACTCAGTTGCTCTCCTTACATAATCCTGTTTACTCCCTCAGGGTATGTGCACACATTAAGTATTCGCAGAAAATTTTTCTGCACCAAAAGAGTGTTGGCAGGAAAACGCTGCAGAATTTGCACATTTTTAATTAAATTTTATTTGCGTTTTCTTCCTATTCATTGAATAGGTAAAAAGTGACTTGTTACATCTTGGGGAAAACGCAGAAGTGCTCGAAAAACAAATGGAAAACAAATTGCAGAATGCTTGAGATTTCAGAAATATCATTAATTGTGCTGGTACTGTAAAATGTTGCATATTTTCTGCACCGAATATGCTGTGAAAAATGCGCAGCAAAAAAGTCACGTGTGAACATACCCTAGAGCGCAGCATTTTTAACCCTTGAAAACAGCAAAAATGCGGAGTATGAATAAGCTCTAAACCACTTGGGTTTGAAAATAAATCCCACTGATTGATAATATCCCTTCAACGAGACAATGATAGCGGGCTAAAGATCATGTGACCAGTTGACCTTGTGGAAATTTAACCTAACCACAATATGCCATAGAGGGTCATATGAGCGCAATCAGCGGCAGTTGCATCGCTGTATGGGAAGTTCATTGGAGTCTTCATTTCTGGGCTAGTGGTAGTAGATGACACTAGTACTAAGCCCAGTGATTGGCTGCAGCGGTCATACTGTATGTGCTTCAATCATGAAGTCACCTCCACAGGCTGTCAAAAAAAAAGACCAGAGCAGCAATGGAGAGGCAGCACTGGACCTGTCAAAGGTGAGTAGTGAGTACTGCTGTGTTTATTTTCTATATCTACAAAAAAAAAAAAATTGCTCCTGGACAATCCCTTTAAGCTCTGTGATATTTTTTCTTGCGCCTCTCCATTTTTGGACACAAGCAAAATCAACAGCTTCTGAACTAGTGATCCTTTATATAGGACTGAAACTTTCTTCTTTGACATCATAAAAATAGATTTATTGGCATTTGGCTGCTATTAATGTCCGCATAAATATGTGCTCAATAGTTGCTATCGAACATAATACATAGGTTTGATGGGTCTTTACAGAATGAGTTTTGCAGGTAAGTAGGAGTAGTCAGATTAAAACAGCAGTAAAAAATCCATGAGGAGATCTATATTATACATAAAGATATGTTTAATGTTAAATGTTTATTATAGTAGCAGGATTGGAAAGAGAAACTGTATTTTTCTGTTGCAGTAATACATGCAGGATGCCACTAGATGGCGGAGTTTAGCTTTTCTGCTTGTATTGGAACATTTTTTTGGGGGGGGGGGTTCTCATTGATCAATATATTTTTGATTATTTGGTTGTTTTTCCAGGAGCCGCGGATCAGGCAGGCGTATATGTTCATATAACATAGTTCAATAATGAAAAGTAGATTTATTGTTTAATTTATCTTTAGAATTATTTACACTTGGCGATTATCATTACGATAGTTCAGAAGCAAATCCATATTGATAATTGCCTTTTTGAAAGATTAATTACTATGTTAGCCTTTATTTATTCTTGTCTTTTGTATCATAGTAACTGAAGCTTCACTTTTTGAAACATTATACATGGGTTGTTCACCTTTTTTTTTACTTAAATGCATGTAATTAGGCTTCATAAAAACATTTTTTACACTATTTTGCTTTTACAAATTATTTTGCTTCCCTGCACAATCAATTTTGCCTTTTTCATATAACTCATTCAGCAGTTAAAGGGGTTGTCCAGGTTAGGGGCTCAAGTCTATAGTCACTCTATCCGAATGCAGTCTTGTGAATCCTCACAGTGCGCACTGTCAGGACTCCCTGGCCGGTCATGTGACAGCAAGTATGTGATTTTCATGCTTCCGGGACACATTCCGACTAGACGTGCTCAATTCACTTGTATTGAGTGAGGCCGCACACGTCTAGATGACACATGACCGCATATATGTAAATCACATACTTGCCTATACGCCCCCAGCATCGGAGTGACTTTACACTTGAAATCCAAGTCTGGACAACTCCTTTAACTACAGACCATTCATCACAGAGGCCATAGAAGGAAATTGGTGCAAAAGTTTTATTGAAGCCCAATTGCAGAAAATGATTTATACATGCATTTAAAAGGAACCTGTCACCTGCCGTAGCTCTACTAAATCATCATTATCTCTGCCCGTATTATACCTTTTTTCTAAATTCTAACAACCCCTTTTTGCTGCTTAACGAGAGCTGAATAAATGTAAAATTAATTTTAAACACTTGCCATGTGAATCAGTGGTGACTAGTGGGGCAGTGTTGATTTCCCTGGACTAATCCACGCCCCTGTCATGATCCAGACTGGGTTTTGAGTCCTGTTTTCCCTTTTTCCCCGTCTGGTCATGTCAGGGGTTAACCTTTCTCAGCCTCAGTCTGGGTCCAGGTTGGTTATTTATTGCAGCTGCTTCCTGCAGGCAGTGTCAGTTATAGTTTTTGCCTAGTGCTGCTGTAGCTGACTCTGATTGCTCTGATTTGTCCTGTTGCTTTTGCTGTCTGAACCCGTGTCTCTGTTTTCCCCTATTCCTGTCCTGACTCTGTGTTCCCTTTAGTGTGTTGACTCCCTGGTTTTGACTTGGCTTCTACCCTTACCTGTTTTCTGTCTTTTGGCTTATCCGCTCCTGACCGTTACTGATCCTTTGGCTTGTCCCTGACCCTGAGTTTGTTTACTCCTTTGGTACTGTGCTATAGTCTAGGATTTGACCCGGCTTGTTTGACTATTCTGCTGACACCTGGTGGCAGCCTTGCTGCTGCACGACAGGCCTGATTAGTCTAAATGCAGTCCTGCTTCCACTCTATTGCCGTCTAGGGGAGCCTGCACCTACCTGCACTGCAGCAGCATGATAGCCCTGTTCAACAATGTAAGTACACCCTGGTGGAAGTGAGTGAGGTGATTTGTAAGACCTACGTCACCGCCAACGCTTTCCAAAACTTGTGCAAGCACACAACACTTCATCATCCCTGGGAATGAATATCCAATCATCGGCGCACTGAACATGCCTGGGGGAAGCAGCAGTGATGCAGATTGTACAAGGTTTGCAAATTGCAAAATGGGGATTGTTAGTGTGTGGGTGAATAATTCCCTTAAACATTATATTGGAGATCTTCAATATCACCAATACCCTAAAAACTGAGTGTAGAGGCCACTTTTTTTACATTATACCAAAAATTCATTAAAAAAAATCGATACAAACCTAAAGCAATTTTATAATGATCATAAACCTTCCCACCAACCAAATAATAAAGAACCTATTTCAATAACTCAAGGAGAGGTCTTCAGATATCCTGGGACTTTTCTGCTGAATATTACAGTATATTACATTGTGAATGAGATTTTACAAACTCCAATCCACACACTGCATGAAAAATCTGCAGCTAAAACTGGCCTGAGATTAAAATTCTTGAAATTCGCAGCACGTGACTTTATGTTGTGGATTCTTACAGCAGATCCATAGCATTTACATATGAAAATCTGCCCCAAAAAATATCTGCTCAATTTGGTGCAGATTTTCCTGCTGTGGACTTTTCCACTGCGCATGGTTCTTGTGTGCATGCACCCTAAGAAGATTTGCCAAGTTAGTGCAGATGCTTTATAAAATTATTTTACAAATGCATCCGCATTGTTAAAATATGTCATGGAGTTACAGCAGGATACTACTTGCAGATGTCCAGCAGGGGGCAGCGTTGCTGTAGATCAGATATTCCGGCCGCGTAAACATCTGTTCTGCAGCGCAGTCACGTTTTCATCTAAATAAAATTTTCCATTTTTTTTCTTCTGACACCTATAAGTCTAAATTCGTATACATAGATCTATCTTACTGCCATTTCGTCTTCTACTCTTTTACTTGATAGATTACTTTTTTTTCATCCTCAAGTTCGTTCTCTCCAGAGGAATCCAACTTTTGCTGCCAGATCTGCCTCACAAGACATAAAACAGGTGATGACTCATAGAATATACTGTGCGCCGCATATAAACCATCGGGCTAAATCGTAGCAACAGGCTCTGCTCTAATATAGACTTTCTATTTTTATCACAATTTGCAGATCATCTGTCTCTATGGAAACCGCACACTCCGCCAACCAGCGTCTTGCTGACTCCACACAGCATGGAAGTGGCTCATAACAAGGCAAAGACGACTCATACAACTAGTCGGCCAGTCGTAAAAATAGATTCTATAGCAATCATAAAATATTATTAGCACTTGCAGGAAACACATGGATCGGTCTCCTGCATAGATTGATGCTTGAAAATGCTTTGATTTCCAACCTGTAGGATGGTTCATGCGGCAGCGGCACAAATGTGATTCAAATAACGATCTAGTAATGCACAAAGGCTCAAAATAACGTTTACAGATGGAGCTAATTCTGTAATTCTGCTCAAGACGTCCCTTCCTTCATATACCTTCTGGATATACGTCTGCAGACATTACTTCTGTAGGTCCTTCAAAACTGAAAATAGACAATGATCATAATCTCCTCTGCCTCAAAAATCACCTATAGTTACTCTACCACTGTCACCCCCTTTAATACCACTGCTACCCCAAATCACTGCTCATGCCCCAGGGCACAATTTACTTTATCTGCCACAGTTACCCTCACTAGAACGTTCATCCCAATGGACAGCATTTTGTATGAGCGCTGTGATTTTTAAGGATGGCACTAAATCTTCTAGGCCTTAAGCCCGGGTCTCACATAGCGATACACCAGCGATCCCTACAATGATCAGGATCGCTGGTGTATCGCTACATTATCGCTACCAGGATCGCTGGTGTATCGCTACAGCACAGCAACACTGCGGGTAACATGTACCTTGGATACCAGCGCCCTGATTCAGGGAGCTGGTAACCAAGGTACACATCGGGTTTCCAGGCGCTGCGCGGTGCCTGGAAACCCGCTGTGTACCTTGGTTACCAGCTCCCTGCATCAGGGCGCTGGTATCCAAGGTACACAGCGGGTTTCTAGGCACAGCCCCGTGCCTGGAAACCCGCTGTGTACCTTGGTTACCAGCGGATCGCTGGTCTCCCGCCTGTCACACGCAGCGATGCGTGCTGGCCAGCGGGAGACCAGCAAACAAAAAAATTTCCAGGACATTCAGCGACGATCAGCGATACCCAGCAGGGGGCTGATCGTCGCTGAATGTCACACACAGCGATATCGCTGGGGAGATCGCTGCTGCGTCACAAAACTAGTGACTCAGCACCGATCTCGCTAGCGAGATCGCTGTGTGAGACGGGGGCTTTAAATGAACAAGTTGTTGACATATTGCGACATCTATCTTTTTTTCCATTCTTCAAGAACGACCTCTTTTAGAGCCTGGATGCTGGATGGAGAGTGATGGCAACTTGTCCCTTCAGAATTCCTCCTCGGTGTTTGGTTGGATTCATATTAGGAGACACTAGGTCATTGAATCACTTTCAACCAGCTCTTCAGAAATGCAAAGTGTGTTTTGGATTATTTTAATGGTGGAAAAAGGCAAATCTACTGTACCTAGGGCACAGAGTGATGGAAATGATTCTCTTTCAATATAGAGCAGTACATCTGTGAATTCATGATACCATCAATGATATGTAGCTACTCGATACAAGCAGCGCTCATGCATCTACTTTTAAGGACCTGGCCACCACCATGCTTCACTGTAGGCATATATTTACACATATAGCCTGAAGAAATGTCCAATTTAATCTAAAGAAACACAATTTTATATCATAGTGGAAGATCCTCTAGGGCTGCGGCAAATTGTTTGTATGGGGCCAAGAAATGTATTGTGGCTTCACTGGTTACAGGCGCCCACTCTATTGCTTCTAACACTGACTGCTTTTGCCACAGGTGCTTACTTTAGCCTTTCTGCTACAGTTATTCCATAAAGTTACTTTACCATGGCTGCTATTGTTAATGCCTCTGCCACAGGTGCCCACTTTAGTGCTGCCGTCCAGATGCCCACCCTTAGGATAGGATATTGGAAAATGGGTTTTCATAACTGGACAACCTCATTAAAGAAAATCAAAGTCAAAGATTCTAGTGGTGGAGACCAACAAATGTCCGTATTTTCCTTACAAAGTGTACAATTTGAAGATCTGTTGTCCTAATGGGTATACGGCAGTGAGGCACCTTCCTATCAATAGAATAAAGGGGCCCACATCTCTCTTGACAACACTGGTGCACTTTGACTCAAAGTTTAGGGATTTTTCAGCTAAGCTTTGTGGTCACTCTCTCCATTAACTCCAATTCTCTGTCAAATGTCCAATAAAATATCAAAAGTATCACTACGAGAAAAAGAACCAATTACCGTACATTCGGATCAATATTGCACTGTGAAAGCAAAGCCTTTCACTTTGAAAAACAAATCCTCATTATTGAAAATTCATCTAAAATGATCAATTTCCCATTATTCACAAAAGCACGAAACATTCAGGCTGTCAAATGTGTGTCCTAGAACGCTGGCCAGGAATCAGTGCACTAATGGCAGAGATTGCTCCATGTGGCTGCAGTCAACCTCAGGGTGTCCACCTACAGAATGCGTTCTCCAGCTGTGATAATCCACGCCTGTAATAAACTCATGCTGATAATTGTATTTCTTTGAAGCGTTTAACTGCAGGAGTATCCCCCATACGTTGGAAACGACATGTAAATGAAATGTTGGCAATTACTGCTGGTGTGTTCAATAACTTTGGAAAGAATAACTTTTCCAACTTTTTTCTTGTGCTTTGCTGGATCCATCTTGAAAAAAAATATGCAAAATAGTGCTAATACATCAAAAACCAAGCAGATGAGTATGCGCACTATATTTTATCAACACTGCCCCATTTTTACCTGACAGTCAGGCCTTCTATAATCCCTTTTCTACACATAGTATTCCGTTCCCTGCTGTAAAAAGGACATGGAGCTAGAGAGGGTCCAGAGGCAAGGGCGTAACGAGGGTGCGACCACGAACAACCGAGACCATGTGGGAGGGGGCCCGCCGACAGCAGCAGCTATTTCAGCTGGATGCGCATCCACACATCCAGCTCAAATATATTGCAGCACAGAGCCCCACTGGGTCCCTCCACTGCAATACAGGCTGCCGGACAAGCAGAGGCAGGCAGCTGACGGCATTGTGCAAGGCACGGATGAGAACAGCAAAAACTGATCTTTTGGCAGGAAAGAAGCTGCAGCAAAAACTCAAATAGGACACAGCTAGTGTTGAGCGATACGATACCGCAAGTATCGGGTATCGGCCGATATTAGCTGTATCGGACTTTCGATATTGACTTTCGATATTTCCCATATATCGGATACCGGAATCGGAATTGTCACTGTCACTGTGAGTGTCCGTCGGTCGGGTCTGTCAGGAGTCAGCGGCACTTACCTGGCAGAAGATCTCCGGTGGTCACGGCCTGGACTGGTTGATGGCCGCCATCATCTTTCCCCGGCGGTCACATGCAGTTTCTCGCAATAACTGCAGTGACTGCTGGGTAATCCCGGCCGTAAAGCAGTCAGTCCGATGACGTCACCGCCGGGGAAGCAGGTAATCAGCTGTGCTGCGCCGGGATGACAGCCTCTGCGTCATTCCGATGTAGCAGAGCTGGATCGTCGTGGGACAGTCGTTACTATGGACTGCGTCGGACAGGTGGTATACTGTTGGTTTGTTTTTTTTCTTTTTTACAGGAGATCGATGGCGTCGCAGGAATGAGAGTATAATAAAAGAAATGAAAACTGTGTTGTCTCTTTTATTTCATTAAAATACTTTTTTCTTGCTGTGTCTTTTTTTTTATACATTTAAAAACTTTGGGATTAATAATGGATCGGTGTCTTATTGACACTTCTCCATTATTAACCGGGCTTATTGTCACCGTGCAATCAACGGTGACATTAACCCCTTATTACCCCACTTGCCACCGCTACAGGGCAGTGGGAAGAGCCGGGTAAAGTGCCACAATTGGCACATCTTTTGATGCGCCAAATGTGGGGCTGCTGTAGCCTGGTATTTTCAGGCTGTTGAGGGCCAAAATCCATGGGCCTTGACAGTCTTTTAATACCAGGCCGCAGCAGTCTGCATTTTACTTGGCTGGTTAACAAAAATAGGGGGACCCCTACGCCGTTTTTTTTTTCGAGGGGATCCCCTATTTTTGTTAACCAGCCAAGCTAAGCAGACTGCTGTGGCCTGGTATTATCAGGCTGGCAAGGTCCATGGATATTGGCTCATTACCAGCCTGAAAAACCAGGCCTCAGCAGTCTGCTTCATCTGGCTGGTTAACAAAAATAGGGTGGACCCCACGCCAATTTTTTTTCTAGGGGATCCCCTATTTTTGTTAACCAGCAAAGATAAGCAGACTGCTGTGACCTGGTATTATCAGGCTGGCAAGCAGGGTCGGACTGAGGCACCGGGACACCGGAGAAACCTACGGTGGGTCCCAGCTCCTGCGTGGTGGGCCCTGATTTGAAAGGATAGGTCGCGGGGCAGAGGGGGCGGTGGCCCCGGGGCCCGCGCTCTGAGGGGGCCCACCCGGAGCTACGATACAGTTACATTCTGCGGCAGAGCAGGGAGAATCGCTCTCCCTTCTCTGCCGCCCGGAAGCTATGGGGCCTGAACAGGCATTGGGGGGGCCCGGTGCCAGCAGTGGGCCCCCCACCCGTCATCGGAGGGTCAGCTGTATCGGCATCCAGCCGATAAAGCTGACCGCATAGAGAGAGAAGGAGCGAGCGCTCCTTCTCTCCCATAATCCCCCTCTCAGCGTATGACAGCGGACGCAATAACATCACCTGCCGGCGCCCGCTGTCAGACGCTGAGAGGGAGAACAGTGAGCAGCACAGGAGCCGGGAGGTGAGTTTTTTTTTTTTTTTTTAATGGGGGTGCAGTCGAGTCCTGGCTGGAGAAGTCGTCATGTCGGTGTGGGCCAGATGGTAAAGACATGAAAAGTGAACAATTCCATTAGAAAGAACATCAGCGGTAAGTCATTATCTGTACCTGTGCTGTAATCTATATGTTCTGTAGGACTGGTATTATTTAACACAGACCATATGGCGGTAATATCAATATTGGTCTTTTTATATATAGATTATTTTGGCCAACAGCGCGGTCATTTGCTGAGGTTCTCTGATGATGGGCCCACTCAGAAGTTTTGCCCCCACTAAACCAAAACCCTAGCTACGCCTATGGCTCTCTCTCTAGTCTTTCTTTCTCGCTCTCTGTTCTTTCCTTCTCGCTCTCTGTTCTTTTTTCTCTCTGTTCTTTCTTTCTCTCTTTTCTTTCTTTCCTCTCTTTCTTTCTCTGTTTGTTCTTTCTCTCTCGCTGCTCTTTTTTTCTTTTCCTCAGTACCAGCCACTGTGCCCTCATTACCAGTCAGTGTGATCAGCAGTGCTAAATGGTTACGCTTGGGGCGAGGATATGGGTGTGATTAGCTGTGAAATGGGTGTTGTCGGGGCGTGGCCTAAAATTTTCAGCGGCGCGCAACACGCGCCGCAGCCTTTAATCCTCTTTCCTGTCTTCCAAATTTGGGAGGTATGCTGTATGACCTCCCTACAACTTCTGGCCATGCTCCTGATGAGCGCGATGGATGGTCTCGTGAGGGATCTCCTCCCACACCTGGACTAAAGCATCCACCAACTCCTGGACAGTCTGTGGTGCAACGTGGCATGGCCTAAAATTTTCTGCAGCATGCACAGCGTGCCACAGCCTTTGTCCCTCTTTCCCTTATTCAAAGGTTGGGAAGTATGATGGTGGGCCCCAAGAATATATTTTCTCTGGTGGGCCCAAGGTACTCCAGTCCGACGCTGCTGGCAAGGTCCATGTATGTTGGCTCCTTAACAGCCTTAAATACCATGCCTCAGCAGCAGGGGCGTACATATAAATCATGGGGCCCCATAGCAAAAGTCTGAATGTTCCCCACCCCCCCCAAAAAAAAAACCCAGAGGCATTGTAAATGTAAAGTGCCAGCACAGTGAGGGAAGTTGAGTCGCACAGAGACAGGGGTTTTGGGGTACTCGGCACCGATCACGTCGACTTCTATGGGGGATGTCACTAGTAGCACAGCTCGGTCCGTGACCTGGGCGATCACTGGAATGTGGGATATTTCCAGGGGATGATAGAATGTTCGTGTAGTTTGTCGTGACGCCACCTGTAGTACCTGGTCAGGGTGTCCAGCGCTGCTGTGCAGGTCCTCTGGAAGGGATGGTGTAGTGCAGGTAGGTGATAAGTCTTCTACAGGTAACACGCTATCCTTCCAGGGCAGATAGATGTGAGATAGAGCAATGGTGCAGAGTGATGTAGCAGAGTGGACTATGCGACGT
The DNA here is from genome assembly GCA_033576555.1 of Oophaga sylvatica. NCBI lineage: Eukaryota > Metazoa > Chordata > Amphibia > Anura > Dendrobatidae > Oophaga > Oophaga sylvatica. Next base: position 99,023,527 of record JARQOD010000009.1, on the reverse strand, counting down.
AGTAAGAAAGCAGGAAACACTTCAAGTTAAACGTTGCATAATAAAATTTTTAATAATAACATTACAAAAGTCCAAATAGCATTACTGCCGAAGTTCGTTGAGACTTCTTAGGACTACCCCCACCGGGGTAACTTCACAGTGTCCTTTACTTGTGCTTGTGGAGGACCCGCTCCAAACCTCCAACTGTGGTCTTGGGTGGGCTGCAAGACTTTCCTTGAGCAGACCTCACTTTCGGCCACACCAAATGGGTTTTTAGTTTCTGAGGTAGTTGAAAATAGTGCACAGTTAAGTTTTTTGTAAAACCAAGATGGAGCACCGAAGTGCCAACTATTTACAGAAAAGTTTGTGAGCCAGTACAGTTCATGGCTTCAAAGTTCAACATTTTGATTACATTGAAACACCATTACCCAACCTGGGTATATAAAGGCAACAATAAACTTGTTCTTCTGAACATTCACCCGTCCGGGTACATCAAACCATTACCCAACCTGGGTATATTAAGGCAACAATAAACTTCTTTTTATGAACATTCACCCGTCCGGGTACATCAATAATTTAACGATTTACATACAGAGACCCTGTCCGGGTTATTTAGACTTCTTTGGCTGGCCTCTTACAGGTACCACCTGGTACTCTTCTGGAGCTTGCCAAACATCTGTGACAATGCTATTTTAGAATTTTGGATAACAAGAGGAGGAAGACCTGTGAAGACTCAGACGTCAAGGTTAGATTTCAGAAAGGCTGATTTTAAGGAACTCAGAAAGAGAATTGGAGGGATCCAATGGCTGGATATCCTTAAGGACAAAAATGTCCAGGAAGGATGGAAAATCTTGAAAAATGAGATTCTCAAAGCACAATCGTTAACAATTCCGAAAAGAGGGAAGAATGGGAAGCATTTAAGGAAACCAGGATGGATGAACATAGAACTTAAACACATGCTAAAAAGGAAGAAAGAAATGTTTATCAAATGGAAAGAGGGAGGCATATCTAAAGAAGAATATAATGCCGTCTGCAGAACCTGCAGGGCACAAATCAGATTATCTAAAGCTGACAATGAATTAAGGCTTGCAAGTGACGTCAAAAGCAACAAAAAAGGATTTTGGGGATACGTCAAAAGTAAAAGAAAAGTCAAAGATGCTATAGGATTTTTACAGGATGAAAATGATGAAATGGTAAGTCAGGATGTTGAGAATGCTGAACTTTTAAATTCCTATTTTGCATCTGTTTTCTCTCAGAAAGGAAATGTAACATCAACTGATCTTCACTGTCCTATTAAAGGAATAGAAGAATCCAGGATATCTATAAACAGAAAGACAGTGAGGAAACACTTAGCTAACATAAATGAATTCAAGTCTCCAGGTCCAGATGAATTACACCCCAGGGTACTGAAGAAGATAGCAGAAGAAATTCTTGAACCACTGTCCATAATCTTTGAAAATTCTTGGAGAACAGGAGAAGTCCCAGAAGACTGGAGAAGAGCAAATGTTGTTCCTATCTTCAAAAAGGGGAAGAAGGTGGACCCAGGGAACTACAGGCCGGTGAGTCTGACTTCTATACCAGGAAAGATCTTTGAACAAATTATTAAAGAACATGTATGCAAGTACCTGGATAAGAATGAAGTGATTAAACAGAGTCAGCATGGGTTTGTAACTAATAAGTCATGTCAGACTAACTTAATTTCCTTCTATGACAGAATCACTGACTGGGTGGATCAGGGAAATGCTGTAGATATAGTATATCTTGACTTCAGCAAAGCATTTGACAAAGTATCTCACACAATCCTTATTTAAAAAATGACTAAGTATGGAATGGACAAGGCAACTGTTAGGTGGATTCATAACTGGCTTAGTGATCGGACCCAAAGAGTGGTTGTAAATGGCTGCACATCCAGTTGGAAGAATGTCTCAAGTGGGGTACCACAAGGCTCTGTTTTGGGCCCTGTATTGTTCAACATCTTTATCAATGATTTAGATGAAGGAATTGAGGGTAAACTGATCAAATTTGCTGATGACACAAAGCTAGGAGGGGTAGCTAATACTAGAGAAGAGAGAGAGAGGATTCAAAAAGATATACATAAACTGGAGCAGTGGGCAGCAACTAACAGAATGGATTTTAACAGGGAAAAATGCAAAGTACTACATCTGGGCAATAAAAATGAAAAAAGCATATACAAAATGGGAGGAATAGGGCTAAGTAACAGCACATGTGAAAAAGACTTGGGTATACTAATTGATCACAGACTTAACATGAGTCAACAGTGTGATGCAGCAGCAAAAAAGGCAAATGCAATTCTAGGATGTATCAACAGAAGCATACAGTCTAGATCACGTGAGGTCATTATTGCCCTCTACTCCTCTTTGGTCAGACCTCATCTGGAATACTGTGTCCAGTTTTGGGCACCACATTTTAAAAAAGACATCAACAAACTGGGGCAAGTTCAGAGAAGAGCCACCAGAATGGTGACCGGTCTGCAAACCATGTCCTATGAGGAACGGTTGCAGGATTTGGGAATGTTTAGCTTGCAAAAAAGAAGACTGAGAGGAGACTTAATAGCTGTCTACAAATATCTCAAGGGCTGTCACATTGTAGAAGGATCATCTTTATTCTCATTTGCACAAGGAAAGACTAGAAGCAATGGGATGAAACTGAATGGGAGGAGACACAGATTAGATATTAGAAAAAACTTTTTGACAGTTAGGGTGATCAATGAGTGGAACAGGCTGCCACAAGAGGTGGTGAGTTCTCCTTCAATGGAAGTCTTCAAACAGAGGCTGGATAGACATCTGTCTGGGATGATTTAGAGAATCCTGCTTTGAGCAGGGGGTTGGACCAGAAGGCCCAGGAGGTCCCTTCCAACTCTACCATTCTATGATTCTATGATTCTATGACAAGAGGGTCCACCCAGACCTGATGACGTCGTGTGGCCTGTACAGTTACGTCGTGACCCGCTATCTGGGTCTGTGTGGCCACCTCTTTCGTCTCCCTCCGGGTCTGGAACCCTATGTCCCGGACTGAACGAACCCCAGGGGGCCTAACAGGCGCCGGGTACGGGCCAGCTATCATTATCATGTCCATAGCTGGGGCTGCTGAGGAGACCACTGAGGGAGGCTGGGGAGATTTACGGCGTGGGGTGGGCACTTGTGCAGAGGCCTGGTTGGGGGAGGCTGAAGGCTCGGAGAGTCTGTCAGTTTCCTGACACTCTGGGGAGTAGGGGTCGCACCTGGTAACATTTAGGGCGTACCATCCATTGTAACCCCAGTGTCGGGTGTAAGTCACCAAGTCTCCTGCCAACAGGTCCCTCCCCGGGTGTCCTTCTGGGAGGTGAGCCTCCACGTCCCGCCGGGTTACAAAGACTTCTAAATAAAGTCCAGGCTCCTGGATGAAGCCCCAACCACCTTTTAACTTAAAGTTCCGTACTGCACCCTTACGCCGCGGCTCCCTCAGCGTACTTTTATCCTTTCTCATACGTGCCTTCTCTGCCAGGTCCTTGTCCAGGTGACGTTGCCGAAGCTTTTGGGATTCTCGCTGCTCCCTTTGTTGCTCTGCTTCCCGCTCCCAACGTCTCCACTCTTCCTCCTGACGCCGGTTGTAATTCTCCTCCACCAGCAGCTCCATGTCTCCACCATCAAATGCCAGCTTACGATGTCCGGTTTGCGGCAGCTCTCCTGGCGCCCGCCAGTCCTGGCGGAAGCAGCCGGCTCTGGAACAGATGACGGTCGGGGCTCCGGTACAGGCAGGTAGAGCTCTGGTGCCTGCGCGGCCTCCTCCATGAGGACGGGTGTCGCTTCTTCTGCCTCAGCGACGGGGGCAGACAGCGGGATCTGGGGTGCTGGTGCGGCGTTTTCTGCAGGAACGGGTGCCTCCACTGTGATACTGGCAACCGGTTCAGATTGCAAGGGCTGGGATGCCCGCACGGCCTCCTCTACTGGAACGGGTGCCTCCACTGAGATACTGTCAACCGGTTCAGATTGTAAGGGCTGGGATGCCCGCACGGCCTCCTCTACTGGAACGGGTGCCTCCACTGAGATACTGGCAACCGGTTCAGATTGCAAGGGCTGGGATGCCCCCACGGCCTCCTCTACTGGAACGGGTGCCTCACCTTCCGGTACAGACACTTCAGGGGGTAAGAGGGATTGGCGCCGCTCCAAGTGTAGTTTTAGGGCCCGCCAGCTCGCTTCCATCCTGGCGACCTCCTCCGGTGCCGGGCCAGGTCTCTCAGGGTATCCTCCGCTTCTTCCAGCGTAGGAGGGTTTCCAGGCCGGGTGCCAAACGGTGGCTCCGTGGCGATCGGGTCGCTTCCGTGGGGGGAGAGCTCTGACTCCTCCATCCCTTCCCACTTCTGCTCACGTCCGTTCGCCATCTCTGCCAAGTCACATGTGTCATTAGCATCAGGAGAGGCGCCATCTTTTGTAGGGAGGCGGGACCTTCGCGTTCGTTTCCGCCCACTGAGGAGGATGAGGAGGCGGAACTCCAGAGCTGTGGGGCACGATCTTACATTGCAGTAACATTTAGAGTGGGCGGACATTGTTTTCGCGCCACGGAGTGAGTGTACGCCCACGAGAGCACGCCCTTATTCTTCACCTGTGCCTTGTGGCGCAGATATGACGGAAAAATGGCAAATACAGTCTATGATGATTTTTGCAATTCTCAAGCAAAAAAACAGTTCAATTAAGGCACACAGGACTCGCTTATAGCGAGCTTCTGAATCCTGTTCGTGACGCCAAAGTTGAGTCGCACAGAGCCACAGGTTTTGGGGGTACTCGGCACCAAGCCCGTCGACTTCTATGGGGGATGTGACGGGTAGCACAGCTATGTCCGTGCCCTGGTCGCTCACTGGAATGTGGGATATTTCCAGGGGATGATAGAATGTTTGTGTAGTTTGTCGTGACTCCACCTGTAGTACCTGGTCAGGGTGACCAGCGCTGCTGTGCAGGTCCTCTGGCAGGGATGGTGTAGTGCAGCTAGGTGATAAGTCTTCTACAGGTAAGACGGTATCCTTCCAGGGCAGATAGATGTGAGATAGAGCAATGGTGCAGAGTGATGTAGCAGAGTGGAGTATGCGACGTAGTAAGAAAGCAGGAAAGGAAACAATTCTTACTACAAAGACATGCAGCATAAGGCTGCCTCAACCCCTCCCTTCCAACTAGCTACACCCTGTTCTAACCAGCCTGAGCTAGACCATCCGATTGGGTCCGCCTACACTCAGCTGGCATAGTGTACTGTTGAATGCAGTGGTTGGAGTCAATGGGGTGTTTCCTCCTTACCTGAGAGTAAGTTGTCACACCGCTGGGTGCGATGCAACATCTCTGTGGCGACTGGACCCTCGGGTGCTTCTGTCTTTTCACAAATGCCGGCTTTACCCGGCAATTGAATCAGAGGCTATTTTACTATGTAGAAGTGAATAAACTATAAATATATGTATATATATATGTCACAATGACATGTATATATATATATATATATGTATTCTATGTGTGTATATTTTGTGTTTACAAGGAAAGAAAGTGTTTTTTTAGTTGCGATATTTTGTTCCCATAGACTTACATGGGACTTCCGGTATCGGTATCGGGTATCGCCGATATTTTAGTGATATCGGCGATACCATTCCAATCCGATATTTTTGGATATCGGAAAGTATCGCTCAACTCTAGACACAGCACTTCTTGGAAGTGAGGGAAGGTGTGCACAATCGTTTATTTTTTTACATTTGTTTTGTAAGGGCCACAGAACTGGGACATTATTACTGGAAGGGGCCAAGGATGGGGGGCATTAGTCCAGGATGGGGAAATATATTACTGGAAGAGGCCCAGTATGGTATAGAGGACATTATACCAGGAAAGGGAAGCATTATACCAGGAGGTGGCCCAGGATAGAGGACATTATGTAAAAAAGGGAGACATTATGCCAGGAAGTGGCCCAGGATGCAGGACATTATACTAGGAAAGGAAGACATTATACCATGAAGGGGCCCGGGATGGAGGACATTATACCTGGAAGGGCCTAGTATTGAGGCATTATACCAGGATGGGGACATTAGCCAAAAAAGGGATACATTTTACCATGAAGGTGCCCAAGATGGAGGACATTATGCTAAAAAAGGGAGACATTATACCAGGAAGGAGCCTGGAATGCAAGACATTGTACCAGGAAAGGGAGACATTATACCATGAAGGGACCCTGGATGGAGGACATTATACCAGGAGAGGAGACATTATACCAGGATGGCTCACAAGATACTGGACATTATACCAGGAAGGAGCCCAGAATTGAGAAATTATTCCAGGATGGGGACATTATTACTGGAAGGGGCCAGGATGGGGGACATTATTACAGGAAGAGGCCAGGATCTAGAACATTATTACAGGATGGGGGGACATTGTTACATGAGAGGGTTAACACATATGTTTTCACAGAATCTGGAACATTACAAGGGTCTATACATCTGTCAAACATGCAGGTGTGGACCCAGGTGCAAATTTTGCACCGAGGTCTATCAGACTATACTGTAGTTACGCCACTGTCCAGAGGTGGGCAACTAGACTAATAAATATGATTTACAATCAAAGAATTGGGCTTGTTTCTTATTTATTATGAATGTTATTGGATTAGGGTTAGGGTTAGGGTTAGGCAAGTAGTTGCCATCTCCGAATATTGGCGCATGCCTCTGACTTCTTGCCTGGTACCCTGGATCTGCCACATTGAAGTGTATCTGTATCAACAAGATGCCAATACAGCTGATTACTGTGGTAGAGCAGGGAGCCCTAGATTCTTTGCCCTGGCACTCTGTATCTTGTAGGCCGCAGGCTATTGAAGGCTTATATTCTACAAGACGTCAATGACTTGGCAGTGGCATAGGCGGTTAATGATGTTGCTGTATTGCACCGCCTGTGCCAGCCCGCTGTCTATGCAGGTTAGAAAAGGATTAAGTGAGAATATTTTTTTTCCAGGGGGTGAAACAAAGAGAGTATTGTTATATTAAAAGATGGCACTCATTGCTATTTTTGGAGAGAGTTTATCGACTTTGTTATTTTAAGGGAACACATGAGACATTATAACTTTCTGAAACAGCATACGGGGAATATTTTTTATTGTCTAGGATACACATATGGGCCTGATAACTTTCTAGGGAGCACAGTGACGCCTTATTGCTTTCTAGAGGGCACTATTAATGTGTGGAGGCACTAAGAGAAGCAGTATTACTTTTTAGGGAGAATTGAGATCACTAGGCCTCCTGACGGGGCCTAAAAGTCATAAATATCCCAAAACATCTCAGAAGAGAATCCTTCACCCTTCCCACGGTACAAAGATATACATCTTTCCTACTGCAGCGTGAGCATAAAAGATAACACTTTTACAGTTTAGGATACAAAGGTTGGCACTTGCAGGGGACTTAATAGGGACCGTGATGATAATGTCTGTAAAGCGCTGTGGAATATAAGCAATGCATAATAAAATAAAAAGTAAGTCATTGGATTTACCTGTAACTACTTGAAATATACAATGCACCTGAGTCGCACGTACCAGGGCTTATGGGGTACTCGGCACCGAGCCCGTTCACTTCAATGGGGGAGAGGTCACGGGTAGTGCAGCTCGGTCCGTTGCCCTGGGCGCTCATTCAAGGGGGTATTTACAGGGGATTGTAGATTGTTCGTGACGCCACCTGTGGTTCCTGATCGGGGTGACCAGCGCTGCAGGGTAAATCCTCTGAGGGGTTGTTATTGGGCAGCAAGGTGTTAAGTCTTCCACAGGTAAGACTGATCCCTCAGGGTATATGGTGGTGTGGGAGTGCAGGGCAATAAGGCAAACACACACAAAAAGTCTCTTTCTGTACCTTTACTGTTGTGGGTTCAGGCACATCCCGGGAGGCTGTCAGGGTGGAGAATGCACATCCAGTAATCACTGTGTAGGTGTAAGGCCTCCTTTCGTCTTCATTTGTGTGTGAGTTTCTAACCTGCATGAAGCCAAGTTTAACTCTGTGTAAAACAGCTACGCCCGGCTGACATTGTGGTGGAGCCTTCTTGTGGACAGAACTAAGTCTATGTGGCTGATCAGGCCTGACTCCTGTTCTTCCTGACCCCGGTTACGTATCAGCACTAAAGGGCCCCTCTGCGACCTGAAGTCCAGCAGGGTCTCCGGTTTCTCCCACTAGCCGTGAAGGAACTAGCAAGCTCGGACCCGGTGTCCGGTTGTGCAGAGTGGAGGACAGCTATCGTTGCTATTTCTCCTCAGTCACTCTCTCTCCCTTTAACCACTCGCCTGTCGTCCTACTCATGCCCTTAACATAAGCACAGGCAACAGTAGTCGTAGTTGTCAGCTTCCTTCTATCCACCGCTCACTGACCGTTCCTCAGTCGACTCGTTGTTACAAATACTGTAGTTCCCTTCCTTCTTCTCCTTCATAGACTCTGTCCAGAGTAGCTACCAGGACTTTCCGTCAGACTGATCTGTGCACACTCTGAGAGTCACTTTCCACGTTCATAGGAACTAACAGTCAGCCTGTTCTGAGGTAACAGCTTGTCTTTCTTCCTCTGTCTCATCTGACAGGAATCACAAAAGAAAAAGGACCTACTGCTGCGTCTCCCACACCCTTATATAGTCTAAAGGGGCTCCCTCTGGTGGAACTATAGGGAAGTGTGGAGTGTGAATGAATATCAGGTGATTGTGAATTATCTTTCTGTGCATCCTCCTGGGTACATGTGGCACCAAGCGCAGCTGGGCTACACACACCATCACAGGAGAACATTTACACAATCTGATTTCAGACTGACAAACAAGCACCAAACGACTATGTTCAAGTTGTTCTGCGCTTTTATTACAAAGGTTGATGGGGACAGAATGATGGCACTGGTTGACTACTTACCTTTTTACCATTGGGTGGTGGGAGCTCTTTAGGGCCACTGCATTGCTAGGGTCATGTAAAATGAATCTTTTGAAATTTGAATTTGCCAAGTTTGCTGAATTTTCCCCAAAAATTAAAAATGTGGCAAATAAATGTGGGCCAATTTCAATATCGAAAAGCTTGTAATTGCTAGTAAATTGCACATAGAGGGAGGAGAGAGAGACAGGACCTCACTGACCAAAAGTGATTACAGTACATTCTGCAAAGAGAGAGTGAGAACCCAGTCTGCCCACAAGAGCTTACACTCTAAAGGGGAGAGAGACGATAGACCTCATTGACCAAAGAGTTTACACCCTACAAGAGAGAGAGGACCTCGCTGACCATAAGATCTTAAACACTACAGGAGAGAGAGGACCCCTGACCATAAGAGCTTACACTCTACAGGAGAGAGGACCCGCTGACCATAAGAGCTTATATTCTACAGGAGAGGAACCCACTGACATAAGAGCTTACACTCTACAGGAGAGGAACCCACTGACCATAAGAGCTTACACTCTACAGGGAGAGGAACCCACTGACCATAAGAGCTTAAACTCTACAGGAGAGGAACCACTGACCATAAGAGCTTACACTCTACAGGAGAGAGGACACCACTGACCATAAGAGCTTACACTCTACAGGAGAGAGGAACCCACTGACCATAAGAGCTTACACTCTACAGGAGAGGAACCCGACTAAGGCTCACTCTACAGGAGAGGACCACTGACTAAGGCTTACATCTACAGGAGAGAGGACCCGCTGACCATAAGAGCTTACAGTCTACAGGAGAGAGAGAGGACACACTGACCATAAGAGCTTACACTCTACAGGAGAGAGAGGACCCTACTGACCATAAGAGCTTACAGTCTACAGGAGAGAGAGGACCCTACTGACCATAAGAGCTTACACTCTACAGAAAAGAGAGGACCCTACTGACCATAACAGCTTACACTCTACAGAATAGAGAAGACCCCACTGACCATAAGAGCTTACACTCTACAGGAGAGAGAGGACCCCACTGACCATAAGAGCTTACACTCTACAGGAGAGAGAGGACCCCACTGACCATAAGAGCTTACACTGTACTGAAGAGAGAGGATCCCACTGATTATAAGAGCTTACACTGTACAGAAGAGAGGACACTTCTAACCATAAGAGCTAACACTCTATAGAAGAGAGAGACTTACCCAGTAACTCTGGATGGATAACGCCTTTACCGTACAAGCTGTGCTCCCCTAGGTACCACTGATCTGTGATGGTCCAGGTACTGACCACCATTGTACAAGGAATGATAATCTGTAAGATGTTATAGCTGCAGGCCATTATGGGGAAGCCTGCATGGCAAAGAAAAATTACATTTTGCTGCTCTCAGATGTTTCTGCAGTATGGGGCATGGTGCCGGGCAAGCTTTTTTTTTGGAAATTCGACTCGAAATGGATACTCAATTAATCGATCTGCTCATCTGTAAAGGTGATGTCTGTCTTGAGTGGTGAAAATCTAACCCATAGTAAAGGACAAAGTTTGAATTTTTGACTTTGGGACCTTGTTTTCTTTCTACGCCAGTGGTCTACTTTTCACATAAATTTCTCATGCACTTGTCCTGTTAAACACCTGTACTGTATATTACATTACGTGCACATCTGACCCCTTTGGTATTCATATTAACCCATAGACACATTTTGTGTAATAATAGCACATGCTGCACATTTGGTTCGGATTTTCAGAGCTGCTCTGTGTGCGGCACATCTGCAGTGTAATACAAGTACCGGCTAAGTAGATTACATTTTAAAAATCTCTTCTCATGTTGCAGGCATTTCCCATGCGTAAATTAACCTGCATTGCAGATGTGAAAAATAAACAGCATGTAAAATCTTTGTGCAGAATTCATTGCTGACTTCACCCAGTGGCGTAGCGTGAAGGGGGGCGGGGGGGGGCGGTCCGCCCCAGGCGGCACGTGTGTGTGGGGGCGGCACCCTTTCCTTGCCCTCCGTCTCTACAGCATTAAGGGTATGCCACACTGAACAATATCGCTAACGGGATCGCTAAAAAACGTCACTATTTAGCGATCCCGTTAGCGATGTTGTTCGGTGCGGCAGCTGCCAGCGACGAGCTTCCTGCTGTGATCTCGCTCGTCGCTGGAATCGTTCCGGACCCTATTTTCTCGTCGGCGCTCCTGCTGGGTAAGTATCTAATCGCTGTGTGGCACCTTTTCTTAGTGATTTAGCGGTACTTTTGTACCGCTAAAGTCGTTAAGAAGATCGCTAACGGCGATAGTGTCGTTAACTATATCGCTAAATGTGGCCGCACTTAGCGATATAGAAACAATCCCGCTAGCGATCGCATTAGTATGCGTCGTTATCGTGATCGCTAGCGGGATTGTTTAGTGTGGCAGTACCTTTAGCCTCACAGCAGCTAGCAATGACGCTGCTATTGCTGTAGTCTTCTGTGCCCACAGGACCTGTGATGAGGTCACAGGAGGGGAGGAGTCAGGGGTCAGATGATCAGTGTCCTCCAGTGCTATTGCTATAGTCTTCTGTGCCCACAGGACCTGTGATGAGGTCACAGGAGGGGAGGAGTCAGGGGTCAGATGATCAGTGTCCCCCTTGTGTGCAAGACTCTGCTGTGATGTTGTCATGGTGCTGGATTAGGGTAAGTTTGTGTGTGTGTGTGGGGGTCGGGACTTGGGTTTACAGTGTGGATGTAGCAGAGCCGTGTGTATGAGGTGTACGGAGCGGAGCCGTGTGTGTACGAGGTGTACGTAGCAGAGCCGTGTGTGTACAAGGTGTGCGGAGCCGTGTACAGAGCGGAGCCGTGTGTGTGCGGAGCCGTGTGTATAAGGTGTACGGAGCGGAGCCGTGTGTACAAGGTGTACGGAGCGGAGCCGTGTGTACGTGGTGTACGGAGCGGAGCCGTGTGTGTACGAGGTGTACGGAGCGGAGCCGTGTGTATAAGGTGTACGGAGAGGAGCCGTGTGTGTACGAGGTGTACGGAGCGGAGCCGTGTGTACGAGGTGTTACGGAGCGGAGCCGTGTGTGTATGAGGTGTACGGAGCGGAGCCGTGTGTACATGAGGTGTACGGAGCAGAGCCGTGTGTGTACGAGGTGTACGGAGCGGAGCCGTGTGTGTACGAGGTGAGCGGAGCCGTGTGTGTACGAGGTGTACGGAGCGAAGCCGTGTGTGTACGAGGAGTACGGAGCGGAGCCTTGTGCGTGTGAGGTGTGTGGAGCGGAGCCGTGTGTGTACAGGGCCACAAAGAGCGGAGCCGCGCATGTACAAGGGTCCTGTTACTTGCGGGATCTGTGTGCTTGGGGGCTGCAGGGGGGAAGGATGGGTGCCATTATGTGCATGGGTCTGCGTGCGGACGGAGCGAATGCTGTTATCTGTGTAGGGCTGGGTCCCTGTCCCGCTGTCCTGGCCGGGAGGTTTACTTTCCCGCATTAGAATCGTACATGCGGAAACCCGGGGACCTCCCACACGTTCTGGCAGCCACATGTCACGTTCCACCGGAGGTGACGTGCTGTAAGTCAGCTGAACGCTGGAAATGGCCGCTGACCTCATTTCCGGCGGTCAGCTTACAGCAGCAGGTACTGTAACTCGTTCTCGGGAGAGTCTTCAGAACGGCGACGCATCGAGCCGCTGGATCTGTTGGAGTGAGAGCCGGGTATTGTACGGACCGCTGCATACAATACCCGACTCTCCCTGAGCGAGACAAGCAGGATGTGGGGATCTCAACATGGGATCTGTTCAACAGATGAAGAGATCCCCAGATCCTGCCTGTCTCGCTCAGTGAGAGCCGGGTATTGAATGGAGCGCCTCATAGCTGGTGAGATCCCCACATCCTGGGGAAATGAGGTCAGCGATGGAACGTGACTTGTGGCTGCCAGAATGTGTGGGAGGTCCCCGGGGTTTCCGTATGTACGATTCTAATGCGGAAAGTAAACCGCCTGGCCGGGACAGCGGACAGGGTCCCGAAATCGGGACTGTCCCGCTGAAACCGGGACGGTTGAGAGGTATGTGTTTATAATTATTGTTTATGAAACAGTGTGATCAGCAGTGCTAAGTGGGTGTGGTCAGGGTGTGGATATGGGTGTGACCAGTGAAATGGGTGTGGCTAGGGTGTGGCCTAAAATTTGCCGCCCCGGGCGCCACAAACAGTTGCTACGCCACTGACTTCACCCCTTACAATGTGCATAGGATGAAGTCCAGGAAAAATCCACAATCAATAAGGATTCTGCGGCGCATCTGCTGCGGAAAATATAAACTCAAATCTGCAATATTTGCATTCCCCTTTGTCCCTGTACATACAGTGTATTCTCTCTAACACAAGCGTTCTGCATTAGATAAGCACTATAAACGTACACATGTGTTCATGAACCCAGTCCAGATGATGACTGATACAATTACTTCTGCCCACACATGCCACATGCCTTTAGTCTTGCACAAACACATAGTTTAATCCCGCAATCATTCTGTGCTACAACATGCATTCTGTCCTACACTGACACATTTTAACCCATTTATCGACATTTATCCCACAATTACCTTCCTCCTCCTATATTCCATATACACATACTGTATATTCTCCAGGCATTTTTGCTGCATGCTTCTTCAGTAGAAATAGTTAATGTAACACAAAAATGGGCCTACTTAGGATGTCCGCTAGGCTGTTCCGGTCTAGCAGCGGCGGTTGGCACCCTAGTATACGGGATTTGGTGCCCCGGCTCCACGGTGGCTCTCCTTCCCTTATCCTGGTTGTCCCTAGACAGAGACTGACATTATGAATGAACTACGAAACGATAAGTTTCGTCTGATTTTCTATATGTGTTGTCTAGACTAGACTTTGTTCTATGTTATCTGAATGTCTAGAGACAACCAGGATAAGTGAGGGCGAGCCACTATGGAGTGGCAGCACCAAATCCTGTAATGCTAGGGTGCCAACCTCTGCTGCTAGGCCGGAACAGCCTAGCGGATATCCTAATAATAAGTAGGCCCATTTTTGTATAATATATCCTAGAATAGCATTACTCAGCCGATAAAACACAGAAATTATTCATATCTGTGATAAGTCATCAACCATTTTATGGTGAATTTATTAGATTCACATTTATAGAACATCTTTGTTATCATAAAATTGTCGGGATCAGATTTTCTCTTTATAGGTCTACGAGAGAGTGCTGGTAATTTACTGTAGACATAAGCTCTGCTTCTCGCTATACACAGAGGTTTATTTGGTGCATTATATTCATTTTCTAAATAAATTTATGCTTTTAAAGGGAATCATGTACACCTAGTGTACGAACAACTACAGGAGATATACAGCTAACTCCTTAAAGAGGTTGTCCACTATTTTTACATTGATGGCCTATCCTTAGGACGGGTCATCAATATCTGATTGGCTGGGGTCCGGCACCTGGCATTCGCGCCCAGGGTTGGACTGGCCCACCAGAGAACCGGAGAATCCTCCGGTGGGCCCTAGCTTCTTCTTTAGGAGAGTTCATAGTGCAAACCTAGCATCTGCTATGGGGATCTTGAGTGGAGGAGAAAGGTGGGCACCCAGAATGAAATGCTCTGGTGGGCCCAATGTTCTTCAGTCTGACCCTGCTCTCGCCGAATAGCTGTCATCGGTGTCGGCTGGAAGTACTCGCTTATCGAGCTGCTCCATCTACTTGATACTGCACATCCTCCTGCTATTCAATCAATAAGAGGCGGATGTGCATTACCCTGTGGCAGCCACTACAAGTAGACGGAGCAGCTTGGCAAGTGAGTACTTCCGGCCACCAACTCAGATAACAGCAGATCGGCGGCGGTGCCAGGTGTCGGACCCCGGCTGATCAGACATTAATGACCTATCCTAAAGCTAGGCCATCTATCTAAAAGTAGCAAAAAACATGTTTAAAGAGAGCTAATAAAACTACGGCACCAAAGCAAAATCTGTAATAGGGTCTCCTTACTATCATATGTGGCAAAGGACCCTTTGGGAACCAGAACCCAGTTTTGACTGCCATCTCTGCACCCCCTTGTTACAGATTGAGGTACACTACTTCACAGCAAGCCTATAGGATTCCCCTGTACAGTAAAGTGATGTACTCTTCTATTCATGTATAATTGAGTGTTGCCTGCCAGATAGTATTTATTGTGATTAATGTTACTTACAGTAAGCCTGCATTCACACATCCTTGTTAAATTTTTGTGTGCTGCCTGATTGTTTATTCGTCAGTATATGGACATAATCAGTAAGCTGAATTAATTCAGACATTGGATAATTTTGAGGATCTGAGAATGAGATCTATGAAACTCAGAGGATGTCCTATTGATCCGGTTTTGAGGTCAATGGGTCATTAGAAATCGGGCAGCATACTGACATTTTGGATGCTTGAATGCAGCCTAAAACAGATAAAAACTGCAATATCCAATCCCTAGAATCTTATTCTTTCAAGTCAAGTATGAACTTAGTAAGATGAAGTATAATCAGGCACAGTACTTCAGAAAGTTTTTCTATATTTATCTGACTATTGAGGTTAGCGATGAGTGCGGGCGCTGCCGGCACAATCTGTATCACAGCAGGTCTGTATGTTCTGTTCCCACGTCTTTAAATGACACTTATATCTATCAATCAGAGAAAAAACTTCTCTTAAAAACAATTATTACTAAGCAGAGGAGAAAAAAAACATCTTAAAAGCTTAGTTCTATAAATACCAGTGACCTGGAGCTGTTGTGTTATTTGCTTTTCAGTGTCACAAATCTCTGCCATGAATTGAGAATTACGCATTTGTGAAGAGGGAAAGAAAAAATGGGGTGTATGTGTTATAAAGAAGAGGATTGGGGATTGCTGGGTGGGGATGTGGGGGCCAATAAACTGTGCGTACAATATTAAATAGATCTCTTAGACCTGAAGTGACTGGTGTATTTACTTTGCAAAATTAATGTCATAAGTACTTTGTGATCCGGTTATTAAGAGGAGCGTTTTATCTAGTTATAGAAATTGTTATGCCCCCGTACCGCCCCGGCTCTGCCCACTTTGCTGAAAATGCCAAAACTCGCATAATTTTTGCTGAAATTCTCATTATGCAAACATATTTGTGACTTTTCAAAGTGTTTTACACCAGGAAACTCGCACAGAAAGTTTGATGAATGCGTCCCTTTAAGTCTTGGAGAGCGCAGACCACATTCTACCCATCTGTTTAAGCAATCAGTGAGGGTATCTGTAACAAGGACCCCACCAGTAAAGACTCTACTCCTGATCTGTCTCTATAACATGCCATAACAACTTTTCTGAATGTGTAGTTATACCCTAAAATCCGTAAGGTGATGGGGCTTAAAGTTTCAGGAAACATAAATGCAGCTGACATGACTGAGATGAGGCTCTTGAAGAGAAGGTTGATGCCATCCTCCTTGCTATAATGTAGCTAACAGAAAGGTTACATTGTTATCAGACAAGTGGGAAATTAGTTTACATGTGCGTGGATTAATTTGGGGTGATGGGGGGAATCCAACACCAGTATCTTTTATCCTGGGTGGCAAAACCTAGCACTTTAATGGAGAACCTAATGTAAATTGGTTGTCCTTAGGAAAGGTCATCCATGTCTGATCATTGGGGGTACGACACCCGGCACCCCCGCTGATCAGTTGTCCCTGGTGGTGGCTGGAGCTGCACAGCTCCATTGACAGAATAGTGGTCACTGCCTGGTACTACACATCCATTGCCTATTGATTAGGTGGCGGATGTGCAGTACCCAGCGGTGGCCATTACACATTCAACAGAGCTCCATATCTGAGCAGTTACGGTTGACACTGGGAACAGCTGATCAGCAGTGGCACCAGATGTCGCACCTCCACCGATCAGACATTGATGACCTATCCTAAGGATAGGCAATCAATTTTAAAGTCTAGGACGACCCTTTTAATCTATGTTGTTGGGTCCACTCTCTTTTGTGTACACTACTGGTCATGTGCATTCGCAAACCCTTATCTTGGTCATAGAGACATGCAGGAGGTATGACGCTTCCCAGCAGACTGGGGCTGTTTATGGCAGTTAATATTAGGGTATGTTCACATGTTGCGTAATGTTTTTTTCTGCATCAAAAACCAGTATTGAAAGGAAAAGTACTGCGTACAATATGCATGTTATTGACGCTTTGTTACATGCGTTTTTTTTATATGTTTTTGCATCATTTTTACTTGCTTTTTTCACCTATTTAATGAATGGCTGAACAGCGCTGCAAAAACGCTGAAATAATTGACATGCTGCAGGACTCAAAATAAGCAAGGAAAAAACACAGCGTGTGCATGAGAGTTCAGAAATCTCATTGATTACCGTATGTTGGTACAGCATAATGCCGCAAAATGCTACATGTGAACGTATCCCAAGACCAGAGCTTCCATATATTCTGGTAATAGATTTCATACGCTCTTCTGATGGCAGGTATTCTGTTAAAAAAAATTGTCCTTGGACATTACTATTTTAACAATAGTACCTATTCAAACACACAGGACCACCGTATTTCTAACCAGTTCATTGGGGTCCCAGCAGCAGAACATCAATGTATGAGACATTTAAGCCAGATGCTATTGATATATTTTATCAAAATGCCTCATACAGTGACGTAGACATTACATAGAATAACAACGGAGCTGACCTGTAGAACAACTGGATGGAAAACATTTTATTTGTTTTATACCTTTGCATCATTTTAAGGAAAACTGACTGGTTGAAAAAGACATAAAAGCCAATAAAATAGAATTTATTTGGGTTTCTTGCAACTGCCTGTATCTAATGTTTAGAAACGTAGAATACAGGAAACACAGAAATAAAGCCTGGAAGATATAAACATGTTTACATGTCTGTCTGGATACATTTGCAATGTGTTATTCAGTATCAGTGACACACTGCTTTAACTGTTTGTCCCTTTCCTCTACGTCTGTTCACCTTGCGATCTTTGAGAGCGAATGTAACATTGTAATATTTAGTATCTTTATAGAAAAACATTCCAAAAACCATTTCAGAGGTCACTGTCCAGAGAGCGTAATGTTTGCTGACAAAGTTTAGTTTTGCTGTGGAGCTAAACTCCAGAGAACATTGTGTTTTGGAGCAGGGCACTGCCCAGGATTAGGACACTGTTATATCAAGCTTTTAATAATAAAATTAAGATTTATTAGCTGACGTTCCACATGCCTTATCTTCTGAGAAGAAAAATTAATTTTCCACATCGGGAACTACATAGAAACCAGGATCATTACTGCACACCATAGAAAATGTTTATAGATTTAATGTTCCCGATGGAAAATGACTCTGGAAGTGTAGTGTGGTCAGTGGAATAATACTTTATTATTATTATGTATAAAGCTCACTTCAGTCATTTTCATTTTTTTAGCGATTTAACGACCATTGCCTGCAGGAAAATAGAGGAATAATACTCAAGAATGTATTTTGACTGGAGAAGGTTATTTATTATGTTTTTTCTTATATGGCCCCATCCTATTCTCCAGCGCTTTGCATACATTATTATCACTGTCCCCATTGGGGCTCACAATCTACATTCCCGATAAGTATGTCTTTGGAGTGTGGGAGGAAACCTAAGAAACCCATGTAAACACGGGGAGAACATACAAACAATTTTTTGCGGATATTGTACTTGGTGGGTTTTGAACCCAGGACTCCAGCGCTGAAAAGTGTCACTGCTAACCACTGAGCCACCATGCTAAAAAGTTGGCAATGCTAGTGTCCACCTTTAGTGTATGCATCCTGTAGAATATCTACATAATTGTGGTTGCTAATCTCAACTAGAACCCATATTTAGGGGCCCCTCTCTCTATATCAGAGTACAATGACTCAAAGTAGAGGCGTAACGTGAAACTCCTGGGTATCATAACAAAATCTTCAACAGGGTACCTTCCCCACCATCTTTATTATGGCTTCAAGGTTGGAAGACTTCTGCTATCTCTCCACTATGAGCACTTTCAATTGTGGATTCTGCAAATGTAGTTTCCTCCAGGTCAATCACATTGTCTCATTGTCTCCACAGACAATTGAGTATCTAGCCACAACATAGAAAATGCCCAGGAGACTTGCAGGGGTGCAAACAATCACACCTTGAAAAGTACACAATTTATCTTGTTTGTCCACTTAGCTTGAGTTTTCACAAAGTTTTCCATTTACAACTGAGCCAGACCAGATCAAGGAAAGATGGAATGAGTACACGGAGCACCTCTACAGGAACGACTCAGTGCTACTGGGAGAAACTGAGCAGGAAATTATAGCGAATCGAACCCAACATCTTGAAAGACGAATTCGTTGCTGCATCATTAAAGCTTCTATCAAAAATTAATGCATCTGGATGTGACAATATTTCAATAAAGCAAATAAAGTCTTCTGAAGCAGCAGTTGATGTCATCACTTGCCTCTGTCAACAGATATGGACAACTGGTAAATGGCCCAACACTGGACAAGACCAGTGTTTATTCCTATTCCGAAGAAGGAAGATGGTGCCGACTGTGAAAACTATTGGACTATTGGGCTCATACCTCACGCCAGCAAAATACTAGTGAAGATCCTACAAAGAAGTTTTCAGCCTTAATTTGACAAAGAGCTGCGAGAAGGAACAGGGAAGATTCAGAACAAGAACTTCAACCTACTCAATGATCACTTAAGATGCAGTGACGATACCAGAAGTCAATAGGAGAACAGTTGAGTACTGAGACCCGGACAACCAGCCATGGGGAACTATGTGAATGTAATGTCCAGCTTAAGGAAAAGGGAGGCCACATCCTTATTTGCACAGAGCGCAAAAAACGGGAACAAAAGCCTAAATAGATGAACTAGAATATAACTTGGTGTGCATGCAGTGTTTAGGCGCATGCTCACACTGGCTACTAAACAGACAAAACCTAAGATAAAAACAACCCAGCTAATGAACACCCAGCCATGGGGAAATATATGAATGGCTGAGACTCCTTTAGTAAGGTCTCAGTCCTTCTCAGTCCTTATTCATGTTACGTCACTAGACATATGTCTCACGTTTATCCTGCGCTCTTCGCTGAGCGCTTACGTCGAGGTTTCCATGTAAATTCTCCACAACAGTGATTCAGATAAAACACTGGACAGAACCTATGAGGCAGATGGAGTCATTTTGAACTGGTCTGTGTTCCGGCTTCAATCTCGGAGCCCAATAAGTGTGAATGTAGATTTTACATTTCTGTGAAGGAAAATGAACTCTTGTCGATGAGGCCAGTAGTAAAGAACTTGGCCAAAACCATAGTTAATAGTTACCTGCATCTTTATACCTGTAGACTGTGAGCCCTTGCAGGCAGGGTCCTCTCTCCTTTTTACTTGTGTGTGCCTTGTATTGCTCACGTTTACTGTACTTGTCTATATTTGCCCCTTTTCACATGTAAAGCGCCATGGAATAAATGGCGCTATAAAAATGTCTAATAATAATAATAATAAAATGTTATTGTTAAGGTTTTAATACTAGAGGTTAGAACCATCCCGAATAGGGTCACCATGATGTGGTGGGATAGCTTTTATGTTTTTTTTTAATCAAAATTATGTTAACTTAGTACCCTATATTATTTTCAAGCACTATTACTATTTATTTACTACGGGGTATTTACTCATTTTGTTTTTACCTTACGTTTGCATTTTTTACCAGAAAGTAAATATTAATACATAATTATATTTGGTATTGCATGTATAAGAATCCAAAATACTAAAATATAATACTTATCCCATATGCTGAATGATAACATGGAAAACAATTTGAAATGGCAGAATTGCTGTCTTTTTTTTTTTGGTCACTAAACCCCAAAAAATGAATAGAAAGAGATCAGAAAGTCATAGAAACCCCCAAATTTTAATGATAAAAAATACAGCATGTACTGCAAAAGTCAAGACCTGATACAATTCCATTGAGCCAAAACTAAAAAAGTTGTAGCTCTTTTAAGGCATGGAGAAAACGAATAAAAAGTAAAGAGGGGCCCACTGGAAATCTTTTGCCCAAGAGCCCACATTAATAGGCCAATCTATACAGAAACACGTTAGACCGTGGAATAGTACATAGGAGTATATTGTAAATGGGATTAGTAAAATTGAACTCAGCAAGAGCATAATTTGGAGCATTAGAGGAATTACTAGGAGAGTGTTCTCTTGGGGGTGCAGCTAGTAACCTAAATAGAGCATGAGATGTACCGGTCCTTAGATACAGTTTAGTTGACGGAAGGACTTCATTAGGATTTTATATGATACTTTAGAGCCTGGATTAATGGAGCAGTACTCTGTAGGGTATAAGAAGGAGTGCAGGAAGGATTAATGGATTAGCTCTCCAGGAATTTGGTTATTGGAGCAGTACTTCAGATCACAGGAAGTATTAGTGGAAGGATACAGAGGAGATAAATAGACCTGTATAATAGAACATGAGAGGAACTGTAATACTGTAAAGTACAGCTGAAAGCTCTAAAACTCTCTATAAAGAGTATTATGACATATTATGATATATTATACATTAATTTATAGGTTGCAGTACCTTGTGAGCTTTTCCATATTTTGTCACATTACACCCATAAACTTAAATGTATTTTATTGGGATTTTCTGTGATAAAACAATAAGTATTTGTGACGTGTACAAGAAATGATATTATATGATATGATATACATGGTTTCTACATATTTTAAAAACATAAATCTTAAAATTGTGACTTGCATTTGTATTCAGCGCCCCCTTAGTCAATAGTTTGTAGGACCACCTTTCGCTGGAATTACTGCTGCAAATCTTGTGGGCTATGTTTCTACCAGCTTTACACATCTAGAAGCTGATTTTTTTCCCCATTCTTCTTTGCAAACTTGTTCTAGCTCTGTGAGATTGGCTCAAGAGCATCTGGAAACAACAATTTTCAAGTCTTGTCACAGATTCTGAAAGGGATTTAGGTCTGGACTGTGACTGGGCCATTCACACATATGAATATGCTTTGATCTAAACGATCCACTGTAGCTTTGGCAGTATGTTTAGAGTCATTGTCCTGCTGGAAGGGGAACCTATGCCCCAGTCTCAAGTGTTTTGTAGCCACTAACAGGTTTTCCTTCATGATTTAGCCCCCTTCCATCTTCCCGTCAACTCTGACCAGCTTTCATGTCCCTGCTGAAGAAAGTCATCCCCATAGCATGATGCTGCCACCACCGTGTTTGACTGTGGGGATGTTGTTTTCAGAATGATGCACAGTGTTAGTTTTTCGGCACTCATAGCATTTTGCTTTCAAAAATGGCTTTCTTCCATTAAGGCCAGATTTGTGGAATATACAATTAATACTTGTCCTGTGAACAAATTCTCTCACCTTAGCTCTGGATCTCTGCAGCTCCTACAGAGAGACCATGGGTCTCTTGGCTTCTTTTATTGGTGCTCTCCTTGCTTGTGATTTCAGTTTAAGTGGACTAGCAAGTCTTGGTAGTTGTTGCAGTTGTGCCATACTCCTTCCATTTTTGCATGATGG
Source organism: Oophaga sylvatica (assembly GCA_033576555.1). NCBI lineage: Eukaryota > Metazoa > Chordata > Amphibia > Anura > Dendrobatidae > Oophaga > Oophaga sylvatica. The sequence goes on along the minus strand of JARQOD010000009.1, from coordinate 99,001,171 downwards.
ATTAATCAGTGCTCTTTGAGATGTTCAGAGCTTGGGTTAATTTTTATAACCTAACAATACTTTCCTCTTCTCCACAACTTTATCCCTGACCTGTTTGGTGTGTTCGTTAGTTTTCATGATACTGTTTGATCCTGAATTTTCTTAAACAAATCTCTGAGGCCTTCACAGAATAGTTGTAGTTATACTGTGAATATATTACACACGTGTACTCACTTTACTAATTATGTGACTTTTGACGCCAATTGGTCACGTGTTTATAATTGGTCAATTGGTCAAGTGTTTATAAAAATATACAGAGATGTTTAACCCCTTAGTGACAGAGCCATTTTGCAGCTTAATGACCGGGCCAATTTTTACAATTCTGACCACTGTCACTTTATGAGGTTATAACTCTGGAACGCTTTAACGAATCCCGCTGATTCTGAGATTGTTTTTTCGTGACATATTGTACTTCACGTTAGTGGTAAAAAAATTTTATCTGACTTGCGCTTATTTATGAAAAAAACGGAAACATGGCGAAAATTTTGAAAATTTAGCAATTTTCAAATTTTCAACTTTTATGCCCTAAAATCAGAGAGCTATGTCACAAAAATTTCTTAATAAATAACATTTCCCACATGTCTACTTTACATCAGCACAATTTTGGGAACAAAATTTTTTTTTGTTACGAAGTTATAAGGGTTAAAAGTTGACCAGTAATTTCTCATTTTTACAACACCATTTTTTTTTAGGGACCACCTCACATTTGAAGTCACTTTGAGGGGTCTATATGATAGAAAATACCCAAAATGGACACCATTCTAAAAACTGCACCCCTCATGGTGCTCAAAACCACATTCAAGAAGTTTATTAACCCTTTACGTGCTTCACAGGAACTAAAGCAATGTGGAAGGAAAAAATTAACATTTAACTTTTTTTGCAAAAGCTTTACTTCGGAACCAATTTTTTCTATTTTCACAACTGTTCAAAGAAAAAATGAACCACAAAATTTGTTGTGCAATTTCTCCTGAATACGCCGACGGCAGAGGTCGCAAGGGAACGAACGCCGTTTGACTTTTTCAATGCAGAATTGGCTGGACGCCATGTCGCGTTTAGAGAGCCCCTGATGTGCCTAAACAGTGGAAACCCCCCACAAGTGACCCCATTTTGGAAACTAGACCCCTTAAGGAACTTATCTAGATGTGTGGTGAGCACTTTGAACCTCCAAGTGCTTCACAGAAGTTTGTAACGTAGAGCCGTGAAAATAAAAAATCATATTTTTTCCACAAAAACAATCTTTTCACCCCAATTTTTATTTTCCCAAGGGTAACAAGACCCCAAAAGTTTTTGTAAAATTTGTCCTGAGTACGCTGATACCCCATATGTGGGGGTAAACCACTGTTTGGGTGCATGGCAGAGCTTGGAAGGGAAGGAGCACCGTTTGACTTTTTTCAACGCAGAATTGGCTGGACGCCATGTCGCGTTTATAGTGGCCCTGATGTGTCTAAACAGTGGAAACCCCCCACAAGTGACCCCATTTTGGAAACTAGACCCCCTAAGGAACTTATCTAGATGTGTGGTGAGCACTTTGAACCTCCAAGTGCTTCACAGAAGTTTATAACGCCCGGGCGTGAAAATAAAAAATCATATTTTTTCCACAAACCTGATCGTTTAGTCCCTAATTTTTTATTTTCCCAAGGGTAACAGGAGAAATTAGACCACAAAAGTTGTTGTCCAATTTGTCCTGAGTACGCTGATACCCCATATGTGGGGGTAAACCACTGTTTGGGCGCACGGCAGGACTCGGAAGGGAGGGAGCGCCATTTGACTTTTTGAACACCACTGCGTTTTTGGAGACCCCCTCATGTGCCTAAATAGTGGAAACCCCTCAATTCTAGCTCCAACCCTTACCCCAACACACCCCTAACCCTAATCTCAACCCTAACCCTAATACCAACCCTAATTCTAACTCTAACCCTAATTGTAACCCTAACCCTAATTGTAACCCTAACCCTAGTTGTAACCCTAACCCTAATTCCAACCCTAACCCTAATTATAACCCTAACCCTAAGGCTGGGTTCATATTGCGCTTTACCAGCCCATTCAACACATAGCGTTGACGGGCTGGTAACGGTATAGCATAACGCGATCGCGTTATGCTATACCCGCTAGCGCAGAGGAATCAGCGATGATTCATTTGCGCTAGCGGTGACGGAGCCCAGACGCTGCAGGCCGTGTCCGAGGCTCCGTCACTGAATGATGGCACGTCGCGAACGCATGCCGCTTTACGTAAAGCGGCATGTGTCGCGATGCGCCCTCAAATGCGGGTGAATGGCAGCGTTAACGGACTGCGTTACACCGCGTTATACCGCGGTGTAACGCAGTCCGTCTAACGGACTGCCATAACGCAATATGAACCCAGCCTAACCCTAACGCTAATCCCAACCCTAATTATAACCCTAACCCTAATTATAACCCTAATTATACCCCTAACCTTAACCCTAATGGAAAAATGAAAATAAATAAAATTTCTTTATTTTATTATATGTACCTAACCAAGGGGGTGAGATAGGGGGGGTTTATGTACTGTTTTTTTTATTTTGATCACTGTGATAGTGATCAAAATGTACTTTTAGAGAATGAATGAATAAATATTTTTTTGAATTTGCCGCCAGGCAGATTCGGCGGGCGCACTGCGTATGCGCCCGCCATTTTTTTTTTACTGGAAGAAGACGCCGGCTGAACAGAGGCCAGGGGGAGGACCGGAGGCGAGGGGGAGGATCGGACCGCACCGGGGGGGGGATCGGAGGACACGGGACCCCTCCAGGTACAGGGGGGGGGTGAGATCGGGGGGTCCCGGGACACTATTTCTCTCCCCTCTGATGTGCGATCACATCAGAGGGGAGAGAAATTTACAGGCAGGGATCGCAGCATTGATTTCTCTTTTGCGATCGCCAGTATATGGCGATCGCAAAAGAGTGGTGATTGGGGGGGCCCCTATTATGTTCTCTGGGGTCTCGGCTACCCCAGGCAGCCGAGACCCCATAGAAAATCGCCCATCCCCCGTCACCTCGCGGCGGGCGCAGCACTCGTGCGCCCGCCATTTTAAAGCATGGCGCCGGCACCGGGGGACACCGGAGGGCCCTGGGGCCATGAGGAGGGTTCGGGGGCCACAGTGGGGGTCCCGGGGACCCTTTTTCTCTGTCCTCTGATGTCCGATGACATCAGAGGACAGAGAAATTAAATGGCACATTTTTTTTTTTTGTTGTTGTTGCGGTCGCCGTTATAGGGTTAATAACGGCGATCGCAACATCGGTGTCGGTAAAAACACACCCGATTCATGTTCTCTGGGGTCTCAGCTACCCCCGGCAGCCGAGACCCCGGAGAAAATGCGCCTCTGGGGGGCGCTATTCACTTTTTACACAGCGCCGTTAATTAACGGCGCTGTGGTTTAAGTACCCTTAGGGTGAGTTTCCACGGTCAGGAAACGCTGCGTGTTTGGCGCTGTGCGCTGGCGCAGCGCCAAACACGCAGCGTCCAGATGTTACAGCATAGTGGAGGGGATTTCAAGAAATCCCGTCTCCACTATGCGTAACAATACGCAGGTGGCAAACCTGCGTAAACGGACATGCGGCGCGTCTTTTTAGACCGCAGCATGTCCTAGCGTATTGCGGCGACGGTGCGTCGCCGCAACATAATTAACACAGGGCTATGCAGCCCTGCGCTCTTTCCGGAGGTGTTCCGGAGGTGTCCTGAACACCTCCGGAAAGATCGCGCGTCAGAAAGGGGGCGGGGCTTAGACGGAGCGGAATTTCCGCTCCGTCAAAAGCGCTATGGTTCCGGACCGTGGAACCATAGCCTTAATGACCGCCGTTAAAAGGCGTATCGGCGGTCATTAAGGGGTTAAAAATGGGCAAAACAATACAGTATAAACAATTACATAAAATAAAAAGGATAAACAGAAGAAATGTACTAAACCTGATGTCGCAGGTTTCGCTCTGTCGCTTAAGAAGGTGATCTTTCTGGTTTTTTTTGGGGGGATAATGGTAAAGAACCACAGCTCACTATGTCTCCCAGGATTGATACTGATCATAGCCCAGTATTTGTTTTTATCACCACAAATCATGTCCACAAACCTCCCCTCCAGGACTGGTTGTGGGATGTGTCTGGTCTTCAGAAAATTATGGGATCCTCAACTTCCACGATATCTTCACCTGTTGGAAGTTCAAGATGGGAGATATCAATGTCATATTTCCTATCATGATTTTATCTTTCTAGAGATAGGAAAAATGGCATGGATATTGTCATCCATCTGACTGGTATTAATTTGGAGGTACTGCTGAAACCACCCAGTGATGTAAGACAATGTGTTACATTCGCCACTTTGTCATGATGTTGAAAATACGTCTTTCATACCTGTATGACTCGTGCTGTTCCTAAAAATTTCAACAATATTCATAACTCGAATAAATAAAGGAGCCCAAAGTAATCTGCTTGCCTTTCTGTCCAAGCTGAGGCTAGAGCTGATAGGTTATCTCTATCAGCCATAAATCTGTGATATCCTAAAATTCCAAAAATCAGCCCTGCCTGGTCTGCGATCCATCAATATAATCCTCTTTAATATACTGTTCACATTAGGGGAATCCCCTTGCATCGGGGTCATCTGAAGGACACAGCCTTGCTTCAATATTCTCTATCAACCATAAAATGGCTTACTCACTTTACAATTACAGATATGACAATATGTATATTTATTGGCAGAACTCAGAGAATTTTTAGCCCTTGATAGATCTCTTTTATCACCATTAGAATAGAGTGGCAGTGCACACTCCTGACTGTGGCTCCATTCATTCTCTATGGGGCTGCCGGAAAAAGGTGAGTACCGCACTCGGCAGCCCCTTAGGCAATGATTGGAGCAGTTCGGTTGAGCATGTTCACTACCACTCCATTCTGATGGGATAAAGTGCCATGTTCTGGCAATTGGTGCAGGTCCCAGGGGTCCGACCACACCCATCCTACGGATAAATAATAACTAGTTTTCACTTGACTACCCCTTTTAAATAGGCTCTATACTTTCCATAGACTCTCATACTTTATCTGGTTTTTTCTTGGCGATGAGGGTCTTTGCACTTATTTTTTGTCTAGTTTGTGTGTTTTTGATGCTTGCACCCAATTCATTATTCTATTTGTCTTTTTAAATTTATTTTATATGGGTCACCTGGGTTTTTTTTTCAACTTTGTCTTGTAATTCCAGACGTTTTCATCTGATTCATTAATTGTGACTTTTTAAAAAGTAGCAAAATTTGGTGCAATTTCACTCCAGTCCCCCCTGTTGTATTTTTAAGTACACCAAAAAAATAACGCAATTTTTGTGACTTATGGAGCTAGAATTTGCAAAAGCAGTTCAAGACAGGAAAAAAAGGCTAAAATTTGACTTTGCGGGAAATTCATGAATCACGAGCACCATTTTGACGAATTTGGCACCCAAAACGGCAACTAGTACCCCAAGACAAAAATGAAAAGTGACTTTAAAAAAAACACAAATAACAAATCAGGGTCAAGATCTCCTCATATCTGAAGTAACGTCAACAAACAAAATGTAGTAAAAAAAAAAAGTCACGCATTTCTCACTGCATCCTGATCAATGACAGCAATGTTATCGCATAGTCTAAATATAGGACTTATTAATGCCCATGAAATCTTACATCCTGGCTGTTCCACGGTCTGATCTACAAACTGTGAAAAATTGGAAATATGAGTGTCAGAGCGGGCCCTTATTACTAAGCACAGGGATGTGGTGCGCTCGCGGTTGTCATGGCAGCACTGCCGTCACATACAGCGGCTGCAAAGGAGTAGAAGGACAGAGAGATATATGACAGTAAAAACAGTGATATCATAATTGCAGAACGTATAAACCACCGGTGTTTGTCGGAAAATAAACTTCAACCACAAGTGGAAATATACCCGTCTCTGAATGTCTGTGTAACCCTCAGAGACGGGCTTGGCAGTGTTTACTCATGTTTAGTCTATAAATGGCAGCCCTTCTTCCTTCTTCTTTTAATACCAATAATTGCACATACATAATCTCTAAAAGAGATTTGGAAGCTTACAAAAATGCCTACACCTACACATAAGCCTCCAGGCCTAAGCTGGAAATATGACAAAGTTGGCATTTGCCAGTCGACTTTTTCTAAAAATGGGCATGCCAGCCGTACCGCCCTGTGTTTAGTGGAAGACTTGCGGGATACTATCGCGGTACAATCTGCCCATAAATCTGCTATGGATCTAGGTTGGCATTACTTTAGTATAAAGATGCCATAGCAGGCACGTGCCTTTCCTAGCTTATTCTCCTTGTTATGTCCGTCAGACAGGCACACAACTGGCTCTACGAGAGGCAATTTTTCATATTTTCAGAAAAATTGGGCCCTTGAGTTATTTCATGAGAAGATCTTTTCGCCGGAATCAATGGAACCTACTGAAATGTACTGTTAGGTACCAGTAACTTGGTCCCCTCAATGCTTAAAGGGAACCTGTCATGTGAAAAAACACTATTATTAACCTGCAGATATGGGGGTAATCTGTAGGACAATCGCATTCTGAAGCCATGCTGCCGCCACAATGAGAGACCCGCTGCCAGAAGGAAATGAACTTTATTCCTCCCGGCATCCTCTGGCTTTCAGTTATAGAGGTGGCGCCGATGTGGCTTCAGTTACCGCTCAATGCCTAGTGAGTGGCAACTGTAACCACGTCCCTGACTGACAGCCAGCTCCATAGTGCATCAGTACAGAGCCAGCTGTCAGTCAGAGCTGAGGGCATGGTTATAGTCTTCATTCACTATGTACTGAGCGGTGGCTGAATGCACGCTACTCACGCCTCTATGACAGAAAACCGGTGGCTGCAGGGAAGAATGAAGTTCATTTCCTCAGTAGCTGGGCTTTCAGTGTGGAGGCCGTGCAGTTTCAGAATGCTATTAACCAGGAGATAAAGCCCATATCTTCTGGTTATTAGCATTTTATTCCCTTGACAGGTTCACTTTAAAGGGGCCCTCTGATATCTTAAAAAATTGTAAAAAGGTAAACTATGTTCACAGATGCAAGATTAATTTTCAGTCCTCAAATGCGTGTGGGGACTTGCTACAGTTCCCTACACAGACAAGAGCCAGAGATGTGGCCCCTTTGTTTCGCTTTGTTCTCAGCATAGATGGGGATTCCAGTAGACAAAGGGGTTTTCCATTCTTGGAAAATACCTGTCCTTTGGGTGGAGTTTGTGCACCTAGTCTTACATCAGGGTGCCAGCTGTGTTGTGAAGCTGTCACCGAAGACTAACTGCAGTGATCAGAGCTAGCTCAGATGCAGCAGTTTAACCTTTTATATTCCATAGCATTTAAGTAGTTACAAGGTGGAGGAGTTGTCTATTCTGACACTCAACCTCCTCCGCCTCATAATATGATGCCTATGGAGTCATAGCAGCTGGGGTAGTACTGAATGCCCCCCATTCCTGCCATTGTACATATATGTAATCCAGCTAGGCTTGGTAGAAGTGAAAAGCAGGTAATTGGATGCAGCAACAAAGAGGCGCAGAGCAAGGGCTAACAGGAGTTTGGTTTAATTATTACAGGGAGGAATCTCCTCGAAGGGAGCAACAGGGGTAAATCAGATTTTAAGCTAAGAACTACAAAGAAGAGGATAACTAAAGGGAAAAGATCTGTTTCACTTAGCGTGAGTCCGATGCTGGTCAATTCTTCAAAGATGAAAGCTGAAAGACGGCTGATGCCGATGTTGAGGTCTTCAGGCTTCCCCGCCCAATATATCTGTTTGAACTCTTCTGGTGGCAACGGGCGGTCACCGGTCTGACACGCTGAGCCCCTAGTCTATAACGCTACCCCCCGCAGCCGGGAGCCTTTCACAACAATCTCACGCTCAGCATGCTCTGCAGTCAGGAGTCCCATACCTCAGTCTCCCGTGCTCTGCAATCAGGAGTCTTGTACAACAATCTCCCGCTTCGACGTGCTTTGTCCTGCACTCCCGGCGGCATTCCCCTGTCCTTCCTGCAGTCCTCGTTTCTTGCTACCGCACGGACTAAAGCTACCCACGGTGCACAGCAGGTCTGTTCTCTCGCTACTCTGTGATGGGAACCCCCCTCTCGCTTCCCGCGCAAAACCTCTGTTTTCTCCCTTGCTTACCACGACCCCTCCCTGCAGGCCATGGATTCTCCCCGTCCTCAATTTCCACCCCCACTGCAACAATGGGCACAGCCCCAGCAGTTCCGGACCCGGTACTCTGTAGGTACCCACTGCCCAGTCTTCTTCCTTACAGAAGAAAGGCAATTTTACATGACACTAGCAATGTCGATTATCCGGTGTAATGCCTGCATCATCTGTCCCTCACCATCCCTCACTATCCCCCCACTCCAACCCCCTCCACTACCAAAATTACCAATAAAAACATGACACATAAGTTTGGATAATTTGGCCACAACAGCCTTTATTTAAACAAACAAATGATAAAACTTCAAATGTTCAATAAATAACATTGGTAAGATCCTTGAAGATACCAAAATCTGGTGATTATCAAAGCAAAACCATAGTTATTCCCAACCGTTACTCCACTGGCTCGGGAGCACCGTAACCCAAAGGGTCCCTTTCAATGTCAAAACTTCCAGGGACCCGACATTACATTGCTGCAAGTCCCTCTTAAAATCACCAGACCACAGAAAATCTTTTGCCAATTGAGGAATCCATATCCTAATGAATCCCCTAGACCAATTTTGAACCAATTTCAAGGACCCCCCAATCGCCATTAGCCACCATGACCCAAAAACTGTCCCTAAGTAACACCAACCCCTAATACCCAATAAAATAGGGAGGGTGGGCAGGACTGTCAGTGACCCTGATAATGGGAAAATGCTTAGCCCCTCACCTTGTTGCCATTATAAGCCCCCCCATATGCCTGACCCACTTACCCCAACCCATTATCATGCCAGCCTCCAACTACGCCAGGGGCTGGGGTTCTGGCCTTACAGTGTTGCAGTGTATCGTATAAGCAATCATATCATTGCAAGTCTCCTGGGATGACACAAAAAATGCTTTTTTTTAAATGAAATTAGAAATGTTCTTTTCCCTGAAATGCAAATAAACTAAACAAAATATATTGTATATATAAATATATATTAAACGCACATATATTCGGTATAACTGTATATCTGTATATCACTGCCCTCCCCTCCCAATAAAAGATGGAATAAAGTGAGATCAAAAAGTCATATAAACTCCAAAATGCAACTCTTTTGAGCAAAACATACAAAAGTAATAGCACTTTAAAGGCAAAAAGGAAATATAGAAAGCAAAAAGGGGTTTACTGTCACCCAGGGGTTCACACATTTCTGGAGAGGGCCCTGCCTGGCCCTATAGATCCCATTCTGTGCCATCAGCTCAAATTAACATTTATTATATAAAGTTGAGGACTCTGGGCGGCAGCCGCATGGACGGATGTGTCATATCCACACTGCACCTGTGACTGCATGACTCAACCATGCTGAGTTGTCCACTTAATATAGCAGCTATGTACAATAAGTAATGGGTTGACGACAAAAACATTGGTTATACAATGAACAGACACTTAAATTATGATGGATTCCCAAGAAAATTTTCCTGGTTTACTATATTGATTAACATTTTTATGATAGATCATCATGATCAGATCAATGGGGTCTGACACCCAACACCCCCACCAATCAGCTCTTGAGAAAAGCCCAGTTTACTACACTGTATAGTGGTGGTTCTTAGGTACTGCAAGTTAGTTCCTATTAAAGTGAATAGGGGCTGAGCTGGAGTACCCTGGAAAGACCACTATACAGTGTAAGGTGTTGGGTTTAATTTCATTTACAAAGACCAGAGGCAAGCGGAGGAGCTGGGGAATCACAGACTGGAGGCAGGCAGAGGGGCCAGGAGATCGCAGACCGGAGGAAGACAGAGGGACTGGGGAATCACAGAATGAAGGCAAGTGGAGGTGTGGGGAATCACAGACAAGAGGCAGGCGGAGGGGCTGGGGAATCACAGACCAGAGGCAGGCGGAGGGGCTGGGGAATCACAGACCAGAGGCAGGCGGAGGGTGGGAATCACAGACCAGAGGCAGGCGGAGGGGATGGGGAATCACAGACCAGAGGCAGGTATAAGGGGCGGGGGGGAATCACAGACTCTGGAGGCAGGCGGAGGGGCTGGGGAATCACAGACTGGAGGCAGGCGGAGGGCTGGGGAATCACAGACTGGAGGCAGGCGGAGGGGCTGGGGAATCACAGACCGGAGGCAGGCGGAGGGGCTGGGGAATCACAGACTGGAGGCAGGCGGAGGGGCTGGGGAATCACAGACCGGAGGCAGGCGGAGAGGCTGGGGAATCACAGACTGGAGGCAGGCATAGGGGCTGGGGAATCACAGACTGGAGGCAGGCGGAGGTGCAGGGGATCACAAACTGAGGGCAGGTGGAGGGGCTGGAAGATCACAGACCGGAGGCAGGCAGAGAGGCTGGGGATAACAAACTGAGGGCAGGTGGAGGGGCCGGGAGATCACAGACTGGAGGCAGGGAGAGGGACTGGGGATCACAGACTGGAGACAGGCAGAGAGGCTGAGGAATCACAGACCAGAGGCAGATGGAGGGTCAGGGGATAACAGACTGGAGGCAGGTGGAGGGGCCGGAGGATCACAGACTGGAGGCAGGTGGAGGGGCTGGGGGGACCATAGACTGGAGGCAAGCTGAGGGGCCAGGGGAACACAGACCTGAGGCAGGCGGAGGGGCCAGGGGATAACAGACTGGAGGCAGGTGGAGGGGCCAGGGGATAACAGACTGGAGGCAGGTGGAGGGGCCAGGGGATAACAGACTGGAGGCAGGTGGAGGGGCTGGAGGTTCACAAACTGAAGGCAGACGGAGGGGCTGGAGGATCACAAACTGGAGGCAGGATGAGGGACTGGGGGATTACAGACTGGAGGCAGGCGGAGGGGCCAGGGGATCACTAGCAGGGAGGAGAAAGCCCAGTGTACAGTCCGGCCCCTGTGCACCAAAATCTAACTAGAGAAAACTTCAAATGTGGATTAAAGATGAATCACAAAGCAGATTTCTTCTTCACCAAAGGTATCAATGTAATTAGTGTTAAAGCACAATTCCAGCTATGTCTTTACTTTTTATTACAAAATCGAGCTGTCGGCTGGTGAAGGAAACTACAGCCCTGATGAATTATCCCTTCTTTTTCTTGATGTGGTGTGGGGAGATAAAAGCTGTGCAGTGATTTGTTGCAGTAAGGCTAGTTTCACACTTGCGGATGGAGGTGCTGTGGAGGGCTGCGTATGTCCTCCGTGAAGCTCCACCCACCGCCATACCTCCTCCGGTCAGCTCCGTCTACATCTGCATGCGTTCTGCCTGCGTACCTATATTTAACATGGGCATGCAGGGCCATGCAGATGCATCCACATGAGTCGTTTAGACAGTGCGGTGACCGTGACAAAATGCAACATGTTGCATTCTGCGCATGTCACCATACCATCAAAACGACGCATGCGGATGCATCTACATGGCCCTGCATACCCATGTTAAATATAGGTATGCAGGCCGCATGCAGAACGCATGCAGACGTAGACGGAGCTGACCGGAGGAGGTGCGGCGGTGGGCGGAGCAGTACCTCCATCCGCAATTGTGAAACTAGCCTAAGTAACAAGACCTTTTTTATGTAGTTTTGGTAAATCAGGGCTTTTAGATCAGGGCTTTTAGATCAGCCCATGTAAAAATTATAAGGAAAGCTAGATGTAATTCCCATATCTTGACGTAACTCATAGCTTCTAAATTTTGTGGATTCTGTTTACAGGGGGGCTACAGACTGTGGTGCATAAAGAGTCTCAACTAAATGTTTCTAGCATAGCCATGCATCTTTTCAGGCCACTCTTCCACTATGCCATTTCCACAACAAAGCAACCCTCAAGCCTCCCTATTAAGTATAATTAGAACACAGTCATGACATTCGCTGGCCATTGTTTCAGGTGGCATAGCACCTCCCAGAGTTTAATAGCTTCTCTCCATACCCGGTGTGAGGACAGTCAGTGGAGCTCTCACATCATGTTAAATATCTGTTGCTTCATCGTGGGGCATTACGCCTGTAAGGGCCCCGTCTCACATAGCGAGATCACTAGCGAGATCGCTGCTAAACAGCGATCTCAGCAGTGATCTCGCTATGTCTGACACGTACCAGCGATCAGGCCCCTGCTGTGAATCGCTGGTCGTGTCAGAAATGCCAGGACTTTTTTTTGATCGCTGGTCTCCCGCTGGCCAGCACACATCGCTGCGTGTGACAGGCAAGAGACCAGCGATCTCCTGGTAACCAAGGTACACATCGGGTTTCCAGGCGCGGGGCTGTGCCTGGAAACCCGACGTGTATGTTGGATACCAGCGTGCTGCTGCAGGGGAGCTTGTAACCAAGGTACACATCGGGTTTCCAGGCACCGCGCAACGCCTGGAAACCCGACGTGTACCTTGGTTACCAGCTCCCTGCATCAGCGGGCTGGTATCCAACGTACACTGCGGGTAACTAGGCGACGTTACCTGCAGTGTCGCTGTGCTGATCGCTGCCTGAGCTGCCTGTTTGGCAGCTCAGCAGCGATCATGTAGCGACGCACCAGCGATCCTGATCGTTGTCGGGATCGCTGGTGTGTCGCTATGTGAGACGGGGCCCTTAGTGAGCAGTTCTTATGTATAATATCATGCAAAGACTTAAAAGGATTTATCAAATTTAGAAAAAAAAAGAATCTGGCTTTTTTCTAGAAATGATGTCACTGTAATCCATAAACTACTGCAGCTCAGCACCATTCATTTGCCAATATATTATAATCTAAATATAATGACTGCAAAAAAAAAACAGAGACAAAAAAGTAGAGGTGAGCCAACTTGTAAAAGTGTGTTTCCAGTTCCATTAGTCCTTATTGGCTGAAAAATTTGTTTTGTCATTAATCGAAAGTGCCCCAAAAAGAACATTTACTATGCTCAGAAGTCTCTCCAGATCCCAAAGAATAAAATGGAGAGGTACGGCTTAAAATCGATGAAAGATTATGCTCATCTTCATAGGCCTACTCCTCACCTGTGCTGCTGCTGCACCTCCCCACCTATGCCTATGATTTTTGCTTTGGACCTTGCGACCTCTGGATCTTCTAGTATCGGCTCTACTGGCCTCGAATCTTCAGACTCTTTGATCTTCAGCTCTTTCACTTTCTGGTCTTCAGATCTTCCGACCTTAGGATCCTCTGGTCTTTGGATCTTTCGCTTCCCGATTTCATATCTTCCGACCTTTGAATCCTCTAGTCTTTGCATTTTTCTTCCTCCAATCTACAGATCTTCCCGCCTCTGATTTTCAGAACCTCTGTTCTTTAGATTTTTCTACCTCCAGTCTTCCAATCTTCCAGCCTTTTGTCTTCCAATGCCGACTAAACTTCATGTGGTCATGTGGTGAGTGATGTATGTCAATAACCAGAGGCCATAATATCTGAAGTGAAGACTGGAGGACCAATTGTGGAGCTGTGGTGGCAGAACAAGTGAGGTGCTGACCTGGGACAGGTGAGTATACTATTTTTATGTTTTATTAACCTCTTTTCAGCCCTAAAAAAAATGGCCGTCATTTTGCTGGGTTTGTGCGAATCAACTCCCAAGATATTTGTGACACATTGGATTCATTAATAGTTCTCTCAACTCTGTAAATAGCCTATAACAAGTAACATAGACATATTTGCTATTACCATAACCTCATTTTTTACCACAGTGTCAAGGTGGAAAGTTATGACTATCAAAATGGAAAAAAAAATCTGTTTGTAAAAGGTTAAGATCAGGTGTGAAAAAGCCCATCTCTGTAGGAGGATCATGCGCCGCACAGAGGGTTCAGCTTCCGTTCTCACACACAGTCAGTAATGATGAGGGAGAATGAGCAGGCGGCTGCATTCCAGAACACTTCCTTCCTTCTAATATTTCTATTATTTGCCATTGTGTTGCCCATAAATCATTGTATCCAGTCAAAGGAAACCTGACTGCTATGTAATTTCAACCTGGACACCTGCAGAACGTTTACTGACCGGATGACTTCACTGTAGTCTCCATCATACAGAACATCATACCCATATATAACATATCAGATGTGAGAGAAGAAGTATCCTGCACTGGAACAATTGTGTATAAGCTAAAGCCGCCATACAGAGGTGACAAATCACTTATCATGAGGCCATACAAGTGGAAATTCATCAACTACTGAATATTTTTGATAAAGGCCACGTTCACACGTTCAATATTTGGTCAGTATTTTACATCAGTATTTGTAAGCCAAAACCAGGAGTGGGTGATAAATCCAGAAGTGGTCACGTGTTTCTATTACACTTTTCCTCTGATTGTTCCCCTCCTGATTTTGACTTATGAATACTGATGTAAAATACTGAACAAATACTGAACGTGTGAACTTAGTCTATGGTGTTTAGAACAATATAGATTTATTAATCCTTCGTTTTGGGGCTCGCTCACGAAATTACCGATTATTTTTACTGTAATTATCATCATTTTAGAGTTTACAGTGAATGCAGATAATGTCCTCATATCAGAATTATGGACCGTAGACATGGATCACATATACTAATCATAATGATTTATGATGGTTTTCCAACGTGTCCGTTAAAAAAATTATTTGTGTGTGATTTTTTTGATAAGCTGTCAAGAAGCAAAAAAAAAGTCATGTTGGCAACCCTGGTAGACACTGTGTCTGTGCCCACTGTCAGGCATATATGTTCAGAAAGAAGGCACCCAAAAGTGTATACGGTCAGGATGGATCTCACGGCATCCGTCCACCATAGGGACTCATTGTAAAGAAATATATGCCGAATGGTCAAGAAGCCCCATAAGGCGAGCCATTATTAGGTTTTGAGATTGCCAAATTGTAAATACCTTATTTCTTTAAAGGTCCTTTACCCAAGTATATTTGCATCTACTACGACCCCTATTGATATGCAGGAGGTCAGATTTCTTCCTGCTTACATGGTTTTCTTCTCACCTATGTGCTTTAATTTTGATTGTGTAAAAGAGAAGTGCCATGTCCTTCCTCCTGTTTTAGGCAGGAATAACACCTTTACCCCGCTAACAATGGCCCATGAGATAACATAGAATACTATGAAGAGATTAGGATTAGGATGTGAACCTCATAAGCAATTTAATGCATTCTGCAAACACCAATAAAATTATTGGAACAGTCAAAGAAAAGTTTGTGACACATCTAATGGTGATACGGTGCTTTGAAAAACTATGCATACCCTGTTAACTTTTCCACATTTTTTCACCTTACATCTATAATCTCAAACGTATTTTATTGGGATTTTCTTTGATATACCAGCACATCACGGTTTTCTAAATATTTTAAAAATATTATTCTGAAAATTGTGATCTGAATTTGTATTCAGCCCCCCTACGCCAATACTTTGTAGGACTACCTTTTGCTGTAATTACTGCTGCAAGTCTTTTGGGGTATGTGTCTACCAGCTTTGCATATCTAGAGGTGACATTTTTTCCCATTCTTCTTTGCAAGCTAAAGGTACTGCCACACTACACAATCCCGCTAGCGATCTCGTTAGCGTCGCATACTAATGAGATCGCTAGCGGGATTGTTTCTATATCGCTAGTAGCTACTAGAGTTGAGCGATACTTTCCGATATCCTAAAGTATCGGAATCGGAATGGTATCGCCGATATCACTAAAATATCGGCGATACCCGATACCGATACCGGAAGTCCCATGTAAGTCTATGGGAACAAAATATCGCAACTAAAAAAACCCCATTCTTTCCTTGTAAACACTAAATATACACACATAGAATACATATATATATATATACATGTCATTGTGACATATATATATACATATATGTATAGTTTATACACTTCTACATAGTAAAATATCCTCTGATTCAATTGCCGGGTAAAGCCGGCTTCAGTGAAAAGACAGAAGCACCCGACATGAAATGACACTTGGTGTACATAGGGTTAACCATGTCTTTTCATGTCGTTTGCTATCTGATTTGCACAAACAATTAAATCAGACTATGTGTGCAAAATTTCACACCTGTAGGGGTTAATTAAAGGTGTAAATTCGTTGTAAAAAAAACCGGACTTTTTTGCTACGAATTTACACCTTTAATTAACCCCTACAGGTGTGAAATTTTGCACACATAGTCTGATTTAATTGTTTGTGCAAATTAGATAGCAAAGGACATGAAAAGACATGGTTAACCCTATGTACACCAAGTGTCATTTCATGTCGGGTTCTGCATTTTCACAAAAGCCGGCAATTGAATTAGCGGCTATTATACTATGTAGAAGTGTATGAACTACAAATATAAATATATATATATATGTGTCACAAATTCAATGACATGTATATATATATATTATATGAGCTGTAAAATTGCTGAAAAAAAATGCGTGGGCTCCCGCCCTATTTTCGCAACCAGACAGACAAAGCCAGTGAGTGGGGGCAGATAATAATAGCCCAGAGAGGGACCATTATTTTTGCCCCCCCCGGCTACTAACATCTGCCCCCAGACACCCCAGGAAAGACAAATCTATAATTAGATTCGCCCTTTCTGGCACTTTGCCCGTCTATTCCCATTGCCCTGTAGCGGTGGCGAATGGGTTAATATGGGGTTAAAGCCACCTTGCTATTGAAAGGTGACCTTAAGCCAGGTTAATAATTGAGAGCTGTCAATTAGACAACTATCAATTATTAATCCTATTGCATGAAATAAAAATAAAACACACACACTTTAATTAAAAATCATTTTAATGAAATAAAGACACATGTTTTTGACCATCTTTTATTTTACTGCAAAAACCATTTCCTGTAATAAAAATAAAATAAAAAGCAAAATTATTCTTACCTATCCCATGCACAGTCAGGTCCCACGGTGTAATCCTTCAGAAAGGGTTAATGTTTACTGCAGGGACCGCAGCTAATGCTGCAGCCTCACAGTAAACCCCAAATGAATGAGTTCCTCTCCTGCCTGACAGGAGAGTAAAGGCTGGGTGTCACATAACGATACACCAGCGATCCCGACAACGATATGCACTTGTCAGGATCGCTGGTGTATCGCTACATGATCGCTGCTGAGCTGCCAAACAGGCAGCTCAGGCAGCGATCTGGGACAGCGACACTGCAGGTAACATCGCTTAAGGGCCCGTCTCACATAGCGATATCGCTACCGAGATCGCTGCTGAGTCACTAGTTTTGTGACGCAGCAGCGAGCTCACCAGCGATATCGCTGTGTGTGACATTCAGCGACGATCAGCCCCCCTGCCGGGTATCGCTGATCGTCGCAGAAATGTCAGGACCTTTTTTTGATCGCTGGTTTCCCTCTGACAGGCACGCATCGCTGCGTGTGACAGGCGGGAGACCAGCGATCCTCTGGTAACCAAGGTACACAGCGGGTTTCCAGGCACCGCGCAGCGCTTGGAAACCCGCTGTGTACCTTGGATACCAGCTCCCTGCATCAGGGCGCTGGTATCCAAGGTACACAGCGGGTTTCTAGGCACAGCCCCGCGCCTAGAAACCCGCTGTGTACCTTGGTTACCAGCGGATCGCTGGTCTCCCGCCTGTCACACGCAGCGATGTGTGCCTGTCAGCGGGAAACCAGCGATCAAAAAAAGGTCCTGACATTTCAGCGACGATCAGCGATACCCGGCAGGGGGGCTGATCGTCGCTGAATGTCACACACAGCGATATCGCTGGTGAGCTCGCTGCTGCGTCACAAAACTAGTGACTCAGCAGCGATCTCGGTAGCGATATCGCTATGTGAGACGGGCCCTTAAGTGGAAAGCTTAATTGATTGCTTTCCACTTTCACTTCAGGTCAGCCAGGGACACAATCAGTGACGTCAGAGGGAACTGATTAACAAAAATAGGGGTTCCCTTCGAAAAAAAAATGGCGTGGGGTCCCCCCTATTTTTGTTAACCAGCCAGATGAAGCAGACCGCTGAGGCCTGGATTTTCAGGCTGTTAAGGAGCCAAGATCCATGGACCTTGCCAGCCTGATAATACTAGGCCACAGCAGTCTGCATATCTTGGCTGATTAACAAAAATAGGGGATCCCCTCGAAAAAAATTGGCGTGGGGTCCCCCCTATTTTTGTTAACCAGCCAGATGAAGCAGACCGCTGAGGCCTGGATTTTCAGGCTGTTAAGGAGCCAAGATCCATGGACCTTGCCAGCCTGATAATACCAGGCCACAGCAGTCTGCATATCTTGGCTGATTAACAAAAATAGGGGATCCCCTCGAAAAAAATTGGCGTGGGGTCCCCCCTATTTTTGTTAACCAGCCAGATGAAGCAGACCGCTGAGGCCTGGTTTTTCAGGCTGGTAAGGATCCAATATCCATGGACCTTGCCAGCCTGATAATACCAGGCCACAGCAGTCTGCTTAGCTTGGCTGGTTAACAAAAATAGGGGATCCCCTCGAAAAAAAAAACGGCGTGGGGATCCCCCCTATTTTTGTTAACCAGCCAAGTAAAATGCAGACTGCTGCGGCCTGGTATTAAAAGACTGTCAAGGCCCATGGATTTTGGCCCTCAACAGCCTGATAATACCAGGCTACAGCAGCCCCACATTTGGCGCATCAAAAGATGTGCCAATTGTGGCACTTTACCCGACTCTTCCCACTTGCCCTGTAGCGGTGGCAAGCGGGTAATAAGGGGTTAATGTCACCGTTGATTGCACGGTGACAATAAGCCCGGTTAATAATGGAGAGGTGTCAATAAGACACCGATCCATTATTAATCCCAAAGTTATTAAATGTATAAAAAAAAGACAAAGCAAGAAAAAAGTATTTTAATGAAATAAAAGAGACAACACAGTTTTCATTAATTTTATTACTCTCTCATTCCTGCGACGCCATCGATCTCCTGTAAAAAAAGAAAAAAAACAAACCAACAGTATACCACCTGTCCGACGCAGTCCATAACGACAGTCCCACGACGATCCAACTCTGCTACATCGCAATGACAGGCAGAGCCTGTCATCGCGACGCAGCACAGCTGATTACCTGCTTCCCCGGCGGTGACGTCATCGGACTGACTGCTTTACGGCCGGGATTACCCAGCAGTCACTGCAGTTATCGCGAGAAACTGCATGTGACCGCCGGGGAAAGAAGATTGCGGCCATGAAGCAGTCCAGGACGTGACCGCCGGAGATCTTCTGCCAGGTAAGTGCCGCTGACTCCTGACAGAAAATGAACTCGGCACTCAACTTTAGTATAGTGAGAATAAAGATTTTTATTCACAGTAGTAACACAAAACGTTTCGGTCCTATATCATGGACCTTCATCAGTCACAGATACTACTGGGAAGGGGGTTGATCCACATAGGGAAGAAAGAAAGGGCTGGATATAGCCTGTATTGGTGGGGTGAGATGAGGAAGAGGACAATGCCTCTATTGCACTAGTAACCTGTTGTGAAGGAGTCCGGCAGTGAGGATAGGTCTCTGCATTGGACGCGGTGTCCAGGCGCTCAGACTAGCGGTGGACACCGCGTCCAATGCAGAGACCTATCCTCACTGCCGGACTCCTTCACAACAGGTTACTAGGGCAATAGAGTCATTGTCCTCTTCCTCATCTCACCCCACCAATACAGGCTATATCCAGCCCTTTCTTTCTTCCCTATGTGGATCAACCCCCTTCCCAGTAGTATCTGTGACTGATGAAGGTCCATGATATAGGACCGAAACGTTTCGTGTTACTACTGTGAATAAAAATCTTTATTCTCACTATACTAAAGTTGAGTGCCGAGTTCATTTTCTATTAGATACGGTGTGGGAACCTACTCTGGCACCTTCTTGGTTGTGCACACGGTTATTTTTTCAGCTGACTCCTGACAGACCCGACCGACGGACACTGACAGTGACAGTGACAATCCCGATTCCGGTATCCGATAAGACGAAAATATCGGTACTCGGAATCGGAATTCCGATACAGCCAATATCGGCCGATACCCGATATTCGCAGTATCGGAATGCTCAACCCTAGTAGCTACCTATTTTAGCGATGTCGTTAGGACGCTATCGCGGTTAGCGATCTCCTTAACGACTTTAGCGGTACAAAAGTACCGCTAAATCGCTAAAAAAGGTGCCACACTCAGCGATATATACTTACCAGCGGGGCGCCAGCGACGAAAATAGGGTCCGGAACGATCGCTGTGATGAACGAGATCACAGCAGGGGCCTCGTCGCTGGTAGATGCCGCACACAACAACATCGCTAACGGGATCGCTAAATAGTGACGTTTTTTAGCGATCCCGTTAGCGATGTTGTTTAGTGTGGCATACCCTTAACTCTAGCTCCGTGAGATTGGATGGAGACATCTGTGAACAAAAATTTTCAACTCTTGTTACAGATCCTCAATGGGATTTACGTCTGGACTCTGACCGGGCCATTCAGACACATAAATCTGCTTTGATCTAAACCATCCATTGTAGCTCCGGCAGCAGGTCCTGCTGGATGGTGAACATACACCCTAGTCCCAAGTCTTTTGCAACCTCTAATAGATATTCCTCCAGGATTGTCCTGTATTTAGCTCCATCCATCTTCCCGTTAACTCTGATCAGCTTACCCCTGTCCAAGCTGAAGAAAAGAATCCCCATAGCATGATGCTGTCATCACCATGTTTGACTGTGGGGATGTTGTTTTCAAGGTTAGATTTCCACCACTCATAGTGATTTGCATTTAGCCCAAAAAGATCTATTTTGGTCTCATCTGAATAGAATACCTTCTGCCCCATGCTAGCTGTGTCCCCTAGAATGCATGTGGAAAAAGATGCTCTTGTCAGATGAGACTAAAGTAGGACTTTTTGGGCTAAATGCAAAATAATAAATGTGGAAAAGTTAATTATCATTAGGTATGAATATTTTTTCAAGGCACTGTACCATGTGTAGATTATGTAGTATCTCAAATGACTCTGCTGCTAAGTTCCACAGCTTCAGAGAAAACGGCCTGTAATACCTAAATGTATGTGCTATTCTGGAACAGAAAATGCATAAATATTATGTAAACATATGAAAAACATAAAATGTTACTACCGCAAATAGATAGAAATGCCCAAATATAAGTTTAAATAAGTAAATAGTGACCTGTGGATGAGGCACAGAATATAGTGCGGAGAAACCCCAAATGTATCGCCACCTGCTCAGTGGCTTCCTCAGGGGTACAATTTGTCACATCAAGATTCAGACCTATTTATTATGCGCTTCAGAAATTTTTTGCTGGTCATTTGACAAAGAGCCATGGCTTAGACAAAAAAATATGACATTAAAGGCCTCATTCAGACATCAGTGATTTTTCTCAAATGTAAAAACATGGATTATTGTTCATCAGTGTTTTAGACCAGAGTGTCAGTTTTTACCATCAGTGGATTTTCTCATATGAAAAAAAAATGAAAAAGCTTCTCCTATCCACTACAATATTAATCATGGGCAGCACACTGACTGCACACTGATGCCACCTGTTTGCTGCTGGTGATTTTTCCGGACCAATAGACTTGTATTAGTAATTTTGATCCAAGACTTGGATCAAAAACTGACATGTTGCCATGATTTTTTGTAGACCACTCGGACTGTATGTAAAGGGTTGGCCGAGGGGTTACCTTACTGGAAGCTGCTACATTCTTTACCCCTGTTACCTCTATTCTCCTTGGGTGTTCTTCTCCCGTAACAGACCGTATGGAACAATCAGAGTCAGAGTCCAGAATTATGTCAAACAGTTCTACTTTATTTTCCTCCGGACACAGCACATCCAAGACACCATCAGCACGTCTTATACGATACCAGCAATACATTCTTCACAACTCTGCTTCTTCTCCTCTACTACACCAGAATGGACCACAAAATATTGACAGGACGAGGAGCCCGGTGAAAACGGCACTTCGATCTCTTCCCCTGGAGACACTTCAATCCAGTCTAGGAATACACATCTACTAGGTCGTCCACCCCTCTCTGGTTATCCTGCCAGGATACTTCTGATGGCCCACTTGCTACTACACTCTTGCACGACCTCTTCTGCTGAGTGTTCCCATAGTGGTTCTTCCACTGGACTACTGCTACGTAAACCCACTCACTTTGGGCTCACGCTTCCACGGTGAATCCTTCACCGGCTTCTTCAGGGGTTGCTGGTCCCCTCTCACTTCTACCCTATGCTCAGGGCCCAGGAAAGTGGACATCCTCACACTAGCAAGGTCCACCCCCGACTGACTTCCGCTTGTAGGAAATCTTCCTGACAGATTCCCGCTTGGAGGCAATCTTTCCCTAGCAACAAGTCCCTAAGCTATTGTCCCTATAGGACTGGATGTGCTCAATACCCCCTCTAGTGTCCAAACCAAATACTGCAATGACATATTTTTCTAACGTTCTAACTGGATCTCTAAGGTGCCCCCATTAGTGATCCCTCGCAAACTATATCTAAAACCCATATATATACACTACCCTACTAGTGCCCTCCTCTAGTGACCCCAAGGATGCACTACCTACCTTACATCATACACTACACGAAATACATACACTTACACATGTTAACACAATTAAAGGGGATGAAACATTTAAAAGGTTAATACCCTTGACCTCCTTACATAATAGGTATGTGTTCTATACATGAAAACCACAGATACAACACGTACATGACTCACTGATGCCTGAAAGAAGCTAAAGGCCGTGCAAAAGAAAAGCACATGTAGACAAGCCGATCAGGTATGAGCGTTACTATGCTCTTTCACCAGTTATTGGCTTATCTTATTCGTCCGCTGACTGAATCATTCATACCAGCACTAAAATCATTATTATCTGCAGGACATCAACTTGTTATCCACAGAATTTTCATAAATCAATAGTGCATGGGAATATAAGAAACTTTATAATGTATCTTTTCAGATAAATCTGCTTTCTTCCCCTCTTATGAACCATTTCTCACCTCTCCCCTTGCCACCTGATCTCATCATTCTAGTCTAGGTGCAGACAACCGTGTAATCTCTCATCTAAGAGAATTGGGTCGATTATGCTAATCACACTCTGATCAGAGTGTCAGCATAGTGTGATCCGATTCTCTCGAATGAAGAGAAGATGCAGAAAAATTTTCCCCACCTTCTCCATTCTGTCAGTCTGTGGAAATTGGAACCACACTTAGATGTCATTTAAGGGCAGTACAATGGTTTTCATGGACTCGTTGATTTGCATGGCTGAGTGCGATCTGAATATCGGAGTAAGCTCCATCAAGCAGAGATTTTTTTTCCTCAGACCGGCTCAGTGTAAGAAAAGATTTGATGTGCACAGCCCCATAGACTAACATTGGTTCAAGTGCAATCCTATGTTTTGTCAGATTGCACTTAGATCAAAAATTCAGCCATGCGCAGAAGTCATGTTGCTCAGCCAATAATATTCTGTGGAAAGAGGAGAGGAGGGAGACAGAAAGATTGTGCTGAGCTTTCTTACAAGTCTTTTACCTCAGCCCAGACCTGTATTCAGAGCCACCCATATTAGTACTGCTGTATAATGTTCTCCATGCGGCTACTTTACTTTGTGATAAATAAAAAATGAAAAGAGGAATCCCTTATCTTTGTATACTGTGCATTGGAGACATCATACCAGCTAATCTTTTTCCACCAGCTCAGAGTTAATTGCAAATTAGAACTAAATCCCACAGAGAGGAAAACTGGGGAAAATGACTCCTCATGTACAGTAGGCACACAGGACAGCTTATTCTGAAAAGTTACTTGAAAGGATGGTTACCAATTAAACGACTGCCAATAGCCCAGGATATAGCCAATTGTCAGTCATTTAATGGCCACGGGTGACTGGTCTAAATGCACCAATAGACAAGAGTCTGAAAATGGGCTAAACTATCCAGCATATATATATATTTTATACAGTATATATATACTGCTGGAGTAACGACACTAATCTAAGTTCCCTGCTCCTAGTCTCATATACTTACCAGCCGCCGTTTTCTACTATCGGCACAGCTATGGTCATCTTCTGCAGGTTGTGACCTACTATATCGCTGCAGTGTTTGCTGGGTGATCCTGCAGTCACAGCTCAATTAAGTCTATGAGAGCCAGAATAAGGCTTCCATAGACTTACATTCAGAGCTTGTGACCGTTACTTCTGATGTCCGTTCAGTCAGCTGTTGCAGTCACAAGATGGGGGATTGAGACAGAAGTGCAGCTGGGAACAGCGGAAGATGGCAGGTGGTGAGTATAAGACTAAGGTCAGGGAACTTAGAGTAATGGTACCACTCCAGTGCTAAAATACACTGCTCAAAAAATAAAGGGAACACTTAAATAACAGAATATAACTCCAAGTAAATCAAACTTCTGTGAAATCAAACTGTCCACTTAGGAAGCAACACTGATTAACAATCAATTTCACATGCTGTTGTGCAAATGGAATAGACAAAAGATGGAAATTATTGGCAATTATCAAGACACACTCAATAAAGTGGTTCTGCAGGTGGGGGCCACAGATCACATCTCAGTACCAATACTTTCTGGCTGCTGTTTTGGTCACTTTTGAATGTTGGTTGTGCTTTCACACTCGTGGTAGCAAGAGACGGACTCTACAACCCACACAAGTGGCTCAGGTAGTACAGCTCATCCAGGATGGCACATCAATGTAAGCTGTGGCAAGAAGGTTTGCTGTGTCTGTCAGCGTAGTGTCCAGAGGCTGGAGGCGCGATCAGGAGACAGGCCAGTACACCAGGAGATGTGGAGGGGGCCATAGGTGGGGCAACAACCCAGCAGCAGGACTGCTACCTCCGCCTTGGGAAAGGAGGAACAGGGGGAGCACTGCCAGAGCCCTGCAAAATGACCTCCAGCAGGCCACAAATGTGTATGTGTCTGCACAAATGGTTAGAAACCCACTCCATGAGGATGGTCTGAGTGCCCAACGTCCACAGATGGGGGTTATGCTCAGAGCCCAACACTGTGCAGGATGCTTGGCATTTGCCACAGAACACCAGAATTGGCAAATTCGCCACTGGCGCCCTGTGCTCTTCACAGATGAAAGTAAGTTCACACTGAGCACACGTGACAGACATGACAGAGTCTGGAGACGCCGTGGAAAGCGATCTGCTGTCTGCAACATTCTTCAGCATGACCGGTTTGGCAGTGGGTCAGTAATGGTGTGGGGTGGGGATTTCTTTGGAGGGCCGCACAGCCCTCCATGTGCTCGCCAGAGGTAGCCAGACTGTCATTAGGTACCGTGATGAGATCATCAGACCCCTTGTGCGACCATATGCTGGTGCCTTTGGCCCTGGGTTCCTCCTAATGCAGGACAATGTCAGACCTCATGTGGCTGGAGTGTGTCAGCAGTTCCTGCAAGATGAAGGCATTGAAGCTATGGACTGGCCCGCCAGTTCCCCAGACCTGAATCCGATTGAGCACATCTGGGACATCATGTCTCGCTCCATCCACCAAACAGACTGTCCAGGAGTTGGCGGATGCTTTAGTCCAGGTCTGGGAGGAGATTCCTCAGGAGACCATACGCCGCCTCATCAGGAGCATGCCCAGACATTGTAGGGAGGTCATACAGGCACAGGAAGGTCATGCAGGCATAAGGAGGCCACACACACTACTGAGCATCATTTTCACTTGTTTTAAGGACATTACATTCCACTTTAATTTTGTGTGTGATGCCAAATCCTGGCCTCCATTGGTTAATAAATTTGATTTCCAGTGATGATTTTTGTGTGATTTTGTTGTCAGCACATTCAACTT
The DNA here is from genome assembly GCA_033576555.1 of Oophaga sylvatica. Classification (NCBI taxonomy): domain Eukaryota; kingdom Metazoa; phylum Chordata; class Amphibia; order Anura; family Dendrobatidae; genus Oophaga; species Oophaga sylvatica. The sequence goes on along the minus strand of JARQOD010000009.1, from coordinate 98,975,402 downwards.
TGTACAGAACAAAGTATTCAATGAGAATATTATATTAATTCAGATCTAGGATGTGTTATTTGAGTGTTCCCTTCATTTTTTTGTGCAGTGTATAATAAAACGTTGGAGTGGTTCTTTAATGGCTTTGCAAGGGGTATAGGCTTTAAGAAGTTAACCCTTGAAGTGGGTAGAGGGGTTTATATACTAGAAAGTTTATTAACAATACTAGAATCATAATATACAACTCCCAATAGAAAAGAAAAAAAAACACAAGCCAAAAATGTGTTTTAAAAAATATTTATTAACTTAACAATTTAATACATTTAAATACACAAAAATCACTGTATTTACCAGAAATACAATGTATCCATTGCACGCAGACATACTCTGTACACAGATATCATACAGATGTAGAGGTACTGTAATGGGGTCGCTGCCCACGCTCGAAACAAGTTCAACAAGTGTCTGTTTCCTGTTTGCTGAAGCCCTGAGTCTAGGAATGTGACTCACATTATACAATGTTTCCTATTTCCTCACATTCTTCTTGCTATAGTAATTGGATAACATTATTACTACTGCTAATATACTTGGCAGCCTCCAAGTCTGAAGTCTCAAGACCATTTCCCGATGATTGACCAATTAGTCTTCTACCTCGCCATTGAAAATAAATTTCTTCATGGCAGTAGGAAAAAAAACAATTGCGGAAGGATGTGACACTTATCAGCCCAGACACATAATACAAACTTGAAGACAAAAGATAGGGATCACAAATGAGACTTCTGGAATCTCCTGGAGAAGATGGCGTCAGTCCTGGAAATATCCCCATGCAAATAAAGGATTATAGGTGTCAGCTTATGTAAGCAACATCACTTCATGGCTGATCATGGATAAGAATAAGGCGCCATGGATTCTTAAACTCATTTTGGGTGCCCAACACAATGGATTCAACTTAGAAGCCTTTTCTCTCCGATCAGTGCCCAGTCTCCAGAATACATGGCGTGGGGTGATGTCAGGAACCAGGTTTAGGTTCATCTACTGTGACCTCGGTGATGTGACTTCCATCACATTGTTCATTCTGCTTCATGTAAAAGATATTTTTAATTTCCTAATTGATGACTGCGTTAGGACTTGCTGATAGAGGGGTGATTTTAGGAAACGTGGGTAAGAGTCCTTCTCCATTAGTACTCTGGTCTGTTCTTGTGCCGCGTCAAAACAATTTCGACAGGCGACTGCTACTTGCTGACGTGTGAATTCTCTGGTCTGGTGATCAATATTGACCTAAAAAGGAGAAAACACAAAGACGTTACATTGTGAGACTTCGATAAGGAGCAAACAATTCTGCAACATGCAGTAATAAAACACCAAAGAATAATGCTCTACAAAAAAATATATATGAAAAATGCAACTTTATTAAACATCATAGAAGACAATGTAAAAAATGTAAAATCGGGAGAAACCGACACAAAATACAGACAATTAGGTGGAACACCCAGGGCAAGGCAAGCAGTAAAGAGTGATCAGCATTGCATTATATAGAAGGTATATATAAGAGCACATAAAGATAAATAAATAAATAAACACCCCCAAAAAGTTACGACTCCAAACGATCATATGACAATATATATGGCGTTAGTAACCTCAGTTATTACCATATTAACCAGAAAAGAGGGGGGGCCACCTATCCCATCCACAGAAAGCTTGTATCTCATATAGGGGTAACTAACAATACACAATAGTAGTGAGCACAAAATACTGGGAGGTGGACGCCTGGGTTGCAAAGTAACTATGTGTCACTCACTAATTTATAGCATGCAGTATGCCGTTACGATGTATAAGCTTTTTATCATGGTGTTACATTTTCTCCATTTGATCTATGTATTTGCTTAGGGGCTTTACCTCCCAGTATTTTGTGCTCACTACTATTGTGTATTGTTAGTTACCCCTATATGAGATACGAGCTTTCTGTGGATGGGATAGGTGCCCCCCCCTCTTTTCTGGTTAATATGGTAATAACTGAGGTTACTAACGCCATATATATTGTCATATGATCGTTTGGAGTCGTCACTTTTTGGGGGTGTTTATTTATTTATTTATCTTTATGTGCTCTTATATATACCTTCTATATAATGCAATGCTGATCACTCTTTACTGCTTGCCTTGCCCTGGGTGTTCCACCTAATTGTCTGTATTTTGTGTCGGTTTCTCCCGATTTTACATTTTTTACATTGTCTTCTATGATGTTTAATAAAGTTGCATTTTTCATATATATTTTTTTGTAGAGCATTATTCTTTGGTGTTTTGTTAGATTATTTTGTGCTCTACATGGGTCATATATATAGGTGTTGTAACATGCAGTAATAGCAGAGCTGAGCTTGTCATGGTTTATGTGGTTTGACAATGCGATAGGTTGACTTGCAATTCTATTTTAAACCACATGTAGCACATAGAGATGTAAATCTGCAGAACACAAAGCATGGAAAATTCCAGCACAAGATCTGCACCAGCGCAGTGTATCAAGCCTATACTGTGTGCGGCTTTTCATACAAACAAATCCTGAAGGTCAGATTCACACGTTGCGGATTTGGTGCGAATCTTCCATCCCTAAAATCCACAGGATTTTACAGTAATAGCAAAGAGTTTTAATCTCATCCATGTTCTGTGTTTATTCTTTGTGCAGAATGTGCTCAGACATGTTTTTTTAAATGTCAATTTTTTTGTGGAGAATCAGAGTGGATTTCACCCTTTGCCATGGAAATAAAACAGCAACACACGCGGATTCTGCTTCCATACCAAATAAACGCACAACGTGTGAACCTACCCTAAGGTTATGTTCCCACGATGAGTTATTTTTACGCTGCGCATTTTCGGGGAAAAAAATGCAAGTAACCTATTTTACTTAATGGGAGCAGAAAATCTGCACCAAAACCTCATCATGAGAACATAGACTTAGAAGTCCCTCTGTATTGATTCTATAAATCAGTCCTATACGGTGCAAATCCTACATTTTGGAAATGAATACATTCCTTTGCTAAGTAATCTATTTTTTCATTTCAGATGAATGAGCAAAGCTGCCTTACGAAGAACGTAGTCTGAAATGTATTCTGTTGTTCCCTGTTGTCAGCCACTTCAGGCATGGAGAAAGTGACTTTACTGCACTTTAACAAGATAAATGGTGGAACGTCCAGGAAACATGTGCCCCCATGACTTATAATAATGGATCTGTGTATTATTCCTTTGGGATGATTTAGCTCTACCATTCCAGGATATTTGGGATTCCGCTGCAGGAACCTCGTTTTTTTGGTTATCATGACTAATTATAGCTCATTTCCTACCTCTCTTGAGGCTCCAGTCTGCAGGAATTCCTGATATATGCACTGAGCTTTGCCAGGAAGTTTATTCGCTGAAGGCGTCTTTTTGTAGTCTTCACAGGCGACCCAGAACTCCAGGTTCTCCTCGCTGAATTCTGTCTTCAGGAAGGTGCGAAAGGCCGACAGACCATCTATAGAACAGGCAAAGGGCAAGACATTAGATAATGACTTCCACGGCTCATTTCCTTGATACATTTGATGTGTTTTACCCCTATATTACTAATTGCTGTTATTCACATTGTAACATAATACTATATAAAATAATATAGTGCAATGTTATTTCTATGGCACCGATACATCTGTGCCCTTCGCATGTAGACGACACTCACCTACATGCATTTTCTTAACCCCTGATACATTTTATTCCCATCCTATAATTATATTTGAATGTCCAAAAACCTTACCTTTGCTGCTAAGCAGTTGATTGAAAGATTCTTTCCATTTCATGGCTTCTTTCGTACAGTTTCTGAGAAGAGAGAGGAATAAAGTTTGCATTGATACAGAATCTGTAATAACATGATTAACCACTAATTTTGCTTTTTTTGAGCCAAGACTTGTGAGGAGTAAACCGAGCACAATGAAAAGAATCAACTGCAGAGCTGACGCTTTCTCCGTAGCACCGTGTATATCTTTAGAGCGCTCTGTATATACGCAGATGGGGGAGAATTAACCCACGCACATCCTAGTCAGTTATGTACGGCGCTGCAACAAAACCCACTCCATCTGCAGCTGCGGAGAGCAGAGAATAACACTGCATGGAATAACCTGCTGCACGTGTACGATATCAGTGATCTAATGGGAAACAATCATTTTATTTCTATAGCACCAACATATTCCGCAGAACTCTACAGTTCCGAGCGGAATCATTTCGTATGAACGGATCATAACATAAAACATAACATAAATTTCTGCATGCATAGCAATTGGCGCCTCAGTCATTATCTTACCTGTGATTGTCCTTCTTCTTGTACAAGCCGGATGGCATGAGCTTGTGCCCAACATCCACTTTATGAATGAAAGTGCCAATGGATGATCTTAGCTCCTTCGCTTTGTCGCATAAAAAGGCATCCGGATTAAAGGAATTCAGGTACATCATTGTCCTCTGCGGGTACGGATAGGTGTCAGGGTCTTCTCGCAGGTGAACGGTTCTCTGTTTGTTAGGTATCAGTATAAATCCCTAGCAGAAGATTGTAATATTACAAAATGATTCCCTGGCAGAAGGATCCTGCCTTATATCTGTGTGTGCACAAGGCACAGCCCCCAGGTAGGAGGATCTGAGCGGAACTTGGAGGGGAGGAAAAAAAGGCTCAAGAGGCTGAAACCTCCTCCCACGCCTGCTGTCTCAGGGCAGGTCCTACTGTGTCATACGAAGAGCAGAAACCCCACTATCCGCAGTTCTTTTATGCAAGGATTTTGAAAATCAGAGAGAAGACCAATGAAGGACGCTACTAAAAGACAATAAAGAGATATTAATACAGTCACCTCATGAATACGCACAGACTACCTATGGAAGATGATCACACCGCTCTTCTCAGGCTCCGTTCACACGTCCGTTCAGAAACCTCCGTCCTTGTCCGCGTGTTTTAGGAATGAATGATCTGCTGCATTAGTTATGCAAATGGAAGCAGAGGAGATTATCCATTATTTTGTCTGGATTCCGTTTTTTAAGAATAGAGAAAAAAAATTGCAATCAGGATTATCTTTTTTTATTCTAAGGACCAATCACCAAACGAACTCCTTATTAATCAGTGTCCACTTGCATGACACAGTATATGATTTTTTCACTACTGATTTTGGAATTTGTTTTACACTTTGTCACTTTAGATAGATAATAGATAAATAGATAGATAGATAGATAGATAGATAGATAGATAGATAGATAGATAGATGGATGGATGGATGGATGGATGGATGGATGGATGGATGGATAGATAGATAGATAGATAGATAGATAGATAGATAGATAGATAGATAGATAATAGATATGGGATGGATGTAGATAGATAGAGAGATATAGAAAAACGAATTAGAACAGCACAAAAGAGAAGAAAGCAAGAAGTACGGGTGCACAAGTTCCAACAGTCAAATACCAAACCTTGCAATATAACAATCCAAAGAAAGGAACAGCACTCCGTTCAGATGGGTGAACAAAGAGCTATTTTATTGAGTCCATTGATGCAACGTTTCGGTTCAAAGTGTGAACCTTTTTCAAGCCAAGCCGCTTGAAAAAGGTTCACACCTTGAATCAAAACGTTGCATCAATGGACTCAATAAAGTAGCTCTTTTTTCACCATCTGAACGGAGTGCTGTTCCTTTCTTTGGATTGTTGGATAGATAGATAGATAGATAGATGATAGATAGATAGATAGATAGATAGATAGATAGATAGAAGACAGACAGACAGACAGACAGACAGACAGACAGACAGATAGATGTGATAGATAGATAGATAGATAGATAGATAGATAGATAGATAGATAGATAGATAGATAGTGCTGTGCTATGTTGGCATAATATTTATATAAATAGATAGAAATGTGTCAGTATCACATAACTGAGGCAGGGAATAGTGCAGCTACTTGCTTTTTAGCTATGAGGTTCAGCATTCCCTCTCCCTGATCAGAATATTAGGTGCTTGGAGTCACATAGATGGGCACGGGGTCATGTGTATATAAGGCTCTGACATACTATTTATCCTCACATCTATATCTCTCGACGCCTGTTCCTTCTATAAGGATGCGCCGCCACAAGAGCTCTCAGCCTTTGGAGCATAATTCTTCTTCGCTCGATGGCGAGGAGTGGTATAGCAAGCCTCTCTTGTGCCTGGATTTGCCCTAGCAGAATGTTAATGGCTGTAGAAAATAAATATTAAAATTATTACTTACGGAGGAAGATACGGAATATACACAGAGAAATCGGGGTGTCAATTTTTTAAATTTTCGATTTCTGGAATGATTACAGTTTAATGAATAGGTTTCTAAATTATAGTACACAATGCCAGTCTGCTGCAACTAAAGCTAAAGGATTATTGCCTTGTATTAGATCTTTAATCATCTGCAAATGTATTTATTTATTTGTATTTATTTTACTCATGTATGTAACATCATTGATTCCACAGCACTTTAAAGACCTCATCATCATTGCTGTCTCCATTGGGGTTCACAATCTAAATTCCCTATCAGTAGGGAACACACGCAAACACAGGGAGGACATACAAAGTCCTTGCAGATGTTGTCCTTGGCGGGATTTGAACCCTTATTAGTGATGAGTGAATGTGCTCGAATAAGGTGTTATCGGAACATGCACATGTGCTTTCTGAATGTCTTCGTCATGCTCAAAAAATATGTTCAAGTCCCCTCGGCTTCATGTCTCATGGTTGTTCGACAGCCACAACACATGCAGGGGCTGTCTAACAAACAGGCAATCCCTACATTTGTTGTGGCTGTCGAACATCCGCGAGACATGCATGCTTGGGGACTCAAACATATTTTCGAGCACGCAGAAGACACTCGGTTAGCACCGGAGCATGCTGAGATAACACCTTATCTCAGCACGTTCACTCATCACTAACCCTTATCCATCAGTATTAATTATCCTATCTCTCAAAATATTGATGAAAGTGAACAATCATCTTAATTTCACTACTAATTTCAAAACTACATTTATTTTAATGTCCCTTTTAATGGAATCATTGGTTACCAGACATGCAGCTGAAATATTTTTTTTTGTAAATTGGAGCTGTAAATAAGAGAGGATGCATTGGCCATTTTGGAGCCATAAAAATTGGTTATACAGTGCCTACAAGTAGTATTCAACCCCCTGCAGATTTAGCTGGTTTGATAAGATGCAAATAAGTTAGAGCCTTCAAACTGCAAACGAGAGTAGGATTTATTAACAGAAGCATAAATCTTACAAAACAAAAAGTTATGTTGCTCAGTTGAATTTTAATAAATTTTAAACATAAAAGTGTGGGTCAATTATTATACAACCCCTATGTTTAATATTTCGTGGAATAACCCTTGTTTGCAATTACAGCTAATAATAGTCTTTTATAAGACCGATCAGGCCGGCACAGGTCTGTGGAGTTATCTTGGCCCACTCCTCCATGCAGATCTTCTCCAAGTTATCTAGGTTCTTTGGGTTTCTCATGTGGACTTTAATCTTGAGCTCCTTCCACAAGTTTTCAATTGGGTTAAGGTCAGGAGACTGACTAGGCCACTCCAACACCTTGACTTTTTCCCTCTTGAACCAGGCCTTGGTTTTCTTGGCTGTGTGCTTTGGGTCGTTGTCTTGTTGGAAGATGAAATTACGACCCATCTTAAGATCCTTGATGGAGGAGCGGAGGTTCTTGGCCAAAATCTCCAGGTAGGCCGTGCTATCCATCCTTCCATGGATGCGGACCAGATGGCCAGGCCCCTTGACTGAGAAACAGCCCCACAGCATGATGCTGCCACCACCATGCTTGACTGTAGGGATGTATTCTTAGGGTCGTATGCAGTGCCATCCAGTCTCCAAACGTCACATGTGTGGTTGGCACCAAAGATCTCGATCTTGGTCTCATCAGACCATAGAACCTTGAACCAGTCCTCCAAGTGATCATGAGCAAACTGTAGACGAGCCTTGACATGACGCTTTGAAAGTAAAGGTACCTTACGGGCTCGTCTGGAACGGAGACCATTGCGGTGGAGTACGTTATTTATGGTATTGACTGAAACCAATGTCCCCACTGCCATGAGATCTTCCCGGAGCTCCTTCCTTGTTGTCCTTTGGTTAGCCTTGACTCTTTGGACAAGCCTGGCCTCGGCACGGGAGGAAACTTTCAAAGGCTGTCCAGGCCATGGAAGGCTAACAGTAGTTCCATAAGCCTTCCACTTACGGATGATGCTCCCAACAGTGGAGACAGGTAGGCCCAACTCCTTGGAAAGGGTTTTGTACCCCTTGCCAGCCTTGTGACCCTCCACGATCTTGTCTCTGATGGCCTTGGAATGCTCCTTTGTCTTCCCCATGTTGACCATGTATGAGTGCTGTTCACAAGTTTGGGGAGGGTCTTAAATAGTCAGAAAAGGCTGGCAAAAGAGATCATTAATCCACACATGTGAAGCTCATTATTCTTGGTGCCTGAACTACTTCTTAATACTTTAGGGGGACCAAACAGGATTCTTGTGGTTTGAGGGGTTGAATAATAAATGACACTCTGAATTAACTTTTAACGTTTTAAAAAAAAAAAAAAAAAATTAAAAAAATTTTTTTTGCTGCAGTGCATTTCCCACTTCCAGGCTGATCTACAGTACAAATGTCACAATGCCAAGTTAATTCCGCATGTGTCAACCAGCTAAATCTGCAGGGGGTTGAATACTACTTGTAGGCACTGTATAAAAATATATATATATATATATATATATATATATATATATATATATATATATATTTTTTTTTTTTTTTTTTTTAGTTTCATAGGTGGCATGGTGGCTCAGTGGTTAGCACTGTCACTTTGCAGTGCTGGAGTCGTGGGTTCAAATCCCACCAAGGACAACATCTGCAAGGAGTTTGTATGTTCTCCCTGTGTTTGCATGGGTTTCCTTTGGGTTCTCCAGTTTCCTCCCTATTCCAAAGACATACTGATAGGGAATTTAGATTGTGAGCCCCATCGGGAACAGTGACAATAATGTCTGTAAAGCACATTGTCAGTGAGTAAAATAAATAAATGTCATGGAAGAGCCCAACGAACATTGGTTGCCTTCTTATGTCAGACATTTATGACCAAATACATTTTACCTGGTAGCTATATAATATGGCTTTACCTGCCTTTGAAATACTTTTAAAGAAGACTTGTCATATGCCACCATCATGACTTGTTTTACCTGATATAAATCCAGAATTCTTTTTTTTTTCTTTCTGCTCTTCCCTGTTCCCGAGATTTGACCCCCTCTTCTAAATCTAGTCTTGTTAACCAACTGGGCATGTTTCTCAAGAACACGCCCACAGGCAAGAGTTGAGGATCACGCCTACTTGGCTAAAAATGACTGGATTTATATACAGAGAAAAGAGGGCCATAACTCAGAAACCAAGAGACACAGGAGCAAAATAAAAAAAGAGCAAGATTAAGGAGAAAGGAGCCATTTACACTAGCTAAAGGAAACTGAATTACGATTCACCTATAAAGGGACAGGTCCTATTTAATATTCGTGCTATACGCTGTAAGTAGTGACAGTGATACATTTTGTTACTAGCCGTATGATCTGAGCTGACATGATGATTTTCTGTCCTGCTAAAAATCTCAACTCAATAAGTGAGGACAAATGTCCTGCTACAAAATCTCAACACAATAAAAGAGGAGAAAAAAGAAATAAATGCAAAAAAGTGTAAAAGGTATGAGAAATCGCAAAAAGAGATGCTGTCTCTCCAACTGCCGTCACTGCATCAATAGTTTGTTTCCACGACAACGATGACGAGGTCCCTACTCGAGCATTCTAAAGGGGAGGGGCTTCCAGCAGCCAATAGGAAACAGGTATTAGTAAACATTCTATAAGATTAGTCATTTTCTGAAACGGCCACCTGATAGCTTGACTTATTTTAAAAGTAAATGGTCCATTGGCAAAAAAAATAAAAGCCATGAATATGTTACAGCTGCCATTAGTTCTATGCATGAATAAAGCCGCCATAAGTGTTTTTTTTTGCCATAAGTGTTTTTAGTCTATGATATCATGCAATTTGCCAATCTACCACCTTTTTGGGTGAATATAGAGGCAGCCTATATGGCTGCTACAGGACCGTTTGGAAAATTTCGGTCTTGGTGTTATTTTCTCCTCTCTATAGAGGGGCAGCATTTTAACAAACAAGGCTTTGGGTACTTTTTAAAAAGTTTTCCAGTCCATGCCTGAAATTTTGTACAAATTTTACACCATTGTAGAGGAACATATGACTTTTTGTGCTAAAAAGTTGGAAAAACTTTAAAGACGAAAAAAAGAACATTTTTGATTATGTGCAAAATCCATGCACCGCGTGCCCCATTTTGAAGAATATGTTGCAAAATCATCAATGAATACCACAGGACAAAAAATGAAAAGTGACTTTAAAAAATTGCAAATGATAAGTAGCGCCCCTTATGTTTCATTGATTTGGAAGCTTTAACATAGGATGGATTTTTTTTTTAAAATACAGATAATTTCCGATTAACTTTACCACTCTCCAAACCCCAGAGCTTATTCCTGCACGTATTGCTCAGGTGCTATGTACAATTACACAATGGTACAACCAGTACAGATAATAGGCCCCCTAAGGGCCCCGTCTCACATAGCGACACACCAGCGATCCCGACAACGATCAGGATCGCTGGTGTGTCGCTACATGATCGCTGCTGAGCTGCCAAACAGGCAGCGATCAGGACAGCGACACTGCGGGGTAAAGTCACCTAGTTACCCGCAGTGTACGTTGGATACCAGCCCGCTGATGCAGGGAGCTGGTAACCAAGGTGCACTTCAGGTTTCCAGGCGCTGCGCAGTGCCTGGAAACCCGATGTGTACTTTGGTTACCAGCTCCTCTGCAGCAGTGCGCTGGTATCCAACGTACACATCGGGTTTCCAGGCACAGCCCCGCGCCTGGAAACCCAAAGTGTACCTTGGTTACCAGCTGATCGCTGGTCTCCTGCCTGTCACACGCAGCGATGCGTGCTGGCCAGCAGGAGACCAGCGATCAAAAAAAAGTCCAGGCATTTCTGACACGACCAGCGATTCACAGCAGGGGCCTGATCGCTGGTACGTGTCAGACATAGCGAGATCGCTGCTGAGATCGCTGTGTAGCAGCGATCTCGCTATGTGAGACGGGGCCTTTACTCACAGAAATTGATTTGAATAGGTGTGCAGTACCCGGCCGCGGCCACTATACAGTAGATGGCGCCGCGCTGTGCGGATACATAGAAAGACAAAATGAGATTCGACACCAGCTCACCAATGTATGGGTGCAAAACATCCCAGGCAAAGCATAATCCTATACATACGTATGTATAAAAAAAGGAATAGCAGCACTCCGTTTCCCAAAAAATTATGGTGTTTATTTGTCCAACATGGCAAAGTTTTGGTTCATGTGGGAACCTTTCTCAAGCAAAGTATAACTGCATATCATCAGATATATGTAGGCACATCAATTAAATGAATAAATTGAATACGCCAAAATACAAAGATATAAAGTTATTTGTGTGTTACATATAATCTCATATTGGAATAAGTAATGTTCCCTTGTCACAGAATCATAGACCAAATATTTACCAATATGGCGCTGGTCGCTTCAGTGCGGCCATACACATGCATGGTGTTTCTTACTGGGAGCGATGATTTCACGGACATGCGCATTAAAGTTTGTTAGATGCCGGCAGCGGTGATATATGAATGTAACATGAATTACAGATGGGGTGAGTCTCCTACGATCTCAGGCTCCTTCCTTCAGCAGTCATGTGAGTACCACTCATTAAAGTCATGAATATGCACATTTTTTTTTATTTGCAGCAGCAGCATATGGGGCCTATGCTATGGAGCATCTTATGGGCATAATCTATGGAGCATTTTATGGGGCATAATAAATCTATGGACATATCTATGGGGGCAACTTATGGGGCTACAAAATCTTATGGGGCATAATCTATAGAGCATTTTATGGGGCATAATCTATGGAGCATTTTATGGGGCATAATCTATGGGGCATATTATGGAGCAAATCTATGGGGCATAATCTATGGAGCAATCTATGGGGCATAATCTATGGAGCATCTTATGGGGCATAATCTATGGAGCATCTTATGGGGTATAATCTATGGAGCATCTTATGGGGCATAATCTATGGGAGCATCTTATGGGGCATAATCTATGGACCATTTTATGGGGCCATAACCTTTATGGAGCAGCATATGCGGCATATTATTCTATGGAGCATCTCATGGGGGCCATTATTAACCTTTGTTCAGCATTATATGGGGCATATTTTGTATGGAGCATCTTATGCGGCCATCATAAACTGTATGGACATTATATGGATAATCAAAAACATTTAGCCTACTGATGTCTCAATTAATTTTACTTTTATTGGTATCTATTTTTATTTTTGAAATTTACCTGTTGATGCTACATTTTCCTGCTAGGTTTATACGCCAGTCAATAAGTTTTCCCAGTTTTTTCGTGGCAAAATTAGAGGGGCGGCTTATAGTCGGGTCGGCTTATACATGAGTATATACGGTACATATATTGACCGTATATACATAGCCCCAGGTATCAGTGGTAGCCAGAAATAATTTTTTCCATCTTAATCCTGAATATTTTATTACAAAGCCCCCTTTTATTCTCCATTTGCTTGTTGACACTGCAGAATACAGCCATATCCATTTCATAGTACAGCGTGAAAATCCAGCTATTTTAAACAGGTTTGCCTGTCCCAGCCATCACATCTGAGTGCCGCATCAAATTCTGCCATTTTTGTGGCACTGTAAAAATTTTTTGGAGTGTCTTATACACCATTTTACTGCCCACAAAATATTTAGCTGGCAAAATAATATTTAGCTACAGGGCAGATATTTTACACTAGGTTTTGTGTGATAGTTTTCTTGCAAAGGGTGTCTTGCATTGAAATCTGCTGCAATGACCCAGGACATCAACACAATTTCTATCTGCTCCTCACGTGTTAACCTCTGCGACATGTCAATGGCTGTAAACAAAGAGAAACTTGTAAATAACTCATGAAAGAATAAAGTTACATTAAAACCAAGCACACCATTGTTTTTCTTGTGAAATTCTCAATAAGTTTGATGTGTCACATGACCCTCTTCCCATTGGAAAAAATAAGTTGGATCCAAAATGGCCAACTTCAAAATGGCCACCATGGTCACCACCCATCTTGAAAAGTTTTCCCCCTCCCTTATACTAATGTGCCACAAGCAGGAAGTTGATATCACCAATCATTCCCATTTTATTTAGGTGTATCCATATACATGGCCCACCTTATATATTACATTACAAAACAACACACATAGCAGCATTAATATGAACTTGGCAAGAGGAGTGGGAACAAGTCAGTCTTAGTACACCCCTTACAAGTGTACAGGTAATACATTGACTCATCAGTGACATTATACACAAGTGCTCTGTATATAATATACAGTGTATAATGTCATAAACATACTGACCCCTGTAGCAAATAAACCAAATCGGGGTAAAGAAATGTATATAATTATAAAATGTATTATTTTATTTTATCAATGCTAAAAAGACATAAACATAAAAATAGGATGCCTCAAACCATTACACACACAAAAAGGTCAGCTAAAACAGTACAAAAGTATACAGGAATATATATTGCGTGGTCATAGGAAATAATTATAGATTATATCTAATTGGAGTATGCCCCCTATTACAAAAAGCTATGGTGTGGTCATCACAATATCAATTTAATGTTAATGCTATATCATATCATACTGTATTTAACTAATCACCACTTCAAAGCCATGTTTTTGTATCCGTACAATCACTAAACCAAACCACAACAGTTGTAATGAAATCCAATTAATTTGGCACACTAGTAGTCAAATTAATTATGATTTATAAAGTGGCACAGTGCATATAATTTCAACATATATAAAAATGGCCGCATTAGTGATTGCCACCACATAATAGTAGACCATCAATATCCCATGCCCCACACATAATACCTGTACTCGAGCTTTTTACAAATATAACGCCAAGTGGCACGCTGACACTTAAGACCCCGACACGAGTTTCGCTGATGCTTCTTCAGCCCCCAGGCGGAAATCTCAGCTTATACACGAGTATATACAGTATTTGGTCATTAACCAAAGTTCATCTCAATATTTTGCTATATATCCTTTGTTGGCAATGACAGAGGTCAAACGTTTTCTGTAAGTCTACACAAGGTTGGCACACACTGTTGGTGGTATGTTGGCACATTCCTCCATGCAGATCTCCTCTAGAGCAGTGATGTTTTAGGCCTGTCGCTGGGCAACACGGACATTCAAATCCCTCCAAAGGTTTTCTATGGGATTGAGATCTGTAGACTGGCTAGGCCACTCCAGGACCTTCATATTCTTCTTACGAAGCCACTCCTTCGTTGCCCTGTGGTGTGCTTGGGATCATTATCATGCTGATAGACCCATCCTGGTTTCATCTTCAATGCCCTTGCTGATGGAAGGAGGTTTGAACTCAAAATCTCACGATACATGGCCCCATTCATTCATTCATGTACACGAATCAGTCGTCCTGGTACTTTTGCAGAGAAACAGCCCCAAAGCATGATATTGTCACCCCCATGCTTCACAGTAGGTATGGTGTTCTTTGGATGCAACTCAGCATTCTGTCTCCTCCAAACATGACGAGTTTTGTTTCTACCAAACAGTTCTACTTTGGTTTCATCAGACCATATGACATTCTCTCAATACTCTTCTGGATAATCCAAGTGCTCTCTAGCAAACTTCAGACAGGCCCGGTCATGTACTGGCTTAAGCAGGGGGACATGTCTGACACTGCAGGATCTGAGTCCCTGGGGCGTAGTGTGTTACTGATGGTAGCCTTTGTTACTGTGGTCCCAGCTCTATGCAGGTCATTCACTAGGCCCCCCGTGTGGTTCTGGTAATTTTGCTCAACGTTCTTGTGATCATTTCGACCCCACGGGGTGAGAACTTGCATGGAACTCTAGATCGAGGGAGATTATCAGTGGTCTTGTATGTCTTCCAATTTCTTATTAGTGCTCCCACAGTTGATTTCATCACACCAAGCTGATTGCCTACTGCAGATTTAGTCTTCCCAGCCTGGTGCAGGGCAACAATTTTGTTTCTGGTGTCCTTCGTCAGCTCTTTGGTCTTCACCATAGTGGAATCTAGAGTGTGACTGTTTGAGGTTGTGGACAGGTGTCTTTCATAATGATAACAAGTTCAAACAGGCGCCAATACTACAGGTAATGAGTGAAGGACAGAGGAGCCTCTTAAAGAAGAAGTTACAGGTCTGTGAGGGTCAGAAATCTTGCATGTTTTAGGTGACCAAATACTTATTTTCCACCATAATTTGCAACATAAATCTTGCCAAATCAGACAAGGTGATATTTTGGATTTGTTGTCTCATTTTATCTCTCATAGTTGTGGTCTACCTATGATGTCAATTACAGACCTCTCTTATCTTTTTAAGTGGAAGAACATGCACAATTGGTGGCTGACTAAATGCTTTTTTCCCACTGTATATATACTGTTGGAATAGTTGGACTAATCTAAGTTCCCTGCTCCTAAGTCTCATATACTTAACAACCGCCATCTTCTACTATGGTTGCAGCTTCGATCGTCTTCTGCAGTTTGGGACCTATCATGTCGCTGCAGTGTTTGCTGGGCAATCCGGAAGTCACAACTCAATGTAAGTCTATGAGAATGAGGACAGAACAAGGCTTTCATAGACTTACATTCAGAGCTTGTGACCGTTACTTCTAACGTCCGTTCAGTCAGGTGTTGCAGTCACAAGATGGGGGATTGAGACAGAAATGGTGCCAGGAACAGCGGAAGATTGCAGATGGGGTGTATAAGACTAGGGTCAGGAAACTTAAGTAATGACATCACTCCAGTGCTAAAATATAATAAAACTCTGGAGTGGTTCTTTAATGGCTTTGCAAGGGGTAAAGATTTCAAGAGTTTAACCCTTGAAGTGGGCAGTGTGGTATATACAGTGGGTACGGAAAGTATTCAGACCCTGTTAAATTCTTGACTCCTTGTTTCATTGCAGCCATTTCGCAAATTCAAAAAAGGTAATTTTTTTCTCATTAATGTACACTCTGCACCCCATCTTGACTGAAAAAAACCCAGAAATGTAGAAATTTTTGCAAATTTATTAAAAAGAAAAACTTAAATTTCACATGGTCATAAGTATTCAGACCCTTTGCTCAGTATTGAGTGGAAGCAGCCTTTTGAGCTAGTACAGCCATGAGACTTCTTGGGAATGATGCAACAAGTTTTTCACATCTGAATTTGGGATCCTCTGCCATTCCTCCTGGCAGATCCTCCCCAGTTCCGTCAGGTTGGATGATGAATGTTGGTGGACAGCCATTTTCAGGTCTCTCCAGAGATGCTCAATTGGATTAGGTCAGGGCTCTGGCTGGGCCAGTCAAGAAAGGTCATAGAGTTGTTCTGAAGGGTCATTGTCTTGTTGGAAGGTGAACCTTTGGCCAAGTCTGAGGTCCAGAGCACTCTGGAAGAGGTTTTCATCCAGGATATCTCTGTACTTAGCCGCATTCATGTTTCCTTCAATTGCAACCAGTCATCCTGTACCTGCAGCTGAAAAACACCCCCACAGCATGATGCTGCTACCACCATGTTTCCCTGTTGGGATTGTATTGGGCAGGTGATGAGCAGTGCCTGGTTTTCTCCACACATACCGCTTAGAATTATCACTTAAAAAGTTCTATCTTCGTCTCATCAGACCAGAGAATCTTATTTCTCATAGTCTGGGACTACTTCATGCATTTTTTAGCAAACTCTATGCAGGCTTTCATATGTTTTGCACTGAGGAGAGGCTTCTGTAGGACCACTCCGCAATAAAAGCCCAACTGGTGGAGGGCTGCAGTGATAGTTGACTTTGTGGAACTTTTTTCCATCTCCCTACTGCATCTGTGGAGCTCAGCCACAGTGATCTTGAGGTTCTTCTTTACCTCTCTCACCAAGGATCAACTCCCACGATTGCTCAGTTTTGGCCAGGTCTAGGAAGACTTCTGGTGGTCCCAAACTTCTTCCATTTAAGGATTATGGAGGCCACTGTGCTCTTAGGAACCTTGAGTACTGCAGAAATTCTTTTGTAACCTTGGCCAGATCTGTGCCTTGCCACAATTCTGTCTTTGAGCTCCTTAGCCAGTTCCTTTGATCTCATGATTCTCATTTGGTCTGACATGCACTGTGAGCTGTGAGGTCTTATATAGACAGGTATGTGCCTTTACAAATCAAGTCCTATCAGTTTAATTAAACACAGCTGGACTCCAATGAAGGAGTAGAGCCATCTCAAGGAGGATCCCAAGGAAATGGACAGCATGTGACTTAAATATGAGTGTCTGAGCAAAGGGTCTGAATACTTATGACCATGTGATATTTCAGGTTCTTTTTTAATAAATTTTCCAAAATTTCTACATTTCTGGTTTTCTTTCAGTCAAGATGGGGTGAAGATGTACAATAATGAGAAAAAAATGAACTTTTTTTGAATTTAACAAATGGCTGCAATGAAACAAGGAGTGAAAAATTTAAAGGGGTCTGAATACTTTCCGTACTCACTGTATACTTGTAAGTTTATTAATAATACCATAATCATAATATACAACTCCCAATAGAAATGCAAAAAAAGCACAAGCTAAAAATGTGTTTAAATAAATATTTATTAACTTAACAGTTTAATACATTTAAATACACAAAAATCACTGTATTTACCAGAAATACAATGTATCCATTGCACACAGACATACTCTGTATACAGATATCATACAGATGTAGAGGTACTGTAATGGGGTCGCTGCCCATGCTCCAAACAAGTTCGACAAGTGTCTGTTTTCTCTTTGCCGAAGCCCTGAGTCCAGGAATGTGTCTCACATTATTCAATGTTTCCTATTTACTCACACTCTTCTTGCTATAGTAATTGGATAACATTATTACTACCGCTAATATACTTGGCAGCCTCCGAGTCTCAAGTCCATTTCCCGATGATTGACCAATTAGTTTTCTACCTCTCCACTGAAAATAATTTCTTTCCTGGCAGTAGGAAAAAAAACTATTGCGGAAGAATTTGACACTTATCAGTCCAGACACATAATATAAACATGGAGACAAAAGATAGGGATCACAATGAGACTTCAGGAGTCTCTGGAGAAGATGGTGTCAGTCCTGGAAATATCCAACTGCAAGTAAAGGATTACATGTGTCAGCTTATGTAAGCACCATCACATCACGGCTGATCATGGATAAGAATCATGTGCTACAGATTCTTAATCTTATTTTGGGTCTTCGGTTGAGTCCCCAACAGGATGGATTCAACTTAGAAGCCTTTTCTCTCCGATCAGTTCCCAGTCTCCAGAATACATGGCGTGGGGTGATGTCAGGAACCAGTTTTAGGTTCATCTACTGTGGACCTCGGTGATGTCACTTCCATCACATTGTTCATTCCGCTTCATGTAAAAGATATTTTTAATTTCCTAATTGATGACTGCATTAGGACTTGCTGATAGAGGGGTGATTTTAGGAAACGTGGGTAAGAGTCCTTCTCCATTAGTACTCTGGTCTGTTCTTGTGCCGCGTCGAAACAATTTCGACTAGCAACTGCTACTTGCTGACAAGTGAGTTCTCTGGTCTGGTGATCAATATTGACCTAAAGTAGAAAATAGAAAGACGTTACATTGTGAGACTTCGATATGGAGCAAACAATTCTGCAGCATGCAGTAATAGCAGAGCTGAGCTTGTCATGGATTACATGGTTTGATAATGCGATAGGTTGACTTGCAATTCTATTTTAAACCACATGTAGCACATAGAGATGTAAATCCGTAGAACACAAAGCATAGAAAATTCCAGCACTAGATCTGCACCAGCGCAGGGTATCGAGCCTATACTGTGTGCAGCGTTTCATACAAACAAATCCCGAAGGTTAGATTTACACGTCGCGGATTTGGTGCGGATTTTCCATCCCTAAAATCCACCGCATTTTACAGTAACAGCAAAAAGTTTTAATCTCATCCATGTCCTGTGCATTCTTGGTGCAGAATCGGAGTGGAAATAAAACAGCTGCATGAAACACACGCGGATTCTGCCACTATAGAAAAATGCACACCAAATAAATACACAACGTGTGAACCTTCCCTAAGGTTACGTTCCCACGATCAGTTTTTTTACGCTGCGCATTTTCGGAAAAAAAAAATGCAAGTAATCTGTTTTGGTTATTAGGTGCAGAAAATCTGCACCGAAACCTCATGATTGGAATGTAGCCTTAGAAATCCCGCTGTATTGATTCTATAAATCAGTCCTATATGGTGCAAATCCTACATTTTGGAAATCAATTCTGCTTTAAACATTCCTTTGCTAAGTAATCTATTTTTTAATTTCAGATGAATGAGCAAAGCTGCCTTACGAAGAACGTAGTCTGAAATGCATTCTGTTGTTCCCTGTTGTCAGCCACTTCAGGCATGGAGAAAGTGACTTTACTGCACTTTAACAAGATAAATGGTGGAACGTCCCAGAAACATGTGCCCCCATGACTTATAATAAATGGTACTACTAGGATGTGTATTATTCCTTTGGTGATGATTTAGCTCTACCATATCAGAATATTTGGGATTCTGCTGCAGGAACCTCGTTTTTTTGGTTATCATGACTAATTATAGCTCATTTCCTACCTCTCTTGAGGCTCCAGTCTGCAGGAATTCCTGAATATGCACTGAGCTTTGCCAGGAAGTTTATTCGCTGAAGGCGTCTTTTTGTAGTCTTCACAGGCGACCCAGAACTCCAGGTTCTCCTCGCTGAATTCTGTCTTCAGGAAGGTGCGAAAGGCCGACAGACCATCTATAGAACAGGCAAAGGGCAAGACATTAGATAATGACTTCCACTGCTCATTTCCTTGATACATTTGATGTGTTTTACCCCTATATTACTAATTGCTATTATTCACATTGTAACATAATGTTATATAAAATAATATAGTGCAATGTTATTTCTATGGCACCGATACATCTGTGCCCTTCTGCATGTAGACGCACTCACCTACATGCATTTTCTTAACCCCTGATACATTTTATTCCCATCCTATAATTATATATGAATGTCCAAAAATCTCACCTTTGCTGCTAAGCAGTTGATTGAAAGATTCTTTCCATTTCATGGCTTCTTTTGTACAGTTTCTGAGAAGAGAGAGGAATAAAGTTTGCATTGATACAGAATCCGTAATAAGTAACATGATTAACCACTAATTTTGCTTTTTTTGAGCCAAGACTTGTGAGGAGTAAACCGAGCACAATAAAAAGAATCAGCTGCAGAACTGACGCTTTCTCCGTAGCACCGTGTATATCTTCAGAGCGCTCTGTATATACGCAGATGGGGGAGAATTAACCCACGCACATCCTAGTCAGTTATGTACGGCGCTGCAACAAAACCCACTCCATCTGCAGCTGCGGAGAGCAGAGAATAACACTGCATGGAATAACCTGCTGCACGTGTACGATATCAGTGATCTAATGGGAAACAATCATTTTATTTCTATAGCACCAACATATTCCGCAGAACTCTACAGTTCCGAGCGGAATAATTTCGTATGAACGGATCATTTTCGGTCGATTGTAGTATAATTTGCTGCATGCATAGCAATCGGCGCCTCAGTCTTTATCTTACCTGTGATTGTCCTTCTTCTTGTACAAGCCGGATGGCATGAGCTTGTGCCCAACATCCACTTTATGAATGAAAGTGCCAATGGATGATCTTAGCTCCTTTCGCTTTGTCGCATAAAAAGGCATCTGCATTAAAGGAATTCAGGTACATCATTGTCCTCTGCGGGGTACGGATAGGTGTCAGGGTCTTCTCGCAGGTGAACGGTTCTCTGTTTGTTAGGTATCAGTATAAATCCCTAGCAGAAGATTGTAATACTGATTCCCTGGCAGAAGGATCCTGCCTTATATCTGTGTGTGCACAAGGCACAGCCCCCAGGTAGGAGGATCTGAGCTGAACATGGAGGGGAGGAAAAAAAGGCTCAAGAGGCTGAAACCTCCTCCCACGCCTGCTGTCTCAGGGCAGGTCGTACTGTGTCATACGAAGAGCAGAAACCCCACTAGATTCAAAATTCAAGATTCAAAGAAGCTTTATTGGCAGGACTAAATACACATTAATTTTGCCAAAGCAAGTGTACAAAAGGGAATAGGGATAGGGATGTTGGGTAGGGGCAGATCTAGGGTGGGGGCTATGGAAGTCCATGGCATAGGGAGGGTGATGGGAGCAGATCCAGGGTGGGGGCTATGGAAGTCCACGGCATAGGGAGGGGGATGGGGCAGATTCAGGGTGGGGGCTATAGAAGTCCATGGCATAGGGAGGTGGGATGGGGCAGATCCAGGGTGGGGGCTATGGAAGTCCATGGCATAGGGAGGGGGATGGGCAGATTCAGGGTGGGGGCTATAGAAGTCCATGGCATAGGGAGGGGTGATGGGGGCAGATCTAGGGTAGGGGCTATGGAAGTCCACGGCATAGGGACGGGGGATGGGGGCAGATCCGGGGTGGGGGCAGTCCGCAGTTCTTTTATGCAAGGATTCTGAAAATCAGAGAGAAGATCAATGAAGGACGCTACTAAAAGATAAAGACAATAAAGACATATTATTACTGTCACCCATGAATACGCATAGACTACCTATGGAACATGATCACACCGCTCTTCTCAGGCTCCGTTCACACGTCCGTTCAGAAACTCTGTTTTCTCCGTTTTAGGAATAAATGATCTGCTGCATTAGTTATGCAAATGGAAGCAGAGGAGATTATCGATTATTCCGTTTTTTAAGAATAGAGAAAAAAATTGCAATCAGGATTATATTTTTTTATTCTAAAGCCCAATCACCAAACAAACTCTTTATTAATCAGTGTCCACTTGCATGTCACAGACACAGTATATGATTTTTTCACTACTGATTTTGGAATGTGTTTTTCACTTTGTCACTTTAGATAGATAATAAATAGATAGATAGATAGATAGATAGATAGATAGATAGATAGATATAGATATGAGACAGATAGATAGATGCGGAATATGTTGGCGCTATAGAAATAAAATCATTATTATAGATAGATAGATAGATAGATAATAGATAGATGATAGATAGATAGATAGATAGATAGATAGATAGATAGATAGATAGATAGATAATAGATATTGGATGGATGGATAGATAGATAGATAGATAGATAGATAGATAGATAGATAGATAGATAGATAGATAAATAGATAGTGCTGTGCTATGTTGGCATAATATTTATATAAATAGATAGAAATGTGTCAGTATCACATAACTGAGGCAGGCAATAGTGCAGCTACTTGCTTTTTAGCTATGAGGTTCAGCATTCCCTCTCCCTGATCAGAATATTAGGTGCTTGGAGTCACATAGATGGGCACGGGGTCATGTGTATATAAGGCTCTGACATACTATTTATCCTCACATTTATATCTCTCGACGCCTGTTCCTTCTATAAGGATGCGCCGCCACAAGAGCTCTCAGCCTTTGGAGCATAATTCTTCTTCGCTCGATGGCGAGGAGTGGTATAGCAAGCCTCTCTTGTGCCTGGATTTGCCCTAGCAGAATGTTAATGCCTGTAGAAAATAAATATTAAAATTATTACTTATGGAGGAAAACACGGAATATACACAGAGAAATTGGGGTGTCATTTTTTTTATTTTTAGATTTTTAGATTTCTGGAATGATTACAGTTTAATGAGTAGGTTTCTAAATTATAGTACACAATGCCAGTCTGCTGCAACTAAAGCTAAAGGATTATTGCCTTGTATTAGATCTTTAATCATCTGCAAATGTATTTATTTATTTATTTGTATTTATTTTACTCATGTATGTAGCATCATTAATTCCACAGCGCTTTAAAGACCTCATCATCATTGCTGTCTCCATTGGGGTTCGAATCTAAATTCCCTATCACTATGTCTTCGGAGTTTGGAAGAAACGGGAGAAACCCACACAAACACGGGGAGAACATACAAAGTCCTTGCAGATGTCGTCCTTGGTGGGATTTGAACCCTTATTAGTGATGAGTGAATGTGCTGGGATAAGGCGTTATCTGAGCATGCTTTGGTGCTGACCGAGTGTCTTCGGCGTGCTCGAAAAATATGTTCAAGTCCCCGCAGCTGCATGTCTCGCAGTTGGGGGTTGCCTAACAAGCAGACAATCCCTGCATGTGTTCCAGGTGTAGATCAGCCGTGAGACATGCAGCCATGGGGACTCAAACATATTATTCGAGCATGATGAAGACACTCGGATAGCACCTGAGCATGCTCAGATAACTCCTTATCCCAGCACGTTCGCTGATCTCTAACCATTATCCATCTATGTTAATGGGTAATTTCTATTCACTTTTTAGGAGATAATGGTAGAAAATGTGGATGAATAATTAAACCTATCTCTCAAAATATTAGCGTAAGTGAACAATCATCTTAATTTCAATACTAATTTCAAAACGACATTTATTTTAATGTCCCTTTTAATGGAATCATTGGATATGGGACATGCAGCTGAAAGTATTTGTTTCTGTATTTTTGTAAATTGTAGCTGTAAATAAGAGAGGGAGGCCATAAGAAGCTGGATTGGCCATTTTGGGGCAAAATAAAAATTAGTTACACTTGTTTGATTTTTCAGTTTCATAAGTGTCATGGAAGAGCCCAACGACCATTGGTTGCCTCCTTTTGTCAAATATTTATGATCAAATACATTTTACCTGGTGGTTATATATCATGGCTTTACCTGCCTTTGAAATACTTTTAAAGAAGAGTTGTCATTTGCCACCACCATGACTTGTTTTAACTGATATAAATGTCATTCTTCTCCTGAATCCGGCATTCTTTTTTTTTTCTTTCTGCTCCTCCCTGTTCCCGAAATATGATCCCCTCTTCTTAATCTAGTCATGTTAGCCAACTGGGCATGTTTCTCAAGAACACGCCCACAGACAAGAGTTGAGGATCACGCCTACTTGGCTAAAAAAGACTGGCTTTATACACGGAGAAAAGAGGGCCATAACTCAGAAATGGAGAGGAGCAGGAGCAAAAGATAAACAGAGCCAGATTTAGGAGAAAGGTGCCATTTACACTAGGTAAAGGAAACCCAATTTCGTATGACATATAAAGGGACAGATCCTATTTAATATTCATGCTATACGCTGTAGGGAGTGACAGTGATACAATATGTTACTAGCCATATGATCTGACCTGACATGATGATTTTCTGTCCTGCTAAAAAATCTCAACTGAATAAGTGAGGACAAATGTCCTGCTACAAAATCTCAACTCAATAAATGAGAAGAAAAAGGAAATAAATGCGAAAAAAGCATACAAGGTATGGGAAATCGCAGAAAGAGATGCTGTCTCTCCAACCACCTTCACTGCATCAACAGTTTGTTTCCACGACGACGATGATGAGGTCCCTACTCGAACATTCTAAAGGGGAGGGGCTTCCAGCAGCCAATAGGATTAAGCTATTAGTAAACATTCTAAATAGATTAGTCATTTGCTATAACGGCCACCTGATAACTTGACTTATTATTTTAAATGTTAATGGTCAATTAGCAAAAAAATTAAAAGAGATGAATATGTTATAGCTGCCATTAGTTCTATGCATGAATAAAGCCGCCATAAGTGTTTTTAATATATGATATTTTACAATCTGCCAATCTAACACCTTTTTGGGTGAATATAGAGGCAGCCTGTGCCGCTACAGGACCGTTTGGAAAATTTGGGTCTTGTTGGTCTTATTTTCTCCTCTCTATAGAGGGGCGGCATTTTAACAAACAAGGCTTTGGGTACTTTTTAAAAAGTTACATTTTTATAAAAATATTTTCCTGTCAATACCTGAAATTTTGCACAAATTTCACAACATTTTAGAGGAACGTGACTTTTTGTGCTAAAAAGTTGCCAAAACTTGAAAAGCGAAAACAAAGAACATCTTTGATTATGTTTAAAATCCATGCACCACGTGCCCCATTTTGAAGAATACGGTGCAAAATCATCAATGAATACCACAGGACAAAAAATGAAAAGTGACTTAAAAAAAATTGCAAATGATGAAAAGCGCCCCTTATGTTTCATTGATTTGGAAGCTTTAACATAGGATGGATTTTTTTTTTAAATCCAGATAATTTCTGATTAACTTTACCACTCCCAGTTAATAGGCCCCTTACTCCCAGAAACTGGTTCGAATAGGGGGAGGATGTGCAGTACCAGGCCGCGGCCACTATACAGTAGACGGTGCTGCTCAGATAGACAGAAAGACAAGATGAGATGCCGCACCAGCTCACCGGTGTGGGTGCAAAGCTTCCCAGGCGAAGCCCAATCCTATAGATATGTGTAAAAAAGGGAATAGCAGCACTCCGATTCCAAAAAATTATGGTATTTATTCACCCAACATGGAAACATTTTGGTTCATATGTGAACGTTTCTCAAGCAAAGTATAACTGCATATCATCAGATACTGCATATGTATGTACATGAATTAAGTGAATAATCATTAACAATACGCCAAAATGCAAAGATATAAAGTGATTTGTGTGTTACATACAGTATAAACGAAAAAAAAAATTGGTTTGGTACCGTGTTAGCCAGTAGAAAAAAAAAAATATTTTTTTTTCTACATACAGTATAATCTCATATTGGAATAAGTAATGTTCCCTTATCATGGTCAAAATATTTACCAATACGGCGCTGGTCGCTTCAGTGCGGCCATACACAAGCATGTTGTTTCTTACTGGGAGCAATGATTTCACGGATGCAGTAAAGTTTGTTCGACGCTGGTGGCAGTGATATATGAATGTAACATGAATTACTGATGGGGAGAGTCTGGATTGTGATTAATTCTACATGTGTCTTATTTTCAGTAATTATGTTTGCATCACACTTTAATAACTGTAGAATACAGTTTTCTCTTTAGTCCATGACTCTGTGATACGGGAATACTGAGATTATTTATATATAACGCACAAATCACTTTATATTTTGGCATATAGTTAAATATTTTTCACTTAATTGATGATGGGTGAGTAAACACCATCATCTTTCTTTTTGGAACTGGAGTGCTGTGATAGATATGAGATAGATAGATAATAGATAGATAGATATGTGGAATATGATGGCGTTATACAAGTAACTAAAATTAATAAATAGATTATATTTGTTTATTGAGCCGGTTTCACTTTTATATATTGTGTTATTTATTAGCTACTTACCCGTTTATCACTATCACACGCTCCATACAATACTTTTTGTAGTTAGAAACTGCAGTCTGTTGGCAAAGCGAGTTAGGATATGTCAGATCGGATTGTTTTTTCTGGGATAGGCTTCAGAAGACCACCAAGTGGGCTGACTCCTCTGTTCTCAGCTTGTACACATAGGAGACAAATGCAGGAATGCAAATAAACATCTCCTGAAATACAGGCCAAGAGAAATGAGGATAAAGGACACAGCAACTTTCCATTGTCAGGAGCCTTATCTAGAGGGTAGGGGATGGAGTACAGTATAACGTCCTTTACAACTAATTAAGTGAAAACACTGGAGCAGCTGCCCTCTCATCAGTGCCTGCGTCATCCATAAACATGTAAAATCAATCAGATCAATTTTCTTAATCTCTTCATGAAAGCATCTGCGGCTGCCTCTAACAACAGCTATCCGAGAGAGCTCCGAGGGCTACTCTTTAACCACTTAAATGCTACTGTCCATCACTGATAGCAGCATTTAAGTCACGCTATACCAATGGCACATCCATTTAGTTGGGGTGCCAAAGGGTTGTAATGGGAGCCAGTGACATGATGAAGATCCCTATCACTGCCATCTTTGTACTCCTTTGAATCCCAGCCACTGGGAACTTTTTTTTTTTCAAGAGCGTATGGATGAAATTTTGTAAAATGCCATATGGTTTGCTGGTGCTGTCATATATTATGTGTGGCTATTTCACAAACATTTTCATAGTAGAAAATTTGCAATATATTAATAACACATAAACATACTCTAAGGCCCCAGTTTATCAATTGCGATTTTTTTAAGTCACTTTTTTTTTTGCCTCGTGGTATTTGCTGATTTTTTTTTGCACCAAATTCTTCAAAGTGGTGCACATAGTTCAAGAATTTGGTGCCAAATTAAAAATGCTTTTCATTTTTGTTTATAACTGGTTTTTGGCAACTTGATAGCATAAAAAACTCACAAATCTGTTAAAATGTCGCACACTAGTCTGACAAAATAAAAACTCCACCAGAAACTTTTCTCTTGGCAGAAACCGGAGTGAGAAGCGCCCCCAAAAATGGAACATTTGGTAAACGTTGCATTTTGTGAATCTGTCCAAAACATTTGAGCAAACAAAATTGTCAAGAAAAAAAAATCAAAAAGGACTTAAGAAAAGGAAAACCACATTAAAATTGGAGCAAAACCTAGTTAGTATATGGTGCATTACAAAAGTCGAAAAAAGCAGCAAATTGCTCCTGAAAAGTAGAGAAAAGCAATATTGAATCAGCCCCAATGCCCCTCTTAGCTGCTCAGCCCTGTTCCTCAAAAACCAACTTCTCCACAATGACAGAAGATCAGCTCTCTATCCTCCTTTCAAGATTACACCTCACCACTTGCACGCTTGACCCGCTCCTGTCCCTCCTAATCCCTAACTTAGCCAGTCTTCATCCCTACTCTAACATACCTCTTCAACCTCTCACTTACAAATGGTGTGTTCCCCTCATTCTTCAAACATGCCTCGATGCCTGGATAGACATCTGTCTGGGATGATTTAGAGAATCCTGCTTTGAGCAGGGGGTTGGACCAGAAGGCCCAGGAGGTCCCTTCCAACTCTACCATTCTATGATTCTATGATTCTATGATCGCACCCATCCTCAAAAAGACCTCCCTTGACCCATCCTCTGCATCTAGCTATCGCCCGATATCTCTTCTCCCTTTTGCCTCCAAACTACTGGAACAGCATGTCCATCTTGAACTGTCCTCCCACCTTTTCTCCTTCTCCCTCGTTGACCGCTTACAGTCTGGATCTCATCATACCTAACAGACTGAACATTCAGTGTCTCCCTCTCCCACACCACCTCCTCACCTCGTGTAATGTATGTAGTACAGTTCATATAGCGTCTTGTGCTTGGGTGCGATGAAAATACATGAGACACAGGTTTGATATAGAAGGTCTTGTATTACTTCATACAAGTGGCAAAAATAGTCACACAGTTTGCAGATACAGAAGCAGGAGACACAGCAGGCCAGAGTAACTTAAGCTCAGCAATCACTCTCCACAACAGGTTCAGGATCTTCTTCTCTGTTACCGTAAGTCCATGCAAACGTGGATCTTTCAAAGAGAAGGGTTCCAGAGTCCACAAGTGTTCAGAGATCCTCAGTAGGAATAGCTGGAGTACATAGTCCAAGGCTTCCAGGAGTCAGGTCACAGGTTCACTGCAGGCTAGATTCTGAAGCACTGATTGCTCAGCTGTGGCTGCTTAAGAAGCAAGAGGGAGAGAATCAGGGCCGGAATATGAAAGCTGAAAACTCCATATTGACTGAGGGCAAGATAGCTGCAGCAAGACAGAAAGCAAAATGGCAGACGGAAAACTGAGTTTCAAGAACATGTACAAAGAACCTTACATTACTCCCCCTTAGGGACAACCTCCGGATGGCCTCAGACCAGGCTTGTCTGGGTACCTCTGATGAAACTGGCGGAGCAAACGAGGAGCATTAACGTTATTGACTGGTTCCCATGAGTTGTCCTCCACTGGGTAGCCCTGCCATTTAATCAAATATTGTAACTGATTTCTGTATAACCTGGAATCTAGAATTCTTTCCACCACAAATTCTTCCTGACCATCGACTAGCACTGGGTCAGGGCAAGGAGAAGAACGTCCAGGAAACGTATTGGGTGTTGCAGCCTTTAGTAGGGATACATGAAAGACAGGGTGGATTCTCATAGTTCTAGGCAATTGAAGACGACAAGCAACGGCACTTATAATTTTACTGATTTTATAGGGTCCAATGTACTTATGTCCCAACTTAGACGATGGAATCCTTAACTTAAGATTTCTGGTTGACAGCCAGACCAGGTCTCCTACCTTGAAAGCTGGTGCAGGTTTACGAAATTTATCTGCTGCTTTCTTGTACCTTTCCTGAGCCAATTCCAGATTCTCCTTTAGAAGATCCATATTCTTCTGTAAAGACGTGATTCTTTCGGCCACTGCTGGTAAAGGCGTTTCTATGGGAAATCGTGGAAGAATGTTAGGATGATAACCTAGATTGGAGTAAAAAGGAGACTGCTTAGTGGAGGCGCTCTGAGAGTTGTTATAAGAGAACTCAGCCAATGGAAGTAGATCCACCCAATCATCCTGTAGGTGGCAGATAAAGCAGCGGAGATACTGCTCCAGAGTTTGATTGGTTCGTTCGGTCTGTCCATTAGTCTGGGGATGAAAAGCAGAAGAAAGGTTTACTTTAATGTCCAATGCTGCACAGAAATTTTGCCAAACCTTGAAGTGAATTGCACCCTCGATCCGAAATAACCTCATCCGGTACTCCATGTAGCGAAACACATCTTTAATCATCAAATCTGATGTCTGTTTTGCAGTGGGTAAGCCGACACAAGGAATAAAATTAGCTGCCTTTGTTAAACGATCAACCACCACTAGAATGGTGTTTTTCCCTTGAGAGGTTGGTAACTCCACAATGAAGTCCATAGAAATGGATCCCCACGGGCGGGACGGGGTGGGAAGAGGTTGTAACAGACCAGTTGGTGAGGAGCGAGGTGTTTTGCATCTTGCACAGACTTCACATGAAGTGACATAGTTTAAAACATCCTTCCTGCAAGTGGGCCACCAAAAGAAACGAGAAAGAAATTCCTGTGTCTTTAGAATTCCTCTATGCCCAGCTATCTTGGAATCGTGAATGAGTTGCAATACTCTCAATCTGACTGTTTCAGGAATATACAGACGTTGTCCCAGAATCCACACACCATTCTTAAAGACAAGACTTACGTCCCTTGGGGGTTGTGCCAACAAGGAATCCGCATGGTATGCTTCCTTGATGTCCTTAAGTAGGTCTTGATTATGAATCACTCCCAGGAATCTAGAGTCAGGAATAATAGTCTTAGGAGGAGCAAGTGGATGGGTCTCTGCTGAATGAATCCTAGAGAGTGCATCAGCCTTTCCATTGCGCGATCCTGGTCTATAAGAAATGACAAAATTAAATTGGTTTAAGAAAAGATTCCAGCGAGCCTGGCGAGGAGTCAGGCACTTAGCCGACCTGATAAATTCAAGGTTACGATGGTCTGTCAGGACGACTATTTGCTGTGCAGCTCCCTGAAGAAGGTGTCTCCATTCTTTGAAGGCGGCAATAATGGCCAACAACTCTCTATTGCCCACATCGTAGTTCCTCTCAGCCGAAGACAACTGTTGGGAAAAGAAGGCACAGGGATGCAAGACATTCTTCTCACCTGTTCTCTGAGAGAGTATAGCTCCAACGGCACAATCTGAAGCATCCACCTCTATTATGAAGGCAAGTTCGGGGTTGGGATGTACCAAGATAGGTGCGGTGGTAAATTTATCTTTTAGACGAGAAAATGCTTCCTGGGCTTGGGGAGTCCAGGAGAACCTAGACTCTTTCCGGGTAAGTTGGGTGATAGGTGACACTACCTCAGAGAAATTCCTAATGAAACGTCTATAGAAATTGGCAAACCCGATGAAGCGCTGCACCTCCTTCACATTTCTAGGACTTGGCCAATCCTTGATGGCTTGGGTCTTACTTCCATCCATACTAATTCCTTGTGTAGACAGTACATACCCCAGAAATTGAATTTCGGTCCTATGGAATTCACACTTTTCAAGTTTGATGTAAAGATGGTTTTGTCTTAGACGTTCCAAGACCATTCTCACATGTCCATGATGTTCCTCTGTGGAGTTAGAAAAAATTAGAATATCATCCAAATAAATCACCACGAATGTATCTAGGAGATCCCTGAAGATGTCATTCACCAAGTGTTGGAAAGTGGCTGGGGCGGTACTCAGACCAAAAGGCATAACTAGATATTCAAAGTGTCCATAGCGTGACCTGAATGCAGTCTTCCATTCATCCCCAGGTCTAATACGGACCAAGTTATAGGCCCCACGGAGATCCAATTTAGAGAAAATTTTGGCATGCCGCACTCTCTCCAATAACTCAGGGATTAAAGGCAATGGATAACGGTTTCTAATAGTAACCTTATTGAGTTCCCTATAATCTACGCAGGGTCTCAGAGATCCATCTTTCTTCTTCACAAAGAAGATGGGTGCACCTGCAGGAGATGAAGAGGGGCGTATGAAGCCCTTGGCTAGATTTTCGTCTATGTAATCTGTGAGACAGTGAGGATATGTGGTGAATGGGGTGTACATTTCACCTAGGTTCTTTGCTAACTATAAGGGAAATATGTGGCTTTGTAGACCTGGTGGTAGAGAGAGGTCACTACACCTTGCATTCATTGCACACTTGCAGCTTAAACCTGAAGCCAATCAGCTGTTAATTAGGAAGCCAGAAATAGGTGTCTGCGGACACAGTCAGAGAGCTAGTTTAGCCTGGACACAGGGAGGTGTCCTGGCACAAGAAACAGTCTCCAAGAGTGTTAGAGCTGTCTTTAGCCTGGACACAGGGAGGTGTCCCGGCGCAGGAAGCAGTCTCTGTGAGAATCCATGCGGATAAGCCAAGAGTGTTAGAGCTGTCTTTAGCCTGGACACAGGGAGGTGTCCCGGCGCAGGAAGCAGTCTCTGTGAGAATCCATGCGGATAAGCTACTGAAGAGGAGGGGAGCCGTCTCAGTCTGGGTTAGAGGTACCCCGGACACAGGAGTGTCTCTGTGAACCTCCAGGATAATGACTACTGAATAGGAGTGGATCTCTCTCAAGTCTGGACGTCGGGTGGACCTTCAGACATAAGGAGGAGTATCTGGGAAACTCCATACTGGTAACATATATCATATGTGTTGTTTTGGGCACAGACTTAGAAAGGGACATTACATAAGTGTAATTTAGTGGCTAGACAAGCCTAGGTCTTTTGTTTATGCTTTGTTTTATCTGTGTGCTGTGGACTTTAATAAAACTGGTTGCGGCCAGTTTTTACCATAATTGCTGTCTGAATGAACTGTTTCCGTGCCATTCTGTCTACCCAGACAGCGATCCTAGAGCTAAACCCCCTGGAAATGCTACAATTGGTGGAGAATGCTGGGGCAGCGCAGGGCCTGGTACAGTTAGTGCTGGAGTGTGCATGCAGCACAGTGGCAAGAGACAGCATTAAAGGTAAAGTCTATTGAAATAGCAACAGAGGAAAAAAAAAAAAAGTGTGTGTCAGCAGAAACGTCTGTTTGGAGCAGTCTTGGAGAGACAGTGGCCCTGATAGGGTCTGCAGAGAGAAAGTGTATGCACAGCAAAGCTGAACTTGTTGTGAAAAGGACTGTGGAATGTGCAGCAGCAAAAGAAAAGTTTGTGGAGCAGTCTTAAAGAGACAGTAGCCCTAATAGACTTTGCAAAGGAAAAAAAAAAAAAAAAGTGTCTGCACAGCAGAGCTAAATTTTTCTATGGAAAAGACTGTAGAGTGTGTGTATGTCTTGAGTGAAGACTACCGTTGTGAAGACAGAGAAGTCTGACAGCATGGATGACAGCATGGAGGCGCTGTTTGAACAAATGGCGCAAGTTATTGTGCAACATAAGACTGCTGTGATTGAGACAGATGAGTCCGGCAGTATGGAGGGGTTCGTTGAGTACCTGGTACAGGCCCAGCGGAGCATGGAGCAACAGCGCCTGCAGCACCAGCAGCGCATGCAGGAGCACCGGCAGAAATTCCTGCAGCAGCAGCAGGAGAATAACCGGTTGTTGGAGCAGATTGCAGCTCTCCGCACCGCGTCTCAGAGTAATGTTGTGAAGGCACCTGACTTGTCCGATGTAAAGAAGGCGGTAAGACGGTCCCTGGAAAAGATGACACCTCGTGATGATGTGGAGGTATATCTCACTAGGTTTGAGAGACTGGCAGAGAAGGAGAATCTGCCCCTATCTGAGTGGGCCATGATGGTCGCACCCTATCTGATTGGAGTGCCCCAGGTGGCCTATGCTGACCTGAGCAAGCAGGACAGCGAAGACTATGCCAAGTTGAAGGCAGAGATTCGTACCCGGCTGGGTGTTACGGTGACAGCCCATGCCAGGGGAGTTCATGACTGGAGATACAGTTGGGAGTCTGCAGTCAGCAGGCCTGATTATGGAGTTGAAAAGGTGGTAGTGAACCGCTACACCCGAGCATGTCTTACAGTGAACCGCTACACCGAGCATGTTCTCCTGAGGTACAGCCGTCTAAGAGGACGTCACTTCAGAGTTCCCGGACGTCGAACTCTCCGGTAAGAGCGTTCCAGCTGTTGGGGACATGGGGTATGCTGATAAGCGGGTTCAGGCCCGAGGGGACATGTGGGTGGAAGAGTGTGATGGACAGTGTTGGAGATGTCGTGAAATTGCAGCCAACTGTCCACTAGAGGGGGAGCCTATGTGCCGTGATGTTGGCAGATCCCTCTCTCTGCGCAGAACCTGTGTGTGTGACCACCGCAACCGAAGAGACTGGACCACAGGTGTCCCCGGTGGTTACAAATGGTTGCTCAGCGCAGGTCCTCTTGGACTCAGAGAGTCCAGTGACTTCCGTATGTGACAGCCTGATTGATAGGGACTTCATCCCTGATAAGCACTTGAGTATGGTGTGCATCCATGGAGACACCAAAGTCTACCCAGAGACTGCCGTGGACTTGGTCCCTAAACTCGGGGAGGTTTCATGTGAAGTGGGGGTAGTGAAGAACCTGGTGCACCCCGTTGTGTTGTGTAATGACTTTCCCCGGTCTAAGGATCTCTGGGGGAAGGGTGATTCTGATGGACAGTGTGATGAAGCCCCTACTGAGGGTACGCAGTCCCGAGGGGCGGAACACAATGTTAGTGGGCCGTTTATCTTGTGTGATAGTGATGATGATATTGATAATGATGATGATGCTAATCATAATAGTGATGATACTGATGATGACCGTGATAAAGATGAAATTTCTTTGCAGGTGATGTTGGGAGACGAGGATGGTGGTTCTCGGGAACCGAGTGTCCCTGACCTGCCTGTGTCCTGTGACAATTTTGGGAGAGAGGCGGTGCGAGACCCCACTCTTAAAACGGCACAGGAAAATGTAATTGTTCTGAATGAGGTTCCCCAAGAGCCTAGCTCTGAGGAGAGGTTTCCACATGCTGCCATGAACAATAACCTATTGTTTAGGGACACTGAAGTCCAGGGAGAGGTCGTGAGTCAGCTCCTGGTACCTGAGCTATATGGAGGTATAGTGCTGGGGTTGTCACATAGTCACATACTTGAGGGACCAGATGGTGAAGTTAATGTTGAGGATAACATGTTAACTAAGGTTCCAGATCAAGATGTGAATGGGAATGAGTTGTATAACCCTGACAGTGAGCAAGATGTGAATGAAAATAAATTGTATACTCCTGAAAGTGAGCAGGATGAGAATGAGAATAAATTGTATGACCCTGACGGTGAGCCGGATGTGAATGAAAGTGAAGTGTCTAGCCCTGAAGGTGAGCCAGATGTGGCTGAGAAAAAGGGGTCAGACAGGGATAGTGGGAGTGATAATGAATCATCTGATGACAATAAAGCAACCAGTGCAAATGAGGAAGGCATGGTAGCAGAAGAGGTTGAGAGTCCTGAGAAGAAGGCTGATGCTGACCTTACAGCCAGACAGAAGATGCCATCTGAGGATGTTTTACAGTTGGAACAAAGAGAGCGACTACTTCCAGCCCAAGAAAGGGAGAGACGAGAGGCTTCCCTGGGGATTGGCAGTAGACGTGCTAAAACAATGAGGGGTAGAGATGACGCTTCTGTTAGCTCACGGCTGAGTGTGAGACCCGGTGGCAGACGAAAAGACAGAGAGTCAGACTCAGAGCTACCAGTAAGCTTGACTGGACGATGGAGTCGTGGCCGCAACGACGGTAGGAGTCAGTTCGGGAAAGAAAGGTCGGGTGAGGTGACACCGACACAAGGACAAGGCCAACGTTCTGACCGCTGGGGGCGGGAGAGGCCTAACAAAGAGGTGATATTGCATAGTGCCCAAAATCAACTGAGACGGGGTGACTGGCAGAGGCGACCGAGGGGGATCTCTGGTCGGGTGGCAGGTGTTCGACCCCACAAATTTGAACAGAGGGGGCACTGGGTATGGCCCTCAGGATATGCATGGAGGCATGTGATGGATGGACGGTATGTATCGCAGAGGTGGGTGGCCCCGTGATGGAAGCCTGGATATATTTTGGTTCAGCAGATCTACTGCTGAGACTTGTGCTATACATTGGGAGGCTTCCAGGTGACTTGGAGAGCTGGGCGGGTCCAGTCACCTACAAACCCACCCAAGGGGTATGTGTCTAAATACCTAGGATAAAGTTGTATGCAGAGGGGACGGATGGGTAATGCAGCGCTGGCTGGCATCCATTTAATGGATCAGTGTGTATGTTTTGACTGTCCATGTTCCTTCCCCTCAAGCTGACTGGTTACATGACTGTGACATCACACAGTGTGTGTGTGTGTGTGTGTAAGGGTATAGAAACCCTGCTTAATGGAAAATATAGATGAAGCTAATGATGGTTATACTTCAGGTAAAGATGAAGCTGATGTTGGCTATGACTTGAGCTGTGTTCACTGTCTCTTTAGGTTTGTTGACCAGTCCTCCGGTCTGGATGACCAGCCCTCCGGTCTGGAGAAGAGGGGGGGGATATGTGAGACAGTGAGGATATGTGGTGAATGGGGTGTACATTTCACCTAGGTTCTTTGCTAACTATAAGGGAAATATGTGGCTTTGTAGACCTGGTGGTAGAGAGAGGTCACTACACCTTGCATTCATTGCACACTTGCAGCTTAAACCTGAAGCCAATCAGCTGTTAATTAGGAAGCCAGAAATAGGTGTCTGCGGACACAGTCAGAGAGCTAGTTTAGCCTGGACACAGGGAGGTGTCCTGGCACAAGAAACAGTCTCCAAGAGTGTTAGAGCTGTCTTTAGCCTGGACACAGGGAGGTGTCCTGGCGCAGGAAGCAGTCTCTGTGAGAATCCATGCGGATAAGCCAAGAGTGTTAGAGCTGTCTTTAGCCTGGACACAGGGAGGTGTCCCGGCGCAGGAAGCAGTCTCTGTGAGAATCCATGCGGATAAGCTACTGAAGAGGAGGGGAGCCGTCTCAGTCTGGGTTAGAGGTACCCCGGACACAGGAGTGTCTCTGTGAACCTCCAGGATAATGACTACTGAATAGGAGTGGATCTCTCTCAAGTCTGGACGTCGGGTGGACCTTCAGACATAAGGAGGAGTATCTGGGAAACTCCATACTGGTAACATATATCATATGTGTTGTTTTGGGCACAGACTGATAGAGTCTGGGTTCCTGATAGAAAGGGACATTACATAAGTGTAATTTAGTGGCTAGACAAGCCTAGGTCTTTTGTTTATGCTTTGTTTTATCTGTGTGCTGTGGACTTTAATAAAACTGGTTGCGGCCAGTTTTTACCATAATTGCTGTCTGAATGAACTGTTTCCGTGCCATTCTGTCTACCCAGACAGCGATCCTAGAGCTAAACCCCCTGGAAATGCTACAAATCCTTTAAAGCCTTTAGCTCAGGCCCCGCCAGGGGGTAGATCTTACCAAAAGGTATCTCTGCTCCAGGCAATAATTCAATTGGACAATCATATGGACGGTGAGGGGGAAGCTGGTCAGCTTCTTCTTGTCACATAAATCCACATAGTCCTGGTATACAGCTGGTAGTTCAGGGACTGACATGGTTCCTTTAGGAACAGAGCAAGCTGAAACTTCTGGACTCATCTGTTTCTCTGGAAAGTGTAATTCCTTGGTCTCCCAGTTAATGGTAGGGTTCTGAGCCTGTAGCCATGGTAGCCCTAGAATAATGGGAAAGTGGGGAGAAGAGATAAGCATAAAGGACAGTTTCTCTTGATGATCTTTACCCATAAGGACCCTTAAAGGCTCCGTTTCCTGATCCACTGGTCCAGAGGTCAGCAGGGAGCCATCCACAGTTTCCATCTGTACTGGAGTAGCCTTCTTCACTGAACGTATCCCCTGTTTCAGAGCAAAGGAGACATCCATAAAATTCCCACTTGCCCCTGAGTCGATCATAGCAGAGCTAGACACCCAGACTGAGTTAACCCAGAGTTTGATGGAAAGGAAGCAATGAGAATTGTTTTTCCTACAACTCAGCTGGGACACCGCTGAGGAAACTTGAAAAATTGCAGCGTTTACACAGTCATCGTCCTCAGAAGTAACGGAGTTTAAGTCCGAGAAATCAAGATCTGTTGCTGCAGATCTCTCTGGAGCCTGAGGCTCGGACCTGACAGATCTCCTCTCGCAACACTCACAGTGAATGAGTGCTGCAGTAGTCTTACGAGAACGGCTGGGGCAGTTTATAATGAAGTGCCCTGACTTACCACAATAGAAACATAGATTTTCCTTAAAACGATGTTCCTTGCGTGCATCACTAACCCGTTTTTGTAAAGAGTCTACCTGCATGGGTTCAGGTTCAGGTTCCCGTGTGATCCTACTCAAAGGTTCCTTAGCTGGGGAGGAAGGTAGGAAAAGGTTAGTGCGATTGCTTTCGAACCATCTCTCTTGCCTGCGTTCAGTCAGACGAGCATCAATACGGATGCAGTAGTTAATAAAGTCACCTAACGCAGTGGGAGGGTCGGCACGAGCAAGTTCATCCTTAATTAGTGGAGACAACCCCTTTCGAAAAATAGATTTTTTGGCGGAACTGTCCCAGGTGGTATCAAGGGCCCATCTCCTGAAATCCAAGGCATATTCGGCTACCGAGTGCTTACCTTGGCGCAAAGTTAACATGGCTGCTTCAGCTGTTGCACCTCGATTGGGGTCATCAAACACCTGCCCATGGCTGAAATGAAAGCATCAAGATGATCCAAACATTCATCCTCAGTCTCAATCAGAGGGTTTGCCCACATCAAAGCCTTGTTGGTAAGTAACATAATTATAGTAAGCACTTTAGATCGTTCAGTGGGAAATTGTGAAGCATGTGCAGAAAAAATCAGATTGCATTGGTTAATAAATCCCCTGAATTTTTCACGTTCACCGCCAAAACGAAAAGGGGGCAACTTGGGAATCCCAGAACTTGGGGCTACGGCAGGAGCCTGGACTCGCTCCTCTAGAACCTCAATCCTGGCTCGCAAATCCTGGGCAGTCTGTCCAAACACTTGCAAATTGTGATTAGTGAGGTCCTGTAGGTTTGTAAAACGGGTTTTTATAGTCTGTAAATCTGCAAGGATATTATCAGTCACTCCGCAAAGTTCCTTTATGCGGGCCTCCATTTTCCAGATCTTTTAAGACAGGAGTACTGGAAGGAGAGGAGAAAAGAAAAAAAAAAAAAAACAATAGTGTTTACCTGTGGTAACACTGCAAAGAGAAAAAAAAATTAAGGGAACTGCTCACCTGGAATGGTTGTGGAAAGTCACAACCACTATCATCACAGAAAGTTCAACCGGACATCTGATATCCACAGTTACAGCAGACACAAAAGAGGGAAGAGAAAAAAAAAAACAATAGTGTTTACCTGCGGTAACACTGCAGAAAAAAAAAACTTAAGGGAATTGCTCACCTGGAATGGTTGTGAGAAGTCACAACCACTGTCATCACAGAAAGTACAACTGGACGTCTGATATCCACAGTTACAGCAGACACAGCCTTCCCAGACCCAGCAGACACTAACGTTTTGGCTTCAGAATCTTGTAATGTATGTAGTACAGTTCATATAGCGTCTTGTGCTTGGGTGCGATGAAAATACATGAGACACAGGTTTGATATAGAAGGTCTTGTATTACTTCATACAAGTGGCAAAAATAGTCACACAGTTTGCAGATACAGAAGCAGGAGACACAGCAGGCCAGAGTAACTTAAGCTCAGCAATCACTCTCCACAACAGGTTCAGGATCTTCTTCTCTGTTACCGTAAGTCCATGCAAACGTGGATCTTTCAAAGAGCAGGGTTCCAGAGTCCACAAGTGTTCAGAGATCCTCAGTAGGAATAGCTGGAGTACATAGTCCAAGGCTTCCAGGAGTCAGGTCACAGGTTCACTGCAGGCTAGATTCTGAAGCACTGATTGCTCAGCTGTGGCTGCTTAAGAAGCAAGAGGGAGAGAATCAGGGCGGGAACATGAAAGCTGAAAACTCCATATTGACTGAGGGCAAGATAGCTGCAGCAAGACAGAAAGCAAAATGGCTGACGGAAAACTGAGTTTCAAGAACATGTACAAAGAACCTTACACCTCGCCCCCTCTCTGTCTGTGTTCCTCAAGGCTCAGTTCTAGGACCCCTTCTCTTCTCCACCTACACCTTCGGCCTGGGACAACTCATAGAATCCCACGGTTTGCAGTATCATCTCTTTGCCGATGACACGCAGAGCTACCGATCTGGACCTGACCTCACCTCCTTACTGACAAAAATCCCTCAATGTCTGTCCGCTATTTCAGCTTTCTTCTCCGCTCACTTTCTAAAACTGAACATGGACAAAACAGAATTCATACTATTTCCCCCCATCTTTCTCTACCCCTCCACCAGACCTATCCATCAATGTCAATGGCTGCTCAATTTCCCCAGTCCTGCATGCTCGGTGTCTCGGGGTGATCCTCGACTCTGCCCTCTCTTTCAAGCCACATATCCAAACCCTAGCCTCCTCCTGCCGTCTCAAACTCAAAAATATTTCCCAGATCCGTGCATTCCTTGACCATGACACCACAAAAACACTAGTGCACGCCCTTATCATCTACCGCCTTGACTACTGCAATCTCCTACTCTCTGGCCTCCCCTCTAGCACCATGGCACCACTCCAATCCATTCTACATTCTGCTGCCCAACTAATCCACCTGTCTCCCCGTTATTCCCCAGCCTCTCCCCTATGCCAAGCCCTCCATTGGCTTCCTATCGTCCAGAGGCTCCAGTTCAAAACCCTAACTATGACATACAAAGCTATCCACAACCTGTCTCCTCCATACATCTGTGACATGGTCTCCCGGTACTTACCCACACGCAGCCTTCGATCCTCTCAAGATCTCCTTCTCTACTCTCCTCTTATCTCTTCTTCCCACAACCGCATACAAGACTTCTCCCGTGCTTCCCCCCATACTCTGGAATTCTCTACCCCAACACATCAGACTCGCGCCTACCATGGAAACCTTCAAAAAGAACCTGAAGACCCACCTCTTCCAACAAGCCTATAACCTGCAGTGATCCTCAGTCTACTGAACCGCCGCACAACCAGCTCTACCCTCTCCTAGTGTATCCTCACCCATCCCCTGTAGACTGTGAGCCATTGCGGGCAGGGCCCTCTCTCCCTCTGTACTTATGTGTGTCTTGTATTGCTCATGTTTATTGTACTTGTCTATATTTGCCCCTTTCACATGTAAAGCGCCATGGAATAAATGGCGCTATAAAAATGTATAATAATAATATTAATAACTTAAATGTCCGTTAGTAAAAGGAAGCAATCCTTATCATAATATTATATTAGAGAATTGCCGTATGTAGCATTATCTGACTTAATATTTAAAGTTGCTCAAAATTGAAGCCGCAGTAATGATGGCAAATACAAAATCAAACATCCAATGGGCAACAAATTAGTTCCATCAATTTCGAACATCAGGAACATGAAAGAATTGGGATGTTGTCTGTTGTAACACAATCCTGAAAGCTTGTGACATCAGATCTCTGCTATCAGCCATGTTCTGGGTCATGACATGATTCATGATGTCCAGTGCAAGCGGAATACTGTGCCACAAAGCTTTTATATCTCTATTTAGATTCATTGTAAGGATTAAATGCCAAATAAGTTATGTGTTTGTGGGTCATTCCAGCCCGAAGCTCTATCCTGTAATTAAGCGTCCAATTGATTGGTTAACTGATGACGTCTAGGATCTCTCTATTTATCTAACAATAGCCAGAGGCTACAAAGAACATCCCCGTGTATGCATGAAATGTGAAAAATGGAGCAGTGAAAGAAACATCAGTTATTACGTAACAGCCCTCAGACCATGATGAAGATGTATGACTGCAAAGTGCTCAGTGACAAGTCCTCTATGCAGATGCAGAATTGGAGAAAACCACCTGCTGCTTGGTGTAGGAAAGTGAAAAGTCACCCACTTGCCCAAATTCTAGACAGGAGAATTGAATGTACATGTGGTGGACGAAGCGTAGAGGACTCATACACTTTAAAAAAAATTTGGTCAAAAGAACAGATATTGACAGGGTTGGTGACAGTTTAATTTGTATGGGATCCTCCAGACTTTCCCCTACCAGAGAATGTTAGGGGAGATAAGGGTTGGGCAATCTGAAGTTTAACGCTCAACCATTTTCTTCTTCAGAAGATAACTGCTTCTAGGGCCATTTGGAAGCGGCTTTATCTAGTGGCCACTCGGTCGCTGAAAATTCCTGTGTATGGTGGAATCAGCAGAGATAGCTGTCTGCTGAGTGATCATTCATCCAACAGTTATTGAATCTCTATGGCCAACTTAAAGGACCCATAAACATCAGACTAAATTGGGCAGAACCCTCTGATATCGGCAGGTTGGCCGACAGTCTAATGTGCACACTCCTCTTCCATCTCTTCCCTAACAGATGATTTTGAAGCAAAGAAGGAATAGCCTGTTCAGGCCCTCATTCACATACACTAATGTCCAAACCCGCCGATATCAAGGGGTTCAGCTTAATGTGTATGGGGGCATCAGCCAACTAATGGTCAGGAGAAATGTGAAGCATGCATGTCCGACATTGTTGTCCCGGAGATTAGCCGCTGGCCAATGTGTCAGCCGGCCACTTTCTCATAGAGAAAATTTACACCCAGTGTGGACAAACCTTTGCGGCATCTATTCTTGACACTTGGAGGTTTGTTAGATATGAGAAGAAACATAGATAATAAATTAGGAAAATTATGATGATCATGAAATTGTACACAAACATTAATTAAAACTTATTTCATGGGGAGTAGACCCTTAAATTGCTCATTTCGTATTTCTACCCAGCTAATTCTTCACTTTTCTCTGCTCTGTGTAGAAAGAGGAAGTCAATTTTCCCTGCAGAAATCATTTCCCCTTCAACTCCTGACCCAGTTGTTCCGCTCTTCCCCCCTGCCAGGGACTTTTCAATATTGTAGAATTGTAGTTTTAATCATTACTCATGCAGGGAAAATTGACTTATTGATTCTAAATAGAGCTCAGAAGGATTCAGCTAGTCAGTTTTTAATCACATGATGTCACAGACCAAATAGAAAAGAGAAGAATTAAAGTATTTATCCAGTCCAAATCGATAAGTCTGCAGTTACTCTGTGTGACTGCAGACTTATGAATCCACCAAACGTATGCACTATGCGCTGTGGGGATTCACTGGCTTCGGACAGCAGTGTGTGCGCCCGGGGGATTCATAATGCTGCACTTATCGATTTGTCCCGGACAACACCTTTAACTTGGTAAAAAGGCAAAATGAGTAATTTTAAGTACACTGTGCCATGTAATTTGATGATATATATATATATATATATATATATATATATTATATATATATCAGCAATGAATGCACTGAATATAAAAGTACAAATCAGCAGTGAATAAACTGTATGTAGGGGGAACGTTTCTCCTTGTGGAGAGTGACATACCAGCTCTGGTATGCCAATGTAAGGAAATTTATTTGTCATGCAATGCACCACTGGGAAATTTAGTATGCAAATGTTCTCTTTAGAGAGGCAGAGGACTTGAACTCTACAGTGCCACCTGCTGGAAGCAGAAATCTGAAGAGGCAATTTGCATATTATGCTGTGTATATAAATAGATACCAGCAGTGAATAAGCTTTATACAGCAATACATACCAGCAGTGAATAAACTGTAATTATAAATACATGCCAGCAGTGAATAAATTCTATATATAAATACATACCAGCAGTGAATAAACTGTATACAGAAATACATACCAGCAGTGAATAAACTGGTATATATAAAAGCATGTCAGCAATGAATAAACTGTACATATATACATGCCAGCAGTGATTAAACTGTATATATAAATGCATGCCAGCAGTGATTAAACTGTATATATATAAATGCATGCCAGCAGTGAATAAACTGTACATATAAATACATACCAGCAGTGAATAAACTGTATATATAAATGCATACCAGCAGTGAATAAACTGTACATATAAATACATGTCAGCAGTGACTAAACTGTATGTATAAATGCATGCCAGCAGTGAATAAACTGTATATATAAATACATACCAGCAGTGAATAAACTGTAGATATAAATACATGTCAGCAGTGACTAAACTGTATGTATAAATGCATGCCAGCATTGAATAAACTGTATACAGAAATACATACCAGCAGTGAATAGACTGTATACAGAAATACATAGCAGTGATTAAATTGCTTATATAAGTATGTACTAGCAGAAAATTAACAATATACATGAATATATACGGTACTAACAGTACTCCCAGAACTCTCTGATAAACTGCAAACCAAGATACTTTATGACAGACATGGTCCTGGTGTAGCCTCTTCTTTTTGTGCCCCATACTAGCTTTACTGGACATGACTAATATAAATATCCGTAAAGTGTATACTGTAACTAAAATGAGTTGATGTTACCTATAGAAAAAAATACATTTTTTCAAGTAGCCTTGTAAATATTTGAAAAGATTTAATTGTGTTTTTTTTCCACATTTCTCCAAATTGGCAATAGTACAAAAAAGTAGTGATAGGAAAAAAAAGTTTTTGAGTGCATTTTGTACCTGGCTTTCTCATGAAAATAACTAATAAAACAAG
Organism: Oophaga sylvatica; assembly: GCA_033576555.1. Lineage (NCBI taxonomy): Eukaryota > Metazoa > Chordata > Amphibia > Anura > Dendrobatidae > Oophaga > Oophaga sylvatica. Next base: position 98,931,444 of record JARQOD010000009.1, on the reverse strand, counting down.
TAAAGAATAACTTAGTTTGAAGAACTTACTATATATAGCTTATATAACATTTTAGTAACCGCAGATGTTGTATCTTATTATGTAACCATCCACCACCTGCAGCACCGAGTCAGAGTGAATCTGAGGTTACAATGGTTTGGTACAAGATGTCCTAATAAGAAACAAGTCAGCCAACAGAATGCCACGCTGAATGTCGTATATGCAGTCACTCTTTGCCCCAATTTAGCACATTTGCTTCAGGCAGTTTGGCTCTGAGGATCCTTCCCAGGTTAGAAAACACAATGAGGTTTATGTATTGTTAAAATTAAGCACTGAATTACTGAGCGGTCACATACATATAATAGAATATATTCATAATATATGTTTATATGCAGCCCTATGATGTACCAATCAACTGGCAATTACTTAATTAAAAAAGAAAAAAAATTAGCTTGTGTAAACTAACAGCACTTAATAATTGGAAATTGTCAATTAGCTGCATAAACATGCAATTTAAAAATACATGGACTCCTTAGGCTATGTTTCCACGGTCAGGAAACATTCAGGATTTGCTGCGGATTGGACGCTGCATACAGCCGCAGCGTCCAACCCGCAGCGTCCAGATGTTACAGCATAGTGGAAGGGATTTTATAAAATCCCATCTCCACTATGCGTGCAGGGCCGCATCTGGCGGCCTTGTGTAACCGGACATTCGTCGCGTCTTTCCAGACCACAGCATGTCTATTTATCTTGTGGAGACGCTCCATCTACGCAAGATAAAAACTCAGTCTATGGATAGGATGCGGTGATTCCGCATGTGTTCAATGAAGACATGCGGAATCACTGTGCGTACAGAAGCCGGCAGCGCTTTGGGCGGAACCAGGTATCCGCTGCGTCCAAAGTGCTGCCAGCACGCATCGTTTAAACATACCCTAAGAGAACTTGTGAGAGTTTATCAAAGGGGGCACCTGCTATATAATTATTATTATGTACTGGTGTATTAAAGAAAAATTACTATTAGGCCTCACAGATAGCACTCGTACTTGTGGTGGTCTATGGGGCCATTCACATGTTTCAATTTTTCCTTGGACCGATTATCGGAGACATGTCCGATTTTGATCCGGAGGTTGGATTAAAATCAGCAATGGGGGCTTGTGAAAAAATTGGACAGTGTGGTCCGAAAGTGTGGTCTGACTTTCATGGACTATCAGAATCGAGAAGGTGGAGACATTTTTTTTTCTCCACTTAAGAGAAAATCAGATGATCATAGCACACTCTGATCAAAGTCTGATCAGAATAATCTGTCCGATTTTCTCGTACATAGAAAAATCTAACATCTGAGTGAGGACTATAATGGAGGCAGAGTTTGTACTGGGGCCAAGGTCCTTGAGTCTAGCAGGGCTTAGAAGGCCACTTTCACCCATAGGAGTAGATATTATGACTCACTTAATGAAGTGGATCCTTAAAGCCATTGGTCTGGATGTGTACTTGTTATGCAGCAAGGACAGATAACGTTGGTGCAGGAGAGAGACCAAGACTGAACAAGGGACACTGTGGTGGCTGAATAGCAATAAGGGCAGCAAACAGTAGGAACGGGAACCAGTGAAGTAAAGTTGGGCTGTAATCCGCAAAGAAGCAGAGGAGACTCAGCGGTGAGAAGCTGATTGATCACATCTGAGTTGAACAACAATAATGACTTACCTGTTTAGTAGGGATGAGTTTGTCACAGAGTCCAGTGCAGTGCTGGCAGCAGTATGGGAGAGATTACTCAGTTATATTGCAGAATTGAGTTTGTCACAGAGTCCAGCGCAGCACAGGTACGGCAGAGTTGACATAAATTCCCTCTAAAATTACATTTTATTAATAATTATTTAAAAAAACACCAATCCAGTGCAAAAAAGGCACACACTAAGTATACCTGATAATAAAACACTATCAGGTATCACTATCAGTCATTTTCTGAAGACAAGATCAATTGAATGTCGGGAACATAATATGTTTGTTGAAAAACTGCTCCAATTTACCCTCACCCGTAACTATTTTCTGTTCAACAATAAGTACTTCCACCAGCTCAGGGGGACTGCAATGGGGAGCCCGTGTGCCCCCACTTATCTAAATATCTTCCTGGGCTGGTGGGAGGAAACCCACATTTTTGGTGGTGAGGAGGTGGACAGCTGGTGGACCCTTTACATCTGCCTCTGGGCCAGATATATAGACGACATCCTAGTCTTCTGGTCTGGCCCAGAGGAGATGTTTACCCGATTTGTTGGGAATATCAATAATAATGAGGTGGGCCTTAAGTTCACCTCTGAGTGTCACTCTCGTAGTATAAATTTCCTGGATTTGACTATTACAAAGAATGATGATGGCAAAATTTGTACTAGCACCTATAGAAAACCGACGGCAACTAACAGTCTATTGAGGTGGAATAGCCATCACCCTGTTCCGCTGAAAAGGGGAATACCTAAGGGGCAGTTCCTCCATATTCGTAGAAACTGCTCTGATTTGGGGACCTTTAGAAGACAATCCAGAGAATTATATGACAGGTTTAGGAGGAGAGGTTACCCTGAAAATGTCCTGGATGGACCCTTAAATTACGCCCTTACCTCTAACAGGGAGATGCTTCTCAACACTACGAAGGGAGATGAGGCAGAGCAGCAGGTTAGACTCATAGGGACATTTGATGAACAATCCAAAAGGGTATACCATATTTTGAAGAAACATTGGGGAATTCTTTTAGCAGATCCCAATGTGAGGAAATTTTTACCGTCCAAACCGAGTGTGACATACAGAAGGGGCCGCTGTTGTGAATGGGTTTGAGATGAGTTCTGAGCAGAGGCTCCCTCTGGTGGTTACAAGCGGTACTAGTGAGGATTGTGAGGACTGGGAATCAGGTGTTACTGATTGGTCTTATATAAGGGAGTCATTTTCCCATCAGGGTTGCCGGTGATCAATTGTTCTGGTCTGAATCCTTCTTTCCAGTTTCCCTTGTAGCCTGCTGTGTCGTATCTGCATCTCCTGCTATCAGATAAGACAATTTCTTATTTTGTGTTTTTGCTATATTTTTGCATTTTGTCCTGCACTTCTGTGGGGGCCTTCAGGGTCCCCTCCGGGGGCTTTTGCCCTCTCAGTTTAGTCCAGCCACTGTGTTTTGTACTTTTGCTTTTTCCAGTTTTTTTTCAGTGGCTGCTGTTTTGATTTTTTTACACCAGAGAACTAATTTAGGTGGTAGAGGTCGTGTGATCTCAGGTGATTTTGAAATTAGTAGAGTTGGTGTTTTTTCAGGGTTTTCTGAGATTGCAGTAAGTACCCTTCCTGTCCTTTTCTATTTAGATAGTTTGGGCCCCAGCGTTTGCTCATACTATTTTCTTTCTGTGTCAGTATTTCCTCTTGTCTAACCGCCATTACATGTTTGGGGGCTTTCTATTATCTTTGGGGTTCTGCTCCGGGGCAGATAGCTTTCCTATTTCTATCTTTAGGTGTAGTTAGTTTCTCAGGCTGTGACGAGGCGTCTAGGACCAACGTAGGAACGCTCCACGGCTGCCTCTAGTTGCGGTGGTTAGTCAGGGTACTGCAATCTCATAGATTCCAACTGCTCTGGTGTATTTCCTTTTTTACCTGCACTCCTCAGCTACCGTAACATAACAGTATCACCGGCCATAAAAATTGTATGGTACTCACAGAAGGGAAAAAATATTTTGAAGGAAGAAAAGTTGTCAGAGATATTTTTCTGTTTGTTGCATTTTTTTTTTTTTTTCCCTCTGTATCTCTGGGTGCTGGGGAGGATCTTTTCTCCCAATGGAGTTTGCTCAGTTGTCTGGCCGTGTGGATCAGCTTGCCACTGAGGTTCAGAGTATTGCTGCATATCTTGCTAGGTTGCCTGTTGTGGAACATAGGATCCCCATGCCAGATTTGTTTTTAGGGGATCGAGCTAAGTTTCAGAATTTCAAAAATAATTGTAAATTGTTTCTTGCCTTAAAATCTAAGTCCTCAGGAAACGCAGCGCAGCAGGTTCAAATTATCATCTCTCTCCTGCGCGGCGATCCTCAGGATTGGGCTTTTTCCCTGATACCTGGGGATCCTGTTTTGAGTGATGTTGATGCATTTTTTCAGGCTTTGGGGTTATTGTACGATGAGCCTAATGTCACTGATCAAGCTGAAAAAGCCTTGTTGGCATTAAATCAGGGGCTTGATGACGCTGAGTTATACTGTCAGAGATTCCGTAGGTGGGCAGTCCTGACCAAATGGAATGACGACGCTTTGGCGGCCCTTTTCCGGAAGGGTCTGTCAGATAATGTAAAGGATGTTATGGTGGGATTCCCTGTCCCCTCTGGTCTCAATGATTCTATGTCATTAGCGATTCAAATTGACAGACGTTTGCGTGAGCGGAGAAGTATGCGTGGAGTGGTGTTGCCTTGTGAGCCAGCTGCTGAGCCCATGCAGTGTGATGGAGTGGTGTCTGGGGCACAGCGTCATGAGTTTCGAAAGCGCAATGGGTTATGTTTCTACTGTGGTGATGCCTCTCATGCTATTTCAGTCTGCCCTAAACGGGGAAGACATTTTGCACGCTCAGTTGTCTTGGGTAGTGTTCAGACTAAGTTTTTATTAACTGTCACTCTGATATGCTCTCTGTCCTCATTTTCTGCTCAGGCTTTCGTTGATTCTGGAGCAGCTATTAACCTGATGGATTATGATTTTGCTAAACGTTGTGGGTTTCCCTTGATACCCCTACAGAAGTCTATTCCTTTACTGGGGATCGATTCTACCCCTTTGGCTGAGAATAAACCCCAGTTTTCTACTCAGGTGATAATGAGGGTTGAACCTGATCACCAGGAGTGCTGCAAATTTTTGGTTCTATATAATCTGCATGACATTATAGTGCTGGGTTTCCCTTGGTTACAGCCTCTTAATCCTGTTTTGGATTGGAAATCTGTGTCTGTAACCAGTTGGGGCTGCCAATGTGTTAATACCAACACTCCTGTTTTTTCTGCCTCCCCCAGGCTGAGGATGTTCCTGACTTTTTGTTTGATTTTTCTGATGTGTTTAGCGAAAGTAAATCTGCATCCTTACCTCCCCATAGGAGCTATGACTGCGCTATTGAATTAGTGCCAGGTAGTAAATTCCCTAAAGGTCGCCTTTTTAACTTGTCTGTACCTGAACATGACGCTATGCGGTCTTATATCAAGGAATCATTTGAGAAGGGTCATATCAGACCATCCTCTTCACCCTTAGGTGCCGGTTTTTTCTTTGTGGCCAAAAAAGATGGTTCATTAAGGCCGTGTATTGATTATCGTCTCTTGAACAATATTACTGTGAAATATCAATACCCGTTACCCTTGATTTCTGACCTGTTTTCCAGGGTGAAAAACGCTACTTGGTTTACCAAGCTTGACCTCAGGGGGGCGTATAACCTTATTCGCATTAAGCACGGGGATGAATGGAAGACGGCATTTAACACCCCTGAAGGGCATTTTGAGTACCTTGTGATGCCCTTTGGGCTCACTAATGCTCCTTCGGTCTTTCAGTCCTTCATGAATGACATTTTCAGGGATTTTGTGGACAAGTTTCTGATTGTTTATTTGGATGATATCTTGATTTTTTCTAATGACTGGGACTCTCATGTGAAACATGTTCGAACTGTATTCCAGATTTTGAGAGAGAATGCTCTGTATGTGAAGGGATCAAAGTGTCTTTTTGGCGTACAGAAGATCTCATTTCTGGGATTCATTTTGTCCCCATCTGTTATTGAAATGGACCCGGTCAAGGTTCAGGCCATCTGTGATTGGGTCCAACCTACTTCATTAAAGGCTCTTCAGAGATTTTTGGGTTTTGCCAATTTTTATCGTAAATTTATTGGTAATTTCTCGGTTATTGTTAAACCATTAACTGATTTGACCAGAAAGGGTTCTGATGTGGTGAATTGGCCTCCTGAGGCAGTCTCTGCATTTCAGGAACTTAAGCAGAGATTCACTTCTGCTCCTGTTCTACGGCAGCCTGATGTTTCTCTGCCATTTCAGGTGGAGGTTGATGCCTCTGAAATTGGGGCAGGTGCCGTTTTGTCCCAAAAAGATCCAGAGACCTCTAAAAGTAACCCTTGTGCCTTTTTCTCTCGAAAATTTTCTCCTACTGAACGTAATTATGACGTGGGTAATCGGGAGTTATTGGCCATGAAGTGGGCTTTTGAAGAGTGGAGACATTGGCTGGAGGGAGCCAAACATCAGGTGGTGGTCCTTACGGACCATAAGAATCTGGTCTATCTGGAATCTGCCAAGCGACTCAATCCTAGACAGGCCAGGTGGGCCTTGTTTTTCACACGTTTTAATTTTGTGGTTTCCTTTCTTCCTGGCACTAAGAATGTTAAGGCGGATGCCCTCTCGAGGAGTTTCCTTGCGGACTCTCCTGAGCTATCTGATCCCTCTGTTATTTTGAAGGAGGGTGTAGTTCTTTCCGCCATCTCGCCCAATTTGAGACTTGCTCTGGAGGGGTGTCAGGAGGATAGGCCCGAGCGCTGCCCTGTTGGAAAATTGTTTGTCCCGGACCAATGGAAAAAGAGTGTGATGTCTGAGATTCATTGTTCCGCATTGGCTGGGCATCCCGGAATTTTTGGTACCAGAGACTTGGTTAGTCGGTCCTTTTGGTGGTCTACCTTGTCTCGCGATGTCAGGGAATTTGTGCAGTCCTGCGGGACTTGCTCTCGCTCCAAGCCTTGCTCTCGCTCTAGTGGTTTGTTGATGCCATTGCCTGTGCCCAAGAGACCATGGACCCATATCTCTATGGATTTCATTTCCGATCTTCCTGTTTCTCATAGAATGACCACCATCTGGGTAATTTGTGATAGGTTTTCCAAAATGATACATCTTGTGCCTTTACCTAAGTTGCCTTCCTCCTCTGAATTGGTGCCTTTGTTCCTTCAGCACGTGGTTCGTTTACACGGCATTCCTGAGAACATTGTGTCTGACAGAGGAGTCCAGTTTGTTTCCAGATTTTGGAGGACTTTTTGTTCTAAACTGGGTGTTCAATTGTCTTTCTCCTCGGCATTTCATCCTCAGACCAATGGTCAAACTGAGAGAACAAACCAGACATTGGAGACTTATCTAAGATGCTTTGTGTCTGCTGATCAGGATGACTGGGTCTCTTTTTTGCCTTTGGCTGAGTTTGCTCTTAATAATAGGGCTAGCTCTGCCACTTTGATGTCTCCGTTTTTCTGTAATTCTGGGTTTCACCCTCGATTTTCTTCAGGACAGACGGAGGCTTCTGTCTGTCCAGGTATTGACTCTGTTGTTGAGCGTATGCAGCAGATTTGGGACCAGGTAGTGGAGAGGTTGTCCCTCTCTCAGGAGAAGGCCCAGCGGTTTGCTAACCGGCATAGGACTGATGGTCCTCGGTTTAAAGTGGGGGACTTGGTCTGGTTGTCCTCAAAGAATATTCCTATGAGAGTAGCATCTCCTAAATTTAAGCCTAGGTTCATTGGACCTTATAAGATCATGGAGATTATTAATCCTGTTTCTTTTCGTTTGCTTCTTCCAGGGACATTTAAGATCCCTAACGTGTTCCACAAGTCCTTGTTGAAGAGGTTTGTTGAGCCAGTGGTTCCTGCTGCTGTGCCTCCTGACCCTGTTTTGGTTGAGGGCAATCTGGAGTATGTGGTTGAGAAAATATTGGATTCTCGTTTTTCTAGACGAAGACTCCAGTATTTGGTTAAATGGAGAGGTTATGGTCAGGAAGACAATTCTTGGGTGTTTGCTTCGGACATCCATGCTAGGAGACTTATCCGTGCGTATCATAGAACTCATCCTGACCGACCTGGTTGCTCAAATGAGGGTTCGGTGACCCCTCCTCAAGGGGGGGGTACTGTTGTGAATGGGTTTGAGATGAGTTCTGAGCAGAGGCTCCCTCTGGTGGTTACAAGCGGTACTAGTGAGGATTGTGAGGACTGGGAATCAGGTGTTACTGATTGGTCTTATATAAGGGAGTCATTTTCCCATCAGGGTTGCCGGTGATCAATTGTTCTGGTCTGAATCCTTCTTTCCAGTTTCCCTTGTAGCCTGCTGTGTCGTGTCTGCATCTCCTGCTATCAGATAAGACAATTTCTTATTTTGTGTTTTTGCTATATTTTTGCATTTTGTCCTGCACTTCTGTGGGGGCCTTCAGGGTCCCCTCCGGGGGCTTTTGCCCTCTCAGTTTAGTCCAGCCACTGTGTTTTGTACTTTTGCTTTTTCCAGTTTTTTTTCAGTGGCTGCTGTTTTGATTTTTTTACACCAGAGAACTAATTTAGGTGGTAGAGGTCGTGTGATCTCAGGTGATTTTGAAATTAGTAGAGTTGGTGTTTTTTCAGGGTTTTCTGAGATTGCAGTAAGTACCCTTCCTGTCCTTTTCTATTTAGATAGTTTGGGCCCCAGCGTTTGCTCATACTATTTTCTTTCTGTGTCAGTATTTCCTCTTGTCTAACCGCCATTACATGTTTGGGGGCTTTCTATTATCTTTGGGGTTCTGCTCCGGGGCAGATAGCTTTCCTATTTCTATCTTTAGGTGTAGTTAGTTTCTCAGGCTGTGACGAGGCGTCTAGGACCAACGTAGGAACGCTCCACGGCTGCCTCTAGTTGCGGTGATTAGTCAGGGTACTGCAATCTCATAGATTCCAACTGCTCTGGTGTATTTCCTTTTTTACCTGCACTCCTCAGCTACCGTAACATAACAGGCCGCTCTATTGGGGACCGGCTGGTCCACAGCTTATATCAGAGACCCTTGAAGACAAATACTTGGCTTGATAGAAGACCTTTGGGCTTCTTTAAATGTGGCAATTGCTCAAGATGTAATATGATGAATCATACCAAAATCTTTTGCAGTTCAGCTAATGGCAAGAGTTTTACCATTAGGGATTTTGGAAACTGCAGATCCATGGGGGTAGTTTATAAAGCCACCTGTACCTGCCCCATGGATTATGTTGGTAAAACTAAAAGGGAATTGAGAGTAAGAGTAGGTGAGCATTGCAATGACATTAAGAACAATAGGGATACACCAATATCCCGCCATATGAATAATGTACATTCGGGCCGCTTATCAGACATCACTTTTACAATGGTAGAATTGGTAAAATCTAAAACTAGAGGGGAGATCATGATAAAATGATCTTAAAACGTGAGGCCAAATGGACTTTTAGACTGCAATCGTTGTCTCCAAGGGGTCTAAATGAATACATATCATATACATGCTTTATTTGAAAGGGATTTACCTGATGAGCATTCTTTAGTCTATTACCTAGTAGTTATAGGAGGATTTATGACATCCATACTATTGACATGTGTTATATGTCTAAACCTATTATGGCTATTAATATTGGTATTATCTATCCAAGGATATTTACATCTTTATTATTTAATATTTAACCTAGGTCACAGCCCCCTTAATTTCTGTTAATCTAATCTATATTGTGTGATTATTATCCCGGTGTCCAGTATTAACAGATTTAGCTGATTTTGCCTGCATTATGTATATTCATTTACACTGAACGTCATAGTAATGGACGGCAGTGATGCGTTCCAGCAGGTGGAACGCAAGGCAAGGCTTTTCGGATGGAAATGACGTCAGTGCTCCTAGGCTGGATTAGGCGGATGTGACGTCTGCGTTCCAAGGGTTGAGACGCATGTCGCTCCCGGAAGCAGCGGTAACATCCGCACCACGCTGCCATACCGTTAGTAAGGATGGCGTCTGACGTCCAAAAGGGGTAAGTCTATAGTGACCTATAGGATGACCCGGTTTACGCACTCATTATCAGGTGGGTGGACCAATTCTGGCACTAATGATGGGTGGTTATTTAAATCCACCTAATGCGATGTGGGGGCGCACCATCATCTATCATGGCAGCCGGTCCGCATCAGTCTATGACCTCCTGATGAACCGTTCAATTAACGGGGAAACGCGTCGGGGTGTACTGAAGATACGATAAGTGTCCCTCTTTTTGGGAGCGAGCATATAGGATAATATGGCAATACTGTGTTATGTCTTATGGGCTGTTTATTAGAGCATTAGCCCGATCCCTATACTGGTGCTCCTTTATGTCTGTGACCAATAGTCTATATTAATGGTTTATTATCATGCAATAAGACTTATCAATGGAGTGGCATGGAGACACTAAGGAATATATATGCTCTGCCTAGTTCATTGTGTGTTATGATTTGGTAGCTGAGGAGAGCAGGCAAAAAAGGAAATACACCAGAGCAGTTGGAAACTATGAGATTGCAGTACCCTGACTAACCACCACAACTAGAGGCAGCCGTGGAGCGTTCCTACGTTGGTCCTAGACGCCTCGTCACAGCCTGAGAAACTAACTACACCTAAAGATAGAAAGAGGAAAGCTATCTGCCCCGGAGCAGATCCCCAAAGAACATAGAAAGCCCCCAAACATGTAATGGTGGTTAGACAAGAAGAAATACTGACACAGACAGAAAATAGTATGAGCAAACGTTGGGGCCCAAACTTACTAAATAGAAAAGGATAGGAAGGGCACTTACTGCAATCCCAAAAAACCCTGAAAAGCACCAACTCTACTAATTTCAAAAACACCTGAGATCACACGACCTCTACCACCTAAATTAGTTCTCTGGTGTAACCAAAAACAAAACAGCAGCCACTGAAAAAACTGGAAAAAGCAAATGTACAAACATCAGTGGCTGAACTGAACTGAGAGGGCAAAAGCCCCCAAAGGGGACCCTGAAGGCCCCCACAGAAGTGCAGGACAAAATGCAAAAATCAAGCACAAAAAACAAAAAGAAGAAAATGTCTTATCTGTTAGAAGGAGATACAGACACGACACAGCAGGCTACCAAGGAAACAGGAATCAAGGATTGAGACCAGAACAATTGATCACCGGCAACCCTGATGGGAAGGCGACTCCCTTATATAAGACCAGTCAGTAACACCTGATTCCCAATCCTCACAATCTTCACTGGACAGTCCAGTACCGTTTGTAACCACCAGAGGGAGCTTCTGCTCAGAACTCATTTCCAGCCTATTCACAACAGTACCCCCCCCTTGAGGAGGGTCACCGAACCCTCCCTTGAGCAACCAGGTCGGTCAGGATGAGCTCTATGATACGCACGGATGAGTCTCCTAGCATGGATGTCCGAAGCAAACACCCAAGAATTGTCTTCCTGACCATAACCTCTCCATTTAACCAAATACTGGAGTTTCCATCTAGAAAAACGAGAATTCAATATTTTATCAACCACATACTCCAGATTGCCCTCAACCAAAACAGGGTCAGGAGTCACAGTAGTAGGAACCACTGGCTCAACAAACCTCTTCAACAAGGACTTGTGGAACACGTTATGGATCTTAAATGTCCCTGGAAGAAGCAAACGAAAAGAAACAGGATTAAGAATCTCCATGATCTTATAAGGTCCAATGAACCTAGGCTTAAATTTAGGAGATGCCACTCTCATAGGAATATTTCTTGAGGACAACCAGACCAAGTCCCCACTTTAAACCGAGGACCATCAGTCCTATGCCGGTTAGTAAACCGCTGGGCCCTCTCCTGAGAGAGGGACAACCTCTCCACTACCTGGTCCCAAATCTGTTGCATACGCTCCACAACAGAGTCAACACCTGGACAGACAGAAGCCTCCGTCTGTCCTGAAGAAAATCGAGGGTGAAACCCAGAATTACAGAAAAATGGAGACATCAAAGTGGCAGAGCTAGCCCTATTATTAAGAGCAAACTCAGCCAAAGGCAAAAAAGAGACCCAGTCATCCTGATCAGCAGACACAAAGCATCTCAGATAAGTCTCCAATGTCTGGTTTGTTCTCTCAGTTTGACCATTGGTCTGAGGATGAAACGCCGAGGAGAAAGACAATTGAACACCAATTTTAGAACAAAAGGTCCTCCAAAATCTGGAAACAAACTGGACTCCTCTGTCAGACACAATGTTCTCAGGAATGCCGTGTAAACGAACCACGTGCTGAAGGAACAAAGGCACCAATTCAGAGGAGGAAGGCAACTTAGGTAATGGCACTAGATGTATCATCTTGGAAAACCTATCGCAAATCACCCAGATGACGGTCATTCTCTGAGAAACAGGGAGGTCGGAAATGAAATCCATAGAGATATGGGTCCATGGTCTCTTGGGCACAGGTAATGGCATCAACAAACCACTAGAGCGGGAGCAAGGTTTGGAGCGAGAGCAAGTCCCACAGGACTGCACAAACTCCCTGACATCACGAGACAAGGTAGACCACCAAAAGGACCGACTAACCAAGTCTCTGGTACCAAAAATTCCGGGATGACCGGCCAACGCGGAACAATGAATCTCAGACATTACACTCTTTTTCCACTGGTCCGGGACAAACAATTTCCCAAGAGGGCAGCGCTCGGGCTTATCCTCCTGACACCCCTCCAGAGCCAGTCTCAAATTGGGCGAGATGGCGGAAAGAACTACACCCTCTTTCAAAATAACAGAAGGATCAGATAATTCAGGAGAGTCCGCCAGGAAACTCCTCGAGAGGACATCCGCCTTAACATTTTTAGTGCCAGGAAGAAATGAAACCACAAAATTAAAACGTGTGAAAAACAAGGCCCACCTGGCCTGTCTAGGATTAAGTCGCTTGGCAGATTCCAGATAAACTAAATTCTTATGGTCCGTAAGGACCACCACCTGATGTTTGGCTCCCTCCAGCCAATGTCTCCACTCTTCAAAAGCCCACTTCATGGCTAATAACTCCCGATTACCCACGTCATAATTACGTTCAGTGGGAGAAAATTTTCGAGAGAAAAAGGCACAAGGGTTACTTTTAGAGGTCTCTGGATCTCTTTGGGACAAAACGGCACCTGCCCCAATTTCAGAGGCATCAACCTCCACCTGAAATGGTAGAGAAACATCAGGCTGCCGTAGAACAGGAGCAGAAGTGAATCTCTGCTTAAGTTCCTGAAATGCAGAGACTGCCTCAGGAGGCCAATTCACCACATCAGAACCCTTCTTGGTCAAATCAGTTAATGGTTTAACAATAACCGAGAAATTACCAATAAATTTACGATAAAAATTGGCAAAACCCAAGAATCTTTGAAGAGCTTTTAATGAAGTAGGTTGGACCCAATCACAGATGGCCTGAACTTTGACCGGGTCCATTTCAATAACAGATGGGGACAAAATGAATCCCAGAAATGAGATCCTCTGAACGCCAAAAAGACACTTTGATCCCTTCACATACAGAGCATTCTCTCTCAAAATCTGAAACACAGTCCGAACATGTTTTACATGAGAGTCCCAGTCATTGGAAAAAATCAAGATATCATCCAAATAAACAATCAGAAATTTATCCACAAAATCCCTGAAAATGTCATTCATGAAGGACTGGAAGACAGAAGGAGCATTAGTGAGCCCAAAGGGCATCACAAGGTACTCAAAATGCCCTTTTAGGGGTATTAAATGCCGTCTTCCATTCATCCCCGTGCTTAATGCGAATAAGGTTATATGCCCCCCTGAGGTCAAGCTTGGTAAACCAAGTAGCGTTTTTCACCCTGGAAAACAGATCAGAGATCAAGGGTAAAGGATATTGATATTTCACAGTAATATTGTTCAAGAGACGATAATCAATACACGGCCTTAATGAACCATCCTTTTTGGCCACAAAGAATAAACCGGCACCTAAGGGTGAAGAGGATGGTCTGATATGACCCTTCTCCAATGACTCCTTGATATAAGACCGCATAGCGTCATGTTCAGGTACAGACAAGTTAAAAAGGCGACCTTTAGGGAATTTACTACCAGGCACTAATTCAATAGCGCAGTCATAGCTCCTATGGGGAGGTAAGGATGCAGATTTACTTTCGCTAAACACATCAGAAAAATCAATCAAAAAGTCAGGAACATCCTGAGCCTGGGAGGAGGCAGAAAAAACAGGAGTGTTGGTATTAACACATTGGCAGCCCCAACTGGTAACAGACACAGATTTCCAATCCAAAACAGGATTATGAGACTGTAACCAAGGGAAACCCAGTACGATAATGTCATGCAGATTATATAGAACCAAAAATTTGCAACTCTCCTGATGATCAGGTTCTACCCTCATTATCACCTGAGTAGAGAACTGAGGTTTATTCTCAGCCAAAGGGGTAGAATCGATCCCCAGTAGGGGAATAGACTTCCGTAGGGGTATCAAGGGAAACCCACAACGTTTAGCAAAATCAAAATCCATCAGGTTAATAGCTGCTCCAGAATCAACAAAAGCCTGAGCAGAAAATGAGGACAGAGAGCATATCAGGGTAACAGTTAATAAAAACTTAGTCTGAACACTACCCAAGACAACTGAGCGTGCAAAACGTCTTCCCCGCTTAGGGCAGACTGAAATAGTATGAGAGGCATCACCACAGTAGAAACATAACCCATTGCGCTTTCGAAATTCATGACGCTGTGCCCCAGAAACCACTCTATCACACTGCATGGATTCAGAAGCAGGTTCACAAGGCAACATTATTCCACGCATACCTTTCCGCTCACGCAAACGTCTGTCAATTTGAATCGCTAATGACATAGAATCATTGAGACCAGAGGGAACAGGGAATCCCACCATAACATCCTTTACATTATCTGACAGTCCCTTCCGAAAAAGAGCTGCCAAAGCATCGTCATTCCATTTGGTCAGGACTGCCCACCTACGGAATCTCTGACAGTATAACTCAGCGTCCTCAAGCCCCTGACTTAATGCCAACAAAGTTTTTTCAGCTTGATCAGTGACATTAGGCTCATCGTACAATAACCCCAAAGCCTGAAAAAACGCATCAACATCACTCAAAACAGGATCCCCAGGTGTCAGGGAAAAAGCCCAATCCTGAGGGTCGCCAAGCAGGAGAGAGATGACAATTTGAACCTGCTGCGCTGCGTTCCCTGAGGACTTAGATTTCAAGGCAAAAAACAATTTACAGTTATTTTTGAAATTCAGAAACTTAGCTCGATCCCCAAAAATAAATCTGGCATGGGAATCCTAGGTTCCACAACAGGCAACCTAGCAAGATAGGTAGCAATACTCCGAACCTCAGTGGCAAGCTGATCCACACGGCCAGACAACTGTGCAAACTCCATTGAGAGAGAAAAAAAAAAATCCTCCTCAGCACCCAAGATACAGAGGGAAAAAAAATGCAACAAACAGAAAAAAAAAATCTCTGACAACTCTGACAACTTTTTTCTTTCCACAATATTTTTCCCTTCTGTGAGTACCATATAATTTTTAGTTTTGGCCGGTGATACTGTTATGATTTGGTAGCTGAGGAGAGCAGGCAAAAAAGGAAATACACCAGAGCAGTTGGAAACTATGAGATTGCAGTACCCTGACTAACCACCACAACTAGAGGCAGCCGTGGAGCATTCCTACGTTGGTCCTAGACGCCTCGTCACAGCCTGAGAAACTAACTACACCTAAAGATAGAAAGAGGAAAGCTATCTGCCCCTGAGCAGATCCCCAAAGAACATAGAAAGCCCCCAAACATGTAATGGCGGTTAGACAAGAAGAAATACTGACACAGACAGAAAATAGTATGAGCAAACGTTGGGGCCCAAACTTACTAAATAGAAAAGGATAGGAAGGGCACTTACTGCAATCCCAAAAAACCCTGAAAAGCACCAACTCTACTAATTTCAAAAACACCTGAGATCACACGACCTCTACCACCTAAATTAGTTCTCTGGTGTAACCAAAAACAAAACAGCAGCCACTGAAAAAACTGGAAAAAGCAAATGTACAAACATCAGTGGCTGAACTGAACTGAGAGGGCAAAAGCCCCCAAAGGGGACCCTGAAGGCCCCCACAGAAGTGCAGGACAAAATGCAAAAATCAAGCACAAAAAACAAAAAGAAGAAAATGTCTTATCTGTTAGAAGGAGATACAGACACGACACAGCAGGCTACCAAGGAAACAGGAATCAAGGATTGAGACCAGAACAATTGATCACCGGCAACCCTGATGGGAAGGCGACTCCCTTATATAAGACCAGTCAGTAACACCTGATTCCCAATCCTCACAATCTTCACTGGACAGTCCAGTACCGTTTGTAACAACCAGAGGGAGCTTCTGCTCAGAACTCATTTCCAGCCTATTCACAACAATTGTGGCAATTTCTCCAAAATATATATGGCTAGTGATTTAGCTTATTGGAGTTACATTAAGGGATGTTATCTTTTTTCAATTGTGTGTGCCTAGTTTAAAGACGCTCTTCACTCCTGTCTATTGATATATTGTTTTCCTACCTATGATATAGGGTGCAATAGGGCAGTGAGGGATAGCCTACGCTGAGTGGTGGCGCCAAGTCGAATCTCTAGTGGTGCCAACCTCCACGGTCAGGTAGGAATATTGAGGACTAGTGCAGGACACACAATAGGATAGTGTTTTATTATCAGGTATACTTAGTGTGTGCCTTTTTTGCACTGGGTTGGTGTTTTTTTTAAATAATTATTAATAAAATTTAATTTTAGAGGGAATTTATGTTTCACACTTGATCACATTTCTCTTGTATATTTACAATTGTTCGCTCATAATACTGCAGAGTTGACTCAATGATATAGCAGAGCTGAGTTGCAATACGATACAGTGTACTCAATAGTAAAGCAGTGCTGAATTTGTCACAACGTCCAGTGTAGAGCTGGAAGTGACATGGCAGAGTTAACTCGGCAATATATCAGAGGTGACATTGTCACAAGGTCCAAGGCAGAACTGGCCAGTGGTGTAGCAGAACTGGAAGTCAGGAAGTTCTAGGCAGTGCAGGAAAGCAGTCTTCACCCAGCCAGCCTATAAGACCTGGGAGCATAGTGTCAGAGATTTATTACAAGCAGAAATTGCAGTCTAACATATCAAGGAACAGCAGAAGCCAGCTAGAAGAGAAGGGTGCATATCTCAGCACTGGATCAAGGAGAGTAACAGAAGAACATTACTCTTAAAGATCAAACTAATGAAAAAGTGCAAGAATGGCTAAGCCACCCCGGAACCACAATGAGATAGGACTCCATGATGGACAGTTGTCCATCACCATCCACTACCTCCTGTTTGTATTTGTATCTGTGGCCGGGCCACACAAATATAGGCTGAATAGCTGGGCACAAACTCAAATATTACTGAAGTAGATAGATATCGCAGAAAATTGTTTTCACCAGATAACCCCTTTAAATGATTTTTATGCAATATATTTTTATTAGAAGCTTCCTCAGATGATAAACTGATACCCAGCTGTGATATTTTCGCAGATGTGTTGAATTTCCCTGCACCACAGGAGAAATAAAACATTGGACAGTTCCCGTGTGAATAAATGCTGGTTCCTCCCGCGTGAGAGATGGCAACTGGCAAAATCCAGTTTTAGTAAAAAGTGGCATCAGGCCAGCCAAGCACTTATGGATAACTTATTAATGGGCTCTAATTGTAGTAGTGGTAACAGCAGTCTGGTTTTATCTATAGTATTTAAGCAATACAGGAGTTGTTTAAATTAGTTTTCTTAAAGGGGTTGTTTGGTCCGAACCGATAAGTCTACAGTCACTCTGACTGACTGCAGACTTATGAATCCTCCCAGCGCATGCTCTATGCTGTAGGGATTTGCCGGTTTTGGAGTCAGGACCAGAGGTGGTATGTATGCGTTATCCATACTCCCGGCCAGTGGGTGCGGCCTTGCTCTCCATACACTTGTAGGGAGTGAGGCCATGTGCCGTCTAGTGATGCTCCCAACCAGTGGGCATGGATGACTAGAGGTCACACCCACTGGCCAGGAGTATGTTATATCGCATACAGTCATGGCCAAAAGTTTTGAGAATGACACAAATATTATATTTTCACATGATCTGCTGCCCTCTGTTTTTTATGTGTGTTTGACAGATGTTTTTATCACAGACAGAAATATAATTGCAAACATATGAGTAACAAAAGCTTATATTGACAGTTAGAATGAGTTAATGCAGCAAGTTAATATTTGCAGTGTTGACCCTTCTTCTTCAGGACCTCTGCAATTCTCCCTGGCATGCTCTCAATCAACTTCTGGACCAAATCCTGACTGATAGCAGTCCATTCTTGCACAATCAATGCTTTCATTTTGTCAGAATTTTTAGGTTTTTGTTTGTCCACCCGTCTCTTGATGATTGACCACAAGTTCTCAATGGGATTAAGATCTGGGGAGTTTCCAGGCCATGGACCCAAAATCTCTATGTTTTGTTCCCTGAGCCATTTAGTTATCACCTTTGCTTTATGGCAAGGTGCTCCATCATGCTGGAAAAGGCATTGTTGATCGCCAAACTGCTCTTGGAGGGTTGGGAGAAGTTGCTCTTGGAGGACATTCTGGTACCATTCTTTATTCATGGCTGTGTTTTTAGGCAAGACTGTGAGAGAGCCGATTCCCTTGGCTGAGAAGCAACCCCACACATGAATGGTTTCTGGATGCTTAACAGTTGGCATGAGACAAGACTGGTGGTAGCGCTCACCTTGTCTTCTCCGAATGAGGCGTTTTCCTGATGTCCCAAACAATCGAAAAGGGTATTCATCAGAGAAAATAACTTTACCCCAGTCCTCAGCAGTCCATTGCCTGTACCTTTTGCAGAAAATCAGTCTGTTCATGATGTTTTTTCTGGAGAGAAGTGGCTTCTTTGCTGCCCTCCTTGAGACCAGGCCTTGCTCCAAGAGTCTCCGCCTCACAGTGCGTGCAGATGCACTCACGCCTGCCTGCTGCCATTCCTGAGCAAGCTCTGCACTGCTGGTAGCCCGATCCCGCAGCTGAAACACTTTTAAGAGACGGTCCTGGTGCTTGCTGGTCTTTCTTGGGCGCCCTGAAGCCTTTTTGGCAACAATGGAACCTCTCTCCTTGAAGTTCTTGATGATGCGATAGATTGTTGACTGAGGTGCAATCTTTCTAGCTGCGATACTCTTCCCTGTTAGGCCATTTTTGTGCATTGCAATGATGACTGCACGTGTTTCTTTAGAGATAACCATGGTTAACAGAAGAAAACAATGATGCCAAGCACCAGCCTCCTTTTAAAGTGTCCAGTGGTGTCATTCTTACTTAATCATGACAGATTGATCTCCAGCCATGTCCTCATCAACACCCACACCTGTGTTAATGGAGCAATCACTGAAAAGAGGTTAGCTGGTCCTTTTAAGGCAGGGCTGCAATGATGTTGAAATGTGTTTTGGGGATAAAGTTCATTTTCTAGCCAAATATTGAATTTGCAAGTAATTGCTGTTAAGCTGATCACTCTTTATAACATTCTGGAGTATATGCAAATTGCCATTAGAAAAAGTGAAGCAGTAGACTTTGTAAAAATTAATATTTGTGTCATTCTCAAAACTTTTGGCCATGACTGTACATGTCCTCCAGTCCCGGATCATAAACTAATGAATGCTCACAGCGTACAATGAGTGCGCTGAAGGGATTCATAGGTCTGCATTCACACAGAGTGACTGCAGACTTATCGTTTTTGACAAACCCTTTAAGAAAAAAAGCTCTTTCTTTAAAAGTTGTGATCCCGAATGTCAGTATCCCATTCAATAAAGACCATTAAAGGGAACCTGTCATGTAAAAAATGCTGTTAACCTGCAGATATGGGGTTAGTTAACAGGTTAATAGTGTTCTGAAGTCGCCCGGTGCCCACACTGAGATGAAATGAACTTTATTCCTCCCGGCAGCTACAGGCTTCAGTCATGGGATGGCACCGGGACAGTTTCAGTCACTTCTCTGTGTATAGAGAGTGGAAGCTGTAACCGTGACCCCAGCATTGACTGACAGCCAGCTGTAGTGCACTTAGCAGTGACTGAAGCCACACCAGCACCTCCTCTATGACTGAAAGCCCAAGAATGCCAGGAGGAATAAAGTTAATTTCCTCCCGGCAGCGGGGCTCTAAGTGCTGGCATCACATGGTGCCAGAATGCTACTAACTTTGTTATTAACCCCATATTAGCAGGTTAATAGTGTTTTTTTACATGACAGGTTCCCTTTAAGAGTTACTGAGATTATTGCCAAGAGATATCCATTGGTAGGCAAATCTCTCAGCTCATTAGTATACAGCAGGGCAATATTTGGCTGGGTGAGAAGATTTTAGTGTTCCTTTCAAGGGGTATTGTTTCACCTGGGTGTGGTTCACTTTGTAACTTGAGACTTGTTTTTCTCACACATGTCTGTGTGTATGGAGGTGTGCAGATCTCCTGGATTGAGTGCCTTTGCTCAAGGACTCTAATCCAGGCGGGCTATCCAGTATGGACTTTTGTTAAATGTTGTAATTTTGAGCTGGACAAAGGCTGTATTTGAGTTTCCTGTGATGTAGTTTATGAGGACTGCAATAAACCAGATGGGCTTTTAAATAGAAATGATTCCTGTGATACCTCATATGGCTACCAAGTGAGTAGCATTATATGTAGATATATATATTATATATATATATATATATATATATATAATATATATACTGTATACAGTACAGACCAAAAGTTTGGACGCACCTTCTCATTTAAAGATTTTTCTGTATTTTCATGACTATGAAAATTGTACATTCACACTGAAGGCATCAAAACTATGAATTAACACATGTGGAATTATATACTTAATGAAAAAGGGTGAAACAACTGAAATTATGTCTCATATTCTAGGTTCTTCAAAGTAGCCACCTTTTGCTTTGATGACTGCTTTGCACACTCTTGGCATTCTCTTGATGAGCTTCAAGAGATAGTCACCGGGAATGGTTTTCACTTCACGGGTGTGCCCCATCAGGTTTAATAAGAGGGATTTCTGGCCTTATAAATGGGGTTGGGACCATCAGTTGTGTTGTGCAGAAGTCTGGTGGATACACAGCTGATAGTCCTACTGAATAGACTGTTAGGCCGGGGTCACACTTGCGAGTTTGATGCGAGAAAGTCGTGCGACTTACTCTCATCAAACTCACAAGTGTGACGCCGGCCTTAGAATGTGTATTATGGCAAGAATAAAGCAGCTAAGTAAAGAAAAATGAGTGGCCATCATTACTTTAGGAAATGAAGGTCAGTCAGTCCGAAAAATTGGGAAAACTTTGAAAGTGTCCCCAAGTACAGTTCCAAAACATCAAGCGCTACAAAGAAACTGCCTCACATGAGGACCGCCCCAGGAAAGGCAGACAAAGAGTCACCTCTGCTTCTGAGGATAAGTTTATCCGAGTCACCAGCCTCAGAAATCACAGGTTTACAGCAGCTCAGATTAGAGACCAGGTCAATGCCACACAGAGTGCTAGAAGCAGACACATCTATACAACAACTGTTAAGAGGAGACTTTGTGCAGCAGGCCTTCATGGTAAAATAGCTGCTAGGAAACCACTGATAAGGACTGGCAACAAGCAGAAGAGACTTGTTTGGGCTAAAGAACACAAGGAATGGACATTAGACCAGTGGAAATCTTTGCTTTGGTCTGATGAGTCCAAATTTGAGATCTTTGGTTCCAACCACCGTGTCTTTGAGCGACGCAGAAAAGGTGAACGGATGGACTCTCCCACAATGAAGCATGGAGGAGGAGGTGTGATGGGTGGGGGTGCTTTGCTGGTGACACTGTTGGGGATTTATTCAAAATTGAAGGCATACTGAACCAGCATGGCTACCACAGCATCTTGCAGCAGCATGCTATTCCATCCGGTTTGCGTTTAGTTGGACCATCATTTATTTTTCAACAGGACAATGACCCCAAACACACCTCCAGGCTGCGTAAGGGCTATTTGACCAAGAAGGAGAGTGCTGGGGTGCTACGCCAGATGACCTGGCCTCCACAGTCACCAGACCTGAACCCAATCGATATGGTTTGGGGTGAGCTGAACCGCATAGTGAAGACAAAAGGGCCAACTAGTGCTAAGCATCTCTGGGAACTCCTTTAAGATTGTTGGAAGACCATTTCCGGTGACTACCTCTTGAAGCTCATCAAGAGAATGCCAAGATGTGTGTAAAGCAGTCATCAAAGCAAAAGGTGACTACTTTGAAGAACCTAGAATATAAGACATATTTTCAGTTGTTTCACACTTTTTTGTTAAGTGTATAATTCCACATGTGTTAATTCATAGTTTTGATGCCTTCAGTGTGAATGTACAATTTTCATAGTCATGAAAATACAGAAAAATCTTTAAATGAGAAGGTGTGTCCAAACTTTTGGTCTGTACTGTATATATATGTGGTGTTTTTTTCTCTAAGTTTTTGTTGTTTTTATATATTTGTAACTGTTGTACTAATTTTCATTTCCTGAAAACATTCCTGCAAAATAATAAAGGGTTCCTAGAATGAATGTGTTTTTATATGAAACTGTTTTTATACAGTGAGCAGATCATTGTCATATAAAAAAATGAAAATGCCAACTAAGGAGCGAACAATAGATATAAACGTCCAAACTTGCTGAAAGGTTTGAACACACATGCTTGGGATGTGAATGGAATGTAAGAGAGGACAGAACAGTGCGATCTAATTCTTCAGAATGCTTTATACTTTCGCATAAATCAACGGCAATAAAATTAACAGAATAAGATGGGCTCACGTGTGGACCGAGAAGAAAACATGCGTTTTCAAATCATTTCAGGAAGCCTATGTTCTTTTAGAGTAGTGGTCTCCAATTCACGGTTCTCAGTTGTGGATCTGTTACAAATTCAGTCTTAGAATATATCTACACAGAAATGAGTAGGACTTTTGAAAAAAGGTTAAAATTGTTCCTATTCTTATTCTACAGGGTGGACCATTTATATGGATACACCTAAATAAAATGGGAATGGTGGGGAAATCAACTTCCTGTTTGTGGCACAGTAGTATATGGGAGGGGGAAAACTTTTCAAGATGGGTGGTGACCATGGTGGCCATTTTGAAGTCAGCCATTTTGGATCCAACTTTAATTTTTCCAATGGGAAGAGGGTCATGTGACACATCAAACTTATTGATAATTTCACAAGAAAAACAATGGTGTGCTTGGTTTTAACATAGCTTTATTCTTTCATGAGTTATTTGCAAGTTTATGACCACTTATAAAATATGTTCAAAGTGCTGCCCATTTTGTGGGATTGTCAATGCAACCCTCTTCTCCCACTCTTGACACACTGATAGTAACACCGCAGAAGAAATGCTAGCACAGGCTTCCAGTATCCGTTGTTTCAGATGCTGCACATCTCGTATCTGAAGACAGTTGTCTATGCTGTGAAGAACTCTTTTGTTCTCTAGGCGATAACCCACCACTAGAGTTGTCTGAAAGTGGCTTTCTCTTCTTGCCCCATTAAAGCACATGAAATCTTGGCTAAATGTTCATGTGCATGGGGGTCACGAATCAGGAGATACAACATAGCTATCGTCCAAATGAGTGCTTTGCTGGCAGCTAGCACTAATGTATGGTCAGCTTATGTCTTCAGTTCTGAGAAGCTAATTCAAAAGTGACATTCAGAATAACTGCACTTTGTTTTACCACTCTTCTAAAAACAGTCCAAATGTGTCATTACCCTCTGGCTGTTTACCACTTTCATTATGGGCTCCATAGCAGCATCAAAGCTTTCCTCTAAGATGCATACACTTTTATCTTTAAGTAAAGAATGTCATCATGGTCGAAAGAATAGAAGGAACTAGGCAAAGAGGAAAACCAGCATCCCAATGGCTTGATACTAGAAGACCCTGGTGGACCTATCTAGGCTTGCACAAAATCGATCTTACTACAGAGCGTTCATCCATCAAGTCGCCATGACTCGAGATCAAGCTGAAGGCTGATAAAAAAAATGCAATACAAATAACTGAAACTCAAATCTAATCCTAAAGGAAAGCAAAAAATGTAGTGTTTAAAAAATGTTCCATGATGCATGGTTAGGTTACAATGGCTAACAAAACATGTACCAGTGAGTGGTGTGTGAGTAAAGGATTGGTTTTCATCAGTTCATCTGCTAAAATCTATATACAAAGCTTAGAAGTGTCAATGATTGCAAAGTACTAACGACATATAGTGTCCAGTACGCTCTCTCTGTAATGTTTTATATTTACACTGTTTAGATCCTCCAAAAATAGTCCGCACAATGCTCAACATAGATGACAGGTTATCTTGCAGAACACTTGAGATAGTCAAGATGTTCCAAGAGAAAAACACCTTGGTGTTTCCTTTTTCTTTTAGATGATATCACAGAATAGCACTCGTAGAAACATTATACTTCTCCTGATACAATATTGTAAAATAGTTTGAAGCTCCTTATTTTCAAAGAAGGAAAAATTATTCTTGTCTAAGACAAGATACATGGCGTTCTGGTTAAGACAAGTTTGTCTCCTGACTAACTCCATACACAGGGAATCTTGGATTGGCCGAACTTCTCTGAGTTCCCTATGAGAGAGCCACTGCTGGGCTCCTCTGGCAAAGGCTTATCTCCAGAGAGAACAAAAAGATTGGATGCTGAAATGCAACTGGTCAGATCCTCATCTATAGGCTGAGAGTCGGGAGGTCCACGTACACATAAAGGTTGCCAAACATTTTAGATATATGCCAGCTTAGCCGGCAGTTATCTCGGCCATCTGTCACCATACACTGGAGCGCTCGATCATCAAGATCTGGGAGAACAAATGGATAGGCAATCTGAAACTGGACATGTCGAATCCTAAAATCCCCAAACAATCAGTTGTTCAGGGCCCTCGTACACATTAAACTGTTGGCCAAACCCTCTGATATTGGGGGTTCACCCGACATTAAGCTCATGCATATGGGGGATAAAAACTGTTAGCCGCTCCTGCCTACATTAGCGGATTTATCCAACTTTACTCGAATGTGTGTGGGGACCTTTCCACGGTGGAAATTCGAAAGTAAAATACGCAGTAGCAATTATGCAGCAAATTGTAGGCCTTTTGTTGCAATGTTGCTATATTGACAATCTGCACATATAAAATTTGCAACACTAGTCAATTTCCACTGCAGATTTTGTCTTCAACTTGTGTACTAGACGTAGTAAAAACTCATAAGAAACCGTTTGGATGAGCATTCATGTGTTTTCGGTGGACAAAGTAGAGAAACTCCTACCAGACACTTCTGGTGGTGACTTATCTTCTGGAGAACAATGGGGTCAAATGTTTAAGTTCAAACTACCTGACCCTTATCTCCACCAATATCAACTGTCAAAGGAGTTGGAAGGTCATAATACTCCTCAGATTGTCTGCTGTATGGGGCCTTAATGCCCCTGACGCCACTTATCCATACAATGGTTACAATAGGGTCAGATGGCTAAATATTCAACCTGTTGAGTCCTGTCTATCCTCCAAGGTCAGCTCCCTGGGGCCCTACAGCAGACTACAGATTGTCAGATTGTTAGCAGGTCCTTTGTTTTTTAGTGAGTAGTGAAGAGTGCTGAACTGTAATCCCGGTCATTGCTTCTGGTCAAAAGTGGTGCTATAAAACTAAAAAAATAAACACACATGAGTCTCGCACCTCAATACTCGGCACTGCCCCGGCACTTAGGACCGGAGTGTGTGGCTGCATGTATTTCTATGCAGCTGAATGCTCCGGTCCGAGTGCCGGCGGCAGTGCCAGGTATTGAGGTGCGAGACTCGTGCGAGTTTCTCGGAAGTGTGATCCCGGCCTTAAAGTAAAAGTTATACGAAAACAATTCCTTGAAATGAAATCATTGGTATTGCTTTAGCCTCCAGGGTCTCAACTTGTTGTTCATGAACCCAGAGAAATCTTTGCGAATGGTAGTTGAAATCTACATATGGCTTCTGGAACAGTTACTTGACAATACAGAGAGCCTGACCTCTTCTACAGAGCAGCTCCAGCCATGTACCTTCATGTTTGTACTTTGCTCTCATGTAGATATGAGGAACCACATGGATTTTCTGGATTTTTGAACCAAACTGATGACATTTAGAAGAAGCAAATGTGAAGGGTTGGCGAGATCAAAACCATTCCTTACCACCTACAGATTAGACACATGGATCAATCTGGTAGATGAATTTACAGATTTCCTCTATTGTTTTAATAAAAATATCAGCATTGAATAATTATATTTTTTACACAGCTGTGACCTGGTTCTCCATCAAGAGGGTAATTATAGGAGTAGAACTTGCACCCAGGTGTTAATCCTCAAAGGGGACGACCCAGGTCTCTTTATCACATAAGAAGAGCTAAGTATTATAAATGGCACATGGTAAGTGCGAGCCATGTTCAGATTTTGCAGTCAATGAAGCAGTATGATAAAGATTTGCCCCAAAATGTATTTAAATATGTAGCAGCAAAAAAATGGGGATATAAAACTTAACATTTAATGAACTTAATGCTAAAAAGGGGACACACAAACAAATACCATCCTCCAAACAAATAGTGAGGATATATGATATAGTAAGAGAGTTGAGTCCAATAAGGACAACAAGAAATAGGAGATATATAGTACGTCAGACAATATATAATATGTAATTAGCTCTGCACCGCAAGAGCAAAATATGACTACCTAAATGCAAGTGTAGGCATCGCTTATTTGTAAGTCATGTGTCTGAGACTTAATCAAACGTATGTGAGACAACATCTATAAAAGGAATGATCTCACCCATTTGAATGGCGATGTTCGCTCTAAAATTCATCTCCTAATAAAGTATGCATATGGTCATTTTCAGATTAAACAAGGCCCTGGGAAAGGGCCTTGTTTAATCTGAAAATGACCATATGCATACTTTATTAGGAGATGAATTTTAGAGCGAACATCGCCATTCAAATGGGTGAGATCATTCCTTTTATAGATGTTGTCTCACATACGTTTGATTAAGTCTCAGACACATGACTTACAAATAAGCGATGCCTACACTTGCATTTAGGTAGTCATATTTTGCTCTTGCGGTGCAGAGCTAATTACATATTATATATTGTCTGACGTACTATATATCTCCTATTTCTTGTTGTCCTTATTGGACTCAACTCTCTTACTATATCATATATCCTCACTATTTGTTTGGAGGATGGTATTTGTTTGTGTGTCCCCTTTTTAGCATTAAGTTCATTAAATGTTAAGTTTTATATCCCCATTTTTTGCTGCTACATATTTAAATACATTTTGGGGCAAATCTTTATCATACTGCTTCATTGACTATCTATACCTGGAGCATGGCTGGCTTCCTAACGACTGGAATAGATACTAATCATTGGCTTACTGAAGTAAAGGATATTTTTTCTGATCGTGACTTTCAGCAAAGGAAATATACTCCATCCTTTAACTCTGCATTTAAAGAATTGACTAGAGTATATAAAAACCAGATTGTGTCTTGGTGGGAAGTACAAGGACTGGAATATTACATCAAAGCCGGTATTGTCCCCCGCCACTTGAGAATCTCTTTGGCACCTGGCTTGAGATATAAGAGTCCTGATTTATTAAGTAAATGGGAAAGAGAGGCCACTAATAGTTCACTCAAATTTATGCAGATTCTCCTCGATGATGAACGTATAACTTTGAATAAGTGTAACGAGATACTTAAAGAGCAAATCGAGGTCACAAAAAAATTTTCTTCTGAAGCAGAATTTTCTGCAAAAGAATTAGGTGTACAGAACACTCTTGAACGCTTTCAGTATCACCTGAAAGAAAGGAAACACAAACAATTTATTCGTGACCTACAAGATTTCAAAGAAAATAAGGCCTATCTCTTCCCCAATAGACCACCTGAACCTGTCTACACCTCCACAGACACTGAAGCATCTGATATTGAGGGTCATCATAAATCACAGAGGGGTAGACAACGTGGTCGTGGTGGTTATCGGAGAAGGGGATACGATC
Source organism: Oophaga sylvatica (assembly GCA_033576555.1). Classification (NCBI taxonomy): domain Eukaryota; kingdom Metazoa; phylum Chordata; class Amphibia; order Anura; family Dendrobatidae; genus Oophaga; species Oophaga sylvatica. Next base: position 98,903,756 of record JARQOD010000009.1, on the reverse strand, counting down.
GGAGATCTAATTACTCCGCTGGTCCAAATTATTCTGCTGGTCCTAACCCTTCAACTTCCACTTCGGCTTCTTTTTTGGAGCAAGGTTACCCCTTACGGAGCAGATTAAACCCTACAGGCACACCATTTCAAGGGGAAACCCACAGGTCATAAATTTGTCGGATAGAGTCCTAACTGAAATCGAAATGTGTGTGCTAAGTAAAGGGTTGTCTTTTGTTCCCTCGAGTAACTTTGACTCGTTTGAGGGTACAAAGGACCTTAATTTATTGTCAGGAAACTTAAATGGAAGAAATTTCATATTCAATCTCAAAAAAGACATGCAATGAATTAGGGGTTTCGGACTCCCTCCTGGAGGATATTAGAGTCCTGTATAACCTCTCTGACACTGACTCTAGTATAAGTGGTAAAGGTCCTTTTACAGATCTTAAATGTAAGAGTAAAAAAATGCCACCTCCCCAATCAGATCTTACGTCGATCGATATATTCTTGAATTTGGTTTCTAAAGACATACAGAAACTTGGTGAATCTCCCTCTTTTACCCATACAATTTGACCCGTCATGAAATGATGGCACTTAAAGATCTGGAAAAAGATCAGGACATTACCATCAAAAGTTCTGATAAAGGTGGTAATGTAGTGGTACTAAACTCTTTAGATTATAAGAAAATGTGCCTTAACATCTTGAACAACAGAGAGTGTTATTGTGTTCTTTCTTCTGACCCCACCATGGTATTCACTAATGAGTTAAGACAAATCACATTGAATGGCCTCTCAATAGGGGTTATTGATAAAAATGAGTGTGAATTCATTATACCAAAGTTCCCTACATTGGCCACATTCTACTGTCTCCCTAAGGTACATAAGGGGGTCGATCCCCTTAAGGGTAGACCAATTGTGTCAGGTGTGAGCAGTCTCACGAAAAATCTGGGCATTTATCTGGATAAGATTTTAAATCCATTTGTCCTTGCCCTTTGCTCATACACGAGGGATACGACAGATTTATTGAGTAAAATCGATGGGGTTGTTATGGAACCTGACACTATTCTTGCCAGTATCGATGTTGAGGCACTTTATTCATCCATTCCCCACGACAAAGGGCTAGAGGCAATTGAATATTTTCTAAAGAGTAGAGGTTCACAGTTTAAGGCACACAACATCTTTGTCTGTGATTGTTTACGTTATCTATTAACACATAATTTTTTTGTGTTTGATCGCAAATTTTACCACCAGCTCAGGGGTACTGCGATGGGGAGCCCTTGTGCCCCCTCTTATGCTAATTTACTCCTGGGCTGGTGGGAAGAGACAGTGATTTTTGGTGAAAATGGTGTCGTCGGAGCTGAAAAGGCTCTTTTATGGTTGAGATATATTGACGACGTTTTTATCATTTGGAAAGGTACAGGAGAATCTTTTGCTGAATTTGTCAGGAGTCTAAACGTGAATGACATTGGTTTGAGTTTCACGTATGAATGGAATCCATCTAAATTGCCATTCCTTGATGTGCTGATTGAGAGGAATGATGATGGAACCTTGAGTACCAGCATTCATAGAAAATCTACGGCCACTAATTCTCTTCTGAGATGGGAGAGCAGTCATCCTTTGGCCCAGAAGAAAGGTATACCTAAGGGTCAATATACGAGGATTCGTAGAAATTGCTCAGATGACATTAATTTTAAACGTCAAGCAAATGATCTACGACATAGATTTTTGGATAGAGGCTATCCTGATCGTGTGTTAAAAGGAGCCTATAATGACATCAAAATTAAAAACAGGATGGAATTACTGACTCAATCCCCTAAACAAGAAGATGAATTTTTGGGTCTTAGATTTATTACCACATTTAATAACGGGGCCGATGATCTAAGGCAGATCTTGAAAAACCATTGGCCTATCCTGAAAATGGACCAGGACATTGGGGATCTCTTGCCCTGTCATCCCCAAATTACCTTTCGTAAGGGAAGGTCTTTAAAGGATAGACTGGTTAAGAGTCACTTTGTAAATGCCGAAAAAACAACCTGGCTAAAATCCAATGTTGTGGGGTGCTTTAAATGTAGTGGTTGCATTGCCTGTAAAAATGTGGAAGTTGGCAAACAATTTTTTGCATCTGATAACTCAACAAGATTTGAGATTACCTCTTTTATCAACTGCAGGAGTGAAGGTGTTATTTACAGGGCAATTTGCCTATGTGGTATGATCTATGTTGGAAAAACCATCAGAGAGTTTAGGAGGAGAATTGGTGAGCACATGAGAGACATAGCGAGGAATATGGATACACCTGTGGCCAGACATATCAACCTCAAACATGGGGGAGACCCTAATGCAATAAAATTCATGGGTATTGATAAGGTACCCAGACCGATTCGTGGTGGTGACTGGGACAATTTAATATTACAACGAGAGACAAAGTGGATTTTTCGACTAAAAACTGTCTCTCCATATGGTTTAAATGAACAACTTTCCTATTCCTGCTTTCTCTAGTATAGGGTTTTGCAGGGTGATTTAGTTAGGGTTAGCCGCCGTGGACCGGGGGGGCCACCTGCGCAGGATTTTAGGGCTCCAACCTCCGCTGTTAGGCAGGGTCAGATGGAAATAGGTACTTGACAGGGATCTGTCAGGCTTCCCTTTTTCCTTTCTTCCTTTCCAATGAATAATGTTTTTTATCATGATCTATGAATGCTGGTTCCTATATTTGACTATTCCATTTTGTTCCTTTACAACTTTTCCAAATATAGCAATGTAATAATTTTGGTATCATTCCATAGTGTGGTAAGCCAGCCCAAGCTCTAATATATATATGAAATTCCTTATAGGGAATGGTATTCCCTCTCTCCATATCTATTTTTTAGTTTGGAGTATCATGGGACACCTTTGGTAGATGCTCCTTTAAATGTTCTTGGATTTACCCTTAGTGCGAGAGGATTAATCTCCATTATTTTTAGTTTGGAGATTTTTTATATCATGTCTGTATTAATAATAGTATAGAAGGGGTTAAAATGATCTTGTTTGTCTTTCCTTATATTTCTATATGCTAATATCAGATTTTGGTAAACTATTAAATGTCACTAAGATGATGTCGCTAAGTGTCTTCCGTTGAAAGAGGTTATTCATACTAAATAATTGTTTACTCATCTTTTATTAACTTGGTATTACATCGTTTTGAAGTAAGCAATGGCACGATTTTAGTCGCAAAATGAGATGCTGTTTGCAAGAATATTTAATGGCACCATCTGGGACGCAATATAATTGCATTATGACGCTTCTGTTGTGCTGTGCCGCAATAATTGAGGCTGTTTGCAAGAATATTTAATGGCGCCATCTAGGACTCAATATTATTGTATTATGACGCTTTAGTTGTGCCATGACATAAGTCGTACATTTGCGTTTGGTTTTCGCCGCAATTTGCGATTTTATTTAACGTCCCAATATAGGACGTAGCATAATTGTGCGTTCTGGAATGCCTCTTTAAATGGGTTCACTTTACACACCGGAAGCCACTATTCTGAATGACGCATGCGCGCGGTGTTTTTACATCGCTGAATGGACGCATGTGAGTTGATATCAATAGACCGGATGTCCAATGAAGGGGAATACCGGAAATGACTAACTGCGCATACGCTATGAGTACACGGCGTGCGATCACTATTTGGCAAATGGTGAGATCGCTATAGGCTATATGTAAAGTGTGGCGTGCGTTTCAGCAAGATTGTGACCTCATTAAACAGGCAGGTATTTTTAAACCATGCACATCACGTTTTATTGGTGGTTCGTTTTTTGTTTTGCACTAATTGGTTTAAATGGTGGTGGGAGTGTCTTATCTATTGATATAAGGAGGAGTTGTATGTTTTTTTCTCCCTATGAGAGCAATGCATTTGATATAGATGTGTCTAGCTGCCATATCCCCTGATGAATCCTGCAAGGAGGAAACGCGTAGGGAAAGGGCCTTGTTTAATCTGAAAATGACCATATGCATACTTTATTAGGAGATGAATTTTAGAGCGAACATCGCCATTCAAATGGGTGAGATCATTCCTTTTATAGATGTTGTCTCACATACGTTTGATTAAGTCTCAGACACATGACTTACAAATAAGCGATGCCTACACTTGCATTTAGGTAGTCATATTTTGCTCTTGCGGTGCAGAGCTAATTACATATTATATATTGTCTGACGTACTATATATCTCCTATTTCTTGTTGTCCTTATTGGACTCAACTCTCTTACTATATCATATATCCTCACTATTTGTTTGGAGGATGGTATTTGTTTGTGTGTCCCCTTTTTAGCATTAAGTTCATTAAATGTTAAGTTTTATATCCCCATTTTTTTGCTGCTACACATGTTCAGATTTTGCAATGGGGCTCAGAAACTTAATGTAACTCCTCTGATCTCTGGAGTAATATGCATTGCACTGTTTCCTTAAGCAAATAACAACCCTAGCACTTTACACTTGTTTTTTATTCCTTTTCTTTTGTTGAGTTTTTCTATTCCCCATGTCAGGTGCCTGTGAATATATATGAAGGCTTGTTGTAAGGTGGGCACGACACCTGTACAATGGGCCAGGAAGGGTGTACTTAATTAGGGATGTGAGACACTGTGATTCATATTGTAATGAGATGACATTCTGAGCCCATTTTCAGCAGTAGTTGACACTTTTTACATCTTCTCGCAACTTTTAAAGTAGCAAGGTGCAAAATCCCACTGGAAAGACCTTATACTTTTGGGAGGATGGTGATATGTGAGACTCATATTCCATAGTTATCATCAATTTGTTCCTAAATGATTAAAGACAGTTTGGTTTAATGGGAACCTGTCACCAGATTCAGGGTACCTTAGACTGTGTTCACATGTAAAGAAATCATCTGTTGGAATAAATCCAGCACCAATCTGTTAACAAAAAAGTTGTGCGGAAACAGATTTTGGCCCGGCTAAAAAAAAAAACTATTTCAACTGGATCTGTCTTTTAACATAGAAGTCTATGGAAAACGGATCGGTTAAATAGTCATTCATTTTGTTGCATTTGGAACTTATCCAGTAGGCAAAAAAAGATCCTTTTTAAATGAGAGGAAAAACTGATGGCTATTGTCTAATTAATGGATCCATTTTCCTTACACTTCAATGTTAAAAAACAGATCAAGTTGAAATCAGTTTTTTTTTAACCGGACAAAAAAGTTGTTTCAGCATAACTTTGTGAGCGCTATAGCGCCATCACGCTGTTTGGTGGTTTTTCTCCGGTACTGCAGATCAACTTCTGATGAAATGAATAAAGCAAACTGCAGTACGCAAGAGCAGCCACTAAACTGTGTGATGGAATGATGCTACTCCGATCCATACAATATTTACATCTTGACGATGCCAAAGTTACTATCAGCTGATTGGGATTGGTAACAGGTAGCGACTCCCAATTGATATGGTATCCATCCTAAGACCGGGATCACACAAATGCGAGAAACTCACACGATTCTCGTGCGAGTCTCCCGCATGAACACCAGGCCGCCGGCACTCGGACCGGAGCATGCGGTTGTATGTATTTCTATGCAGCCGCACGGTCCAGTCCAAGTTGCCGGCAGTAGTGCTGGGTGTTCATGCGAGAGACTCGCACTAGAATCGTGCGAGTTTCTCGCATGTGTGACCCCGGCCTAAGGCTAAGGTCACACGGCTCAGGAGAAAATCAATCTCATTATGCTAATTACATCTAATCAGAGTTTAATCGGAGCATGATCAGAGCGGGATCCGATTTTCTTGGATGTGGAGAATAAAAAAAAAGTTTCTCCATCATTTTCATTCAGTCTGAAAAACGAACCCATAGACTTGAATAGCTGAGCGCGCCTTGATTATTGGCTGTCAAATCGAGCATGCTGTGATTTTTTTCCGCCCAATCCGAGGAAAAAATCGGATATGTTCACCGGCCCATTGAATAACATGGGTACGAGTGCTATCCGTCAAAAATGAGAAAAAAAACAGATGTTCACAGCCCCCTTAGAATAACATGGATAAGAGGTCTAGCCATCAAAATAACCGACAGCACTCCTGATTTTTTAGTTTGTGTGCATGAGCCCTAAGGATAGATCATCAACACTGATGTAATAGAAAACCCATTAGAGGCTACTCTTATAGATCCCACAACATGGTTTACAATGGTAGTATAACAAGGTGTTTGAGCTTTTCCAGATTTTATTAGAAATTTTAAAATTTACCCAAACTTAAATAAAAACCAATTCATGATTTAATTTAATTTATTTATTTTTTTACAAAAATGGTTGTCCAGAAAATAAGAAATGCGTGAGACATGCAGAACATGGAAATCAGTGAGTCAGTCATTTGCCATTTATAGTATTTCTGTATAGATTTCTGATTGTTCTTCTTATATACAGTATGTAAAGAAAAATACACAATACAAGTGACGTGAATACATCAGTACAGACGCATGGATCTCACAGATAACATCCCCCGGCCCGTACAAATCACTGCAGTCGCCTTACACAGAATAAAAAAGTGACATAGAGACATTAGACATTGTTGGTATAGCCTCATTCAGGATCTTATTTTTCTGTGATCCCTCCTTGTTACTAATAAGTCGACACCTGGAGGTGTGATTCTGGTCTCTGCCCAATCAGTGGTGACAGTATTAGATTATGTAAGGACACACCTCTTTGACACAAAGAATGGTAACACCCAATTGACAGAATAATTGAAAATTTTCAGGAAGAGTAACAGAGGAACAGCACAGTGCAGAATCCCAAGAAAATATTGTCCCAAATGTTTATTATAAAGGGAATACAAGTATTTATTAAATCGGTCATGCCAGAAACGGTGACATGTCTTCTTTAAAGGACAGCTATCATCGAAAAGTGACCTATTCTTTAAATCATTTTTTTTTAATTACATTTTTTTTTTATTTATGACAATATTTTGCTTACTTCAAAACCATCAAAATTAGTAATATTATAATTTTCACAATGACTATTAGACTAATACATCCTTGTTATGTGCAGGTAAAAAAGGGAATACACCAGAGCAGTTGGAATCTATGAGATTGCAGTACCCTGACTAACCACAACTAGAGGCAGCCGTGGAGCGTTCCTACGTTGGTCCTAGACGCCTCGTCACAGCCTGAGAAACTAACTACACCTAAAGATAGAAATAGGAAAGCTATCTGCCCCGGAGCAGAACCCCAAAGACAATAGAAAGCCCCCAAACATGTAATGGCGGTTAGACAAGAGGAAATACTGACACAGAAAGAAAATAGTATGAGCAAACGCTGGGGCCCAAACTATCTAAATAGAAAAGGATAGGAAGGGTACTTACTGCAATCCCAGAAAACCCTGAAAAGCACCAACTCTACTAATTTCAAAATCACCTGAGATCACACGACCTCTACCACCTAAATTAGTTCTCTGGTGTAACAAAATCAAAACAGCAGCCACTGAAAAAACTGGAAAAAGCAAAAGTACAAAACTCAGTGGCTGAACTAAACTGAGAGGGCAAAAGCCCCCGGAGGGGACCCTGAAGGCCCCCACAGAAGTGCAGGACAAAATGCAAAAATATAGCACAAACACAAAAGAAGAAATAGTCTTATCTGTTAGCAGGAGATGCAGACACGACACAGCAGGCTACAAGGGAAACTGGAATGAAGGATTCAGACCAGAACAATTGATCACCGGCAACCCTGATGGGAAAATGACTCCCTTATATAAGACCAGTCAGTAACACCTGATTCCCAGTCCTCACAATCTTCACTAGCACCGCTTGTAACCACCAGAGGGAGCCTCTGCTCAGAACTCATCTCAAACCCATTCACAACACATCCTGTTCTTTCTGGAAGACTTTTCAGCAGGCTCTTTATCATCAGAGTCAGGATTACAATGACAGATAACACCTCTATACTATACAAGAGCACAGGATCCACCAATCACAATAGACAATGTCACAACTAACCCTGCTCCCTCAATCTTTGCACATGCTCATTAGATGCTCCAATACAGCGTCTGTTCATTGCTGCTAATACATATGTAAAGTTCCTGAAACAACAGGAAGTTAGAATCTAAAAAAGCCCTTGTGGACAGTGTGCGAACTGCACATTTTTTTTAATACAGATGTTGATGTGGGGAAGAAAAATATTATCAAAATTAAAAAAATACATCTAACACAAAAACCTGATTTAAACGATAGGTCATTTTCTAATAATATTTTCACTTTAAAGGGGATTGTCCAGGTGAGCAAAAAAAAAATCCTTAGTTGTGTTTTAAAATAAAATGAATACAACTTAGATAAATATTTTGATTTTATAAGGTCCATCAATGTCCCTCCTCCAGCATCTCCACGTCTCCGTCTATTCATTGGTCTTACTTCATCTGATGAAGAGTTTAGCTCAGCCTCAAAATGCATTATGCTGAACCTTCTAATAAACAAATCTCCGAATACATCAGTTTTATTTGTACTACATCATTGGAGGGAAGTGCCATCAGAAGAGGATCACCATTCTTTATTCCCCCACTTTATGCTTCGGCCTTGTTAAAGAAAGAAGGCGGCTCAGTTATTGAAATGATGTGCAGAACTCGGCCACGGACACTATTCAGTTCCATAACAGCCGTTCCAGCCACCGCCAACACCAGGAACAACTGACTGGAACGGGTGCCAGTTGTCACACCCCCATCGATCAGACATTGATGACTTATCGTAAGGATACGCTATTAATGTTAAAGTCCCGGACAACCCCTTAAAAATAAAAGAAAACTACAATAGTATGAAAGGGTTAACATTCTTTTAGTATTTATCTTAGCCAACAATAATTTAATGTCAACGATCAATAGATATTTTTTTATTTGAATTAAATTTCTTGTAGGGACCCCCAGACAATATATCTAGTTCATACACTACAACCTAAAATCAATGTATTGCATTATTATACTCCATTTTCATATCCATCCAATATTAATATTATTCAAGAAAAGCCAAGTATCTCCAATTCGGGGATCCCAAAGATTCCAAAATCAGGGCTCGATTTTGAATGATGTGGAAGTGTATATGCTCAGCCTCTTCTCCATTTATTGCCAGTGGGACAGCAGAAGAAAGCCAAGTACAGCACTTAGCTATTGCACTTAGCTATTTCAGTCAGTACCTTCAAGAATTAATAGAGAGGAGATCAAACATACGATCCGTTCAATGGAGCGGAGATCGAGCATATGATCCATTCAAAGGAGCTGATATTGTGCATACAATTCATTCAATGGAGCTGATATCGAGCATACAATCCTTTCAATGGAGCAAAGATCAAATGTGATCCATTTAATAGAGCTGAGATTGAGTATATGATCCATTCAATGGAGTGTAGATCAAGCATACAACCCATTCAGGGCCGCAGAGATCACACTCATGATCCATTCAATGGAGCGGAGCTCGCATATACGATGAATTCAATGGAGTGGAGATTGAGTATAATTTCCATTCAATGGAGTGGAGATCTAGCATAATATCCATTCAATGGAGTGGAGATCAAGCATAATATCAGTTCATCATGGAGCGAGTTGATCAAAGACAATTACATAATCCATTCAATGGAGTGTAATGGAGTCGAGCATAATATCTTCCAATTCCCAAATGGAGTGTAGATATCGGAGCATAATATCCATTCAATGGAGCGGAGATCAGCATAATATCTCATGTTCAATGGAGTGTAGATCGAGCATAATATCCATTCAATGGAGTGTAGATCGAGCATAATATCCATTCAATGGAGCGGAGATCGAGCATAATATCCATCTGTCAGATAAATTGGAGTGTAGATCGAGCATAATATCCATTACACATGGAGTGTAGATCGAGCATAATATCCATTCAATGGAGTGTAGATCGAGCATAATATCCATTCAATGGAGTGGTATGATCGAGCATAATATCCATTCAATGGAGCGGAGATCGAGCATAATATCCATTCAATGGAGCGGAGATCGAGCATAATATCCATTCAATGGAGTGTAGATCGAGCATAATATCCATTCAATAGAGCGGAGATCTAGCATAATATCCATTCAATGGAACAGAGATCAAGGATATGATCAGTTGAATGAAGCGGAGATGGCGTATACGAGACGGGGCTGCATAGCTCCATTCTTGGGGTTGTAAAGCCCAGATTTCGGGAATGCTGGGAATCCCAGCTAACAGAACAAGTGTAACTAGCAAGTTATCTGGTATCCTGTGGAAAGCTAGTTTTTTTTTTGAATAACCCTTTTTGAATGATGGGATGCTGATAGACAAAACAAAGACATCAACTTCTTGGTGGAAGAGATAATTATGCTATGCATACCGGAAATATGAATACCTAGCTGAAACTCTCGGATAAACCAGGGACATGGCAAATAGAAGTTTTTTTTTTTAACCCACATAGAATGCTCATGGAAAAAGCTCACCATTTCTAATCGAACTTAATTGCTGTCAGATTTCTGTTCATCATTTAGACTGTATACAGACGAGGCTGTCAAATTTGTAACAATCACTGCAAAATCCACAACTTGACTGCACCTTAAAAGAACCAATTACAGTATTTATTAGCACTAATCATTGCCAAAATCATAGCACTCTTTTTTTAATGCATCTTTTTTATTGTTTTATTTCTTTTGTTTTATTATTTTATTTTTTGACTACACATATTATTTTTATTTTTACAATTTTTCAATATTTTTTGTACTTTTTTTAAATATATATTTTTGCAGCTTTTGTTTCACAATTTTTTTTTTTTTATGTAGGTGTTTTTTTTTTTACTTGCCAAAATTAGAAGAGAAACAACTGCTAAAACTGAAACAAGATGATATGCTGTGGGTGAAAGTTCCATCCTATGTCTGGTTAGTCACATTTCCGTTTTTAACTAGGTTTACACTTAGTGACGAGCACACACAGCTATGTGGGTTCATTCTCTATTACACGCTGAAGACTGAGATGAGTAAAAGTCACAAGTGTAGGCCTAATACAGTACATTTAGGTTGCTCTATGTCTGGAAAGGAATTTGTATATTTTATACAGAATATAGATACAATTATGGATTCGGCAAGGAAAAAAAAATAAGTGTGTACAAGGCTCTATCCATTATATCCATAGATTATGCAAATGGAGATAAAAAAACAGCTGATGTTCTGTTGCTTCGTAACATACTGAGACTACACCGGTCATTATCATTACTGACAGGTAATCACTTTACAGGGCACTAGACGGGTTGCAGTTGCAGTTAAGACGAAAGATGAAAATGAATATTGACAGCAAATATTGTCAAAAAGTCTGTGAATACCCATAAATCTATATGCAAGCAAGATGATGAACAAGTGGTACAACCGGAACAGTGTTGTTTTATACAAGGAAGTTAGTACCATTTTTCCTGGTCTGCTGTATGTTAGTCATACACCGTCGTTCGTCATCCTATGATGCTACTATATATATATATATATATATATATATATATATATATATATACACAAGTGCCAAGAACGAAATAATAGCCAACGTAGCATTTGCATACACTCTTTACATAAGGGACAAGACATCCTTTGGAAGATCTGGATCACACCCAATTTATTGTAAACCAGTTGAACAAGTCATCTTTGAACTTGGAAGATATTGACAAAAAGTTACATAGTAACAAAAAGTTTAAAAAGTCACTGCCGCCTTTTGACATGGACAATTTTGGCTTCACATATTGTAAATAGAAAGGAGAAATGCTGTACGTTGGGGTAAATGGGGGACAGGAATTGTATAATGGTCCAGCACCGACACCGTAGTAAACACTTTTTGCATTCGGCAAAAAAACGGAGAGTCCTAAAATGTAGTATTAATATCTCCCAGCCACTGGTGGACAGAAACAGAAGAGGACCCCTGTGCAAGAATAATATATGGGCCCATAGCTGTCCAAAAGGGGCATCATAATGAACAATTATACCTGCTTTGGAAGTGGAAATGAGCCTCCTTATATCTTGGGCCCCTGGTTGCACCAATGACATGTCCGCCCCTGCAGCCAGCCATAGATACGCTCATAATAAGGTAACCATCATGGCTGCTTTCTCAAAAGAAAGTACCGGAGGAATCTAAATAAAAATCTATGAAATATTTAGAATTTATTGACCGGATCCTAATAGACCCCAATGGAAAACCTGTACCATGGCCCCTCGACAATATAATGCCGTTTATAGCATTACCTTCCTCTTATAAGGCCGACAATTCAGATGTTGTAACTTGATGTTTGGAGGTCACAATATTTCCTTTTGAAAAACAGAGGAACCCTTTGGTCATCCTTAGGGTATGTGAACACAGCATCTTTTTTAAGACTAATTTTGCCTGGAACCCACCTGAAAAAGGGCTCAATAAATATTAAAAATGATGATGACGTTCACAGCAAAGTCAAAACAGCTTGTTGAGCACATTTTCCATCTTTTTAAACTTTTTTTTAACCACTTCAGACTTTGAAAGCCGTGAAGTGGATAAAAGGAGTGTCCGGACCATTCTTCAGGCGGCTTCTGTTCGGAAGCCAAGACTATTTTATATGTAAAATTTGAAAAATAAGACGCCCGTGGCCAAGATGCGGCAAAAATCATTAAAAAAAAAGACAAAGAAGACGCTTCAGTAAAAACACCGCTGGTGTTTTTCTGATGAGCCTCATGCTTTAAAAACTATGCAGCTACTCCGCCGTCTATATTTAGGCACCATTTAGCCACATGGAGCAATCGTGAGGGAACTAAACTTCAACGCCATTCTGGATTTGATTATCACAACGTTCCTGTTGTTCAGCGCAGATAATAACATCTGGGGAATATCTTTATCTACGCTAGAAATATTGCCACAATGTATTTAACATAACTCGTATAAAACAGCCATGGAAAATAAAATAAGTTGTATGAGTTCAGGGGTAAAAAATAGATGCTTTCTTCTAGTAACAGCGCCACCCTTGTTTAAGGGCTGAGACTGGTATTGCAGCTCAATCCAGTCATGCCTTGAATAAGAGCTGTGCTGTTGGGAGAAGAAATCAGCTAAAATTCCTTATTGTGAGGGAGGTATGGTAAAACTGAAGTGTTGTAAAGACAAAATTTGTGCATCACTTTTCCATGCAGGCTCTATATGTCTGGTGCTTTCAGTGCCGATAATGTTAATATTGATGGTACCTGGTGATTATGCATTGTACAGACCAGTAGCTGTCACATTGGAGCAGAAGCTCTCTGTGAACACTACAAACAGATCTGAGTTGGCCTTTTTCTGCACCAGAGATCTAACATTAAATGTGTTATTTGCTATAAGTCACTAACAATGATATAATGATGTTTTTCTGCAGTTTTATTCAGCTCTACGGGTAAACCCCAGGCCGTATGTCAGGCCGAAAAGCCTAGTACACTGTAGATGCAAACTGGTTAACATCAGGATAGCTCGTTATGACAGTACTGAAAGGATTACTGCTATGCTTTATAACACAGGAGGAGACCTCAAAAACATCTATTCAATCATGTATTCATCTTTTATAATGGTACTAAATGGGAAACAAAACATACTGGTTTATGTTTAGGTTCGGACTGGCCCACCAAAGTATTCACCTTTCCTGGGTAGACCCCACTTACCCACCAACACGTGCAGTAGTTGGCCCAATACATTTGTTTCACTATGTAGAGACAAAAGCAGCATCTTCTTCACACAACAAACTATTTAGTTTATGAATATATAGAAACAGAAGTAAATTTGTGAATGAGGGTAATGTAATACAGGTGCTTATCAGAAAATTAGAATATCAGCAAAAAGTTAATTTATTTCAGGTCTTCAATACAAAAAGTGAAACTCCTATATTATATAGAATCATTACACACAGAGTGATTTATTTCAAGTGTGTATTTCTGTTAATGTTGATGATTATGGTTTACAGCCAATGAAACCCCAAAAGTCATTATCTCAGTAAATTAAAATAACTAACAAAAAACACAACTGCAAAGGTTCCTAAGCATTTAAAAAGGTCCCTTATTCTGTTTCAGTAGCTCCACCATCATGGAGAAGACTGCTGACTTGACAGATGTCCAGAAGGCAGTCATTGACACACTCCACAAGGAGGGTAAGCTACAAAAGGTCATTGCTAAAGAAGCTGGCTGTTCACAGAGTGCTGTATCCAAGCATATTAATGGAAAGTTGAGTGGAAGGAAAAAATGTGGTAGAAAAAGGTGCACAAGCAACCGGGATAACCGCAGCCTTGAAAGGATTGTTAAGAAAAGGCCATTCAAAAATTTTGGGGAGATTCACAAGGAGTGGACTGCTGCTGGAGTCATTGCTTCAAGAGCCACCACACACAGATGTCTCCAGGACATGGCTACAAGTGTCACATTCCTTGTGTCAAGCCACTCATGACCAATAGACAACGCCAGAAGTGTCTTACCTGGGCCAAGGAGAAAAAGAACTGGACTGTTGTCAGTGGTCCAAGGTGTAGCTTTCAGATGAAAGCAAATTTTGCATTTCATTTGGTAATCAAGGTCCCAGAGTCTGGAGGAAGAGTGGAGAGGCCACAATCCAAGCTGCTTGGGGTCTAGTGTGAAGTTTCCACAATTACTGATGGTTTGGGGAGCCATGTCATCTGCTGGTGTAGGTCCACTGTGTTTTTATCAAGACCAAAGTCAGCGCAGCCGTCTACCTGGACATTTTAGAGCACTTCATGCTTTCCTCTGCCACAAGCTTTTTGGAGATGGAAATTTCATTCTCCAGCAGGACTTGGCACCTGTCCACACTGCCAAAAGTACCAATACTTGGTTTACAAACAACAGTATTGCTGTGCTTGATTGGCCAGGAAACTCGCCTGACCTTAACCCCAGAGAGAATCTATGGGATATTGTCAAGAGGAAGATGAGAGACACCAGACCCAACAATGCAGACGAGCTGAAGGCTGCTATCAAAGCAACCTGGGCTTCCATAACACCTCAGCAGTGTCACAGGCTGATCGCCTCCATTCCATGCCGCATTGATGCAGTAACTGGTGCAAAAGAAGCCCCAACCAAGTATTGAGCGCATTTACTGGACATACATTTCAGTAGGACATTTCGGATTTTAAAATCATTTTTCAAGCTGGTGTTATAAAGTATTCTAATTTACTGAGATAATGACTTTTGGGTTTTCATTGGCTGTAAGCCATAATCATCAACATTAACAGAAATAAACACGTGAAATAGATCACTCTGTTTGTAATGACTCTATATAATATATGAGTTTCACTTTTTGAATTGAAGGACTGAAATAAATTAACTTTTTGATGATATTCTTATTTTCTGAGAAGCACCTGTATTTACATGTAGCTTAACACTGAGACCTCAGAATCAATGTTACTCATTGCCCTTGTCACCCCAGTCTGACACTGTTCACAATTACATATATTTGCACAAGATGCACCTTGAATAACAAGGAATTAACTCCGATCCGGATAACCACTTTCCATATGCCATATAGGTATCAAAAAGTGCAGTTTTTCCCCACTCCTGTTCACCTGATTCACCCAGTCATTTAAATGTTTTCTGTGCATGGGCAAGTCCACACAGGAGGGAACTGCTAAATAAAGTTGATGCAAATCGATTTGCAGGACCATCAGTCACGTCAGTAAGCTGTGGCCAATGAATGGAAGTCTTGAGAATCACCTCTTACCTGATGGCATCCATGGCTCTACTTTCGATTAGCTGGTCTGACGTGACATCATCGTTGAGACGTGATGCAAATGTGGCATCAAACCATGTTGGCTAATCAAAAGAAGAACAGTGGATACCAAAGGATAAGAAGTGATTCTCAGAGGACTCCCATCCATCAACATAGATTACAGACATGGCTCGTGGCTCGGGTCCTGCAAATTGATTCGCACCAGCTCTACTGCAGATGATATTACATGTGGATATGGAAAAGTAAACTCACATTAGATGCATAGGAGAGGCTATGGATTTCTATGGGAAAATTCTTCCACTTGTTGACCAACTCCAATGCCAGGTTCACACGTTGCATATTTGGAATGGATGTTACGCCCAGCTTTCTAAACTGAAATCAACAACATTTTTACATCTAAGATTCCTTGATATTTTTCGCACATATTCATGCTTTTTTTATATAGCACACAAGAAAAACACAACAAAACAAAATTAGACCAGCTGTTTAACTTGATTTAAGGTCCCCATTAAAATGAATGGGTAATATCTGCACCAGAACGATGTGCTTCTTCAGTAGACTATTCACATTCTACTGTTTAATAAAAAGTCAATTTTCATGCTAATTCCACAAACCACTCAAAAAAAACCAGCACGTAGATGAGATTCCGCTATTCATCCACTTGGCTGATACTGTGAAATGCTGCGTGTTGGCAATCTGCTAGAAAACCTAAACAACGTGGACAAGGGTCTATCAATCAAAAAAGAAAAAAAAACTTATAAAATAACTTTTATTCGTATTCATTAAAAAATGCCAAGTATAAACCTAATATATAATAAATCAGTTCAATACAATTAATTAAATATAGCCATCCGGACCACATTTGTCAGCATTCCACTATGACATATCCATCTTCCCTACTGTTCAGCCAGACACAGTATATGAAAAGGTTTTTTATATAACACTTAAGCATTTTATTTGGGTGCTGGTGGTGGCTCTTTCGGGAGGTCTGTTGAGGGTCAATTAGGGACAGCCTCCATTGAGCGGGGGCGCCACATCAAACTCTTAGTGTGCCATCCTCAGCTCCCCGGAAGTGTAACTAAGGGTAAGATACTTCACTATTCCCTTAGGCCATTTCCTGTATTTAATTAATTGTCATGAACATACCGACCTGCCGATATATACTTTTTATTACCCTTTTTTGTCCTGTTTTACATGTTATTAGGTTTACAGTATATTTGGTCTTTTTAACAGCTATGAATAAAAGTTATTTAAGGGTTTTTTCCTTTTTGGTTTTCTGTGTTGACAATCTGCTCGTAAAATCTACACCAAATGCGCAACATGTGAACAGATCCAATATATCTCCTGCAGTTATTACATGTGGCTGTGTGAGAATTCACACCCTTCCCAATCACCAGGGAGGCTTCCTTCTGAAAGCTGGTTGTTCAGAAAGGACAACCTGCTTAGTACTGGTCTGATTAGCAGTTTCCTGGACATTTATGGAAGGGTTGCCGTTGAGACATCTTGAAAATAACAGCAGATTGTTATATTGCTGTGTTTGCGCCTCAAGCTGCCAATGTTACCATAGTTATGCCTCCAACTAGGGCAATGCACAACAAGCAAGCAGCAAGCGAGCCTGGAAAGTGTATAAAGTCTGTCCTAGCATATACAACTTCATCTGAAATCCATCTTGTGTTGCAATTATAGTAAGAAAGTGATCACACATTACACAGCTGGAAGTGTTATGCTGTTAAACTGCATCATAAAATCACTTCTGGGAGAACATGAATCAATGGAAAGGTTCTCCTGGTGCTGTTCATTGTCACCTAATGCTGCAAATATTTACTGCTGCTTTCACTTACGGTGAGTAGAATTTGTATCCAAAACAAAACATGATGGCTGGGGAGAGATTTGGGGGTCATTATACTGTGTGGGGGGCTGTGGAGGCCATCATGCTGTGTGGGGGCTGTGGAGGCCATCATTGTTTGCGGGGGCCTGTAAAGCTGGGAAGTATGCTCTTTTTTGACTGAGCCAAGACGCCGTGCCCACACCTACTCTGCAGAATACATTTTTCTGTATGATGGAGGGGAGTTCAATTACAGTAGGTATTTTGCAATCAGGCCCTATAACATCCATATACTCCCCTGTCTGCAGTCTTCTGCCCTTCCGTCACTTACTCTTTTGCTATCAATTGCTTGTTAGTAGGAATTAGGAGACCTTTATAGAAGGGAGTATGAGTGCAGGATCAGATTACACCGGTTTTATCCATGGGTTTCCCTGATATCTTTCTGTTTAGCCATAATGCGGTTTTCATACTTGGGATCTGGCTGAGTGAGAAAAGCTATTACTAGAACACATGTGCAAAATGCAAACAGCAATTAATACGGTAATCTTGGAGTTCACACATCTTTTTTTGCAGCTGATCAAAAGTGATTGATAAATTGATCTCAATTTATATGTGTTGACTTTTTTTTCAATACTTCACCTTACCTCAAAGGTGAAAAAAATCTCATCAGGATGTAGCCTGTAAAAATGAAATTATTTTGGCACCATCTTGAGTTCCATTAAAAATAATTAGGATCCTGCAAAAAGTGTGAATCCAGTAAATATTGTATATTGCACAAGCAGAATACAAGGTATATTCATCCATTTGGATTGTGCCTATTATATACAAACAGAAAAATTAAAGTCTTTAGTTCCTACTTAAAAATAACACGGAGATTAACAACGAAGCTACTGATAATCAAGCAATGCGAAAAAAATGATGATACAAAATGAAATTTCTTGTGTAGCTGGATGTGTCCACCATTACCATTCCGCTAAGTACGGTAAAGCCTACAATTTCTCAAAAATGTAATTATCGGGAAATGCTAGCAAAACCTTTGACAGGCTGCCATTAATATCGCAACCGTTGGGCGGACATACATTGAAACACAATCTAAAAAAACAACCAACAGAATATCCCTGGCCTCCCATACATATTAGATAATTGTCAGCTGAATAATTGTTTGGCTAACAACTTCGGTAACTCTCCCGACTTCCCAATACACAGAAACTCTCTTCTTAGGGCAGAGTGTAAGAAAGATTGACTGAGCCCCCCAATGTTGATGGACTTGGCTGATGGTCTAATGTGTATGGGGGCACCAGCAGACTGATGGTTGGGAGAGATATCGATCACACTTCTCTTATTTCGTACCTCCGATTTCATTGTTCTCCCTGAGATAAGCCACCAGCCAACTTGTCAGTTAATGGCTTTCTCATAGAGAACTCAGGAGTGCTTGGCCGAGCAAGCGCTCCTGTGTATGGGATGGGAGAGAAGGCAAAGGTGGCTGTCGCCAAATGATGTGAAAAAACCCAATGTCTATAGCCAGCCTAAGACGACCAGGTGCGGAAAAAATGCATTTAAAGCCACCATACAGATTAGATGGTCAGTAGATCCCACCTAAACCAAGAGTTTCGGAAGACTTTAATCTAATGTGTGTGGGAATGATCGAAGATAGGTGAGTAAAATTATTTAATTTTTTTTTAGAATCCCTTCTCAGCAGATTCTATTGGCATCTTCCAGTAAATCTTCCAGTATTGAATTTTGGGAAATTTGCTCAACTCTATTCACATCTCACGTTGTCACAAAGCCATACATATCTCATACCGATGTTGTCACAAAGCCATACCGATCTCATTAACAATAGATGAAAGATGGCTGGTGACTACTCTATTTAGAGGCCTTCCAATCAACAATTATGGAAGAGAAAGAAAGATCAGGTAGGTTGGATTTTTCGTTGTTGCAAAAGTTAAGCTGGAGAGGAGTCCGACAGTAGCTTTTTCTGCCCTGCCCATTGAAAAATGTCTACGACCTAGGTTTTCTAAACTTTCGACTGGGTATAATTGCATCTTCAAATAAAAAAAAGTTCTGATCTGGTATAAAACATTCTTGAGAAGCATATATAAGAAGCTCTAACTTTTGAACATCCAAAGCGTTTTGGTGCACCATAACCCAATAATTCTACTTATCACGCCACTATCTTCTACCAAGCATATTTATTACAGAGCCACTCATTCCCCCAAAGATGCACCAATCAGATAACCTTACTCTTCCCATCAACTCCCTTAATCTCATTTAAAAGAAATTTGCAAATTGGATTAGACTATTGTAAAATATCTGCATGTTTGTATTTTCTTAGAAATCAAAAAATCAAGATTATGCATAGCTTTCACGTGGTAAATGAGGTCTATCCAGAGCACTTTGTATCTTATTATCCCGGATTTGGATAATAAAGGATAACATGTTATTGGCATTGGTAGGAAACATGTCACAGAACATGACTGCACAAAGCAGAACGCACAAATAATCCGGAATTGTGTAGCATTATATACTTTTATAGCATGGGAGAATTACAGCTCTGAATTATCTATGAAAGCTGTCCCTCTGACCACCAGTGCTGCTTCCTTCAACTTCTGTAAGATATTCTAAATGACTTGTATTCCTTGGAAATCACACCCGCACAGTGATATAGACTTCCTATTATAACGACGTTAAGATAGTTAAGCTAATTGATGACCTGAAGGGAAAGCTAATTAATTGACCTCCATTTCAAAGTGTGTAACATGAATCATCACTTGCTCTAACGCAACATTCTTGAGGGTATGCCACACTAAACAACATCGCTAACGGGATCGCTAAAAAACGTCACTATTTAGCGATCCCGTTAGCGATGTTGTAGTGTGCGGCATCTACAGCGACGTGGCCCCTGTGAGATCCTGCTGTGATCTCGCTCGTCGCTGACATCGTTCCGGACCCTATTTTATCGCGGCGCCCCCGCTGGTAAGTATATATCGCTGAGTGTGGCACCTTTTCTTAGCGATTTAGCGGTACTTCTGTACCGCTAAAGTCGTTAAGGAGATCGCTAACCGCGATAGCGTCCTTAACGACATCGCTAAATTAAGCCGCTACTAGCGATATTGAAACTATCCCGCTACCGATCGCATTAGTTGCGTCGTTATCGTGATCGCTAGCGGGATTGTTTAGTGTGGCAGTACCTTTAGAACTGTATTTTAATTACCTGCTTTTTCTGATATTTCCTTTGTTTGTGAGGCCCCATTGTTGACTCTGAAAGCAGACATTTCAAGTTTAAAAGGAATCTGTCAGCAGATTTCACACCCCGAAGCTATTTATATACACATGTAGGTCTTTCAAAGACAAGTCCAGCAATACATTTACATAGCTAGTCCATTCATCCTTTCCTATGAAATCAGTGTTTGAATTAACATGCAAATAAGGCTGAAGGACTATGGTAGATCTGAAGCCTCTGTCACTCCAGCTCTATTCCCCACCCAGGGCAGCCCCCTCCTGCTTGACTGACTGTCTCTGCGACTTCATGCAAAAGGAGACATCAGTCAAGCAGCAGGAGAATTCAGTACCGGGCAGGGAATAGAGCTGGAGTGACAGAGGCTTCAGATCTACCAAATCAATTTGCAAATTAGTTCAAACTCTTATTTCTCAGTAACAGAGGAATGGGCTGGCCATGTTAATGTATTTCTGGACTTGTCTATGAAAGAGCTACATGCACATATAAATAGCTTGGAGGTGAAATAATGTTGACTGATCCCCCTTTAACTTTAATCTGAAGCTCTGGTTGAAAGTGAAATATTTTTAAGTCTATTTCTGTCTTTTAAAAGTAATAAAAAAAAGTCTAAAAAAGTGTTTGACTCTATGAAGAATGCACTAGTGTAACATTGATTAAGTAAATACCAAAGTGAAAATAACTAGTTTAGACATTTTGCTACAGAAATTAGAATTAAAAAATTAAGAACGTATTTGATGTAATGGATCGGGGATCTTTCCTTATGTTGTATATAATGTACCCATCTTTGTAGTTTCTTATTTTTCTCTCCATCTTCTCCTTTGCCGGGTCAATGACTTTTAAACATCCGCAAATAACTTAAGGATAGTAAGGTGATGATGAAGATGAGATGTGTAGGACTGGCAGTGAAGCTGCTGTATTGTCTCAAGCAGTCATAACGGAATCATCTCAAGTCTTCTTGGTCATAGTGCAAGATGGATCTTGTTGGGATAGACAACTCTGTCTTTGCCGACACTCATATGACTAACAAGGACTCTTCTGAGTCTGGCTAAGGAGGTCATTGTAGATTTGTGAGCGTAGAAACCTTGGGTAGGAATCCCTTTCCATTAGGCTCCGCACTCTCAGTTGGGCGAGGTCAAAACAAGACAAGGTTGGATGCACAAGGTTTCGTTTGGTCAATTCTCGGGTCGGAAAATCAATGTTGACCTATTGAATGACAAGAGAACATATGAGTCTAATGAGCTCAGGATGGGGTCAATTCAATCACAATTTCATTAAATGGTAACTTTCAATAAACTTAGATTCATCGGATGGCAAATTCCATATCTGACACAATTTTGTAAAAATTCTTTGTTTTCCTCAAAATTACTGTAAATTTTTAGCCTTAAGAAATCACAGTGTTCAGCCATGTACTGCCTTCTGTAATAGTAGATCATTCTGCCCTTCTGTCTAAATTACGATCCACTGCCTTCTGTAAAGTATAATCTGTCTCAAGCAGCAGAGCTACAGAGATGCCTACATGGATTACAGGCAGTGAGGTTGGGTTTGTCTTTCTTCTCCTGTTCTCCTTTCTGTTAACATGGCCTACATATCTAACAAAGAGGTGGTATTTCAGTTCAGAACAGGCAATCAATCAGACAATGGCAAGTACAAGGCATAATGTAAAGGAAGGAAAATTCCAGACCTACGGTACTGACAGAAACCACAATACTTACAGTACAAATGGTGCTGACAGAATGCTGATGCATGGAAATGTCCACTGAAAAGGAGAGGATGATATGTAATAAAGGATGAGAATTAAGACTGGATGAGAGACTAATATGTGCAACTAAATATATTTTAACCTGTTGTGAGGGATGAAGGCAGAAAAATTATGCTTTTAGAATGTTTTTAGGAAAAATAACAGGTACACTAAAAATATTTAATTTGTTCTCAGTATATTCAAATATATATTAAAAAATTATTATGTCATCCCAGCTCTTTCTAAGGAGATAATTATAGAGTCCGATGAAATTGTGAGGCTGATACACTCATGATGGATGGAGTAGAATGCAGGAAATTGTTGGCCACATGTGAAGGCGTGATGAATGATTTCTGGTTGACGCTATGAGCTAATTAAGGTTCTGAAAAAGTCTATACCGATTCTTAACTTGTAGTAGAGATGAGCGAATTTGTTCGGATTCAGTTCCGAATACGATCAGAATCGAATATTGTTTTTGCAATATTCGTCGAACACTGCCGAACGTCATTAGAGTCAATGGGAGTAGAAATTACCGAATATGTTCGGAACCGATCATAAGACATACATTCGGCATGAATATAGCTCGAATATGTCAAAATCAGATTCGGGGACAAAATCCGGACAAATACGCTCTTCTCTATTCTGTAGTAGATTTCGTTACTTAAATGAAGGGCGTAAGATCTGATCAGCAGTCGGAAAATACGATAAATTCTTTACCAAAAACCATTGAAATCGCCCATAACAAGTTGCAAAGAGACTCATCAGTCTACGGGTTTTGTTTACTTTCCTTTCAACTTGTTATAATGGGTACAACGAATGAATTAAATTTTCCAACCGCAGGCGTGATCTTTTGCAGTTGCCGAACAGGAGTGTTGTACATGAGAATATTAAGATCATCAATGCATGTGAACTCTCGCAAGTGTGGGAGGTAGATTGTGTGATAAATAAGTAATTTGTGAGTTTTCAATGTGTTGGAACTAGAGACGAGCAAATGTATTCAAGTGAAACATTAAATTCTTCTCAAATATTGCAAAAATCCACAAAATGTGGATTTTTTGCAATTTGCTTCCACAAAAATAGCAGGGGTTGCCATTTTGCTTAACTCCAAAAGGCCACTAGAAGGTTACAAAATATAGCTCTGCTGTGTGTAGCACAGGCGATCGGATGACCGAAGCTTCTAGTCTCCCTTGGTGACTATTGAAGCAAGTGTAAAAACTGAAAAAAAAGTTTTTAAAAATATTTAAAAAAATTAAAAAAATATAAAAGTTCAAATCACCCCCCTTTTACCCCATTCAAAATAAAACAAAAATAAAACCACATATTTGATATCGCCGAGTTCAGAACAGCCGATCTATCAAGATATTAAAAGCATTAATCGGATCAGTTAACGGAGTAACGAGAAAAAAAATAAAAATGCCAGAATTACGTTTATTTGGTCGTTGCAACATTGCAATAGAATGCAAAAACGGGCGATCAAAACATCATATCTATCCCAAAATGAGATCAATAAAAAGGTCAGCTCTCACCCAGCTCCAGATCCCAAAAAATGGAGATGCTACGAGTCTCGGAAAATGGCGTTTTTTTTTTTTACAAACTTTGGATTTTTTTTCACCCCTTAAATAAAAAAAGAACCTAGACATGTTTGGTGTCTATGAACTCGTAATGACCTTGTGAATCATAATGGCAGGTCAATTTTAGCATTTAGTGAACATGGTAAAAAAAAATAAAAATTGTGGAATTGCACTTTTTTTGCAATTTCACCGCCCTTAGAATTTTTTCCCATTTTCCAGCGTCGTTCAAAAGTAAAACTCATCCCGCAAAAAAACAAGCCCTTACATGGCCATAGTGACGGAAAAAAAAAATTATGTCTCTGGGAAGAAGGGGAGTAAAAAACTGAAATGCAAAAGCAGAAATACCCCCCGGTCGTTAAAAGGGTTAAACAATGTTTTTCCATGCTGTGATTCCATGCTGTATACTCTCTTTTCTGTCCCCCCCTGCCCAGGAGCTGTGGTATGTTCCTGTACGGTCAGACACGGCCATTACACAGTACACAGCAGGGGAACATTTATAAGATTATCTCGGCACAGGAACATTTTATTTAAACACATCCAATTGTGGAAATTATTATTATTCCAAGATCTATTGATAAAAATTAACTTTGTTCATGGGGAAAAACCCTTTACGTCTACAAACCACTAAGCTTCTGTAATCCAAATATATTCATCTAAAGTTGCACAAATCAATTTATCATTTCCTTAGAAGATCATCTTTATGATAGTTGGAAAGTATCAGCTTAACTTTCTGGTATAATTACTTATTTTTGTTAAAGAAGTTTGCAATAAATTCATGCCGGTGTCTAGATATGAGAAAAGGAATGGCTTATGATTCATATAAGCTAACTTCAATGACCTACTCAACATCTGAATCACCTCTAGATGGAATATACTAAAGGGAATGGAATGACCTTATGACGAGAAAATGTTATTCAGTGATTATTTTTAAAATCGCCAACCATTTTACTGAATTATTGTGCTGCTGTTTTATGCCTACATTTAAAAATATCTATCGTGTTCCTGTGAAATACCAAGACAGAACACAATAAAAGTAGCCCATTGGTACGTGATTATTGAAGGGCAGGCTAGGTTTATTTATTTTTTTGTTGTGCAAAAATCTTTATAAACTTAATATAGAAACACTAGCTTGGCCCGTGCAAAATTTTCGCACATTGGTCGTCGGGGGCGCAGGCAATTTCAGAAAAAGCAAGCTGGTGAAATGTAAATGTATTTCATGAGATGATGAACACAGACAGGTATTTATATATGTAGCTTGGTAATACAATAAATTGGTTTGATAAGTAGAGGCCAAAAAATGTCGTCCGTTGAGGTGCCACCTGCAGGTCATTGTGTCTTTCTGTAGGTTTATGAAAATAAATGTTTAAACTGTATTTAGTGATAAAATCGTGAATGTGTGGTTTGTATGGCTCTTTTCTTGCTGAAGGTGGCAAGTTTACCTTTCAAATGGTGTATCATTTGTGTGTGTGGGGCTAAGTAATCAGCAAAATAGCAGTGCATGTTTACAAATGTGTTTGCATATGTGACTCACCTGCAGTGAAGAGTACAATCCTCCAATGTGCCTGAAATAGTCTGGGCAAGCACTTGAGCAAGCTGGAAAGACCCCAAGGCAAATGTTTGGATCTCTTTGTGATGTCTGTAAGCAGCTTTGTGGTAGTGTGCTTTGGGGTAGTGTGCTGCAACCTGCAGGTCGTTTGACCTTTCAAATGATGCATCATTTGTTTGTGTGGATGGAGTATGCACAGAGCAGGTGTGCAATTCAATAGGCAGTGCATGTTTACAAATGTGTTTGCATATGTGCCTCACCTGCAGTCAAGTGTGCAATCCTCCAATTTGGCTAAAATAGGCTGGGCAAGCAGTTCAGCAAGCTGGAAAGCCCCCAAGGCAAATGTTTGGATTTGTTTGTGATGTCTGTAAGCAGCTTTGTGGTAGTGTGCTTTGGGGTAGTGTGGTGCCACCTGCAGGGCATTTTTCCTTACTGCAGGTATATGAAGATTAATGTTTAAACTATATTTTGTGATCAAATCGTGGATGTGTGGTTTGTTTGGCTATTTTCTTGCTGAAGGGGGCAAGTTTACCTTTCAAATGGTGTATAATTTGTGTGTGTGGGTGCAGTATGAATGGAGATACAAAGTAATCACTGAAAAACAGTGTTTAAAAATAATAGAATAGATAATATTCTTCGCTGTATATCTGGCATTTCTATAGCATAGTACAAAGAAAATAAAAAAATTAGATCTCTGTCTTCCGAAAACAATTTTAAGTTTCAGAACATGAAGTCAAAGTTTTAATAAATTCAGTTTTATCTGCTGCACATTTACCAGTTCTCTAAATGCTTATCAACATAAA
Source organism: Oophaga sylvatica (assembly GCA_033576555.1). Taxonomy (NCBI): domain Eukaryota; kingdom Metazoa; phylum Chordata; class Amphibia; order Anura; family Dendrobatidae; genus Oophaga; species Oophaga sylvatica. The sequence goes on along the minus strand of JARQOD010000009.1, from coordinate 98,877,394 downwards.
AGTTGCATATCTAAACAGATCATAGCAGTATTAAAGGTAATTTGTTACCAAGTCTTTGCTACCCCATCTGGGAGCAACATAATGTAGTGTTAGAGACACTGATTCCAGTGATGTGTTACTTACAAGGTTGTTTGCTGCAGTTTTGATAAAATCACTGTTTTATCTGCTACAGATCTAGCAGTTCTCTAAATGCTGATCCCTGTATAACCCCACCCACACCACTGATTGGCAGCTTTCTGTGCATAGGTAAAAAGCTGCCAATCCATGATGGGGGCGTGGTTGATATGTGGCAGCAGGTTTACTAGTCTTCTAGTGATAATCTCTTGTTGATAAAACAGTGATTTTATCAAAACTACAGCAATCAGCCTAGTAAGTGATACATTTCTGAAATCAGATCTCCACATTATGCTGCTCCCAGATTAGGTAATAGATTCCCTTTACTGGCCTGATGGTGAAAAATTCAAATGTCGCTCTTGAAGACAGTCATGCAGTAGGTGGTAGGGAGAGAACATAGGTAGCTCTGCTCATAAATGACAGCTTTATCTTGAAGCTCCATCCCAATCAAGTTATTTTTTTGAGTTCATATTTGAAGCTGGGTACCTTATCAACTTGTAAACCCTAGAGCCACACCACAGAAGTGCAATCTTTTCATAAATCTTTAGGTAGCTGGCTTCCAAGTTGAACCCAATAGAAGAGCTTGATTGGAGAGGAACCAGCTAAACATTTGGAGAACCACCTTTAATGTTCTACGTATACTGCATGGTGGCAAAGTAGAGTGTCTTCAAGAAGGATAATTGTATTTGTACCACTGAACATCAAAATACCTTATTATAAGAACACTGTTATCTCAGCTTACCTCTCTGGGAGCTTGAACATCAATGAATTCCTGGAAAATATGATGTGCTTTTGCAGGCAGTTTATTTACAGAGCGCGTCTTTCTGTAGTCCTCCACAGGCTATCCAGAACTCAAGGTTCTCCTCACTGAATTCAGTCTGAAGGAAGGCACGAAATGCAGAGCGACCATCTACAAAAAAAAAAAGGCAAAGTTGATTCTGTTCACCTTGTGTATGTTGTGTTAGCGAACACCAAAAAATACAGGCGCTGCTCATAAAAATAGACAAAAATAGATCAGCACCAGAGTTCCCTAGAGAGACAATGGGTGATTAATCCGGTACTCAATCTCCAGATGAAGTGAAAAATGTATATCATCATTCAATCCATGATGACTAAAGCATATCACAAGATTAAAAGCAGGACATCTTGGCAAAAAAAAAACAAAAAACATTGGCCTACTCGTTTTGAACCGATGTGTCTGAACAGTTCTTACTCATAGCATACTCCATGCCATAAGTAAGGGACATTTTCATATAGCCTCATCTTTTTTTTCAAGAGGGAAGAATAGCTATAAGAGCATCTCTCACTTGAGAAGACCCAACACAATTGGACTTTTCATGCTCAGCCCACTGATTCCAGTGAAAACTGCAATGTTTCATTTCACCTGCGGAGGTGCTGCAGTGGAATTGTGCACTTGAGACCAGATTTCTCAAAAATTTGAGCTGATAGGTTGGGACTTTAACAGTTGGACACACATGATTCCTTTATTGTTAGAAGATCTGTAGGATGAAAGCATTAACCCCTATCTTTACAAGGTACTTGTGTCATTACAAAGTTTTTTTTATAGTGTTTGATGGCATTGTGCCATCTTGTCCTTGGTACCATCACCTGGATTAGGCTGTTGCATTTACAACCCGGAGACCCTCATACACCTTAGATGTCTAAAGAACAAATCAATCTTTTGCCATTCTTTCGAATTACAGCTGTCTCTCCATAATCAGGAGCATTCATTCTGTTGAGCACTCCTGTGTTCTCTATCAGAGAGCTGCGCACAGACATCTCTGGTGGGGATTATCTCAGGAAGGACAAAATGATCATCAGTCATCAGTCATTATTTATTATCAATACACAGACAATATATTTCATCTGTATTGAATTATTTGTTTAGTTCATTTTTGCTGTCCTTGGCTTGAGTTATTACCATGACAATGGAGGAGGTTTTCCTCCTTCTAATCACGAGTGATAACCCGCTGGATCTCTGCTATTTTTATACACCTTAAGGCTTTTCTTGTTCTGGTGATGCAATCTGTTTAACAAGCCTAGGGCTAATTTGTGCATATTTGGCACGACTTGCTTATAGGGCTTATATTTGCTATTATGCCCTTACCGACTAGATGTGCAAACCATAGAAACGGGAATATGATTTTTTCTTTCCCCCGGTTATGCGCAATGCATAGTAGCTTTTCACATAATATGGCCTTTTGTGCAGACGCGACTTGTGCGTGTGCTGTACTTCTGCCGTGATATGGTGGACCGGGGGTTAATATATGCATATTGGGCACGTCTCATTTATAGGAACTATATCTGCTATTATGCCCTTACTGCCTGACGTGCAACCATGGAAACGGGGATGTGACTTTTCTTCCCCCGGTCATGCGCAATGCACACCAGTTTTTCATACAATATGGCTGTCTATGCAGACGCTACTCGCGCGTGCGCTGTATCTCTGCTGTGACGCGACGGGCCGGGAGCGTTGCCATGGTGATGGTATGCAATGACGCATGTCCTCCTTCCCATCGTACATGGCGCGCGCCGGGTTGCCCTGTAACAGGGCGGTACATCACGCCGAGCTGCGCGCTGATTCGCAGATGGATCCTATACTCTGTATATAAATATCCTCTACCTTTTTTAATTAATCACACCTCCTGATGAAGCCGAGGGCGGTGAAACACGCATCGAAGCTCCTGCGCGTCCTTCCAGCACTCCTGCATGCGGAATTCAACATGTCCCAAGTAGGGTTGAGCATTCCGATACTTCCGATACCTGAAATCCAATGTAAGTCTATGGGAACAAAATATCGGAAGTACTTCCGATACTTACTTCCGATATTTTGTTCCCATAGACTTACATTGGATTTCAGGTATCGGAAGTATCGGAATGCTCAACCCTAGTCCCAAGGTATTATACAGACCACTATTTACTTGTCTTACTCATTTGATTAGATTATTAATTGGCTAGCTATGTATCACATTAGCTGGCTTTTTGCCTATATATATGGTCTATTAACCTTATTCGTATGCTAATTTTTGCCACTGATTTGACATGCAGACCTGCTGGGGGACGGGTGTTTCTCTATGTGCTGCTTTTTTCATCTTATAGTGCATTAACTCTTTAGCTGTCACTTGCATTTCTATACGAATATCTTGTCTTGTTTGTGTGAAAATATATGTGCAATAAACTTTATACATTTTCCCAAAACCCCTATACTTTGTATTTTGATCACTATATTATTGCTTAATTTTAGTATAATTTGTTGATCTTTGGAAGGGTTTTTTTTCCAAAAAAATAACGGTTTTTATGATCATCAGTCAAGCCTGAAGCTAAGCTCTGACAACAATCATCTGTCAGGGGTCCCCATACACATTAGACTGTTGGCCAAACCAGTCAATATTGGTGGGTTTGGCCAATATTAGTTTAATATCTATGGTTGAATTAAGCCCGGTCTTGCTTTGGTACTGTGCTTGGAAACTAAAACAATTAGTTCCTGTTTATTAAAAAAAAAAAAGTAAAACTATAGTACTTGTAATAACTAGTAGCAGAAAATTCAAATATGAATATGGGGTGTTATTGAATGAACCAGCAAACATTTTATTTTCCTAAATTAGACCTGCAAAATTAAAATCATCTAGTATCTTTCTTTTTGTTTCCTAAAAAAAAAAAAAAATCTATCAATTTTTTTTTCTATTTTTGCAAAGAAAAACAAATTACAAACTGTAAAATTTTGCTCAGTTTGTAAAATTTGGCCCAATTTTTTTTATAAATGCCTTTGGTGTAGAAAAACTAAAATATTGTATTAACCTAGGTAGAAACTGCAGTATTAATAGAATGCAAGGGAGCATAAAAAGATGGGTACATCAAAAAATGTATTTATCTCAACAGATTAGACGCCTAATGATTTTATGATTTTCTACCTGCATGAGTTTTTTGGGTTTTGAACATTATGGGCTAAATGCATACGGATTATTGGCCGGGATTTGAGCTCTCATTATTCATGGACGCACTTGTATAAATATGTTTTCAACATGTATTCAAAAGATACCACCTAGAAAAATGTCAAAATGGCAGAATTCTTTTTAAGTTTCGTGACTCAGGAATTATCTCTTACAAATAGGGTGCAATATCTCTCTCAACTAATTTATCTAAATTGTTTTGGGGCACGGAATCTTTTAAAATGGTTATTTCCCATACGGTAAGAGAAAGAAAAAGGTACAAAAGGTGTGGGGTGTTGGGTGACCATGTGTGACTTTATCTGTGTGTGTAACTATATACTTACAGTGTCGGACTTGGGTGCCTAAAGCAGTGTGCAGGATACAAGTATGGGCCTGACTCTGACCTTTCATGCCTTAGTGGATGATTATACAGTATGTCTGATCCTTCTGATCCTGTATGTCTCACCCAGTAAACGCCTGACCCTTTATGTCTGGATGTGTGAACATGCAATCTATTCTGGATGACATTTTTTCACATTGTATGCCACCGTTACACGAGAAAAATACGGTGCTATTATTTTTACACAATTTGGCACCACTTATCTGCACACTATTTAGCATTGTTTCATGCAATACTGTATGCAGCGTTACATTTTTGCATGTTACCTGTCAATATATTTTCTAATTTTGTTGTTTTTTAAATGCCAAAATTCTTTTATTTAAGTTTAACATGCACATTGGAAAACCAAAGAAATGAGCCGGAGCAGAAGTTGGTATACGTGTATGAGCATGTTCACACAAAACCTAAGATAGAAAAAACATGGGCATATACCCTGTAGTAAGTACATAGTACAGCTACATATAGTATACTTGGTAAACAATATTTTTTATTAACAACACCTAAAAGCCATCCCACCACGACAAGGTGTACCTCATCGGGATGGTCCTATCCTATAATATTAAATCTTCACTTTGTGTCAGATGACCTAACTGTACATGGAGGCAGAGAAGGATCGGGCCCGACTGTTCAGACACCCGACCATGGGAAGCTAAATAGATGAAATGTCTAGCTCAGAAAGGGGGACCTTGTACAAAGAACAAGAAACTACAGCAAAACGAAATAAATCCCCTTTTTAGAGCTAGGCATTTCATTTATATAGCTTCCCATGGGCAGATGTCTGAAACAATCGGGACTCAGGTTTTAATATTAGAGGATAGAGTTATCAAGATAACTGTCACTCCCAATATTCGGCTTATAACTGAGCAAAACATTTGCACATCCGGTGATTAGATTGTTTGTGCTGGGATATAAATCATTGTTATTTTGCAGCACATTGGCTAATGTAAACGGTGGATGTGCTATCGATATCATGATGCTGTGTGGGGGCAGAATGATCCTACTATTGATTATTCTGTTCCTATCTGTACTCATTGGCCTGTATAAACAGGGCAGTAAAGAAATGCTGATCAACTTGTAAAAGTTTAGTAGGAGCTTGCTAAAACCCCCATCACACACAGCGATCTCACTAGCGAGATCGCTGCTGAGTCACTAGTTTTGTGACGCAACAGTGATCTCCCCAGCGAGATCGCTGTGTGTGATATTCAGCGACGATCAGCCCCCCTGCTGGGTATCGCTGATCATCGCTGAATGTCCTGGACATTTTTTTTGTTGTTGGTCTCCTGCTGGCCAGCACGCATCGCTGCGTGTGACAGGCAGGAGACCAGCGATCCGCTGGTAACCAAGGTACACATCGAGTTCCCAGGCTCGGGGCTGTGCCTAGAAACCCAATGTGTACGTTGGATACCTGCGCACTGCTGCAGGGGAGCTGGTAACCAAGGTACACATCGGGTTTCCAGGTACTGCGCAGCGCCTGGAAACCCGATGTGTACCTTGGTTACCAGCTCACTGCATCAGCGGGCTGGTATCCAAAGTACACTGCGGGTAACTAAGCGACGTTACCCGCAGTGTCGCTGTCCTGATCGCTGCCTCAGCTGCCTGTTTGGCAGCTCAGGCAGCAATCATGTAGCGATACACCAGCGATCCTGACAAGCGCATATCGTTGTCGGGATCGCTGGTGTATCGTTAAGTGTGACGGGGCCTTAATGGTCTGAAACCTGCCCATCTAAATGCTATGTTTGTACAGGCTCTATGCACACATGTATGCATTGTCTATAAGGACTCAAAGAGGTTGTCCAGGCTTGGGGTTCAAGTCTGGAGTCACTCTTTGTGACTGCAGATGTATGAATCCTTTCAGCGCGCACAGTGTGCGATGTCAGGATCTTCCGGTGCAGGCATCAGGTGCGGGCAGTCACTTAACCACAAGTATGCGATTTGCATATTTCATTTATTCATTTTATTCACTTGTATAGCGCCATTAATTCCACAACGCTTTACAGACATTATAATCACTGCACCCATTTGGGCTCATAATCTAGATTCCCTATCAGTACGTCTGTGGAGTGTGGGAGGAAGGAGAACCCGGAGGAAACCCACAGAAACATACGTAGAACATACAAACTCCTTGTAGATGTTGTCCTTGGTGGGTTTTGAACCCAGGACCCCATCGTTGCAAGGACCCCAGTTCACTGAACTACCATACTTCCAGCTACGTTCTAACTAGATGTGTTCAGCTTCACTCAATTTGCTTGTATTGAACGAGGCTGCACACGTCTAATTTTGATATGTGACCGCATGTATGCAAATTGCATACTTGCAATAACGTGTCTACTTGCGCCCGGCGCCAACACTGGAGAATCCTGACAGCGCACAGTGTGCACACTATGAAAGTTCACAAGTTTGCAGTCACATAAAGTGACTGTAGACAACCCAACCTCTTTAAGCTGGCCATATACATTAGTAAGCTGTTGGCCAAGTGCTTCTGTGCTCTCTATGAGAGAGGAATGCCAGAATCATCCGATATCAATGATCTCCCCACCGAACAAAAGGATTGGGCTATTGTATTCCAACGTCCCATCTTTATGTCTCCCAAAATAGTCTATCGGTGGACAGTCAGTAGGACCCCTTAAACATAAAATGCTTGGCAGAAAACAGCGGACTCGGACCACTTTTATTTAATGTGCATGCGGTCCTTTATGATACTATAATACATTTATTTGAAATCCTTGTAAATTGAGTGAAGTTACACTGACACAAGGGGCTGTACCAAGCTAACTTGGCTGTGTGAAATCTTTGCAGTAAGCTATGGAAATACACAGCAGATGAAACAACATAAAACGTGTTAATCTCCACACTGACTGAGCCAAGTGAGGAACAATTATTAACGTCAGCATTAGGCGGCTGTACACGTGCAGCTTTTCATTAAGTTTTGTACCTTTTTATAATGGAGTTACAGAAGCCAAAATCAGGAAATGATACATAAAAAAAACCTGTGCAAATCACAATCAAAACCTGCACGTGTATGGGCACCCCAGGCAGCCAAACACAAGATTACGACTGTCTATTGCTCTATGACTAGCACCCATCCCTATTCTTCATTAAAAACATGGGGAAAACCTAATGTCACTTTAATTAATCTATGCAATTTATCTCTGCCTCCACAGGAACATCAGTGGCGTTCATTTAGGAGATTATAACAGTGCTGCCGTTTTCAGTACAATACACAGCAAGGCCATTATTGTAGCTTTGTTATAGTTGTATGCGTTCCAGATTCATTAAGTCACGGGAAGAACAATCGATTCAGGATGTTTACAAGTAATATATAGTACGCAGCTCTCCTGCCTTTTCATGTTCATTGTACTTACATTTATGGGACAAGAGAAGATCGAACGATCGAGCCCACCTTCTAGCTTCTTCTACGCTCAGTCGTCTGTGGGAGCGAAAGAGATACTTAATCCGTGACTCGTCGGTTCTAGAATACAGGGAGCAAGGAAAGAACTGTCTACAACAAGAAGATATTCAGTTAAATAATTAGTATTTAGGAAATTCGTCAACAATTTGTGAACCCATTGGAATTATCTAGAATTGATGCTAAACTTAGACCACTTTAAAGATGAAATACATTATACTGAAAAAGTTACTTCGCAAAGTGACACTGGCTATTGAGCCCCTTGGATATTGGAAGGTATGTCCCCCAGAAAGGAAAAATGTCACCAGAAAATGATCGATTTCTTAAATCAGGTTTTTGTGTTACATGCATTTTTTTTTTATAATTTTTGTCAATGTTTTATTTCATATCATAATCTTTATTAAAAAAAAAAATGTAATCTTACAGTTATTACATTGATGACTGGGGCCATTTTAGACTCTAATTTGCTGTTTCAGGAAGTGTTTTCAGCAGTTTCCTTATCAACAGAGGCAGGAAGACAATGAGAGGTAACACAGTTGATAACACAGGATCCACAAATCACAATCGGTGATGTCACAGCTACTGTTCCTTCATATTGATATTTGCACTTGCTCATAAGGAATTTCAATACAAAAGATAGGGTCAGAGCCTATTCATTGTGGCTAATGCAGATGTGTTGCTTCCTGCCTTAAACAACTGGAAGACAGAAAGTGAAAAATTCCAAGTGGCCGGTATGGAGATTGCAAAATTTCTATGGTTTATTTTTAGTAAAGATTGTGATAAAAAACAACCGTGGAAAAGTAAAAAAATAAAATAAAATAAAAATAAATAAAAATAAAAAAAATCTGATCTGCACGATTGTTTATTTTCTGATGAGTTGTTCCCTTTAAAAACAGCTTTTGCCATTATACACTCAGTTTAGGTTTACAAAATGCATTTGATGAGCACTTATTTTTTGCAGTGTAGAATTATTTTTTGTGGGGGTCTGTTCACATATCGATTTTGTTAACCATGAAAAGCTCCAGATACACAGGTCAAATGGGTCTATAGGGATGAATGAACCCAGCAAATGCCAAAATGTCATATACTACGATTCCTGACGTATACCTCCGACAGAATGACAGAAGCTCAAAATGAAGTCTGAATATAGCATACGTTTAGAGATCTGCATGAAAGAATAAAATCCTATGATATATATATGTATAAAAATAAATTTATATATATATTTTATGTATATTTCGTATATATATTTATGCATATTTTCCTATTCTGCAGTATCTGTTACATTACTTAGCATCAACAGTATTTGCAATTTGCAGTCATGTGTAATTTAATTAAATGGAAGCACATTTTAATTATGACTGAACCAGTAGCTCTAAAGCTGATTTACAGACATAATCCCTGATCCTCTCTGTGATATGTGCGCTGGCTGCTGCAACATTGGCCAAATTGACTTTTGACTGTAGTGTACCCTTAAACAGGACAAATGATTTTAAGCCTAGCTTAGCTATAATGACAGTATAACTTAATAAATAAATGAATAGTCTTTAAAACGAAAAGTTGTCAAAAAATAATCAGGGCAGGTGCAGATGACCATAGATTCTCTTATCCGAGAGAACCAGGTCAATAATGCAAATCACACTGATTAAAGTCTGATCAGAGTGTGACCATGGTTTGATCCAATTCTCTCGGATTAGGAGAAGATGGAGAAAAAAAGTCTCCATCTTCTCCATTTTGTCAGTGTGTGGAATTCAGACTGCATTCAGATGCCATCCGAGTGCAGTCCGATGTTTTCCACGGACGCATTGACTTGCATGGCCGAGTGCGATCCAAATATCAGATTAAACTCAGAGTCAGTCTTAGGAAAAATTAAGACATTTGCACGGCTCCATAGAATAGCATTAGTCTGAGTGCGATCCAATGTTTTGTTGAATCGCACTTGGAGCGAAAATATGATCATATGCATAAGCCCTTACATGAAAAAAGTGATGTATTTCGCACATAATGTGTATGTAAATGACCCAATTGATCCAGAATTGGGGTTCAAACTTCCAGTAGATGGGCATGACTGGAGCTTCTGGACCAGAAGATTACTCAAGTCATTTATGCTAGCACCATGCACCCGAAGAACTTTTTTTTCTTTACTTTCTTTACAATTCAAATAAAAAATAGTAGATTTTTTCACAGTTGAATTTTTTAGGGCTATCCTTTTTTTCTAATAAAATACATCATAACCCTCTTAAAAAAAAATGTAGTTAGTTGCAAGGCATTTTTAATTTTGAGATTAATTCCAAAGTCTCTCTTGGCTGCCAAGCAGTAGCGTAGCTACCGGGGGGCAGAGGGGGCGGGGGCCCCGGGCCCCGCGCTCTGAGGGGCCCACCCGGAGCTACGCTACTGTAACTGTATTGGCGTGCACAGCGCGCCGATACAGTTACATTCTGGGGCAGAGCAGGGAGAATCGATCTCCCTGCTCTGCCGCCGGCCGCTATGGGGCCCCTGAGCAGGCGGTGGGGGCCCTGTGCCAGCAGTGGGCCCCCCGCCCGTCATCGGAGGGTCAGCTGTATCGGCATCTAGCCGATACAGCTGACCGCATTGTGAGAGAAGGAGCGAGCGCTCCTTCTCCCATAATCCCCCTCTCAGCGTCTGACAGCGGGCGCGATGACGTCACTGCCGAGCGCCGGCAGTCAGACGCTGAGAGGGAGAGCAGTGAGCAGCGCAGGAGCCGGGAGCAAGAGAGGTGAGTACAGGATTTATTATTTTTGTAAAGGGGGTGCATTATAAGTAAGGCTGCATATGGAGTGCATTATAAGTAAGGCTGCATATGGGGTACATTATAAGTACGGCTGCATATGGAGTGCATTATAAGTAAGGCTGCATATGGGAGTGCATTATAAGTAAGGCTGCATATGGGGTACATTATAAGTACGGCTGCATATGGAGTGCATTATAAGTACGGCTGCATATGGAGTGCATTATAAGTAAGGCTGCATATGGGAGTGAATTATAAGTACGGCTGCATATGGAGTGCATTATAAGTACGGCTGCATATGGAGTGCATTATAAGTAAGGCTGCATATGGGAGTGCATTATAAGTAAGGCTGCATATGGGAGTGCATTATAAGTAAGGCTGCATATGGAGTGCATTATAAGTAAGGCTGCATATGGGGTACATTATAAGTACGGCTGCATATGGAGTGCATTATAAGTAAGGCTGCATATGGGAGTGCATTATAAGTAAGGCTGCATATGGGGTACATTATAAGTACGGCTGCATATGGAGTGCATTATAAGTACGGCTGCATATGGAGTGCATTATAAGTAAGGCTGCATATGGGGTACATTATAAGTACGGCTGCATATGGAGTGCATTATAAGTACGGCTGCATATGGAGTGCATTATAAGTAAGGCTGCATATGGGAGTGCATTATAAGTAAGGCTGCATATGGGAGTGCATTATAAGTAAGGCTGCATATGGGGTACATTATAAGTAAGGCTGCATATGGAGTACATTATAAGTACGGCTGCATATGGAGTGCATTATAAGTAAGGCTGCATATGGGGTACATTATAAGTAAGGCTGCATATGGGGTGCATTATAAGTACGGCTGCATATGGGGTACATTATAAGTAAGGCTGCATATGGGGTGCATTATAAGTACGGCTGCATATGGGGGTGCATTATAAGTACGTCTGCATATGGGGGTGAATAAGTACGGCTGCATATGGGGTGCATTATAAGTACGGCTGCATATGGGGTGCATTATAAGTACGGCTGCATATGGGGGTGCATTATAAGTAAGGCTGCATATGGGGGTGCATTATAAGTACGGCTGCATATGGGGTGCATTATAAGTAAGGCTGCATATGGGGAGTGCATTATAAGTACGGCTGCATATGGGGGAGTGCATTATAAGTACGGCTGCATATGGGAGTGCATTATAAGTACCGCTGCATATGGGAGTGCATTATAAGTAAGGCTGCATATGGAGTACATTATAAGTACGGCTGCATATGGGGGTGCATTATAAGTAAGGCTGCATATGGAGTACATTATAAGTACGGCTACATATGGGGGTGCATTATAAGTACGGCTGCATATGGGGTGCATTATAAGTACGGCTGCATATGGGGTGCATTATAAGTACGGCTGCATATGGGGGTGCATTATAAGTACGGCTGCATATGGGGTGCATTATAAGTACGGCTGCATATGGGGTGCATTATAAGTACCGCTGCATATGGGAGTGCATTATAAGTAAGGCTGCATATGGAGTACATTATAAGTACGGCTGCATATGGGGTGCATTATAAGTACGGCTGCATATGGGGTGCATTATAAGTACGGCTGCATATGGGAGTGCATTATAAGTACGGCTGCATATGGGGTGCATTATAAGTACGGCTGCATATGGGGTGCATTATAAGTACGGCTGCATATGGGGGTGCATTATAAGTACGGCTGCATATGGGGGTGCATTATAAGTACGGCTGCATATGGGGGTGCATTATAAGTACCGCTGCATATGGGAGTGCATTATAAGTAAGGCTGCATATGGAGTACATTATAAGTACGGCTGCATATGGGGGTGCATTATAAGTAAGGCTGCATATGGAGTACATTATAAGTACGGCTACATATGGGGGTGCATTATAAGTAAGGCTGCATATGGAGTACATTATAAGTACGGCTGCATATGGGGTGCATTATAAGTACGGCTACATATGGGGGTGCATTATAAGTACGGCTGCATATGGGGTGCATTATAAGTACGGCTGCATATGGGGTGCATTATAAGTACGGCTGCATATGGGGGTGCATTATAAGTACGGCTGCATATGGGGGTGCATTATAAGTACAGCTGCATATGGGGTGCATTATAAGTACCGCTGCATATGGGAGTGCATTATAAGTAAGGCTGCATATGGAGTACATTATAAGTACGGCTGCATATGGAGTACATTATAAGTACGGCTGCATATGGGGTGCATTATAAGTACGGCTACATATGGGGGTGCATTATAAGTAAGGCTGCATATGGAGTACATTATAAGTACGGCTGCATATGAGAGTGCATTATAAGTACGGCTGCATATGGGAGTGCATTATAAGTACGGCTGCATATGGGGTGCATTATAAGTACGGCTGCATATGGGAGTGCATTATAAGTATGGCTGCATATGGAGTGCATTATAAGTACCGCTGCATATGGGAGTGCATTATAAGTACGGCTACATATGGGGGTGCATTATAAGTACGGCTGCATATGGGGTGCATTATAAGTACGGCTACATATGGGGGTGCATTATAAGTACGGCTGCATATGGGGTGCATTATAAGTACGGCTGCATATGGGGTGCATTATAAGTACGGCTGCATATGGGGGTGCATTATAAGTACGGCTGCATATGGGGGTGCATTATAAGTACGGCTGCATATGGGGTGCATTATAAGTACCGCTGCATATGGGAGTGCATTATAAGTAAGGCTGCATATGGAGTACATTATAAGTACGGCTGCATATGGAGTACATTATAAGTACGGCTGCATATGGGGTGCATTATAAGTACGGCTACATATGGGGGTGCATTATAAGTACGGCTGCATATGGGGTGCATTATAAGTACGTTTGCATATGGGGGTGCATTATAAGTACGGCTGCATATGGGAGTGCATTATAAGTACGGCTACATATGGGGGTGCATTATAATTACGGCTGCATATGGGGTGCATTATAAGTACGGCTGCATATGGGGTGTATTATAAGTACGGCTGCATATTGGGGGTGCATTATAAGTACGGCTGCATATGGGGGTGCATTATAAGTACGGCTGCATATGGGGTGCATTATAAGTACGGCTGCAAATGGGGGTGCATTATAAGTACGGCTGCATATGGGGGTGCATTATAAGTAAGACTGCCTATGGGGTACATTTCAAGTAAGGCTGCATATGGGGTACATTATAAGTAAGGCTGCATATGGAGTACATTATAAGTACGGCTGCATATGGGGTGCATTATAAGTACGGCTGCATATGGGAGTGCATTATAAGTATGGCTGCATATGGAGTACATTATAAGTACGGCTGCATATGGGAGTGCATTATAAGTATGGCTGCATATGGAGTACATTATAAGTACGGCTGCATATGGGAGTGCATTATAAGTACGGCTGCATATGGGGTGCATTATAAGTACGGCTGCATATGGAGTGCATTATAAGTACGGCTGCATATGGGGGTGCATAAGTACGGCTGCATATGGAGTACATTATAAGTACGGCTGCATATGGGGGTGCATTATAAGTACCGCTGCATATGGGAGTGCATTATAAGTAAGGCTGCATATGGGGTACATTATAAGTAAGGCTGCATATGGAGTACATTATAAGTACGGCTGCATATGGAGTACATTATAAGTACGGCTGCATATGGGGTGCATTATAAGTACGGCTACATATGGGGGTGCATTATAAGTACGGCTGCATATGGGGTGCATTATAAGTACGGCTGCATATGGGGTGCATTATAAGTACGGCTGCATATGGGGGTGCATTATAAGTACGGCTGCATATGGGGGTGCATTATAAGTACGGCTGCATATGGGGTGCATTATAAGTACCGCTGCATATGGGAGTGCATTATAAGTAAGGCTGCATATGGAGTACATTATAAGTACGGCTGCATATGGAGTACATTATAAGTACGGCTGCATATGGGGTGCATTATAAGTACGGCTACATATGGGGGTGCATTATAAGTACGGCTGCATATGGGGGTGCATTATAAGTACGTCTGCATATGGGGGTGCATTATAAGTACGGCTACATATGGGGGTGCATTATAAGTACGGCTGCATATGGGGTGCATTATAAGTACGGCTGCATATGGGGGTGCATTATAAGTACAGCTGCATATGGGGGTGCATTATAAGTACGGCTGCATATGGGGTGCATTATAAGTACGGCTGCAAATGGGGGTGCATTATAAGTACGGCTGCATATGGGGGTGCATTATAAGTAAGACTGCCTATGGGGTACATTTCAAGTAAGGCTGCATATGGGGTACATTATAAGTAAGGCTGCATATGGAGTACATTATAAATAAGACTGCATATGGAGTACATTATAAATAAGACTGCCTATGGGGTGCATTATAAATAAGACTGCCTATGGGGTGCATTATAAATAAGACTGCATATGGGGTACATTCCAAGTGAGGCTGCATATGGAGTACATTATAAATAAGACTACATATGGGGTACATTATAAGTAAGGCTGCATATGGAGTACATTATAAATAAGACTGCATATGGAGTACATTATAAGTAAGGCTGCATATGGAGTACATTATAAGTAAGGCTGCATATGGAGTACATTATAAATAAGACTGCATATGGGGTACATTATAAATAAGACTGCCTATGGGGTGCATTATAAATAAGACTGCATATGGGGTGCATTTCAAGTAAGGCTGCATATGGGGTACATTATAAGTACGGCTGCATATGGAGTACATTATAAATAAGACTGCCTATGGGGTGCATTATAAATAAGACTGCATATGGGGTACATTTAAAGTAAGGCTGCATATGGAGTACATTATAAGTACGGCTGAATATGGAGTACATTATAAATAAGACTGCATATGGGGTACATTATAAATAAGACTGCCTATGGGGTGCATTATAAATAAGACTGCATATGGGGTGCATTTCAAGTAAGGCTGCATATGGGGTACATTATAAGTACGGCTGCATATGGAGTACATTATAAATAAGACTGCCTATGGGGTGCATTATAAATAAGACTGCATATGGGGTACATTTCAAGTAAGGCTGCATATGGGGTACATTATAAGTACGGCTGCATATGGAGTACATTATAAATAAGACTGCCTATGGGGTGCATTATAAATAAGACTGCATATGGGGTACATTTAAAGTAAGGCTGCATATGGAGTACATTATAAGTAAGGCTGCATATGGGGTGCATTATAAGTAAGGCTGCCTATTGGGTGCATTATAAATAAGACTGCCTATGGGGAGTGCATTACAATATAGAAGCTGCCTGTTGGGGTGCATTATAATACAGAGGCTGCTTATGGGGGTGCATTACAATACATAGGCTGTCTATGGGGTGCATTATACTATATTGAGGACTATCTGGTGTATTATGCTATATGGAGGCTATCTAGGGGCCATCATACAGTGTGGGGATTATAGTGGCGGGGCCATCATACAGTGTTGGAGCCATTAAATAGTTTGGGGATATTAAGGGGTCAGTATATATCCAGTGAGGGGGCATCATACTGTGTATAGGGGAGCTGTACAGGGGGGAGACTCGGGACATTAAGTGTAAAGTGGGTACTTATTGTTATAGGGGAACTCTGGTTACTGTGACTGTCAAAGGGGCACACACAGGGCATTATTACATTCTAGGGGACAACATGTGGGCACTGTTTTCTAGGGCCCATGCACCTGGCATTACTATATTATAGAGGGTGCTTTAGAATTTAGAGGTCACACAGAACCACACAGTAGGTGCAGTAATAGGGACACATAGGGCAGAAGCGGCTCAGTATTGGGGTACCAGGTGTAGTAATAGGGGCACATACTGCAGCAGCGGCTCAGTATTGGAGTATCAGGTGTAGTAATAGGGGCACATACTGCAGCAGCGGCTCAGTATTGGGGTATCAGGTGTAGTAATAGGGACACATACGGCAGCAGCGGCTCAGTATTGGAGTATCAGGTGCAGAAATAGGGACACATATGGCAGCAGCGGCTCAGTATTGGGGTACCAGGTGTAGTAATAGGGGCACATACTGCAGCAGCGGCTCAGTATTGGAGTATCAGGTGTAGTAATAGGGACACATACGACAGAAGCAGCTCAGTATTGGAGTATCAGGTGTAGTAATAGGGACACATACGGCAGCAGCGGCTCAGTATTGGAGTATCAGGTGCAGAAATAGGGACACATATGGCAGCAGCGGCTCAGTATTGGGGTATCAGCAGGATGAGGAGTTTGTGCAGGTTGAGAATAGTCCAATTGGTGACCGTGACGGTGCTGACAATATGAGAAGTGAAACGTTTCTTTGTTGTTTTCTCTGCAGCAGAGTCCTAGCTGGAGAAGTCGTCATGTCGGTCTGGGCCAGATGGAAAAGACATGAAAAGTGAACAATTCCATCAGAAAGAACGTCAGCGGTAAGTCATTATCTATAACTCTGCTATGATCTCTTATATGTTCTGTAGGACTGGTGTTATGTACCACTGACCATATGGCGGTGATATCAATATTGGTCTTTTTATATATAGATTAATTTTGGCAACAGCACGGTCATTTGCTGAGGTTCTCTGGTTAGGGGCCCACTCAGATGTTTCGCCCCCACTAAACCAAAACCCTAGCTACGCCTCTGCTGCCAAGTAATCTGTCAGAAGATAAGAGACTGAATTAAAATAGTCAGTTTGCCTCTAACCCTGTTTGCCGCTGCAGGTTCTCAGGCAAGTCTCCGAGATGTGGATCGCCTCCCACGGAGCCACGCATTATTGTTGGATCACTCTGGATGGCTGTGAGCGATATTCCATTTCACATCATATTAGCAAAATGCTATGGCAAAGTCTCTGTTCCTTAATATATTCAGCAATAATAGCTGCACATATTTCCCCTGAGATTGTTCTAGCAGGAAAACCAGAATGTGAGCATACGGCATTCTAATCTAAAGACAATATATCAAGCCTATATTTACGGCATAAAATATGCTGCGACTTGGACACTTGGGTCTTGCATGATTACATTTTTAGGACGCCCCTGGTAGTATCATCATGTATGGACTTTTCAAGAATACCAGATAAGGAAGAAATTAATACCGTATAAATTTAAAACACCCCCTACGAGACCAATAGTGTCACTGTTTAGGCAGAACAGGTAATGCTAACTTTGTTATGAACACTAGATGTGAGCCCGGATTTTCATATACTGCATCAGGGTATTCTAGAATATGTATGTATGTTTAGCTGCGGTATAGGCTGCTCGGGGTATATAACCTAGATGGGGTGCTTGCTAAGAGGCGGTGATATATATGTAGTGTACTGGGCTGCTGGGGTGTATATAGAGGGCTGCTGGGGTGTATATAGAGGCTGCGTGGGTTTAGAGTGCTGGGGTGTTATAAGTTTAGATGGGCTGTATAAGAGTGGCTGAGGTGTATATAGAGGCTGGCTGGGGTATATATAGAGGCTGCTGGGGTTTATATAGAGGCTGCTGGGGTGTATATAGAGGCTGCTGCTGTGGGGTGTATATAAAGGTTGCTGGGCTGTATATAGAGGCTACTGGGGTGTGTATAGAGGCTGCTGCTGCTGGGGTGTATATAGAGGATGCTGTGGTGTATATAGATGCTGCTGCTGGGGTGTATATATATAGAGGCTGCTGCTGCAGGGGTGTATATAGAGGCTGCTGCTGGGGTGTATATAGAGGCTGCTGCTGCAGGGGTGTATATAGAGGCTGCTGCTGGGGTGTATATAGAGGCTGCTGCTGCTGGGGTGTATATAGAGGCTGCTGGGGAATATATAGAGGCTGCTGGGGTGTATAAAGAGGCTGCTGGGGTGTATATAGAGGCTGCTGCTGCAGGGGTGTATAAGAGGCTGCTGCTGGGGTGTATATAGAGGCTGCTGCTGCTGGGGTGTATATAGAGGCTGCTGGGGAATATATAGAGGCTGCTGGGGTGTATAAAGAGGCTGCTGGGGTGTATATAGAGGCTGCTGCTGGGGTGTTTATAGAGGTTGCTGGGGTGTATATAGAGGCTGCTGGGCTGTATATAGAGGCTGCTGGGCTGTATATAGAGGCTGCTGGGGTGTATATAGAGGCTGCTGCTGTTGGGGTGTATATAGAGGCTGCTGTGGTGTATATAGAGGCTGCTGCGGGTGTATATAGAGGCTGGCTGCTGGGGTGTATATAAAAGGCTGCTGCTGCAGGGTGTATATAGAGGCTGCTGCTGGGGTGTATATAGAGGCTGCTGCTGCTGGGTGTATATAGAGGCTGCTGGGGATATATAGAGGCTGCTGCTGGGGTGTTTATAGAGGTTGCTGGGGTGTATATAGAGGCTGCTGGCTGTATATAGAGGCTGCTGCTGGGGTGTATATAGAGGCTGCTGCTGGGGTGTATATAAGGTGCTGGCTGTATAGAGCTCTGGGGTGTATATAGAGGCTGCTGCTGGGGTATATAGAGGACTGCTGGGTGTATAAGAGCTGCTGCTGGGGTGTATATAGAGGCTGCTGCTGCAGGGGTGTATATAGAGGCTGCTGCTGGGGTGTATATAGAGGCTGCTGCTGCTGGGGTGTATATAGAGGCTGCTGCTGGGGGTATATAGAGGCTGCTGCTGGGTGTATAGAGGTTGCTGGGGTGTATAAGAGGCTGCTGGGTGTATATAGAGGCTGCTGCTGGGGTGTATATAGAGGCTGCTGGGGTGTATATAGAGGCTGCTGCTGCTGCGTGTATAAGAGGCTGCTGGGTGTATATAAGAGGCTGCTGCTGGGGTGTTTATAGAGGTTGCTGGGGTGTATATAGAGGCTGCTGGGCTGTATATAGAGGCTGCTGGGCGTTATGAGCTGGATATAGAGGCTGCTGCTGCTGGGGTGTTATATGAGGCTGCTGCTGCTGGGGTGTGTTATAGATGCTGCTGAGGTGTATATAGATGCTGCTGGGGTGTATATAGAGGCTGCTGCTGGGGTGTAGTTAGGAGCTGCTGCTGGGGTAAATATGTGGAGGCTGCTGCTGGGGTATATAGAGGCTGCTGCTGTGGGTGTATATAGAGGCTGCTGCTGGGGTGTATATAGAGGCTGCTGGGCTGTATATAGAGGCTGCTGGGGTGTATATAGAGGCTGCTGCTGGGGTATATAGAGGCTGCTGCTGCTGGCTGTATATAGAGGCTGCTGCTGGGTGTATATAGAGGCTGCTGGGCTGTATATAGAGGCTGCTGGGGTGTATATAGAGGCTGCTGCGGGTGGGGTGTATATAGAGGCTGCTGCTGGGGTGTATATAGAGGCTGCTGTGGTGTATATAGAGGCTGCTGCTGCTGGGGTGTGTATAGATGCTGCTGGGGTGTATATAGAGGCTGCTGGGGTGTATATAGAGGCTGCTGCTGGGGTGTACGTGGAGCTGCTGCTGGGTGTATATGCTGCTGGGTATATAGAGGCTGCTGCTGGGTATATGGAGCTGCTGCTGGGTAATGAGCTGCTGCTGGGGTATATAGAGGTGCTGCTGCTGGGGTATATAGGGACTGCTGCTGCTGGGTATATAGAGGCTGCTGCTGCTGGGGTATATAGAGGCTGCTGCTGGGGTTTACGTGGAGGCCACAGGTCAGGGTACTTCCGCTAGCGCTGGTCATCTCCCGGCTGCGTCGCTGCTGACCTCCATGCGGCAGGAGATGACCCGCGGCTAATGTTGAGAGATCGGCTAGCGCCACTGATCTCCTGACGATAGCGGTGGCGTGCGTGGTTCAAATCCTGCGCCAATTCACTGCGCCTGTAGCATCGGGTATTCTAGAATATGTATGTAGTTTATTTATGAAGATTTAATGAATAAAAGTGCAATTAAATATTACACCAAGGTTAAGTGTTACCGGTGGAATATACTAAGGCACAGTTATGGTATTCCAAGAGCTGCTCGCACACATGTCTCCTCCCTAGTACTTGCTAAGCCAGCAGCTGGACCCAAGGGCGTGCTCGCACCACTTCCTACAGCAACAAACGACAAAACCATGGCAGCTAGGCAGTGAGGTCCGACCAATACAGCGACGGGGTTGATTGCCGTCAGTGACGCAGACAGAACTGACAAAACATGTTCAGTACATCATGGGCAGTTGGTGAGTCACATGACCACATGGGAGAGTTAGCCTGCGTCCTGATTGGCCGCGCCGGACCAATCAGCAACGCGGGATTTCCGTTACAGACAGACAGAACTGACAAAACATGTTCAGTACATCATGGGCAGTTGGTGAGTCACCTGACCACATGGGCAGAGTTAGCCCTGCGTCGCTGATTGGCCGCGGCCGGACCAATCAGCAAAGCGGGATTTCCTGGACAGACAGACAGACAGACGGGATAAGACAATTATATAGTAGATGATTGATTTTTTTTAGTGATTATTATAATTATTTATGACTAGTGATGATCGAGCACTGAAATGATCGAGAGCTCAGTACTTGAATCGAGCACGTTAGATGCTCTGACGCGTGCTACTTAAACAGCGAGCATAATGGAAGTGAATGTGAAACTTGAATGTTTTTCCGGAGGAAGATGAGTCTCTCTTTCTCTCTGTCCCTGGAGTTCAAAGAGTCCGGCTGGTAGAGGTGTCCTGCGTTCCCAGCAGAGGAATACCCGGCTTCAGTGCGGCGCGTGGCTCAAATGATTCAAATGAGCTCTTTACAGGACCCGGGCACTCAAGCACCAAGTTATACTCGGCACTGCTCGATACTCATTCACGCACCCTGATGCTCGATCGAGTACCGAGCAGTGTTGAGCACGCTCGCCCATCACTATTTATGACACTTGTGAGGGGTTGACTCACTCAGCTGCTAGCAAAGGTAAAGACAAGAACGCTTCTTAGGTAAGTCACCTGATGGTCTATTATGGAACAGCATAAACCGTAGCAGGGTTCAGTAATGTTAATGTGGCCTTTCTGGCATAACGGCAAAATAAAAAATAAAGTATAGTAAAGTTCTTGGGGGTTTGCCCGCCCAGATCACCATGTATCTTCAGCTCCTCCTGGAGCCACGGCTGGAGTCTCTCCTCTCCAAACCACAACACAGAGAAAAAAACAATGGCTGTACATTTAACATCCTAGCCACACCTCTGAGGTGGAGATATGGTGAGCAGGCATCCATCTCTGACCTACTCACCTACAAACCTGTCCCTATCATGGCTGATTAATTCTTTCAGCACATAGAATGCTGGAGAGAAACTTATGGGTTTCTAGATCACAGAAGAAAGCAATCTCCGTGATCTATATCTCACCTCATATACAATGCCAGTGACCCTGGCACTCACTATTAATACCGATTCTGACTAAAGGTCCAGAATGTGAGCAAAATTAATATTGTTTTATACAACAGTAGCCAGTTATATTGGTGCGGCATACAATACTGGACTCATACAATAAGGGAAAAAGTGTTCAGCTACAGAAACACATGGGATGTTACATATGAAAATCCATTATTAAAAAATCCAAAGATTAATAAAAAAATACATTAATTTATACTGTATATAGATGTCAACAATGAAACACTTACTTTTGTCCTTGGCTGTGTTTGGCATCGTGTAAAGATGAAAAATCACTTAGAGAGTCCGACTTCTGTGAAAGGCAGCTAAGGTGAGTTCGGATTCCTCTGCTCCTGCTAAGAAAAAAAGATTATTTCTGTAGGAATTTTTGCCCATTATGTCCAGAAGAGGTTTTATGAGGTCAAACATTGATGTTGGAGGAGAGGCCTGGCTCATAATCTCCATTCTAGTTCATCCTAAAGGTGTTGGATGGGGTTGGGTTTGGGGCTCTGTGCAGTCGGTCAGATACTTCCACACCAAACACCCCCAACCCTGTCTTTATGGACCTTGTCAATGGACACGGTCATGGGGATCTGAGAAGAGTCTTCCCCAAACTGCTCCCACAAAGCTGGAAGCAAACAACTGTCCAAAATGTCTTATATGCTTAAGTATTAAGATTTCCCTTTACAGAAAATTAGGGGCCTAGGCTGACCCTGAAAAACATCCCAATAGCTTTATCCATCCTCCACCAAACTGTACAGCTGGCACAATGCAGTCAGACGGATAACGTTCTCCTGGCACTTGCCAAATCCACACATGTCCATCAGATACACAATTGTGATCCATCACTCCACAAACCACGTATCCACTGCCCGGAGTCCTATTGTGGCATAGCATTTTACATCACTCAGTCTGACACTTGGCATTGCACTTGGTGATGTACGGCTTGCTCAGCCATGAAGCTCATAATGCACTGATGTAAGTGCCAGATATTTGGATCTTTGCAGTGTGTATTAGCAGAGCGTTGGTGACTTTTCTTCCCTCTGCTCCTCAGCAATCAGTGACCCAGCTCTGTAAATTTACAGTGTCACCACTTTATGGCTTGGTACCTGCTGTGGTTTCTAAACACGATCACTTTTCAATAATACCACTCACTATAGATTGCCGAATATTTAGTAGGAAAGAAATAATAATCTTTATATAGCGCTAACATATTCCGCAGCGCTTTACAGTTTGCACACATTATCGTTGCTGTCCCCGATGGGGCTCACAATCTAGATTCCCTATCAGTATGCTTTTAGGAGTGTGGGAGGAAACCAGAGTACCCGGAGGAAACCCACGCAAACACGGGAGAACATACAAACTCCTTGCAGATTTTGTCCTTGGTGGGATTCGAACTCAGGACTCCAGCGCTGCAATGCTATCCACTGAGCCACCGTGCTGCCCTAACCTGATGGACTGACATCAGTGACATCCTATTAGTGCCTATACAATGTCACCGGCTACACGTGTTACACACCGGGACACATTGGGGCAGATTTACTGTGTATTTTATAGACAGAATAAATAAAAGAGTGATTTAAAATGTTCCAAATTTGCAGCCCTTGAAACACCATATTTCCTGTCACCATGGGAGGCAGAGCTGAGACTGGCTCACAAAGGTGGACAGGGACTTAATTCTCACTCCTTTGGCTTGTCAAAATGTGATAAACTTCAAGAAAATCACTACAAGCTGGTTTGCCTTTTAACAAATTGTGCTGGAGATGTCAAACCCACACTGGGAGCCTCTCTCACATTTGGTGGCACTCCCATCTGGTCAGACCCTTTTGAACTCCCTGGTAAACAAAGAATGCCCATCTAAAATACTCTCCATTTACTTGATTACTCAAGCCGAGATCCTGACATACGTTCTTTCCATACATTTTATTATATCAGAGAAATGCATAATTCCACAGCATTGGCCTCTACACGAATCCCACCGTTTGAAACTCAATGAGTTGAGAAAGTGATGTAGATATGTAGGATGGAGCAGTTGATGAGTGGCAGGACTAAACACACGATGGGTTGATAAAACTTTGTAACCCATAGCTGAGAACTTAGTGACTTTAGGATATCCTAAATCATCCCATTTTGAGACTCTGCCTTCTTTCAAAGGTACATGGACAAATCTGAAAGATTTAAGCAGTTATTCCATCTGAGCAAGTTATCACTGAGGGGATAGAGTTAGAATGTGCTGATGGCTGGAGGTCCCACCACTGGTCCAATACCAATTCCAAGAACAGGGCCCTGATGTGCATCATTTGAATGCAGCGATGACAGAACTTGCACAGCTTGGGACTGTCGAGGATAGGCAATTATAGCAATCAGAACTCAACACTGGGTCTCCATCGATCTGAGGAACAGAACTCAGAAGACCTTGGATTTAATGCAGCCATGGAAGCTCATGATCATGAGGCTCCACTTAAAAGTGGCTTTTCATGGCTTTATTCTCGTTTTGGACCCAGTGGTGGAATTCCAAGAGATCATCAAGTTATCGTCTATTCTGGTGTTAGGTAATTACTTGCTAAGATGGAAAAAAAAACCTTTTACCAAATAGAATTTTTGACTGGACGTGTCCTTTTACCCTTCCTTCCTTCCTTCATTTCTGTCCTACCTTTTCTCTTTCTTTTTCCTTCACATGTGTTTTTCACTTTTGAATGACCCCACAATCTAATTGTACAAATGAGTAACGTTTCTCTGATTATTGTGGTGTCAGGATGTAGTAATTGTGGTGATGTATGATTCTCTATTGTCTTACTACATTCTTTACTGTTTATGATGTTTTATTCATGTATAATCGACCTGTTAATTTCTCTTAATAAAAACCATCACTATACTCCTAACCTACTGGGATGCTAGGACTTGATTCTTGTTTCCCCTTCATAATTTCCATGATCCCTGGGGTGCTGCGCTGAACCCTTGTTTGTAGGACTTGTTTGTGCAAGGATGGGGTGTGGGGTGCAGATCTGTACTGGGTCTCATTACCCTTTGAAGTAACTTATGCTGTCCACCTAGGCTTGGCTTTCTCTTTCTAGGCTGTTTGGTACTTACTCCCTAGTTACTCTAAGCCAAATGATTGTATCATGCCATTAAAATTTGGACACGTATGTGTAATCCCAAGCACCAACCCCACATGTGCAATATTAGACTTTGCTAAAAACAAGGTTTTGTAACATTTTTATCATTAAGAAAGTATATAAAGGGAATGCCCCTTAAACAATATATTGGAAGAGTGGTCGCACTTGCTCACTGACAATTCATTCACACAAAGGACTTCCAGTTCCACGGTTTTCTCAGCTATCAGACATTTATCTGTCCGGAGGATAGGTGGTAAATGTGGCTTATGGCACAATATAATGCCTTTTACCAAAAACTAATGAAAAGTGCTTCGCATTTGTACCACCTTTTCAGATAAAATACTGCTGTAAAAAAAGTATGAATGCACCGTTTCCAAATTTGAAGTCATTAAAGTCTTCATAAAAAACAACAATGCACAATAGGAACCCGGATGAGTGGAAGAACATTAAGAAAATATGTAACTACAAAGCTATTATACATACCTATCAGAATAACTTAATATGTTTTGAAGAGTAACCTAAGACCTATGTTTTTCATATTATATATATATATATATATATATATATATATATATATATAATTATCTTCTATATACTGTATATATATAATATATATATATATATATATATATATACAGTGCAGGCCAAAAGTTTGGACACACCTTCTCATTCAAAGATTTTTCTGTATTTTCATGACTATCAAGAGAATGCCAAGAGTGTGCAAAGCAGAGCGGCATGGAATAAATGGCGCTATATAAATGTGTTGTAATAATAATAATAATAATAATAATAATAATAAAAAGATGGCTACTTTGAAGAACCTAGAATATAAGACATATTTTCAGTTGTTTCACACTTTTTTGTTAAGTATATAATTCCACATGTGTTAATTCATAGTTTTGATGCCTTCAGTGTGAATGTACAATTTTCGTAGTCATGAAAATACAGAAAAATCTTTGAATGAGGTGTGTCCAAACTTTTGGTCTGTACTGTATATATGTACACATGTATGGTATATATATATGTATATCTTAATAGAGCATGTGAGAATAAGCAACTTTGTAATATAGATGTGCCCATCACTGAGATAGGTCATGGCAGTTGGTGCTCATAAAGTTCTATGGAGAGGGGAGGAGGAAGAGGGAGGAGCTAGAGGCAGACATATATTCTGCTGCAAGTTCTCCACAGTATTTTCATTGCCACTGTAAGGTGCCTGAGCGAGGTAGCATGGGCGAGCTGCTGCTTCTGCACTCTCTGGCACCCTACACAAAAATTGTGTCCCAGTCCCGATGTACTGCTGTGTTTGGGGTGCATAACATTTTCTTATTGTCCATAGGCCTCCACTTGCTCCAGGTTTCATCTTCCAAAACCTTCACAGCGCACAATACAAGGGACACTGAATACTTTAAAACAGTCAGTCTTTTCCTTGCCAGTTTACAGTCCTTACAATGTAGCATGTAGGATAGGGCACAACAGATTGCAGTGTTTCCCACAAGTACTGGACATAACTTCAGCCTTAGTTCTAGGTATGTGTAGAGCATATCTCTTGCTAACTCTTCTAGCACTATGAATTCTCCTCGAACACAAGCTGTGCCCTCGGATTCTATTACCTCCTACCTCTGAAAGTTTGAATCCACCTTTCCCAGCAGCTCCATAGGCTTAGTGCGCCTAAAGGCCTCAACGTCCATCTCGAGGTCTCCAGGTCTACAGACAGATTCGGACGGAAGGGTTCTATGGCAATCCACTGCCCTGAGAAACAGGCTCATGTTGACCCTAGCAGCCTACTGTCTATGACCACTGCTGTCACTTCCCCCTCCTCAATGCGATTCACCCATTACAGTTAACTCTGTCTAGGCTGAACTGCAGCCAGAGAGGGTTTTACTTTCAGATAACATACATTACTATAAAATACATTTAACTACTTGGTGTGTCAGAGAGTAGAAGATCATCTCCTCTACTCCTACACCACTTTCCTAATTTTGCCTAGTCATTAATATGTGCCCAATCAGAAATATTGCACCTACTGAAGCCCAATAGTGTTCTCACACAGTGGAATATCCATTTCATGGCCTCCATAGAGTCACCCCTCTCATAGCATCATGCACTCATACAGCCTTCACCCCAAAGTATGATGCCCCCAGTGTCCCAGTGATATGAGGATGCAGATACTGGTGAAACTGGGATATACCTTGGACCACCTGGGACAACTCCCTAAATTCGGATCTGTCCCACTGGGTGCCAGACGGCTGGCAAGTTCAGACAAACACAACTTTTGACACGCATTGCAGTTGCCACTTTTAATCTTCTACATAGCAATAAAATGAATGGAAATCTCCCAGCAGAAGCCGAACTACCCTTGTTTGGAGATGTATGAGGACTTGGCCTTGCCACAAAGCATCATTGTCATTAATAAAATAACTATATACTGCCCCTTAGGCACTGTTTCCACATGGCTACATCTATGTCTAAGTTCTGAATGGCTGAAAGTGCTCTATGTGAAACAATTACTGCTTTCATTAACACATTCCAAGATGACATCCAATATTCCAATCCACAAATGATATTTCACATATGTGCTACAGGGGTTCCATAAGGAATAGGAAAGAATTAATATCTAAAGGAGATGCAATTATAAATTCATGATAATTCTGTAGTTTTGATGTATGTGCACATATGCAGTAAAAAGCACTGCCTTTCCTTTTATGTGTACGGCGATGTGCTGAATATACCAGTATGAAGACGGTGCTCACACTGCTGAATTCCCAGTCTTTCTGACTCAACACTAGAGATATCAGGTTGCTTAGGTAAGAGGAAACTGCTCACACTGCTGTCCACCCTGTCTTTCTGATCAAATACTGGATGTGACGACACAACATTTCTTCTTAATTATGCCAGACGTAAATTGAGTAGGCCCAGAATCATAAACTGTTGTCTGAAGTGTTGACTCTTTACCTCTAATATTATCTCCTACAGTTTATTTTCTGTTATCTTTGCAAAACAGTAATGCATTGCCACTGAACAATGATCTTTGTTGATATATTGATTAGATGCATTATCCATGACAGCCAGTTTGTTTGCATTCCAAACAGAGGCAGAAAAACTATGCAAATAGATTACATAATCAAACAATGCAGGTTGGCCTCATTCACATCTGTCTCTGACCTCTGGATGCTGGTTGAAGGCCAGTTGTTAACTATATAAAGAGACTTTTCTTCAGGTCCGTGTGACTCTACAGGATAGGGGACCATGGCTCCGGCTGAAAGAACACAGGACTGCTTCACTGACCATCACTGAAACACCAAAGACATCTTAAAAGAATCCAGGTTGAGACATTCGGGTCACCTGGCCACATAAGTCACTGATCTCGGTTAGCTTCTTAAGCTTGTCATTACCGCCTCTCTGTGGGGCCCGCCAAAAGCAGGGAGCCACTGGTGGGGGTAGTTGGCCCTAGTAATAGCTCTATTCAAGGCGAGTCAGCGGAAGGCTGGGACTCTGTATTTTGTACCATCTTGGGTATTTGCTGGGACTGTTTGTATGCTATTGTGTGTTGGTGGTTCAATAAATTATTGCCACACTGTTTTACCCTCACCTTTTGTTGTCTGAGTAGTTTTGAGCCCACGGGGAGAGAGAATGGGCGTTTAGTGGTATGAGCCCTGGTCCATTCAGTCTTTCTAAAGACTGCCGGGCCAGTGGATGAGAGCACCTTCTGATCCCAGGGTCTCCACACAGGAGATACCAGGTGTGCTAATGTAAGAAGAGGCTGCTCACACTGCTGTCCACCCTGTCTTTCTGATCTAATACTGGAGACTGCAGGGGTGCTAAGGTAAGAAGAGGCCCCTAGCACAGCTGTCCATCATGTCTGTCAGAACGAATACTGGAAATACCAGAGGTGCTAAAGTAAGGCGATTCTGATCACACTTCTGTCCACCATGTCTAACTGATCTATTATTAGAGATACCAGGGATGCTAAGGTAAGAAGAGGCTGCTCACACTGCTGTCCACCATGTCTAACTGATCTATTATTAGAGATACCAGGGGTGCTAAGGTAAGAAGAGGCTTCTCACACTGCTGTCTACTCTGTCCATCTGATCCAACAGTGGAGATACAAGAGTGCTGAGGTAAGAAGAGGCTTCTCACATGCTGTCTACTCTGTCCATCTGATCCAACAGTGGAGATACAAGAGGCTGAGGTAAGAAGAGGCTTCTCACACTGCTGTCTATCTGTCCATCTGATCCAACAGTGGAGATACAAGAGGGCTGAGGTAAGAGAGGCTTCTCACACTGCTGTCTACTCTGTCCATCTGATCCAACAGTGGAGATACAAGAGGTGCTGAGGAAACAAGAGGCTGCTCACACTGCTGTCCACCATGTCTATCTGATCCAGCAGTGGAGACACCAGAGTGCTGAGGTAAGAAGAGGCTGCTCATACTGCTCTCTGTCCATCTGATCCAACAGTGGAGATACAAGAGTGCTGAGGTAAGAAGAGGCTGCTCACACTGCTGTCTACTCTGCCATCTGATCCAACAGTGGAGATACAAGAGTGCTGACGTAAGAAGAGGCTGCTCATACTGCTCTCTGTCCATCTGATCCAACAGTGGAGATACAAGAGTGCTGAGGTAAGAAGAATCTGCTCACACAGCTTTCTCCCTGTCTTTCGGAATACTGAATGGCTGCTGTTGGCTGGAGATAGCGTGACAGTGTGGGGTATAAGTTATCTCCAGGTCACAGCAGCAGAGCTCACTAATACATATGCTCACAGACACCTGTCCTACCAACAATTTAGGACAGGTTTCTGTTAGATGTACAACATTGAATAACTCCCTAGAAATAACAAGTGATTTGCTATTTAAATGCACTTAGAAATGTATTTATAATGACATTTGGTTGTTTTATTTAAAGCAAAACCAGAGCTATAAAATAGTCGCTTGACAGCAAGTTCAAGACAAATTGCACATGTTTTTGTTACGAAACTTTTCAGCAAACTGCTGTCATGTGATACATGTTGCCATTTAGCTCCAGCCTTACCGATTTTTTTTCAGCTCAATCAAAAAGCAATAACATTTTTTTTTTTCCATCGGTATAGCTGGACGAAGGCTTGTTTATTGCAAGACTAGCTGTATTTTTGTTAGCACAGCTCTGCAGATTAAGTAGTGGCTGTGAATGGTACTGCAGTTCTTCCTACTCTGTATGGAGGCACTTCTTGGTGGACATGCTGTGCATAAACAATGGCCAGTAGGTCAAAGACTGACACTTGGGTGTAAAGCTAAAGCATAAAATATTATAAACGACATGTGTATCTGACAAAAACAATCTATAAAAAAATACACAGAGAGTCCCTCTAATTTTAATTACTAAATGACTAACTAGACAAATAAAACAATTTTTGCCTTCCAATACCAAACATTTGTCCTCCAAATCACAGAATAGAAGTCGCCGACATGTAGACAATGGGGGGACCAAATAAATGACAATTTACTGGTAAAGTAGGTTAAGTCTCCAATATTGAATTGCAGGAAATATAGTAATTCTGCATCATCAGGATTTTCAATGATTCAGTGTTTTGTCTCCATAGAAGTCAAAACCCACATTCCACATCAAGAGTATTTCCAGGAAGGATCTCGTTCAGTCATGATTGCTATGGTAGAACGGGAAATGCATTCTTTACCGGAGAGACAATATATACAATTAAGTACTTAAAGAAGGTAGGAGGAATGGCGGGAGATTATCTTATTCTCCAAAAAAATAGAAAAAAGTGTAGGTTGATAAATAAAACTCATTTGGAGATGCATCAATAATATTTCCCCAAGGGTGACAGAACAGGTAATAAAGGAAGGCACAACATAATTTTTTAATGTGGTTCACCTAGACAAGTCACAAGGCCAAAAATGGAGTTGCAAAACTGTGCCAATTTGCAGTAAAACTGCAGCTGTTTTTGGCATTCACAACCTAAAATTCATTCACAATCTGATATTATCCTTAAAGGGTTATTAAAAAATCAAGTTATCTCCTATCCAATAAGGATCCGTCCACTAATAACCCCCAATGATTGAGTCTTTGGTAGCCGGAGAATGGGCCTCTGTGGCCCCTTCCTAAATAGAGTGCTCATGCTTGGTCTCCTCTCCTGGAACTTCTGGAAATAGCCAGGCACTATATTTGTCAGTCCCAAAAACAGTTAACAGAATTAATGTATAGATTATACACCTCCACACCAGTCAGGAAGGGGCAGCACAGACCCATTTTCAGGTTTCCAAAGCCCAAATCTCAGAATCGCTGGGGGTCCCAGTGACCATCAAGTTATCCTTTATACAATAGATAGGGAATATCTTGATTTTTGGGGAATAATCCTGTAAACTATTTAAGGCCAGCATGCACTATGGCTTAGTTTGAGGTAGCCCCCATTAGATCTGTAATATCTTCTATTTTCTGTGGTTTTTTTCAACATTTTTTTCAACTAAGTTTATACACACTGATAATTTTTTCATAGTTACAATTGACATTCACACCACAGTACTCCTGGCAAAGCCTGAAATTACCGCAATTGCCCACATCGACCCTTAAAATGCATAGGTTAAACCCTTAGAAAATGATAATGGGATCAACGAGTGTCATCTAGAAAACTGCTCCTACTGCCTGAGAGTATAATTAAGTTCCGGGCAGTGATTGTCATGATCCATAGAAGAGCCTGTATTGGAACGGTCTACCAGAAGACGCCTGTGGATACGTCCATAAGAGTAGGACAACGTGGAGAAGTAGGGACTCCCTCTACATGGAAGATCTGGGATCTATTTTGTAAGAGTTTCCCCCTCTTGTAGACCTGCCACATCCATTTATTACATGGAGTAGGAGAACGATATGGCTGCATCTTCCATTGCCGACTATGGCAGATCGAGAGTGAGAGAAGGACCAGCGGCAATCGGCTGAACGCTGAACCGGCAGCATTTTGAAAAGAGGATATCTTCATGACAGTAAATTTTCACCTGGTGACATTAATTGTTTTTGAAAACAGTAAATAACACATGAGGCCATCAGACAATACTAATTACATATATTGTCTCAATCTAAATTTGATTTTCAGCTAATACTTATTATACAATACCAAATCGTGCAATGAAGACTTCCAATCACGCATTGTCCTAAGTGATATCCAGCTGACACCACTTCTAAAAATTCAGGTACACCTTACATAGCTGTAGGCTAAACACTGATTCTGCCAACATCTTCCTCCTGACTCCCCCATACACATGCACACTCAGTCTGACTGAGCATGCATCTGGTTTTTTATGGGTAGATGGGAGGAAGCCTCAGTTGCTGACTTATTTTTGGAGAGATCAGGCATTGAAAGTCAACAAGTCCAATTCTTTTTTTCCCCTTATGCAATTAGCTAGAGTGAAGTCAGGAGAACCCCTCATACATATTACATAGTCGAATCAGCTGAAATTGAATTTTTTTATCCAACTTAAGTGTTTTTCAGTTTTCATTAAACCCCCGCCCCTAATTGTGTCAGTCTATGAAAATCGGACTGCACTCAGCTGTCATCCAAGTGCAGTCCAATGTTTGCCATGGACTGTTTGACTTGCATGGCAGAGTGCCATCCGAATATCTGATAGAAATCATGCAGGGTGAGATTTT